>OY728125.1:1943479468-1944729468 GCA_963277665.1 Viscum album
ACCTTTTTTTGAGTTATTACACCTAAGTACATCAGTTCTAAGACCACACCCACCTGTAATATCCTTATGTGGATGTGTTGTAAGGAAAAACAACATAATCTCTACCTTACCAAAAAATTAGGATTATATTCGACACATATACTCAAATTCTATCACAGAGTTATCATATCAAATATATGTTTACCTAAATCTGGTTACCATGGATTCTACTAAAATTCCTTTAATACAAATTGTAGTGACCTTGGACACAGTACCCTAAAATCGGTACCTGATTTATTACATTTCCACAATATACTTGGAATCACAACCTAAAATACCAAATATTTAAGTAGTTTTTGAAAACTAGGTACATATGTGATACCCATTTTACATTGGTTAAAATAAAATAAAACATAAAAAATTTAAAAAAGTCATTATCCATAAAACCCATTCCAAGAATTCGTCTTTATATCCTAGGGAAAGGAAACAAAATAATGGTGAGATAAAATTATCTGTAATGGTTTAGTGTAGTGGAATCTATCATGAATTAGTATAAAATAATCAATATGAAAAGGTATATAACTAAACCTAAATTCCATTTAAATAACTTAACTACTAGAACATATAAGGAATAATCAATATATCAAGGTAAATAGCAGAAAAACCATTCCATTTAATTAATAAAATGTGAAGAAAATGAATCCATAAATAATATCAGAGAAAAAATATCATGGATAATAATAAATTAATTCCAAATAAAGGAGATTATTCATTATTATAAATCATTTTACCTAGGAACATGATATATTCACCATAAGGACCTTTCAAAAGGATTCTTATAACATAATAGATGAAAACCCATCCAATTTTTCCAACCGATTTATCTCAAGAGACCATCGATGCATTGAGGGGATGGAATTAATAGGTCTCTAAACCATGTCATTCATTTCCAATTCATTTATCATATATAAAATAATCTATTTAATAAATAAACAATGTTCCTAATAAAAAATCCAAATTTAGTAAAGGATAAATATTTATAAATATTTCCCATTTAATGAAATTACATTCAAATAAAACACTGAATGTAAAATGGTATATGTTTTAAGAAATAATCATATTCATCCAAAAATAATATGGATATTTACAATAAATTTAATTTTCAATGAAAATTTATTACAAGAAAGTGATTGTTTCCAGATAAAGATAACAATCACAAAAGAAAGTGAGAATGTATAATAACTTTTACCATTTTGTAATTTAAAATTCAAATCCCCTTCAATGAAATAATTCAAATATAAACTCCAAATTCCATGAATAATCAATTATTCATGATATTATTGGTCAAAGGGGTAGTATATACACCATATAACACTAAATTAATGATTAATAACCAGTATGTCTCAAAGGAATGTAAATTGAGATGAAATCATGTTCCTCACATTTTATTTTGAGTTAATGTACATTAACCTCCTGTATAGTGTTTTGACACAGGTACTAACTTATAAAATAACTTTATTAGTATTTATGATACCATATATTATCCTTTTATAACATCTCATCACTCATTAGTTAATAATCTTTCATTATTTTCTTACTCTAGAGTGTTAATGGTCTTGTTTTCCCATTCAAGGATTATTATAAAAGTACTAATTTTTTACATATTATATAGTTTTATCATATCCATAATAAGTATAATAATGACATAATTATCATAGTTTTATGTGAATTTTAGTTTTAAAACAGACGATAAACAATGGTTATGAAAAATGACGTACGGTATGATCATGGCGATGGTAAGTCGTACGTATGAAAGAGTGACGTTTAAATTTTTCAATAATAATTATAGACAGTATGTATGTAATATTTTAAATTTAAATAATTAAAATAATATCATATATAGATTTTTATATACATATATATTTCATCCATGTTGTTTAGTGATGAAAATATTTTCAGGTTACTTCTTGAAGGCGGTAGTCCACAAATACACGAATAATGTTATCATCTTTATTTTAGTGAAAAGTAATGAAATAAATTGATATATATTATTATTAAATAATGATGAATATGTCATGAATATAATAATCATGTAATTTATATCACATATAATAATTAACTTTATTTTTATTACTATCCTAGTGAATATTTAGTGAAAGAGAAATCACATTGCTTCGCGGGGTTGTAGTCTGCCTTATACATAAGAAATATTACTTTATCTCCTAAATAATGGAATGTAAAAAATATATATGATATATTGACTCAATATATATAATAATTTTATAAATATCATATATATTCTTTATATTCATCATCATAACCAACCTTGAGAGGTGGAAATGGGAAAATGAATGAAATCAGTTCATGTGAAAGTAGTATGTCATACACACGAATGTTGATTTCATAACCCATTTGATGGAAGTGGGGATGTTTTTAGGCCATTAGATTATTATAAAAACATACCAATATATGAAATATAAAAATTTTATTATATTATGATGTGTTAATAAAAATTTATGTGAAGAAATAAGTAAAACAAATATGCTCATTGAAAAACATTATCCTCCATATGTTTGTACTAATGCTTTCCTGGGTTATATTTATGCCCAGACTAAGGCTTATAGGATGAGTGGAGGGATGTTGGTAAGTGAATTTTGCATTTATCAACAAAAAAATTATTTTTATGGTTTGAATGCAATAATTCAATCAATTAACTTCAAATTTAAAATTTCAGGTATCATTTATTTAATTTAATTATTCACTAAATAATTACTATGTTGCAATTTTTAACCATTAAAAGTTATTATTAAACATAGGAAAATTAAATTAAATTATCATTATAAAAAAACTAATTTATATTTAAATAGTATATATATATAAATTCTAATATATTGTTCTTTTCTATAAAAAGGCTTTATAGATATTAAAATTAAGAAAAGTATTTTTTGTCTTATTCTTTACTTAACTGGTCATATGAGTCATATTTAAAGGAAAGTGGAATTTAATTTCCATGATTCTAATAATATTATGTCCAATATATGAAGAAACTCATTTAGTGAAATTAATATAATATTTTAGATCATTTTCAGTCTTATCTGTCTAGTTTAACCCCTGGTAAACCCATTTTTACATTAACCACTTTAATCATTTCTTTCTACACTCACTATTCATTTAGGTAAAATAATTAAGTTTACCATATTGGATATTATATATAGTGGTGATTAAAAATATGGAATCCATTATACATTATTAAATTTACATTACTAGATAAATTTAATTTGACATTAATCACACAAACATGATGAGAAAGCAGGTTTTTTTAAAGTGAACATGTTTAAGATATCAAAATTTTTTTATATCAAAACTCAAAATGAAAATTATTCAAATGACCTATATTAGATTAATTGATATAAAAAATTAATATTTTTTCATTAAAACCAATTTTAAATATAAATTAATATTATAAATTATTTAAACAAAAGGCAGTTTTCTATTAAAATTTAGTATTTTCACTTTTCATAAAAATGAAACTTTTCATAAAATTTAAAAAATAAACCAAAGATAATTTTGTTATTATTTTTTCCAAAAATATTATATTTAAAAATAAATTTTCTAAAATCATTAAAAATAAATTGTGAATTAAATATTCAAAGCATGATTAAACCACCACTTTGATAAAATATTGTTTTTTAGAAAACATTTCTTTTATTAAATGATTTTTATTTTAATTATAATAAAAAATATATATAATAAATATGTGCAAAATATATATTTTTATAATTTATTAAATTCTATTCTCACCTGACATTCTAATGACTAGGTGATAATTGTTATAATAATTTTAATAATATATTATTGTTTGGTAAAACTTAGCCATGTGTGTAATAGAAGTTTTCTAAGAAAAATATTGTTGAGATTAACACAAGATAACCATAATATTTTTTTTAATTCAATATGAACTACAATTATTTTCACATTCCCTATTGAATAAAATGTTATTCATTTATAATATTAGGTTGTTACATATATTTCATAATATGGTAATTTCTATTGATATCTTCCAATTCAACGACTATGTTATAATAGTAATATTTAAATAATAATGTTTTTTGTTTTGTTTATGATTGGTGTTTCATGTCATATACTCTGTTGAGAATAATATTCTTTTAAAATCATAGGGTATTACATAAAGTTATGATTAAATACTTAAATCCTGATGATGTCACAAATATATAAATGAATAGAATAATTGAGTTTCATAGATGTTTGAAAGAGAATAATTATAGATAAAATAATATATTGTTTTCTATATACCAAAAATTATAGAGGAATTACTTTTTAAATTGACTTAAAGGTATTAAAAATGTTCAAAGTGTGGTAAAGAATGTGATTTTGAAATTCTTTTTGAAAAATAATGATGAGGTTTCTTTGAAAAAAGAATGAAAAATGATGTTTTTCTAATACAATGGAAAATTTTAAATTTAAAAAATGTAATAATTTTGGAACTATGGAAATTATACACTAAAGAACGAGGTAATGAGGAAATTAAATAATATTATCATTTAGATCCTAGTATGAAAAATATTCGGTATAAATGGTATAAGGAAAAATTTTTATGTATTCAAAATTTATTATTTATGCACTTATTATATATATTTTCAAAAGACTATTAACCCACCTTATTGAATATTGACTATTTAATAATTAGTTTAAATACCTAACGGTAATATATGTGTTTCCATGCATGTTACAAGTCTTTATTTAATAAACATGGGATAAAATTTACTAAAAATATATTTAATATTATATATTCTTAAATAGATTAAACATTAGGAATTAATTTTACCTCTCCACTTTTTCAAAAAAAATGTCAATCTAGGAAAATCTCTAACAAAATCCAATATATATACAAAAAGGAATAAAAAAAATTATATAGAAAAGACTTCATCAAAATACAATCTTAATATCAGGTAATATGAGATAATAGAACAAAAATTATAATAAATAAATATCAGAATATATTCATATCATGAAGAAAATGATGAATTTCATGTTATTTATCTAAAAACTAAAATTCAAAATTAAATTTATATATTATGTTATGATTATTTTTATGAAAAATATTATAATTATTGGGAAATAATTTCATTAAGGTGAGAATAATTTAACAGACCTGGTTTCATCATATGTAATAATTTTATAAAATATATGAAATTGAATACTAGATTTTTTACAACACTAGATAAATGAATATTTTCAAGAAAAAAACATTAAATACGATGAGTAGAAGTTAATGGGAAAATAATAAAAAATATAAGAAACTGAAAGTCTGAAATGCACCTCGTCATGATATTCCATGAATATTAATCCACCAAAGATAATTATAGAAAATAAGGAAAAAAATAACAATATATAATATTTTTAAATGAATTGAATAATACAATAAATGCTTATTTATAAGGTAAACTATGGCCATTGAGGGTATTCATTGTGGGTAGCTGTTATGAGATCCCTGAAAGTAAGAAGATTAGATATTCCTAGAATAAATATATATAATATTTATTTAATATTCAATATATGAATTTATATTTATATTTATTTATATAGTTATTTAATATCTCAAAATTTATTAAATGGTAGTTATATACTCTTTATAGATGTAAGACAAATTTGTGTATGTTAGGTTTTATTTTATTTTTAGTGTTAATAATTTTTCATAAAATAAATTATTATTATGATTATTATTTTTTCTGTTATTTATATGTTTTTTTTGAAAAGGATTGAGGCGCAAAGGCCTCTATATTAAATGAAAAAAGAAAAACAGGATAAGAACAACAAAGAACCACAACAAACACAGATAACTAGAACCAGGGTCCTTAACCCATTCAAGCGCCACATTCTGATTGAGGGATTCCCGCCTGAGTCCAGGCATTGCTGTCCGGATGGAAGCCCCGTGTGAAGATCTCCTTCTCAAGAAGGGATGGATTTCAAAAAGATGTCTTTTCTTCTCTTGTGTTGAACTAATCATCCATCTCCAGCGCGAGAAACAGTCTGGCCGACTCCTTTAATTCTGAAACAGTATCCTCAAAACTTAACCATCAAGCAATGCCTTTGCTGCTCCTGAGGGTAAGATCATCAGGGTCTAACCATCCATGCATGCCTCACCAGGGTCCTTAAAAGGAAACCAGATAAAGATACAAATGAATTAGAAAGAAAGCAGAAGAAAAATATAGATAACATAACATCACTGGCCAGATAATGAAGGATCAATTATGAGGTCTAAAAGAATATAAATTCCCAAGTCTGAAATTTAGTATTAAAGAATCAAGCTTAAGACCAAACCGTACTATGCATAGCATGAGAATGCAGCTACACTGCATTCAGAAAAGCACCAATTTAAGAAATGATCCTAAAGATAGGAGATCTGTCCAAATCCCTTTTCAAGAGGGGTGAAAAAACATCAGGAAGTTTGTCATACCAAATGAAGACATCACCTTCAGCTCCTTTGTTAGCCAATCCATATGCAACAAAATTAGCTTCCCTATAGACATGAGTAATAATATGATTCATAGAGAAAAGGGAATCTAAACAATTAATCCATCGATTTTGAAGCTTCCAGGAAATATGACATGAACCATCCCTAATAGCAGAGAAAATCCTAGTCGAATCACTCTCTAGCCAGATATTATTCCAGCCATATTTTTTGGCCTGCTCCATTGCAATGACGATTCCCATCATCTCAGCTTAAATTGAAGAAAAAATACCACAATATCCATGGAAGAAACCCACCACCATTCCTTTATTATCTCTAAACATGGCACCATATCCAGAAGGACCAGGATTCCCTTTTGATGCACTATCCGAATTAACTTTCAACCAACCAAAAAAACGCTGTTTCCATAGAACTTCAAAAGTGCCAACTGGAGGTTTATAATTTACTTTGATACCAATTCGGTCAAGATCAGTGAAATCATGAATGGAATTAGCACAATAATGCTTCTTAGGCAGGCCATCCACACATATCTCAGCAAGTACGCGTGAGAGAGAAGAGGTTACCGAGAAGGATTTATTCTCATGGAGAATATGATTCCTAGAGAACCAGAAAAAATGCAACAATTCAGAAGAAGCAACTTGAAATAAATCCATCAGTTGTGAGGGGAGACCAATATAGTTCCATCTTTGAATAAAGTCCACAATAAAGGATGTCCTAGGAAGATAAATCTCAAAGATATCCGCTAAAGCCTTCTATATTGATGCCGCAGTTGCACAACAGAGGAATAAATGATCAGCATCCTCTCTGTGTTGGTGACAGAAAACACAAGAAGAACATAAAGATATACCACAATGTTGAAGTTAATAATTAGTTGGAATCTTGCAATGAGCAATTCTCCAAACCAAATTGGAGCGAGATGGTCTAATAAAATATTTATGAAAGTTCCTCATCCATTTATTGTCAAAGTTGGTGTTCAAGGAGAACTCATAAAAATCCTTTGAAGTGAGAATTCCATTATCCGCAGGCTCCCATTCGCAAAAGTCCTTCTTGTTTGATAAAAACTAATTGTTGACAATATTGATAATGTTTATTTGAAGTCCTTCTAAGTCTTGAAGTTGGTCCGTGATGGTAATATCTAGATCAATGTTTGTATCATCCATCACCAACTCTATAGGGGGATCATCATCTGGATTTCCAGAAATTAAGAGATGAGTCCTTCGAGACTAACCATCTAGAATGAGCATCAATTGAGGAAAATATGTATTTGAAAGCAGGCCAGACAGAGGAATCAATATGATTAAAAGTCCCCATCTTTATCCTGTTAACAAATTTTCCCTGAAGAAAGTGTGAACTCTCAGAACTGCTGTTAAAAAACCTCCACAAGAATGAAGCCTACAATGAATCATTAAAGAGCACCAGATTATTTATACCTAAACCCCTAGCATCATATGGATTGCAGCACTCTAACCAAGGAACCATGGCTAGCTTTTTTTTGAAGATACTGCCACTCCAAATAAAGTTCCTAAGGGAGGTATTGACACTTTTATAAGCGAAATATGCCATTTGTAAACCATAAAAGTGTAAACCATCTTGGAAATAATGACAGATTTCACTAAACAAACCCTGCCAGCCATGGAGAGGGACTTTCTTTTCCAGGTAGAGAGACTCCTTCTAATCTTACTAGCAATCTCTGTGAAATAACAAGTTTTCAGCTTCCACAAAAACAAGGTAACTCCCAGATAATTGAAGGGAAGAGCTCCTTTCATAACATTATTCTGTTATTTATATGTATTAATATTGATATAAATAAAAATGAATTTATTTAGATATGAAACTACATTAATATTTCCACTTCAGAAAAGAATAGATTTTATTATATATAAATTTTTTTCTGTACTATATGGTTTAATAGAAAAAAATATTTAGAATCGTCATAATTTTAATTTTATAAAATGTAATATTTTTATTTCATCATATCATAATTATCATAGGGTAAATTTTTATTATTTTTTTGAGAAAGTTTATCTTTCAATGTATAGTACAAAAATATAGTTTTTACAAATGCCATAACTCTTATGACACCTTCTTGATATAAGTATGATGTAAAAAATTAAAGTAAATTTAAAAAACATCACTCATGATAATATAGAAAAAATATCATTAAAATATTATTCAATTAATATAATTTATCAATCATGTTAAGGTAAAATATTGACACAAATTATAAGTGTTCACTTAGTGACATCACAACATTAGAAAAGTCATAATCGGTGTCCTTATAATTGTATCTATGAAGGTATAAATATTTTATCAATAATAATAGATATAAATTATGAATAATAAATTATTTTGATCTGTATTTTAAAATTTTTGAATTATATATCTAGATGTTTATCCAGATGCTTACCCATTACTTGAATAAGGTATGAATTTTCAATATTATTGTCATGACCCCCTCCCAAAATTTTTTACCCCTCCTAGTCTGGAAATGGGGGAAGAGAGATAGTGACCCCCCCGAGTCCATCTTTTGTAGGCCCCATATTGGTGAACAACACAGAGGGTATAATAAACAAGACTATGGAAGGAATTACCCACTAAAATAAACACATGTAGAAGAGAGAGAGAAAATCAAATCCGACCAACTCTTTCTCAGACTACAATATAAAATAAAATCCAATTACACCAATGTAATTTCATGCAGGAACTACAACATCTGGAATGAAAAACTGAAGGTACCAAAAGTAAGTAAACACGACATTGACCACGAAGCCCAAAGATCCCCTATGAAAACAGGATCATAGTAAACTACATGACCTCCATCCTTCTGTAACTGAATTTAAAAGAAGTTTATATATACATAGGGTGAGTATAACAGTATACTCAGTATGATCGTCATCATATTCTCTTGTGAAAAAGGTAACGAAAGCATGCTAATGCATAGTGAACAACAAGTGAAACTAACTTGTCACCACAACATGTATAATATGTTCCTATCCTCACCATGGATACACTAACCATGTATCTCGTACAAGATAATATAATATAACAAAGAATATAAAGGGTACCCCACTACCACTTCCCCACTGGTTTGCTGCTCTTCCCCAACGTCTCATGTCCTAAGCATCTCTCTACAAATAGGCTTGCATGTAGACACCTGGGGGAAGCACCACAACATTAACCTCATGAAAAACACCACCACATACACATAACCAAAAGTAACCAGGTAGTTTCTAAGATCTACCACATCTCGCATAATGTGTATTAGATGTTGGGTATTATAGATCAATTGATCAAAACACATACACCGAGTAAGGATCCTCAGGCCATCACAACCTATAAACATTACACTAATAGTGGTCCTTAAGAAACTATATCAGAAATATATAAGTGTGAAATAACCAAAATCCATCACAAAACATAGCACACATATGTGGGGAAAACAAATTGTTATTCACAAAAGCACAAGTAACTACCAAGATAAGATAACAGGGCCAAAGGGGGGTAGTCAGCCATCCATCCTCCCACCAGGATGTTGGGGGAAAACAAACCCCCCCCATAGCTTAGAATCCCCAGGGTGTCAGTTTTCTTAATTAATAGGGTGGATTATCATAAGGAAACTCAAAAAGAACACAATATAATATTTCTCACAACCACATTAACGTAATATACTAGTATCAGACGTAACTGTAGCTGACTTCTCTCAAACTTCTGGATACGACTACTAGGACCAGATATCCTATAAACAAACTACTATTTAAAGAGAAATATTAAATTATATTATTCCTTTTCATCAGCTTCACTTTATGTTAATTTATTCCAAACCATTTAATAACCATTATAATTTTCCACATTAAATTTCATTAGAATCTCAATAAAGATCCATGCCCTCTAGTCATAAGAATACTAAGTCCAAGACTTCTCATAATTATAACCTTAACATTGCATCCCAGCTACCTCCAACCCTGATGGTTAAACATTTATTCATTGATTAACAAAATTAGTCTCCATATCACCAGATACTCTATGAAAACATTCTATGATCCCCATGTACAAGGAGCTCAACACAGTGAGAATATAAACTACATTTCATGTCTTCTACGCATATAGCAGAAGAGTAGACTCATCTAACCATGATAAGCTAAACCTGGAAAGAAAGTGGCATACCTCATGCAACTTCACCTACCATGGATAGAGAGTAACCAAACACATTACTCTACATCAAGAAGTGGGGAATGTAAAGAATATAAAAAAAACCAAGACTCCAGCCAAAAATATATTCAATAATAATCCATCTTACTTATCAATGGGTAAGCCCAGTTTCAACCCATTTTGTCATCTCTAGTGTCCTCCCAAGCACTCGTATGCAAATACCGATGCATCTCTCCAATCCAGGAGTCAATTGTTGCCAAAACAATCAGGCTTCTCTTCCAATCAGACCACAACATCCCTCGAGGCTTAGCCATGTAACACCCAAGATTTTTATGAGAAATGTTTTTTTAGGTTATATAAATCATCAAAGGAATCCTTTACTACACACAAAACTATCTTGGCTTACTTTACATGCAATCTCAACCCTCCTCGATAGCTTGCATTGTACGCAATACCGAGTTTCACTAAAAAATGATATGCTATTAAAATATTATTAAAACTAGCCGTTATGAATAGTAATACCCACTTTTTTAAATTTTGTGAATTTTATATTTCAAAATAAACTAAATTTTTGTATTCAGAATATCGAAATTAGCCTAGGGTGAAATTTTTGTATTTTTCTGAAAACTTTCATTTTTTGATGAATAGTGAAAACACTGGGTTACTATTTAAAACCCGACTTTTTATTTAAATAATTATTTATTTTATTTAAATTTATTTTATGTGAAAATTTATACATAATACCTATATAAGTTCAATGTAATTCATTGGGGTTATTTTATAATAATTTTAGACATATAAAAATTTTATTGAACTTTTCACCATCTTTTACCCACCTCCTAGGTGAATTTGAAAATTTATATAAAAATAAATTTTACCGCTTCTATGAGTGGAATTTCGAAAATCTGAGAGACACAGTTAATATCAAGGAGTTAAATGTGGTTCAATAAGATAAAAATAATTTTTGGTGAATAGTAACTTTTTACTTTTTTTTACCACGGTTAAAAGTAAATAGGGTAATTAAGGGTGAAAATGATATTATTACTACCCTAAAACATGTCATAACTCTATTTAATAAGATTAATTCAAACAGAAACAACATTAGGAACAAAATATGACCATTTAGATCCACTTGGATTAGATTAGGACATTTAATATTATTTTATTTAAAGAATAGGTAAAATAGTTAAAATCAAAGTTTAATAACTAAAACATTTTTAATATAGGGTTATACATAATATAAATTAGACTATAAATATTCATCAGAAAGATAAAAAGATTTCCTACAGAATGATATTTTATTTATAATTTTTAGACTTTATATAAATTAGTATATGTCTGACACAACGATGTTGCAGTAATTTCCTTTTTAAGGAAATATTAACATAATTGATGTTATGAATACCCAAATAAATGTAATTTGAGACTTTTTATGAATTACAATAATTTTATAGGTTAATATGACATTTTATTATATATTTAATTAACTTTTTTTCGAACTAATAATGCTGTTATAATTTTCACAAAAAATCAATTACAAAATAGTGTCAAAATTGACATAAAATAGTTTTTAAAACAAATATTATACTATTAATTCTTATTTTATTCACAAAAATATTAGGTTCACCCAAATTACATAGATAATGTTATATATATTAATAATGAATAACCTGGGGTTCTTTTGGCATGTTATAGTAATTTTATTAACCTTATAATGTAAGAAAACAAAAAGAAATCGTAAAAGTGAAATTATTTAACTTAAAGTTAAATCTAAATGATAAGGTTAAAATAGAAACCTAAACATGTCTAAATTCTATTAGATGAAGGGATTGTGACCCATCCCCACCTTAGCTTCTAAATAAATCAATTTTGAGCTATTAAAAACCGAATATGACTTTATAATAAAATAATATTTTTTGTTTTTCCAAAGGTTCCCCTCTCCTCCCTTATAAAAGGGCACCTCCTCCCTCTCCTCCTCACACCACTTTGAGCCTTCATTCTCAGCCAACCCCTGCCAATTTCGATTCTACAATTCCCTAGAAACGTCTTAGAGGTCCTGGTATTCTTGAAAGACCATCTTTAGTGCCCTAAGAGGAGGTTAAGAAGAGGCGCTTCAAAGAAGAGGTAATGTCCGTTACCGATTCTTTCAACTTTATTTCTTCTTCTACTTCTTCTTATTTAGTTGTTTCATTATGAATTATTAACATAAGTATCACTCATATACTGATATTTTATTATAAGTATGAAACAACCATATTTCACCATCTATCCATCCTACGGAAAATGAAATCACCACACATGCATACGTACGGAATACCGTCTCCACGCCGTGGTGTAATCTATTTTACACCACCACCTTACTTGGATGGGTATAATGGTGTAAAGAATAAATATATATTATTATTGTAAAGTGATATTGATTCTAAAATAGTATGAATACACTTCAATACAATTCCATGATCATGAGAACGATATCATTGCTCGTGCGTACGTACGGCCTACCATCTCCACGATGTGATGCGACTCGTTCTACATGATCTTCAATGCATAGTGATTATATAAATGAATTTAATGAATAAATATGATATATATTACACTAATACCATTCTTTAAATTAGTTATCTATAACCTAAAAAGAAGAATAAAAATTTATTTGACAAAACACGCATAAGAACAAAAAGCAATAAACACCCAAATAACAAGTAGCAATGAAATATTACTAATAAGAAGATAAGAATATGACCATATATGATATCATAACAATGAGTAAGATTCTGGAATAAGTCAATAACATTATTTAAATCATTATACAGGAGGTTCAGACAAGTACGAATCAAATCAGACATAAGGTAAGGGAAAATATGGCAATCTCAATTTTTATCTGAGATTGTTTATACTTTAGAATTTACTGGGGAATATTTATCATCCACATCCATGTTTCATAAATATGTAATTGTATTTATATCATCCTACAATTTTTTAAATCCAATTTTACCCTTCTGTGAGTTTTTATTAAAATATATGAAAGGAATCTTTTGTCATTTTTCATACGAGGTACTTTTTGACTTTTACGGCCAAAGTACGAGAAGAATGTTTTTTTAACTTATACGACATGAATGGATTTTTAGAAAATTATTTCCATGAAGCTTCCTTTACAAGTTTTTATGTTTATTTTTAATCAACTTATTTTAGTTTAAAATTATATGACATGTTAAGAAAGGGAAATGTTTTTGAAGTAGAAAAGATATCTTCTTCAAGAATGGAGTTCAAGTGTTTTATCAAAATTATTTTCCATCTAAGATAATAAAGGGTTCTGTTTCTATCCATATTTTTACATTGTTTTGATTATTTTATAATGATATTATTTTTATTATGTCCTTTTATCTTATATGGATTATTTTATGATGGCATGGTGATTAATAATCCCATTTTTATTACATGGGTTATGCTATGATGTATGATTTATGATTTTGTGGAACACATAAGAAGGGTATCATTATGAGATAGGTGGGACCTATATCTACCTCCAATTAATTGGGTAAAGATTTATATCTCATGAGATAGACATGGATAGAATAGCAGGTTAATCCGGTTCAGTGAAACAGGACTGAAATGAGGAGTGAACTCTGTTAAGAAATATACTTTGTCCGCTAAGATAGTATTGTCAATGAGTCTTGACTACTAAGAAATTATTCTCTATGATTATGTGTGTATGACACAAAGTTTCATGTTTTAATTTATGATTATTGGGATTACATTTCACTACTATGATTTATCCCATGTTGTGAAATTATGATCTCTTTTGCAGGTTAAGAATTCTAAAATGTTATGTTTTTCTGAATATGATGTGATTGATATTTCTTTTGTTTACCCTTACTGAGCATTTGAGCTCACCCTTTTGTATGTTTTCTTTCCCCAGGTCAGGAAGAAGGTTATTAAGTAGGATATGCCAAAAGGGACACTAGATATGATGAAATAAATGGGAGACAATGTAGATGCTTTATGAACTAGTTGTTTATTTTTCCCAGTTTCTAAAGACACTATACCTATACGGTCCTTTCATGGTTTTGTTATATGTTGTAATAAGTGTGCTTCAATTATAAATTAATAACAATGTATGTAAAGTATGGGTCATTATAGTTGGTATCAGAGGAAAGGTATAGTCAACCTTTGGAAACTTGGATGTGAAAGCCTTAGTAAGAACCCTAAGGATAAGTCTAAGCCTAGAACACAGTATTAGTGTTTTAGAAATGGCCATGAATAACCTATGATAAGACCTTAAGTGTAAAATTTATTCTCGATTATGTGGTTTTTCTATTATAATTAGTGTTGCTCACACTATTCTTCTTGGTTTTAGTCAATGGCTTGAACTTGAAGAAACCGTGTTAATGCGGAATGCGACGGGAAATGCAATGATTGTCCCCCTGAGCAACCAAACGTTATGGGAGGTGGAATGAAAAATCTTGTAGCCATGCTCACACAAATTTCTCAAGCTATGAATCATGCAGGACTTCCAAATGAGCAATGGAAGGAGCAACATTCTATTCAATCCTTCATGAGGCAGCGTCCACCCTCATTCAGCGGGTCTACTGATCCATTAGTTGCTGAACAATGGATCATTACTACTGAAAAGATATTTTAAGTTCTTCAATGTTCTGAACATGACAAAGTCATCTTAACAGTGTATCATTTGGAAGGTGATGCTGATCAATGGTGGGATCTAATCAACAATATGAGGCAAAGGGATGAAATTGAGTCTATGGAGTGGGACGAGTTTAAAAAATTATTTTTCAATAAATACTTACCTCATATTCTTCGAACAAAGATGGAGAAGGAGTTTCTTTAACATAAGCAAAAGGATGATGAATCTGTTGGTACTTACAAAACAAATTTTACAAGACTTGCAAGGTACACTTTTGGGATTATTATCCAACCTGAGAGTAAGATCGATCGATTCTTTAGTGGCTTAAAACCAAGTCTTTGAAGGGCGTTATCCATAAGGGACTTAAATAGCTACGAGGAAATCGTTTGATGTGCTCTAAAGGTTGAGATGAAAATTGGAGTAACCCATCAGTCATATGGGTTTGATAAGAAGAAGAAAATGGAATTCAAAGGGAAATCTAAAGTGCACACTGAAAAGAAGATGAGTTTTCCCTTATTCTCAAAGTGTGGAAATAAACATGGAGGGAGTTTTCTTAAAGGGACAAGTAAATGTATCAAATGTGGAAAAGAAGGTCATCGGGCATTTGAATGCCGAAATAATGGGAAGAAGATGTCTAGTGATGCGAACAAAGAAAAGGCTACACAGAGTGCACCTTATACAATTCAATGTTACAAGTGAAAGGAAATGTGGAATTATGCTAATAAATGCCCTAATCCAAGGGTTGTTGATGATGATCGACGTCAAAAAACTCTTAAGGCTAATGACAAAGGAAATTCACATGAAATTTCTATCAGTGATGTGGAGTAAGATAATGAAGTGGTGAAAGGTACACTTACTATCCACTCTAAAGTAGAAAATGTTTTATTTGATTCTGGATCCACCAACTCTTTTATTTCTGAAGAATTTTCTATGGGTATCGCCATATTACCGCAACAGTAAGATATTGAGTTAGCTGTGACAGCCCCTAATGGCACAACAGTCGCATCAAAAGTTTACAATTCTTCTCTGATTGAAGTTTGTGGGAAAGTGCTTCCTGCAAATCTTGTGATCCTTCCTATAGTGGAATTTGTTGTGATTCTTGGCATGGATTGGCTTTCTTTATATGGATCTCATATCAATTGCCAAAGAAGGGAAGTCACATTTCATATTCTAGATCAATCTATGATCGTCTATCGATGCAAGGATGAACATAACCTTCCTGTGGAAATTTCTTCCATCTTATGGGTCTTAATTCCACTAAATAAATGTTATTTGTCTCAAATGGTTGGTGAGAAACTCACAATTAAGAATATGCCCATTGGATGTGAGTTTGATGATGTCTTTCTGGAGGAATTTTCGGGTCTTCCACCAAATAGTGAAGTTGAGTTTTCAATAGAACTCGTACCGGGTGCTTTGACTATTTCAAAGACACCTTATAGAATGGCCCTAATTGAGTTCCTAGAATTGAAGAAGTAACTCCAAGATAATCTTGATAAGGGATTTATATTCCCTAGTGTGTCACCTTGGGGAGCACCTGTTCTGTTTGTTATGAAGGAAGATGGATCAATGAGACTCTGCATTGATTATCGAGAACTTAACAAGATCACTATCAAGAACAAATATCCTCTCCCATGCATTGATGAATTATTTGACCAACTATGCAGAGATCAATACTTTTCCAAGATTGATCTTCATTCCGGGTATCATCAATTAAGGGTCAAAAGGGAGGATATACCAAAGACAACTTTCTGTAAAAGATATGGACACTATGAATTTATAGTGATTCCATTTGGTCTTACCAATGCCCCTGCTATCTTCATGGATCTGATGAATAGAGTCTTTAGAGACTATCTTGATCAGTTTGTGGTAGTCTTTATAGACGATATTCTTTTCTATTCAAAGAGAAAGGAAGAACATGAAGATCACTTGATAATTGTATTGAATACCCTGAGAAAGGAGAAGCGTTATGCCAAATTTACCAAGTGTGAATTTTGGCTTCAAAAAGTTGCATTTTTGTGTCACATAATCTCAAAAGAGGGGATATCTTTGGATCTAGCAAAAACAGAGGTTATTGAAAGATGGTCAAGACCAACAACAGTAACTGAGATCCAAAATTTTCTTGGTTTGGATGGATATTATCGATGTTTTGAGAAAGATTTTTCACGATTATCTAATCCACTCACCAGGTTGACTCGAAAAGGAGTTAAGTTCGTGTGGACGGAAGAATGAGAAGAGAATTTCAAGGAGATGAAAAGAAGGTTATCTAGTGCACCTGTACTCACAATTCCTTATAGTGGAGAAATGTTTGTGATCTACAGTGATGCATTCAAGAAGGCGTCGGGGTGTGTTCTTATGAAAAATGATATGGTGATAGGTTATTTCTCACGACAGTTGAAAATCCATGAGAAAAATTACCCAACTCATGATTTGGAGTTAGCTGCCGTAATCTCTGCATTAAATATTTGGAGGCATTATCTTTATGGTGAAAGGTGTGATATTTATACTGATCATAAAAGTTTAAAGTATATTTTCACAAAAAAAGAGCTGAATATGCGCCAAAGAATATGGTTGGAGTTGATTAAGGATTATGACTGCTCAATTCATTACCACCGAGGGCAAGTAAAAAAGGTGGCAGATGCATTAAGTTGACAAGACCATGCTAGCTTATCCATGATGAGGATCATAAAATATCCAATATATATGGATTTACAAAGGATGGATCTTGTAATTATAATGGAAGGGGAAAAATCATATCTTTCTCAAATGAATGTTCAACCATATATACATGTGAAGATTAAAGAGGTAGAGAAAGAAGATGTAGAGTTACAAAATAAGTTGAGAAATGTTCCTAAATTCAACCTTGATTGTGATGGGATAATAATGTTCAGGAATCAGTTTTGTGTTCCTCCCATCCCAAAATTAAAGAAGGAGCTGCTGGATGAGGCTCATAGTTCTTCATTCCCTATTCATCCTGGAAGCACAAAGATGTATAGGGACCTGAAAGAGTACTTCTGGTGGGATTTCATGAAAAGAGATGTTGCTTAATATGTCTCTCGATGGTTGGTTTGTCAGCAAGTTAAAGCTGAGAGATATAAGTCTAAGGGGATGTTACAACCATTACCCATACCTGATTGAACATGGGAAAACAACACTATGGACTTTTTCACTGGACTTCCTATAACATCCAAAGGCAATAATGCTATCTGGGTCATAGTTGATCATCTTACAAAGTCTTCACACTTCATTGTTATTTGAGAGGGTTTCTCTTTGGATCAACTTGCCAGGATATATGTAAAGGAAGTGGTAAGATTGCATGGAGTACCACTTTCCATTATATATGATCTGGATCTGAGGTTTACCTCAATGTTCTGGTGAAGTCTTCATCATACTCTAGATACAGAGTTGAGTTTCAGCACAGCTTATCATCCTCAGACAGACGGTCAGTCTGAGAGTACAATTCAAACTCTATAAGATATGTTAAGAGCTTGCTCTATTAATTTAAAAGGTGGTTGGGATCAACACCTACCTTTGTTGGAATTTTCTTATAATAATCGCTTTCACTCCAGTATTCAGATGGCTCTTTATGAAGCTCTCTATGGAAAGAAATGCAGGAATCCAACTTGTTGGGATGAAGTTGGGGAAAGAAAGCTATTAGGACCTGATCTTGTTGGTGAGATAGAAAAACAGGTCAGATCTATTCAACAACACATTAGAGATGATTAGAGTCGACAAAAAAGTTATGCCGATAACCGAAGAATAGACCAAGAGTTTGAAGTGGGTGATAAAGTGTTCTTAGGAATATCTCCTTGGAAGAGAGTAATGAGATTTTGAAAGAAGGGAAAGGTGAGCCCTAGGTATATTGGTCCTTTTGAAATACTGGATCGTTTTGGGAAGGTAACTTACCGATTGGTGCTTCCACTTAATCTCTCTCAAGTTCATGATGTGTTCCATGTATCTCTCCTGAGAAAGTACATACCAGATCCATCACATGTACTCAGCTCAGAAGTTGTACCGCTAGAGCAAGATTTTTCTTATGAAATCGATAGAGATTCTGGATCGTAATGAAAAATTCCTACTAAACAAGACCACTAGCTTGATGAAAGTTTTATGGAGAAAGAACCAATTAGAAGAAGCTACATGGGAGCTTGAGGATATTATGAGGGAGAGGTATCCTCAACTGTTTGTTACAAAGTGACGAATTTCGAGGTCGAAATTCATTTTAAGGGGGGTAGAATGTAACACTCGTGGTTTTTATGAGAAATGTTTTGTTTTTATGTTATATACATCATCAAATGAATCTTTCACTACACACAACACTATCTTGTCTTACTTTACACGTAATCTCGACCTTCCTCGATAGTTTGCGTTGTACGCAATACCGAGTTTCACTAAACAACGATATGCTATTAAAATATTGTTAAAACTAGCCGTTATGAATAGTAATACCCACTTTTTCAAATTTTTTAAATTTTATCTTTCAAAATGGACTTCATTTTTGGATTCGAAATATCAAAATTATCCTAGGGTGAAATTTTGGTATTTTTCTGAAAACTTTCAATGTTTGATGAATAGTAAAAACACTAGGTTACTATTTAAAAACCGAATTTTGATTTAAATAATTATTTATTTTATTTAAATTTATTTTATGTGAAAATTGATACATAATACCTACATAAGTTCAATGTAATTCATTAGATTCATTTTATAATAATTTTAGAAATATAAAAATTTTATTGAACTTTTCACCGTCTTTTACCCACCTCCTAGGTGAATTTGAAAATTTATATAAAACTTAATTTTACCACTTCTGTGAGTGAATTTTCGAAAATCCGAGAGACATGGTTAATATCAAGGAGTAAAATGTGGTTCAATAAGATAAAAACAATTTTTGTTGAAAAGTAACTTTTTACTTTTTTTACCACGGTTAAAAGTAAATAGGGTAATTAAGGGTGAAAATTATATTATTATTACCCTAACACATGTCCTAATTTTATTGGGTAAGATTAATTCGACCAAAAACAACCTTAGGAATAAAATATGACCATTTAGGTCCACTTGGATTATATTAGTACATTTAATATTATTTTATTTAAAGAATAGTTAAAATAGTTAAAATCAAAGTTTAATAACTAAAACATTTTTAATATAGGGTTATACATAATATAAATTCGACTATAAATATTCATTAGAAATATAAAAATATTTCCTACATAATAGTATTCTATTTATAATTTTTAAACTTTAAAAAAGTTAATTTATTTATGATACAATGATGATGTAGTAATTACCTTATTAAAGAAATATTAACATAATTGATGTTATAAATACCCAAATAAATGAAATTTGAGACTTTTTATGAATTAAAATAATTTTATAAGATAATATGAAATGTTAGTATTGATTTAATTAACTGTGTTCGAACTAATCATGCTGTTATGATTTTCACAAAAAATCAATTACCAAATACTATCAAAATTGACATAAAATAGTTTTTAAAACAAATATTATATAATTAATTTTTATTCTATTCCTAAAAATCTAAGGTTCGGCCAAATTAAATAGATAAGGTTATATATATTAATAATGAACAACCTGGGGTTCTTTTGGCTTGTTATATTAATTTTATTATCCTTATAGTGTAAGAAAATAAGAAGACACGGTAAAAGTGAAATTATTTAACTTAAAGTTAAATCTAAATGATAAGGTTAAAATAGAAACCTAAACTTGTCTAAATTCTATTTTATGAGAGTATTTAGACCTATCCCCACCTTATATTATAAATAAATCAATTTGGAGCTATTAAAAACCGAATATGACTTTATAATAAAGTAATATTTTTAGTTCTTCCAAAGGTGCCCCTCTCCTCCCTTATAAAAGGGCACCCCTCCCTCTCCTCCTCACACCACTTTGAGCCTTCAAGATCTGACAACCCCTGAAAATTTCTCTTCTCCACTTCCCTAGAAACATCCTATAGGTCCTGGTATTCTTAAAAGACCATCTTTAGTGCCCTAAGATGAGGTTAAGAAGAGGCGCTTCAAAGAAGAGGTAATGTCCGTTACTGATTCTTTCAACTTTATTTCTTCTTCTAATTCTTCTTCTTTAGTTGATTCATTATGAAGTAATAACATCAGTATCACTCATATACTGATATGTTATTATAAGTATTAAACAACCCTATTTCACCATCTATCCATCCTACAGAAAATGAAATCACCGCGCATGCGTACGTACGGAATACCGTCTCCACGTTGTGGTGTAATCTATTTTCCACCACCACCTTACTTGTATGGGTATAATGGTGTAAGAATAACTATATATGATTATTTTAAAGTGATATTGATTCAGAAATATTATACATACACTTCAATACAATTCGACGATCATGGGAACTATATCATCACTCGTGCGTACGTACGGCCTACCGTCTCCACGATGTGATGCGACTCATTCTATATGATCATAAATAAATAATGATTATATAAATGAATTGAATGAATAAATATGATATATATTACACTAATAAAATTCTGTAAATGAGGTATCTATAACCTAAAAAGAAGAATAATAATTTATTCGACAAAATACGCATAAGAACAAAAAGCAATAAACACCCAAATAACAAGTAGAAATGAAATATTACTAATAAGAATCTAAAAATATGACCATATATGATATCATAACAATTAGAATGATTCTAGAATAAGTCAATAATATTATTTCAATTATTATATAGGAGGTTCGGACACGTACAAAGCAAATCGGACCTAAGGTAAGAGAAAATCTCACAATCTCAATTTTTATCCGAGATTGTTTATACTTCAAAATTTATTAGGGAATATTTATCATCAACATCCATGTTTCCTAAATATGTAATATTATTTATATACTCCTACAATTTTTTAAATACAATTTTACCCTTCGGTGAGCTTTTATTAAAAGATATGAAAGGAATATTTTGTCATTTTTCATACGAGGTACTTTTTAACTTTTCCGGCCAAAGTACGAGAAGAATGTTTTTTTAACTTATACGACATGAATGGATTTTTAGAACATTATTTACATGATGCTTCCTCTAAAAGTTTTAAAGTTTATTTTTAATCAACTTCTTTTAGTTTAAAATTATATGACATGTTAAGAAAGGAAAATGTTTTTGAAGTAGAAAGGATATTTTCCTCAAGAATGGAGTTCAAGTGTTTTATAAAAATTATTTTCCATCTAATATAATATAGGGTTCCGTTTCTATCCATATTTTTACATTGTTTTGATTATGTTATGATAGAATTATTTTTATGATATCATTTTATCTTATATGGATTATATTATGATGGCATGATGATTAATAATCCCATTTTTATTGCATGGGTTATGCTATGATGAATGATTTTTGATTTTGTGGCGCACATAAGAATGGTATCATTATGAGATGCGTGGGACCAATATCTCCCTCCAATGAAATGGGTAAAGATTTATATCTCATGAGATAGACATGGATGGAACGACAGGTTGATCTGGTTTAGTGAAACAGTACTGAAACGAGGAGTGAACTCGGTTCAGAAATGGACTTTGTCCGCTAAGATAGTCTTGGCAATGAGTCTTGACTACTAAGAAATGATTCTCTATGATTATGTGTGTATGACACAAAGTTTCATGTTCTAAGTTATGATTATTGGGATTACATTTCACTGCTATGATTTATCCCATGTTGTGAAATTATGATCTCTTTTGCAGGTTAAGATTTCTAAAATGTTATGTTCTTATGAATATGATGTGATTGATATTTATTTTGTTTACCCTTACTGAGCATTTGAGCTCACCCTTTTGTATGTTTTCTTTCCCCAGGTCAGGAATAAGGTTATTAAGTAGGATATGCCAAAATGGACTCTAGATATGATAAAATAAATGGGTGACAATGTTGATGCTTTATGAACTAGTTGTTTATATTTCTCAGTTTCTAAAGACACTATACCTATACGGTCCTTTCATGGTTTTGTTATATGTTTTAATAAGTGTGCATCAATTTTGAAGTAATAACAATGTATGTAAAGTATGGGTCATTATAAACCATCCCCAGAACATATAACATCTGGGACTCCCCACACCTCATACTACAATAGAACTCTTGTCTTATCCATCTTATTCTTATATCGCATCAAAAGAAGCATTAAAAACATAGAAAAAGCCTCTCACCCCTAAAGCATGGAATATAGCTATTACACACAATGAGCTATCATGACTCTAAATCACATCACAATCTGCCTTTCCAAGAAAATGGGGAACTCATGACTTACAAAGGCATGCAACAGATCTTCGATGACCCCTCTTTTGAGAACTGTACCCCTCCCTCAAAATATCATCAACATTATTCGAATGAGAACAGACCATGCAATGGATCTCAGATGACCCCTCTTGTGAGAACCGTATCCATCTGGGGATTCCACGGAACAACTGCATCAACAAGAACTAAGAGAAACCCCCATTGGAACCAATAGTAAGAATCCTCTAAAGAATGGTGAGAATATAAGAGAGTAAATGAGATCAAATAAGGATAACCCGCTATAAAAATATTGAAAACACCTTGGATCAAGTTGGGTCCCCACAGATTAAAGATGGAAACCCAAGGTTTGATCCCCATTGAAGGGCTCTCCAAAGAGCTGAAGAGGGGATTATCAAGTCACCTAGGACAATAAGGATTGAATCTACAACTATAGGGTTTGAGAAACCTTGTGGCTATAAAAACACTTAAAACATTATAGCATTAGAGGATTACATGACGTGTAATCCCCTTTCATGTCGTCTAATGCCTCGAGGTCATTTTCTACCAAAAAAATTGTTTCTTTTCAATTTTATATTAATTTCAATACCCTAAAATATTACATAATGTGATTCCCACTTTCACATCATATAACCCGTCAGGATGAGAAATCCTTCCCTACTTCCAGCCTTGAGAAACTGAACTAATTATAACTTCCTCTAAGCCACCTCTGCGCCCCATAAGCCTCACAAACATGAAAAACAATTTATCCCCACAAATATGGGACCTTAAAATAATAACTTCAATATGATATCATGATAAGGATTATAACAAAAGTTCAAAATAAAACTTCAATATTAAATTAATTATTATTTAAAAATTCTATTTATTTTATTAATTTTTTGAAAAAAAATTAAATAATAATTATCCAAAACTATTACATTGTTTTAACAAAATATTTTTCCAAAATAATTCCTCAAAGATGCATTAATTTTTTTATAAGTATATGTACTTATAAAAATCCCATTATCTAAACTTTTTAAACATGATATAAAGATTGTGTTTTGAGAAACAAGGTAAGGGTTCCCAAGTAACTTTCTCGTTTATTATTTGTGATCATTTCTCTCAAAAATATTTTAAAACATCCGATATTTTAATTCCATGAATCTATTTACATGGAATTTCCATATTTTTAATCAATAAATGATTTGAGATAATCCATTTCCTCCCATTGTGATTCTTTAAAATCTATTTCTACATCAAAATATTGGTCTTCCAAAAAATGAAGTCTATTTTATTTAGTTTTTATATTACTCTTTGGAATATTATATGTAATAATTTAATGTAATCCTAAAATTGTATCATAGTTATAAGATATTTTTTTATAAAACCTAAATATTTATTGAGTTTTGGAATATTATAAAAACACATAAAAAATATAACTCCATGTGATTGATTTATGTTACGTATGTGAAATATAATATTATCCTAAACTTACTTGTTTCATGAATATTAAAAAAAAATATTCTAATGATTTAATATAGCATTAAAATTCATGAAATTTTATATTTATTATTTTTTAATGTATATACATTATTCATTCCAATTAAATGAAAATTAAACAATCATATTCATTTTAAACTATTAGAAATTAGATTATCAAAGAAGATTATCTGAATAATAACAATTTCCTAGCCTATTGAACTTATAAAATTATATAATGAAATACATAATATAACTTAACATATATTAATCTTAAATAATCACCATAGAAGGAACTTTATGTGGGACCATTAGGCCGCGACAGTTTTAGAGATTATTGTCTGAATGAGTCCAAAATAATTTACATGTTCAATACAAATTAAATAAGTGAATATAACATGGTAATAAATAAATGAACATGAAATAACAATATAGAAATTAATATGAAAATATTTATTAAGAAAATAAATAATTATTATAATGTTATTATATATCTATTAGAGGATGAGTGTTTCTAGTCGGGACTTGAGGTAAGGGGTTTTATTTTAAACCGTCACTTTAGAAGTTTTGATGTATTTAAATTAACTATTTCTCCACCATGTTCATTTTCATTTTTTAATTATAATCCTTTTTATATAAAATTATATTATTACTTAATTTAATTTTATATTTTATTTTACTTTCCTTAAAATAGAATGAAATAAACATCTTTTAAAACGTTTTCTTCACAAGTAATTTCGATTTGTTATAAAAGTGTAAAATGACTATATTTTTAAATTTTTTATTCTTGATCACATTTCCAAAATATTATAATATTTTCATTAATAATAATACACTTTATGTTTTTAAGATTTGAAAAAGTAATTAATATTTATAATTTTTTATAAAAAAATTTCTTTTAAATAAATCCAATTTAAACCATAAATAGTATTTCTTCTTATTTTTACATGTTGACTAAAATTGATTATATTTATGAGTTTAATGTAATTTTTATGGGTTTTACAATGATATGTAACATAATATGTGTTTTATTAAAATTTAAGTACTTGGAAATTATAGATGATAATGGGTGATCTCGAGATATCTCTCTCTAATGAATTGGGTAATTATATAGTCCATAGAGATGATATTTTATAAGTAACATAATAAGTTATTACATTGAAAGGGTTATTTTAAAAGGTGATGAATATAAATTTATAATATTAATTTATATTTTTCATTGATTTTATGACATTTAATGGTTTTATATGAGAAAGGGTAGATTTAATGAGTGATTATGGGTTTTTGTCAGCTCAAAATTCATTATTAAAAAGTGAAACATTTTATGGGTTTCTATGATTTTGAAATTTACTAATGGGTTTTCCTTTTTTATAACATTTAATAAGAGTTTCATTCCCATTCCATGTTTTTAAATAATATTTACATGATTTAGGATGAGTAGCCTTGATTAGGAAGTCAATGTTCTAATTATGAGATTTTAGCCTTGAATGAAGAAGGTGTGTCATTTAAAGAGCTCGAATTAATAAAAAATTTATTAATTTAATAAGAAAACATATATATTTTTTATTTCTTAATGAATGTTACTAATACTATAAAAATATATACCAAAAATTACTTTTGAATTTAATTAATCAAGAAAATATATTAAATTATTTAATTTTAGACTGATTATATTTGGGCCTTCACAGATCACCTCCATGAGGTTTTAACTCATATTAATTCCCATATAAATTAATTATGAAACAATTATTCATAATTAATATAGTCAATACATATTATTTGAAGTTTTAATAATCAATGGATACCACATTTTATAGATTAAAAAAACTAATACCTCAAATAATGATTTTAGATTACTCATGGTGCACCCCTAATCCCACTACTAATAGAATTCATAACACAAATCCGAAAAATATCATCAAATTCCATTTTATGTTGATGTATTCTATAAAATGTTTTAGTAATAGGATTAATAACAAAAAAAATTATGTGAAATATCATGTTTTCCCTTCATAGAGCATCATCTAGCCATGCCACACCAAATACCCATCATCTAGTCTTGATTATGACATCCTCTGGTGGAATTAACACAAAAACCCTAACTCCATCCCAATAAAATCAAGAAAACATATTTTATGAAGAAGAAGAAGTAAGATGATAGAGGGGAATTCAACTTAATAATTGAAGAACAAAGACCCAAACTCCATAGATAAAGTGGAAAGAAAGGGGGAATTATGGTGGGGATATGCCTTGGCCTCCCTTCTAATCGATATCCAAAAAATGGGGAACCTCATCAGGGTTACTCATTTTTAATGGGAAAATTATGATCTCATACCTCCTATTTAAAAAATTTAATTGGAAGCATCCAGTACTTAGTATAAAATCACAAGCCACTAAACACCTCAAAGAGGTGTGTCGGTCACCCATGACCTCTAATAGGTACCCAATGGATCACTATAACCACTGGACACCATTTTTCACCTTTTAGAACTCCCAAAACATTATTATGTGGTTCAATAACTAATTTTACCAGTTAGAAAATCTATCTTATATCATTTAGAATTCACAAATAAACCCCAATTCTTGATTGGAAACTACAAACTCTAATCATCCCTTGATTCACATCCACAAAAACTTGTTTTCTTTGAATAACCATGCACAAATCTGCGTGGGTCATTACAAAGTCACTACTATAATATTTATCACCATTTTAATTTCTCCACATCAATTTCTCATGGACTGATTCGGTTTCCAACGTCAAATGCATGTACCATTTCCTTATCTCTAGCTGGTTAAGACCATACCAACAATGTTGCTAAAATAATAAAACACTTAAATCCTAGATTCATAACCATTTAGACTATCATGAACTCCATTCCATATCATAAAAGAATGTGTATATCCTTATCTAATTCATTATTCTCAAGCATGTATAAAATGATCCACCTAATACCCCACAACATTGACTACTTCTTAAAATTCAATGACTGATGAACCATATTGCTAAAAACATCCACTAACTCTATGATGATGAACAATCTAAGTTAAATAATGAATTTATTATTTTTTAACACCATGAAATAATGGTTGATATCACTAGATAATACCATAATATCACCCACTTGGTGAAATATCTTAGAACCACTCCATCGCTCTCAAAAAACCCTACATTTTGACCTCTAAGACCACACCTATAACAAATCATCCGTAGAATGTCATGTTATTCATATATAATTCCTTTATGTACTAAAATTTTATAATCCTGGTTACTATATTTGTCCCCTTATTTAAATTCATTATTTTTTACTTCATTATTCCAGAACCCAAAATACACATCAATCAGTTATTAAATGTAATAACTTTTCAGGACCCTTACTAATTAAAACCCATGTATCAGTATTTCCCAATCACCAAACATAACCCAATCAGTTACATTTATGTTTATATTCTCATCCATAGACACTACATATTCAGTTTCAAAAAAAAATTATTACACATGACTCTCAACACATATTGAATGGATTGGTTAAGATCAATGTAATCATTGAGAGGCTTGGAAAATATTTTATCAACCCTTTTATATTTTAAACTTTATAACAACTTTCACCTTCAGTTAAATAGAATTTAATAAATTTAATACCACAATCAAGAAAACCTATATGAACCTAATAATTTAGTAGGTTCACTACAAAATAAGAGTACTTATTCCTTGGCCTAGATTAGAAATAATCCAATACCATGCATTCACTAGAAAATAATCCTATTTAGTTTATAACAATAAGGGAATAACCATCACATTCATAAGACTATAGTCCCACGATAGTGGATGTACTTATCACATAGATTTTTTTTCACTGTGTTCCTCGAACATTCTTTGCACTTTTCGTCTTATAAT
This sequence comes from Viscum album, assembly GCA_963277665.1. Classification (NCBI taxonomy): domain Eukaryota; kingdom Viridiplantae; phylum Streptophyta; class Magnoliopsida; order Santalales; family Viscaceae; genus Viscum; species Viscum album. Next base: position 1,943,508,360 of record OY728125.1, read on the forward strand.
TTCTTCTTCCTCCACTTTACTTTATTTCTCTGTAAAGAGAAGTAAATTCATTATAAAAAAATATATATAATCCACTTCATATCCTGACTACTCTATCTAGTAGTAGTTCATATGGTACCCTCTTTTTGGTACACTCATCCTGATATCCTTGGTTGAATACGTTGGTCATCTAATTTATTCTTTTCCATGCTAATCTGATTCCTACTATTTGGTATACTCTTTATAGAACAATTTTTCAAGTACAGTTCATCATTTCATTCTTATCCATTTCAATATTAAAATAATAATCTATCTCAATATATCTTGTATAATTGTTAATTCTATGAAAAATATCAGAGTAAAAATAACTTGAACCATGCCTTTTTCACAACACAACCACACCCCTTTATATATAGAGTATTTCACTAAAAATATAGTAAGCTAGGTGAACTTCACATTCAAAGTTATTTCATGAAATTTGAATATCCCACTCAAAATATTAATTGTTTCACTACCTTTATACATCATGAAATAAAAGGAGTCAACAAAAATTATAGGATCTTTTCCAACATCTAAGTGCAAAAAGTATCTTCAAACTTTCAAAAATCTTGGTTGGAATCATGATACTACCATCATGATTATTGATATGTTTAACATATAGTTCAATATCCTTATAATTAATGAATTTACAAAAACATTGTAAATTCACTTTAATATTTTCTGATTCTTCTTTATTGGAACATATCTATCGGGAAAACCATTAGAGGGATCTTCTACATCCAGATTCCCTCAATCCAATGGGCTCAAAAATGTTGTTCACTTATTGGGATCTAATTGAATCTCCTTTATCTAGTGGTATTATTATCTTTCTAACCAAAATTCACTATTTTATTACTCTATTTATATCAATTTAATCAATTCTGTCTGATTATTGTTTTGATGACATCACTTGCAACTTTTTTCTAATGATTGGGCTCAGAACCCATTGTTTGATCCATTCAGAAAATAGTATCTAATGACTTATCAACCATTTTTCTGTTTGATTAAATCATAAATTTTAATTTATATTTCTTCTCATCTAATAAAACATTCCTTAATCATATCAGTCTACCATACTTAGTCTGATAACATTTTTAGGAAACCTTTTTATGGAAATATTAGATCCACCAAGTCCCACAAACATCAATCTTCAAAAACCATTATATTAAATCATGAACAACATGATGTAATCATGATATTTTTTCATTAATTAATTGTAATCTATACCAAATTTTTTATATTAAAAAATCACTATCTGATGGATCTATGAATATAATCAAATAAAATTTCTATTTTATCCTTCATCTGATCACCTCAATTTGTTGGACTCCATCTGATAAACATGGACTATTTGACTCTATTAATTCACCTTTATCAGAAATGATAAATATTATAAAGTGATTTATATATGATAAAAAAATAAAAAAGTATGAAACCCATTATTTGTCCTAACCAAATTATATTTAATATCATTGTCTCAGTAATATGCTCTTTTGTATTTTATTTTCAACCACTAAACATAAATTACTGAAGCTTTGATACTCACGAAATAAATTCAAATCCAACAATTCAAATAATACATGGGAGAACCATATGTGGGAAAAATAATCATTAATTAATAACAAAATGGTATTCATAAATTAGTGATTAAAATACATTATGAACTTATTCATTTACATATAACTTCATTAAAAGAAACTTCATCAACTTTCATCTATTCAATTCAACTATAAGGACCCAACATTATTACATTAAAGAATATTGAATTTAGTAAGGAAAACACTTTATTTATCATTTATGATATTTTCATGTTTATATCAATAGATAATTGGGAAATAATACTTTCATAACATTACACATTAATACAGAGTTGATATCAGAAATACAACATTCATTTCATCCAAAATATAAAACATTTCAAATATAAGATGATTTCTTTGAAAGTTATTAAAACATTTAAATTGGATTACTTCTTTTTCTTACACATCATTATAACCAGTTAAAATCATTTAAAAAATTGGTATGAGTACAAAAATCTTAGTAAGGGATATAAAAATAAGGAAAGAACACATTATTACATGAATACTTGTAACATACCCAATCATTTTAAAAATACATAATTGTCACCCATATATACTTACTTTGTGAAAATATATATTTCCATAAGATTCCCCCAAAACATAAGAACATAAATATAACCATATAAGTATATTGGGGCCTTACTTATATAATCCTGTAACCCCCTCAGTTACCTTATAATTTGTAACCCTCATGGCTACCTTACAATTTCTGTAACCATCGTAGTTACACATTGAGTAACAATACGACCAACTTCCAAATTACACATACCCAATGCATTGGAGGGTGATATAGGTCCCACCATTCATAATAAAAAATTTACAAGAACCATAACACAATCATACAACAAGAATAATTGCATAAAAACATTGATTTTTAATTTCATAAATCAGAATTTTAAAATACAGTTTTAAAAGAATAGTCCCTTATAAATATAATATAATTGAAATGAGACTTAATAGAGTGGATGGAATATTTATAAAAACTATAAATATACATAATTATACATAATATAAACAAAACCCATCACACAAACAATTCAAATACAACATAAATAATGATGTAGAAGGTTAACCCAATGGATATAGGGTTAACAATTCCCTTAGTTTGGGTTTTTCTTACATCGAAATTGTTTAAAACTCATGTATAATGGTTTAAATAGGGTTATTAATATCTTATAAAAACATATACATATTTATAATACCTTATAATATTATTTCATTACATCATTTCACCCTTTAATTGTTAGTATTTTGTTCCTTGCATTGTTTTTGGTGCGTTCTTTACATGTTTTCCATGATCGGTTCATGATAGATGTTCTTATCGATTGGAAGTGATACTCCAAAATTGGAATGAAGTGGTATTTAAATATTTCCAGAACCATAAATTATATCAATTATCATTTCGAATTCTTACACGAGGATGATTCGTATGTTAAAACATTATTGATATTTTTTTATTTCATTTTATAGATTCTTTGATCGTAATGAACTCATTTTGTTTCATAAATTTAGAGCATGTGTACAAAATAATTCCATAACATTATATAAGATATAATAAATAAATTATAATTTTTCAACCATAAAAATGGTTTCATGATCATTCTTGATGAAAGTAAATGAAATTGAAATCACATCGTCCAAGATGTTGGAAAATCAACACATCACGGACGGTGTTTTATTTTCTAGAATAAGATGGAGAAGAGAAGGAATGTAATGGTTAATCTTCAATAAACATGATAAAATCCAAAATATTTAACATAATGGGTCATTAAAGCCTCTTTTATAAGGGGAGTGGGGGAAAGAAAAAGAAATGAAATGAATCTCTAAAGAAACGAAAAGTTGAGAAACCCCTTATGTTGATTTGGCAGCATAACGACGTCGCATAAAATTTCACAAAATATTTTGATGAGAGAAAACGGGTCTATCATCATTCATACAAAATATAGGAAGTAAGGGGGATATGTAATGACATATCCTAACAAAATGCAAAGTAAACAGAAAATAATAACATAAAATGAAATAAAATAAAGAAAACAAAGGAGGATGTTTACCTCTTGATCTCTTATCCATGAGATCCTTCTTAAGGGCTTTGGTTTTGGCATTTTTGTGATACCAGTAGCTCTAGGACATGGGAAAAATACTTGGGAGTGTATTGGGAAGAACATAGATAAGGCTTATGGATTAAGAGTTGTTGGAAGAATTGGGGAATGGGGGTGGTTTTATAATGTAAGAGAGAGGTATTTTATATTATTTTAATCATATTATAATATTTTTTCTTAAGATTATGAATAGTATTAATTCATGTGAACCCACATAGAAATAATGGCATGTGAGTTTGAACCAATTGGTCTTAGATCAGCCTCGAATCACCTATGATTTAGTGAAGATAGAATTTAGCATTTATCGTACTTTTTCATATTTTACTATTCTTAAAATATTCTAGAATTTTAGAAAATCCCAAAAATTAACCCTAAAAATTTATATACATTTATAATTCAAAAATGAACTCCATTTTCTAAAAATAATTCTCTAAATATTATTAATATAATATTTAAAATAAATTAAAATCTATTAAATGATACACTTTTAAAACTATAACTACTTTTATATCACATTGAAAAATTAACCAAGCTATCATTATCTTAAATCATTAAGAAAATAAAATAATAAAACAATGTACTATTTATAATTGACATATTACTAATCATCAGGTTATGTTACTATTCACAAAAAAATCATGTTGGTTCCATCACGCTGTAAATAATTTATTGAACACAATTGTAGATGATCATTTTTCTAAATTCAAAACATAGAAGTGAAAAAAAAATTATGTTTAAAGGATCGTTATAAATAAACACATAAAAAAGGTTCATGCTTTTAAATTTATTCTTTGAAAACCATGGGGTGTTACATTACCCCCAACTTTTGGAAATTGGATCCTCACAATTTTATTTACTTATTAAAAAATTTATGATATCTTTCCCTCATATAATTTTCATACTCCCGTGTTGCTTCTTCAAAAATGTGGTTTATCCTAAAAAACATTATATGGTGGGTTAACTTATTCTGCAATACTTATTCCCTTTGATCAAAAATATAATTTGGTTTCTCTTCAAAATAAAGGGTCTCTTCTAGCGGAACTACATCGGGGCTCAAAACATGAGTTTAATCTGGAATATACTTCCTCAATGTCTCCACATGGAAAACATTGTGTACCAGAGACAAAATTAGAGGCAAAGATACTCAATATGTAATTGGTCCATATTTATCCCTGATTTCAAAATCACCGATGAATATCTTACTTATCATTCCATTATTTCCAAAATGTATGACACCTTTCGAAGGATATATTTTATGGAAAACATTGTCACCTATCGCGAAAGATAAGTTTTTACTTCTATTATATATATAACTTTGATGCCTCCTCTTAGTTGTCCTCATGTGGGGCTGGATGATCTTCACATTCTAAGCCACTTCCTCTTCTAATTTTTGGCCCTATAAAATTTCTTTCACTAACATTATCCCAAAACGCTGGAGTCTGACACCGCTTCCCAACAACGACTCAAAAGGTTCCATCTTTATATTGGAATGATAACTTTTAATATAAGAAAACTCAAGTAAAGAAATATGTTGATCAAAAATTCTCTATTACTCCATTGAAAAACTGAAAGCATATCCTCCAAAGTTTGAATCGTTCATTCTGACTGCCCATCTAATTGAGAATGAAAAGATGTATTGAAATTAAATTTAGTGAATAATGACTTCTGAAGCCCCTTACAAAATTTAAAAGTGATCCTAGGATCCTGATCAGATACAATGGAAAGAGGAACACCATGTAACCTGACAATATTTTTGAGGTACAGTCGAGAAAGATGATCTAAAGACATTATATCTTGAATATAAAGAAAATGTTCAGATTTAGTCATCCAATCAATAATAACCCAAATCAAATTTCTACCTTGATAAGTCTTAGTTAGTACCAACACAAAGTCCGTGGATACATTCTTCTATTTCCACTCTGGCACAGAAAAAGGTTGAAGCTTCCCCTTTGGTAACAGCCACAATGCTTTAACATGTTGACATGTCAAACATTTCATGGTAAAATCCGTATTATCTATTTTCATTCCATCCCACCCATAAAACTCTTGAAGGTCTCTATACATATTAGTACTTCTAGGATGAACTGATAATGCAGAACTATGAGCTTCAAACAATAAATATTTCATCAAATGGGAAACACAAGGCACACATAACCTTTTTCCAAATCGTACCACATAAAATTTATCAACTTTAAATTATGGAAACTTACCTATTTTAAATAAATTGTTTTTTTATAGCTCAAGGTATTCTCTCTATGTTTTCTTAATTCTATATAATAATGATGAATGCACTGAAACCTGAAATAAAACAAGGATATTTCCTACAAAAATAACTTCTACGACAAAATTCATCAAATCATTAATTAAGGGATCATGTTCCAAACGAATCATTGTTAATTATAAATTATGTTTTTGACTCAAGGAACCATACACTTTGTTTAATTTTCTTAGCTCGCAATTGATCATGAAATCATAATCCTTTAACAATTCAATCCATCTTCTCCACCTCATGTTTAATTCCTTTTGAGTGAATATATACTTCATACTATTATTATCAGAATATATTGGACATTTGGATATGTATAAATAATGAATCTAAATTTTCAAAGTAAAAACCACATCTGCCAATTCCAAGTCATGTGTGGGATAATTTAACTCAAGAGGTTTTAGTTGTCTTGAATCATAAGAAATTATCTAATCATTCTACATCATAAAACAACCATGTCCCTTCAATAAAGAATTACTATAGATGACAAACTCACCATTTAAGGAAGGCATGGCCAAAAATGAAGAATTCACCAATCACTTCTTCAGTTCCTAAAAACACACATCACATTTTTATATCCAAATAAATTTAACCCCTTTTCATGTTAACATAGTTATCAGGCTAGATAATTGTGAAATGTTATTAATAAATCATCATCAATAACCATCTAATCTAAGAAAACTATGAATCTATGTAAAACGTGTAGGTCTTGTCCATTCATCAGCCACTTTTTTTGTTAGATCAACATTTATTCCATTATTATTTACAATATTCCCAGGAAACAAAATCTGTTGTAACCAAAAATTGCAATATTTGAATTTTCCATAAAATTTCATTTCCTTTACGGTTTTTAAAACAACCCTTATATGTTTTTCATTATTTTATTTACTCATAGAAAATAATGGAATGTCATCAATAAGCACAACCAAAAACTTATCCAAGAACTCATTAAAAATATTATATTCATACGATTAAGGAATACAGTAGGTAAATTAATTAACCAGAAAAAATAACAACAAATTAATAATGACTATATCCAATACAAAAGTTTTTGTTCAGGATGTTATCCTCCTTCAACTTCAGCTGATGGTATCCAAATCTCATGTCAACCTTTGAAAAGTACTGAGCTCCCACAAGCTGATCAAACAAGTCATCAATATGAGGGAAAAGATATATGTTTTTAATAGTGATATTATTCAAAGAAATATAATCAATTAAAAGCCTCATGGAAGCATATTTTGTTTTAATGAACAAAACAAGAGCAACCCATAGTGAAGTGCTAGGAAGAATGAATCCTTTATCAATAAAATCCTGTAACTGATTTTTCTATTCCAAAAGTTCTATTGGAGCCATACGATATGGGGGTTTTGAAATTGGTTTAGTATCTGAAGCTAAGTAAATTTTGGATTTGTCTTCTCGATCAGGTATGACCTAGGGTAACTCATCAAGAAAAACATAAAGGTATTCATTTACCACAGGAACATCATTAATCTAAATAGTTCCATTGTTTTCAATAGTATTAGTAAGATAAAATTCATTTCCATATATTAATAGTTTCTCAGCTTCCTAATATGTTATAAATTTCATGGGTTTATTCTTGTATAAAAATGAAAACTCTTTCTTAAAAACAACTTATTTAACTCCACAGTCAATCCCAACATGATAACTAAAAAGTCAATCCATCCCTATAATAACATCAAACTCGACTAAGGGAAAACAGGTTTGCAGGTAAATTATTTCCATAGACCACAATAGAAATATAATTATAATTAGTATTTTATATAATATTTCCCCTTAATGTTTTAACAATAAGTTCTCACCTCATTTGTTGAGGTGATATTTCTAATTTACCTGAAAATTTCTTAGAAATGAAGGAATGTATAGACCTTGTATAAAAAAAACACTAGAAAAATCTAAGTAAACAAACAAAGTACCTAATACAACTTCACTGGATGGCCCAACATCTGCAGATATAGTGTCAAAAGATCTGACTACATAATTCATCTAAAAGTCTATATTCTTTTCTTCGTTTGGATCTATTATTGGGCAGACATTTTTATAATGACCTATCTCACCACATTTACAAAACTTAATAGTTTGCTTATCCAGATTATTATTAAGACCATTTTCATTACAATCTCAGGCCATATGTCCAAACATACCACATTTAAAACATTTAGTAGTTTAGGTAAGGCATTCCCCAGGGTGTTTCTTTCCATAATTTTCACAAACTAGAAACTGTATTTGCTTACCCTCAGATTTCTTTGGTTGATTCTTAACCATCACTTTCCATCTGGACCTATTCTTCTACTTGTTTCTAAAATTAATGTGATCATCAGAAAACTCCATCTCTACACTCTCAGCACATCTGGAAAGTTTCTCATATCTTTTCAATTCACGAGAGTCCAACGCCCTTCAATACATTGGCTTCAATCCTGAGTAAAAGAGGTTGATTATTCTATCAATATCTAGAATAATATTTGGATCATACCGTGCCATTCAGGTGAAGTTTTATTTATACACAACCACTGAATCTTCATGATTTTTCTTCAATTCAAGGAATTGCTTCTCCAACCAATGTGTCACCGCCTAAGGAAAATATTTTTCAAAGAAAAGACTTTTAAATTCATCTCACTTTATGGAATCAATATCTTCTATATCCCTAATATTATTTACCATTGACCACCAATGATCTGCTTCACCTTCAAAACAATAAATGGAAAGTCTTACCTTTTGATTATCTTAACAACCCATTACATCAAATATCTTTTCAAGTGATTTAATCCATCGTTCATCCTCAACGATGTTAGAATATCCATAGAAAGCTGGAGGGGTTTGTCTCATAAAATGTTCCAATATTGTCATGTTCAATTGTGGTACCTTTGGTTTTTCTCTTTCTTAGATGAAATCGCCATTTATTCTTTGTGTTAGCTGATCTATTACTTTCACAAACTGCTAGGTTTTAATCCCTACTATTTTGGGATTTATATTCAGAAGGATATCGTTCTGTCGGTGGCTCTCCACTTCATCTTCCCCGTTTCATTTGTGTAAAACCATTCAGAACAAACATATCTTAGTCGAAGCAACAAGGTAATCTTTAAATGCTATAATTTTTCAAATTATACATTGAGTAAAAATCATTTATGGTATTCCCTTAACATCATCCTAACCCCTCAAGTAATCTAAACCATCCTATGATACCAACTATTAGGACACGACCTTATTGCACTACATAATCTTTAATTTAGTCAATAAAATGCTTTCTTACTCATTGAGGATATTTTCATGTTTATATCTTTAGAGAATTGGGAAAAAATACATTCATAACATTACACATTAATAAAGAGTGGATATCATGAAAACAACATTCATTTCATCCAAAATGTAAAACGTTTCAATTGAAACATGATTTTTTTGAAAGTTCTTAAAAACCTTTAAATTGGATTCCTTATTTGTATTACGCATCCTTATAACTTGTGAAAATCATTTAAAAACATGGTATGATAACAAAAAGTTCAGTAAGGGATATAAAAATAAGGAATGAACACATCAATCCAAGAATAATTGTAACAAATGAAATCATTTTAAAAAGACATACTTGTCGCTCATATATACTTAGGTTGGAAAACATGATATTTTTAAAAGATTACCACAAAACATAAGAACATAAATATAACCATAGAGGTAACTTGTGTAATTAATTACATAATCTTGTAACCCATTTTTCTACCTTATAATTTTTAACCCTAACGACTACCTTAAGATTTTTGTAACCATCACAGTTACACTTTATTTATCCATATGGCCAACCGCCAACTTACACATACCCAATGAATTGGAGGTAGATATAGGTCACACCATTTATCATAAACAATGACCAAGAACCATAACACAATTATACAACATGAATAATTTTATAATAACATTACTTTTTAATTTCGTAAAATAGAATTTTAAAAGAGGTTTTTAAAAGAAAAGACACTTATTGATAATATGTAATTGAAATGAGACTTAATAGAGTGGATGAAATATGTATATACAATGTACATACACATAATTAAACATAAAATAAACAAAAAACAAAACCACATAAACAATTCTAATACAACATAAATAATGAAGTAGAATGTAAACCCAAAGAATGGAAATCGGGTTAAGAATTATGTTACCTCGGGTTTTTCTTACTTTATAATTGTTTAATCCTCCTGTATAATTGTTAAATGAGTGTTATTAATATATTATATAAAAATATAATTCTTTATGATACCTTATAAGATCATTTCATTAAACCATTTCACACTTTAATTGATAGTATTTTGTTCCTTTCATTTTTTGGGTGCATTTTTACCTTTTTTCCATGATCGGTTCATAAGAGAAGTTCTTGTCGATTGAAAGTGAAACTATATAATTATAATGGAGTGGTATTTAAAAATTTACATATAAATAAATTATACCATTTATCATTTTTAATTACTACATGAGGATGATTCATAAGACAAAACATTATTGATTTTTGCTTAGGTTATTTTGGCGATTCTTTGACCATAATGAACTCATTTTGTTTCATAAATTTATAGCATGTGTAAAAATTGATTCTTGAACCTTAGATAAGATATAATAAATAAATTATAATATATTTCAACCATAAAAATTGTTTGATGACCATTACTGGAGAATTTAAATGAAATTCAAATCACATCATCCACGATGTTAGTAAATAAACACATCACAAATGGTGTTTTAATTTAATAAATAAGTGAGAGAGGAGATGAAATGTAATGGTGCATATTACATAAACATGATGAAATAAAAAAATATTTAAGATAATATATCATTAATTCTTCTTGGATAATTTTAGGGGATGAATGAAAAAGAAAATAAAGGAATCTCAAAATAAAAGAAAGGTTGAGAAATCCCTTACGAAAATTTTGCAGCCAAACGACGTCACAGAAAATTTTGTAATATATTTTGATGAGAGAAAAGGGGTTTCTCATAATTCATACATAATATGGGATGTAATGGTTATATGGAATGACAAATTCCAACATAATCAAAATGTTATTAAAAATAATTATAGAAAAAGAAAGAAAAGAAAGAAAAAATGGATGTTTACCTCGAGCTCTTTTCTCCTTGAGATCCTTCTTAAGGACTTCATTTTTGGCCTTTTGGTGAGACCAGAAGATAGAGGACATAGGAAAAATCCTTGGTAGGAGTATTGGTAAGAACATAGGTAATTCTAAAGGCAGGATATGTGTGTGAGGAAGAGGGTAATGAGGCTAGTATTTATACTGGAGGAGAGGGGGTATTTAACATTATTTTAATCATTATTATAATATTTGTGCTCAATACAATGAATAGTATTAATAAATGTGACCCCATATCATAATAATAGCAATTGAGTGTGAAAAAATTGGTCTTACATTATCATTTAATAACCTATTATTTAGTAAATAATTGGTTTGGCATTTATCGTATTTTTTTACATATTTTACTATTCATCATAAATTATAGAATTTCAAAAAATTCCCAAAAATTCAACCTAGCCATTTTTTATGTGTAGAATTAAAAAATGAACTCCATTTTTGGAAATTAATATTCTTAATATTATTTATTTATTATTTAAATAAAATTATTATTTATTAAAAAACAATTTTAAAAAAATATATTCTTTTGTATAACATTGAAACATTATCCAAGATGTCATTATCTTAATTCATTAATAAAATTACATTATAATACAATTTACTATTCATTAGGGTCGTATTACTATTCATATTACTATTCAAAATGGTATGTTTCTATTCACAAAAAATCAAGTTGGTTCTATCAGACTCCAAATAACTTACGTAACACAATGATCGATGACCGTTTTTCGAAATTCAAAACATAGAAGTAGAAAAAATATGTTTACAGGATAGTTATAAATATATAATTAAAACCATGTTTTAGGAATTTCAATTTATTCTTTGAAAACCTTGGGTTGTTACATCAACAAACAATTAAAACAGTCCACATGTATGAATATTACAAATTAACCCTTTTAAAAGCTACACCTAAAATATAATCTTACCTGATAGGTAAGGAACATATAAATTGATATATTTATATTTTTTATTTTATCCATTTTAAAAACATTATTGATATATAATATGAGATAGGGTAAAATACCACATACCATAACCTTGAATAGAATGAGGTTAAATGCTCATCATCGACCTTAGCTTCTAAAATATTTCCTTTGGAAGTGGTTTGGTGAAGATATTAGAAACATTATCCTTTTGAGGAACAAACTCTAGTTTTAGTTCATTTCTATCCTAATGTTCTTTGATAAATTGATACTTAATATCAATTCATTTAGATCTATAATGATTCTCTGGAATCTTGGTGAGATTGATAACACTTTGATTATCGCACCCCAAGAGAAGTGGAATCTTCACATCAACCCTAAAATCTTTTAGTTATGTATTATGAAATATTAACTATTTTGTAGCTTTAGTAGAAGTTACAAACTCAATTTCTATAGTGTTGAGTGTCACTAAAATTTGTTTCTTTATATTTTAGCATACTCATTGTTCTCCCAAAAAAATTTACTCCACCAGATGTGTATATGTTTTCATCGACACATCCTACCTAATATGAATCTATGTAACCAAAAAAATCAGTATTTCCTATGATGTCATATTTTAACGTTAAATAAATTGTACCTTTAATATATCTATGAATTAATTTTACATCCACATGATGAGATTATTTTGTTTCACTTTGATACCTAACCCAAATATTAATAGCTTACACTAAATCTATCTTTAGGGATATGATATAAAATAAGGATCTAAAAACCATACAAAATTCCTTATGATCAACAACCTTTCCTTTCCCATATTTTGAAAACACCATTCCTAATAAAATGGTTGTTGAAATGGGATTTTAATACACTATGCCAAATTTCATTTATATTTATTAATCATATATATATATAATAATAGGAAAATGTATTTTAAATTTAAAATATTTATAATAAAATAAATTATTTAATTTCTCCTAGAATAGAAATTTCAAAAAAACTCTTTCATCATCTATGAAAACATTTCACATATTTATTCATAATTTCTTGAAAATATTATATCATTAATATAAAAAATAACAATTATAGAAACCTCTTTATTTTATTTAATAGATAGGTTTCTAAAAACTCTTCAATTTTAGATTTTTATCTTTTTCTTGGAAGCATCAATCATATAATACCAAGATCATATATCTTTTTTAAACCTGTAAAAATCCATTTTCAACATTCCAAAAATTGTATTTTATTTAATAAGAAATATTATACTAGGATTCTAAATATAAACTTATTCTTTCATCTCTCCATTATGAAAATCAAATTTTACCACTATTTGGAATATCTTATATATCATTTTGTTGTAATATCAAGAAATATTTTGATGGTTACATGTATTTTTCATAGTGAAAAGGTATCATCAAAACCAAGGCAGTTTAACAGTGTGTATCCTTCATAAAATCATCTTGATTTTTTTCTTATTACTTCACCTATTTCATTAAATATGTTCTAGAAAACCCTTGTTATTTCGATCAAATTTTTATACTTATGTTTGGGTTAAAGTTACCATATATCATTTTTCAATATAATCCAAATCCACATTCATGGAATCAATCCACTCTAGATGCTCCAAGGCTTATTCAGTATCTTTAGTCTTAATATTTAAGAAAAAAATATGAATGTTGAACTATCCTTGATGTTCTTCTGGATTGACCATTTTTACTTTGAACTCTAATGATATTTTAGACCTCCACTTTATTTATCATCCTTGGTTGGGATGAACAAAACTACCATTCATTACTTGAAATATATGATTTAGAATCATCATATTTTATAAAATATACATTATCACTTCTACCACAAAATTTTTTATGTTGTTTAACTAAAACCATTCTATCTTCACTTCCGCTTATATCTATAGATGATTGTTAAACATTTTATTAGAATGATCTTATACTTCCACATTTTCTAATTCAATAATATTTTTTTGTTTCTTCATCATAACAAAAATATCCACTATCATTAAGAAGGTATATAATAATGATATGATTGGATCCAAAATATGTGCGTGGAAAAAATACAGAAAGAACACAGCATTTCCAAAAAGTAATACTCTGTGAAGCAACATTGTGTAGCCCTTCAGCACCACAGCTAGTGCAAAGCCCATTGACACCCCAACTGGTACAAAGTCGAGGCCACCACTATGAACTCTGCAGAGGAAAGAGACAATCGAATATGTGGTTACAACAGAATTGGTGGTGGTCTTCATGTCGCGGAGGGAAGATGGTCACCTCTATGATTCCTTATAAATTGACGGAAGCCTCTTCACTCACTATGGAAGGAATGAAGGGAACCTCTATGCTATTAATGGGATAATGTTTGACTCTACAGTTACGAAAAACTGGATGCAATCTGTCTCCAATAGAAAAGAACAAGTGGCTTTGTGGTGCACCCTATGAGCATCATTCCCCCTTGCACCTATAAATACCATGATTCCCTCACTCCAAAGGGATTGGAACCCTGAAATTTCGAATTCCAATATCCCAAAATTCAAATCACCCTTTTCTCCTTGAAAAATATGAAAAAGGAATCACCTGAGGTACTTGAGCATTGAAAACCCCCTTCCCCTTTACTCATGTTTACCCCATCTACAAAGAGGGATGCCCTTCACGGAGCCTATGGGCCATCACCAATGGAGACCCCCTTGGGTACTCGGGACATCAAAAATCACCCAAGATTAAGGAAGCACCCTAAAAAAACATGTGTACTCCATGTTGAGGTTGATACACTATGCTTCACAAAGTTCTCTTGTTTGAAAAGTCATATCCTTTTCAAGCCTTCGTGATATGAAAAGACCTGTTCTCTACGAAGTTAATTGATCTACAAAGCCCCTTACTCTACGACCCCCTGAGCTCTGCGAAGCCTTGAGCTCTGCAAATCCCTAAGCTCTGTAAATCCCTATGCTCTACAGCCCCTTAAGATTTGTGGAGCCCCTCTCTGCAAGACCTCTTTCCTCAAAAACACATTTCTCATGCTTCCCTCCAGGCTTGTGTGGAGTGATTTCAATGTCCCTTTGGCAGTGATTTGTGTTGTGTTTCTTTGCCTCATGATTTTTTCACAATGGCATGCTAATTGATATTTCTTCATCATATAGCCATGCTAATGTGATCCCCTGAATGGGTCACTCCACAGCCTCGTCTCCACATGGAATTGCTTGTTCCTTCCCTTCACCAAGGGTTAATGTGTGGCAGTTATGTATGTCTTAGGGGTGTGGATTGAATCCTCAGTATTCGAGCTACAAGATGCTAAAATGTTAATCATCATCATCCCTGTGACATGAAATTGAACTGTAACCTTGTGACATGTGATGTACATGGAGTGCCCCACCTTAAACATTCTCCATGCCCACTCATCTCCTAGAGAGTGAGATACTCCACACATGGAATGAAATCCTCCTTGCATGGGGAGAAGTCTATCTACAGGTAAGGGAAACCATCCTTGTGTAAGCCCACTTTTTTTTATGCAGGAGGTAGAACCCTTTCTCCTCATTTCCTATTTCGGGCGCATAAACCATATGGGAGATATTCCTAGAAGATGCTTGATAACCTGGCCCTCTCCATTTGAGATTTATCGCCATCAGGGCTCTATCTTAGAGTAAGTCCCAATATCCATCTTACTGAGCTAGAAAACCACGAATAAGCCTCGTTTCATTCCTCATGGATGCACCTTTCATTGTTTGATCGTCAGGTATTTATTGCCTCTTTTTTCTCACACTATGCATGAATCACGTGGGCTTAGAGTAATAATTTTTAATGAAACCCTTTTTGGGATGCCTTAGTATGTAAACCCCATTCTCTAATACTGAAATATGTGGACTTTGTTCCATTCACCCTTTTCAAGTAAGGTATGTAGGAAGCGTCCTTGAGGTTCAAGCCCATCACCAATTGTTCTTGACCACTTCATATCACCTCAACCTAGCCCCGCATGATTTTAAACTGTACTTTTACAAAATATGTGGGTTTTGATCCCTATCTCATATACAAGGTGCATTGGATTTCTCCTTGAGGATCAACCCCAAAAATGAGTAAACTTCGGTGTCCCATTTTTTGGGACCCACATCCTTTATCTATCCCTTAGTGGAATCAGACCAGCTCCTGAGTATTTAACCATGTGGAATACCCACACTCAATAAATATCCCTCCAACCAGGATTATCCCTCTTGTGATGAGCTTCTAACCATTCGCAATCCCCAACATGTCTTTATGTCACTATACTTTGTCTACACACATATTCTATTCCCAATCATGGAATACATAGAAAATTTATTCCCCACCACGGGGATATGTAGAAATCCTCCTTGAGGTTCAATACCATCACTCATGTCCCATCCTGGTCTCTCCCTTGAGCCATTGTGTTTAATGAAGGTCATGCCCCAACCCAGAGGTTCTACTTCCTTCAAGATCCATCCACACATCCATTCTCCTAGGACACAACCTCAGGTCACCCACCTCCACACTGAACTACATGGAATTTGAATCCCTTCCATAGGGATACTTAGGAAGCCTCTCTGATGTTCAATCCCAACATCACTGTTATCTTCATATCGGCTCCATTCTATTCTGCTCAATCTGCTTCGTCCAACCATCCATCGTCCATCCTGATTATACCCATGCCTACAATATAGAGACCCGAAGCTTAACGCACATAGAAATTACATTACTTTTGTGGAATACTTAGTACATAACAAAAACACACACACAAGGACCGTAATTTTTTAGTGTCTTTGGAAACTCCGTATATAATCTTCTAATCGTGGTGAAAGATCTTCAACATCTCCCATAAAGATCATCCTTTTTTACCTAAAACCTTTATTTATATCCTGGGGAAAAGAAAACATAAAAGGGTGAGCTCAAATGATCAGTAAGGGTAAAAAAAAGAAATATCAATCACATCATATTCATAAGAACATAACATTTTGGAAATCTTAACCTACAAAAGTGATCATAATATCATAACATGGGATAAATCATAGTAGTGAAATGTAATACCAATAATCATAACTTAAAACATGAAACTATGTGGTGTACACACATAATTATAGAGAATAATTTTTTATTAGTCAAGACTCATTGCCAAGACTATCTTAGTGGACAAAGTCCATTTCTGAACCGAGTTCACTCCTCATTTCAGTCCTGTTTCACTGAATCGGTTTAACCTGCCTTTCCAGCCATGTATATCTCATGAGATATAAAATTTTTACCCAATGCATTGGAGGGAGATATAGGTCCCACCCATCTCATAATGAAATCATTCTTACTTGTTCCACAAAATAAACATACATCATCCATAGTAACCCAATAAATAAAATGGGTTTCATAAACATCATTCCATAATCACATAATCCATATAAAAGAAATGGATATCATTTCATAATAAGAAAAATAAAACCATGTAAATCATAGAGAATTTATACATGAAACATACACATATGAAATAATTTCATCTTAGATGGAAAAAGGTTTTGATAAAACACTTGAAATGAATTCTTGAGGAAAATATCCTTTCTTCTTCAAAATCAATTTCTTTTCACAAAACGTCATGCTATTTTAAAAGAAAGAGATTTTGTTGAAAATAGTCATGAAATATTTTTAGGAAGCATCATGAAAATAATTCTTTATAAAACTGTAAAAATCTTTTCTTGCTGTATAAGTTAAAAAAAACATTCTTCTCGTACTGTTGTCGAAAAAGTCAAAAAGTACCTCGTATGAAAAACGACAAAAGATTCCTTTCATATCTTTTACTAAAAACTAAACGAAGGTTAAAATTGGATATAAACTATTGTATAAGGATATAAATATTACATATTGAGGAAACATGGATGTGGATGATAAAATACACCCCAGTAAATACCAAAGTATAAACAATTTCGGATAAAAATGAGATTGTGATATTTCCCTTACCTTAGGTCCGATTTTCTTCGTAAGTGTCCGAACCTCCTGTATAATGATTTAAATAATGTTATTGAATTATTCCCGAATCATACGTATTTTTATGATATCATATATGATCATATTCTTAGCTTATTATTAGTAATATTTCATTACTACTTGTTTATTCGGGTGTTTATTACTTGTTGTTCTTATGCGTGTTTTGTCGAATAAATTCTTATAATTATTTTTAGGTTATAGAAACCTCATTTACAGAATGGTATTAGTGTAATATATATCATATTTATTCACTCAATTCATTTATATAATCATTATGCAATGAAGATCATGTAGAACGAGTCACATCACATCATGGAGACGGTATTCCGTACGTACGCACGAGCGATGATATTGTTCCCATGATCGTGGAATTGTATTGGAGTGTATGTATACTATTCCAGAATAAATATGACTTTATAATAGCCATATATATTCATTATTTACACCATTATACTCATACAAGTAAGGTGGTGGTTGAAAATAGATTACACCAAGACGTGGAGACGGTATTCCGTACGTATGCACGCGCGGTGATTTCATTTTCCGTAGGAAGGATAGATGGTGAAATAGGGTTGTTTCATACTTATAATAACATATCAGTATATGAGTGATACTAATTTTATTACTTCATAATGAAACAACCTAATAAGAAGAAGTGGAAGAAGAAATAAAGTTGAAAGAATCGGTAACGGACATTACCTCTTCTTTGAAGCGCCTCTTTGAGTCCTCCTCTTAGGGTACTAAAATTGGTTTTTGAAGAAGAAAATGACCTCTAGGATGCTGTTAAGGAAGTGGAGAAGAGAATTTTCTAGGGGTTGGCCGAGCTTGAAGGCTCAAAGTGGTGTGAGGAAGAGATGGAGGAGGTGCCCTTTTATAAGGGAGGAGAGGGGCACCTTTGGAATAATGAAAAATATTATTTTATTATAAAGCCAAATTCGGTTTTAAATAGCTCCAAATTGATTTATTTAGAATCTAATATGGGGATGGGTCGAAATAATCTCATCCAATATAATTTAGACAAGTTTAGGTTCCTTTAACCTTATCATTTATATTTAACCTTAAGTTAGATAATTTTACTTTTACCGTGTCTTTTTGTGTTCTTACACTATAAGGTTAATAAACTTAAAATAACAAGCCAAACGAACCCCAATTTGTTTATTATTAATATATATAACCTTATCTAAGTCATTTTGCCGAACCTTATTTTTTTAGGAATAAAATAACAATTAATAATATAATATTTGTTTTAAAAACTATTTCATGTCAATTTTGACACAATTTAGTAATTGATTTTTGTAAAACTCATAACAGAATTATTAGTTCAAAAAAAATTAATTAAATCAATACTAACATGTCATATTAACCTATAAAATTAGTGTAATGCATAAAAAGTCTCAAATTACATTTATTTGGGTATTTATAACATCAATTATGTCAATATTTCATTAATAAGATAATTACCATATCATCTTTGTGTCATATATAAATTAACTTATTTAAAGTCTAAAAATTACAAATAAAATATCATTATGTAGGAAATACCTTTATATTTCTAATGAATATTTATAGTAGATTTTATCTTATGTATATCCCTATATTAAAAATGATATATTTATTAAACATTGATTTTAACTATTTTAATTTTTCTTTCAATAAATTAATAATAAATGTCCTAATCTAATCCAAGTGGGCCTAAATGGTCATATGTTATTCCTAAGGTTGGTTTTGGTCTAATTAAACTTATCCAATAGAATTAATACATGTTTTAGGGTAATAATAATATCATTTGTACCCTTAATTTCCCTATTTACTTTTAACCGTGGTAAAAAAAGTAAAAAGTTACTATTCACCAAAAATTATTTTCATCTCATTGAACCAGATTTTACTTACTAACATAAACCGTGTCTCTAGTATTTTTGAAATTCCATTCACAGAAGTGTTAAAATTAAGTTTTATGAAAAATTCATTTTTTTAACTACCACTTAGTGGTTTCACTATTCATCAAAAAATGAAAGTTTCCAGAAAAATACAAAAAATTAGGCCTAAGATATTTTTGATATTATGAACTCAAAAATGATTTATATTTTACCAAATTCAAAAAATATTAGTTTCATTAATTAATTTTAAGATTAATTCTCGTCGTCAAAACAAATAGCGTGTTCTTAAGAGATAATAACTATCAAAAGATTGACACTTGTTTATGTCTGGTTTAAATGTGAAATTACATCCAATGACCAACATTGTATTAAATTGTAAAAGTATATTCTAAATATACTTTAAAAACACTCAAATTAATAATTTATCACTATTAATTATTTTTATTAAAAATGTTGTTTTTAATTAAAATTATTAATTTTCACTATTCATCAGAAAATGAAAGTTATCCGAAAAGTACCAAAATTTCACCCTAAGCTAATTATGATATTCCGAATCCAAAAATGAAGTCCATTTCGAAAAAATAAATTTAAAAAATTTTGAAAATTGGTTATTACTATTCATAACGGCTAGTTTTAATAATATTTTAATAGCATATCGTTGTTTAGTGAAACTCGGTATTGGGTACTACACGCGCTATCAAGGAAGGTCGTGATTGCGTGTAATGAAAGGAAAGTAAAAGATGCGTGTTGTGCAAGCTCCTTTTTGTGTAGCATACAACACAAGACATTAATGAAATTAAAAATAATATTTCTCATAAAATCTCGGGTGTTACATTCTACCCCCCTTAAAATGAATTTCGCCCTTGAAATTCGTCGGAGTTATAAATGGTTTACTACTCGAAAGTTTCTTTAATAAAAACCCACATTGTAAAAAGGAATACCAAAACCAATATTTAAAAACCAAAGTATGAAATGTAACGGTTACCCAAATAAACTAATCACTGGGTTTCCACATAGGTGAAAATATGGATATGGAAGAGAAATCTAACCATCATGTTTTGATGGAGAGTGGTAGAGAACATGGCTATGGAAAAGCCAGCAATCAAAAAGCCATAAATTTGTGACGATCTAAGGTACCATATGATTCATCAGATATAAGAGCACTAGGACAACATTTTTGGTTTTCAAGATCATTTCCCTAAAGTTGAATAATCTGAATTAGAATAAATACTTACTTAATTTTGGTATAATCTCACTGTTGTTTGTGCCTTGAAAAATTTCCACTTCATCTCTTAAAGAAATGATGTTGAATTTGTTATTTGTGATGTGTTAGCCGATCATGTGATAGAATGACGGGTCATTCCATCTATCTCAAACAAAAGGTTAGCAAAAGTTATTAAATATACATAAGTCGATCTATAGTGAGATTAATCATATATGGTTCCTAAAATGGACTTATACTTCATATATCATACTGCTTAATATAATAAAACTAGTTTATACTAAACAGGGACTTCCTGTAGGCCAGTGGTAGGCGATAAAGGCTAGTCGCACTTTGGTTGTGGGTTCGATTCCCACAGCCTTGTCCGACGCGATGGGTTGTTGCCCGTCCTGCAGGTTGTCCTTTTTCTAAAACTATATTACTATAACATCCCATCAATAATATCGAAAAATATTAACTTATGTCCAACATAATCCATTCCAATCATTAGGCTTATCTAAAATACTTCGGTCTAAGCTCATTACTTGAAATGTCACATAACAATCACGCGAATGCCATCATTTATCCCATATATCATAAGATATATCTTGTTGGTCAAATTACAAACATGTGAATACCTTAATCATGTATACCCATTGAACCTTAGTGAAAACATGAATGCAGTTAAAAGTTAACACTTTTCACAAACCAAAATCCTCAAAATTATTTATACTCAAACCATGATATAACCTTCTCCTTATATCAGTCATGAGCTCATGAATACTATCAAACATTTAATTTTCTCCTTATCCCTTCATTATGCGCATATCATATATATTCCAAAAATATCTGAATAACCTTTAATGGATACTGGTACTATTAATCACACACTTTCAAAACTCAAGGAAAGACAACAGTGTAACAATCCTTAGATGTCTCTTTATTCCATAGTACCATGAGATTACTTATACAACATTACACTTGATAAACATGTAATCATTCCATTACCTTCTTAAACCATTGACCGAGCTTCAACAATTCTTTCATCTCACATATCATTTGTAGTCTCTTCATCATCATCAACATAAATACTACCCATACGGACATACTGATTCTCATCATGAGACTTTCCCTTAGGGCATTGGTTTGTATAATTCCCGTACATTCCACATTTAAAACATTTAACCATTGTTGATGTCGTAGCAATACCATTATCCTCATCCATGGTGTTAACTGAACATTTTCCTTTGCACTTACTGACTTTGTGTCCTTCTTTTCCACACCCAAAGCATCTTCCAGTTCCCTTGAAACAATCTCCTAGATTCCTCTTCCCACATGATTTACATGAGGGGAATTTAACTTTCTTTCCTTTATGATCATCATGAAATTCCATCTTTCTCTTATTATCTGAGTCGGGAAACTTACCAAAGTTGAGATTATTGATCATATTATGAGATTGCTGATTAGGCATAATAACGATGTTTGGACTTCCAGATCCCGTTTCAATTGGTTTCTCATGAAGAATATCATTCCATTGTCTATCATATCCTCCATTATCATGAAGCTTCCTATTTCCAGCCATTTTCTAAAACCCAAAAAGAATTGTGTGAGAGGAAAAAATAATTCTAGGGAAAACAACATAGTAAAGGGGGATTTACCTCAATATCTAACATATTAGGATAAATTCTATGATTGTTACTGTAGTTCTAGGACTATATCCTATACGTATACTTATCCTTAGGGACATCCCTAGACATACCATAGAAATATCTCTAGGGATCTCACTAACGTTTTCACATCTTAGTTTCCAAAGGTTGACTAAACCTTTCCTCTGATACCAACGATAGAGACCCGAAGCTTAATGTACATGGAAATTACATTACTTTTGCGGAATACTTAGTACATAACAAAAACACACACACAAGGACCGTAATAGTATAGTGTCTTTGGAAACTCAGAATCTAATCTTCTAATCATGGTGAAAGATCTTTAACATATCCCATAAAGATCTTCCTTTTTTTACCTAAAACCTTTATTTATATCCTGGGGAAAAGAAAACATAAAAGGATGAGCTCAAATGCTCAGTAAGGGTAAACAAAATAAATATCAATCACATCATATTCATAAGAACACAACATTTTGGAAATCTTAACCTGCAAAAGAGATCATAATATCATAACGTGGGATAAATCATAGTAGTGAAATGTAATCCCAATAATCATAACTTAAAACATGAAACTTTGTGGCGTACACACATAATAATAGAGAATCATTTCTTATTAGTCAAGACTCATTTCCAAGACTATCTTAGTGGACAAAGTCCACTTTTGAACCAAGTTCACTCCTCGTTTCAGTCCTGTTTCACTGAACCAGTTTAACCTACCGTTCCAGCCATGTCTATCTCATGAGATATAAAATCTTTACCCAATTAATTGGAGGGAGATATAGGTCCCACCAATCTCATAATTAAATAATTCTTACTTGTGCCACAAGATAAACATACATCATTCATAGTAACCCAATAAATAAAATGGGTTTCATAAACATCATCCCATAATCACATAATCCATATAAAAGAAATGGATATAATTTCATAATAAGAAAAGTGAAACCATGTAAATCATAGAGACTTTATACTTGAAACATACACATATTAAATAATGTCATCTTAGATGGAAAAAGGTTTTGATAAAACACTTGAAATGAATTCTTGAGGAAAATATCCTATCTTCTTCAAAATCAATTTCTTTTCACAAAACGTCATGCTATTTTAAAAGAAAGAGATTTTGTTGAAAATAGTCATGAAATATTTTTAGTAAGCATTATGAAAATAATTCTTTATAAAACTATAAAAATCTGTTTGTGCCGTATAAGTTAAAAAAAACATTCTTCTCGTACTTTTGTTGGAAAAGTCCAAAAGTACCTCGTATGAGAAACGATAAAAGATTCCTTTCATATCTTTTACTAAAAACTCAAAGATGGGTAAAATTGGATATAAAATACTGTAGAAGGATATAAATATTACATATTGAGGAAATATGGATGTGGATGATAAAAGACACCCCAGTAAATACCAAAGTATAAACAATCTCGGATAAAAATGAGATTGTGATATTTCCCTTACCTTAGGTCCGATTTTCATTGTAAGTTTCCGAAACTCCTGTATAATGATTTAAATAATGTTATTGACTTATTACAGAATCATAATTATTTTTATTATATCATATATGATCATATTCTTATCTTCGTATTAGTAATATTTCATTACTACTTGTTTATTCGGGTGTTTATTACTTTTTGTTCTTATGCATGTTTTGTCGAATAAATTATTATAATTCTTTTTAGGTTATCGATACCTCATTTCCAGAATGTTATTAGTGTAATATATATCATATATATTCACTCAATTCATTTATATTATCATTATGCAATGAAGATCATGTAGAATGAGTCATATCACATCGTGGAGACGGTATTCCGTACGTACGCACGAGCGATGATATTGTTCCCATGATCGTGGAATTGTATTGGAGTGTATGTATACTATTATAGAATAAATATCACTTTATAATAGTCATATATAGTCATTATTTACACCATTATACCCACAAAAGTAAGCTGGTGGTGGAAAATAGATTACACCACGGCGTGGAGACGGTATTCCGTACGTACGCACACGCGGTGATTTCATTTTCTGTAGGATGGATAGATGGTGAAATAGGGTTGTTTCATACTTATAATAACATATCCGTATATTAGTGATAATTATGTTATTACTTCATAATAAAACAACCTAAGAAGAAGAAGTGGAAGAAGAAATAAAGTTGAAAGAATCGGTAACGGACATTACCTCTTCTTTGAAGCGCCTCTTTGAGTCCTCCTCTTAGGGAACTAAAATTGGTCTTTGAAGAAGACCAAGACCTCTAGGATATTTTTAGGGAAGTGTAGAAGAGAATTTGGTAGGGGTTGGCCGAGCTTGGAGGCTCAATGTGGTGTGAGGAAGAGAGGGAGGAGGTGCCCTTTTATAAGGGAAGAGAGTGGCACATTTGGAATAACTAAAAATATTATTTTATTATAAAGCCACATTCGGTTTTAAATAGCTCAAAATTGATTTATTTAAATGATAAGGTGGGTATGGGTCGAAATCATCTCATCCAATAGAATTTAGAAAAGTTTAGGTTCCTATTTTAACCTTATCATTTATATTTAACCTTAAGTTAGATAATTTTACTTTTTCCGTGTCTTTTTGTGTTCTTACACTATAAGGTTAATAAACTTACAATAACAAGACAAAAGAACCCCAAGATGTTTATTATTAATATATATAACCTTATATAAGTCATTTGGCCAAACCTTATATTTTTAGGAATAAAATAACAATTAATAATATAATATTTGTTTTAAAAACTATTTTATGTCAATTTTGACACTATTTAGTAATTGATTTTTGTAAAAATCATAACAGAATTATTAGTTCGAAAAACATTAATTAAATCAATAATAAAATTTCATATTAACCTATAAAATTAGTTTAATTCATAAAAAGTCTCAAATTACATTTATTTGGGTATTTATAACATCAATTATGTCAATATTTCATTAATAAGATAATTACCGTATCATCTTTGTGTCATATATAAATTAACTTATTTAAAGTCTCAAAATTACAAATAAAACATCATTATGTAGGAAATCCCTTTATCTTTCTAATGAATATTTATAGTCGAATTTATATTATGTATAACCCTATATTAAAAATGATATACTTATTAAACTTTGATTTTAACTATTTTAACCCATCTTTAAATAAATTAATAATAAATGTTCTAATCTAGTCCAAGTGGGCCTAAATGGTCATACATTATTCCTAAGGTTGGTTTTGGTCAAATTACACTTATAAAATATAATTAGGACATGTTTTAGGGTAATAATAATATCATTTTTACCATTAATTACCCTATTTACTTTTAACCGTGGTAAAAAAAAGTAAAAAGTTACTATTCACCAAAAATTATTTTCATCTCATTGAACCACATTTTACTTACTGACATCAACCCTATCTCTCGGATTTTTGAAATTCCATTCACAGAAGCGGTAAAATTAAGTTTTATGAAAAATTCATTTTTTTTAACTACCACTTAGTGGTTTCACTATTCATCAAAAAATGAAAGTTTCCAGAAAAATACCAAAAATTAGGCCTAAGCTATATTTGATATTATGAACTCAAAAATGATTTCTATTTTACCAAATTCAAAACATATCATTTTCATTAATTAATTTAAAAATTAATTCCCGCCGTCAAAACAAATAGCGTGTTCTTAAGAGATAATAACTATCAAAAGATTGACACTTGTTTATGTCTGGTTTAAATGTGAAATTACATCCAATGACCAACATTGTATTAAATTGTAAAAATCTATTCTAAATATACTTTAAAACCACTCAAATTAATAACTTATCACTATTAATTATTTCAATTCAAAAGGTTGTTTTTAATTAAAATTTATTAATTTTCACTATTCATCAGAAAATGAAAGTTATCCAAAAAGTACCAAAATTTCACCCTAAGCTAAATTCGATATTCTGAATCCGAAAATGAAGTCGATTTTGAAAAATAAAATTTACCAAATTTCAAAAAGTGGTTATTACTATT
Source organism: Viscum album (assembly GCA_963277665.1). NCBI lineage: Eukaryota > Viridiplantae > Streptophyta > Magnoliopsida > Santalales > Viscaceae > Viscum > Viscum album. The sequence goes on from OY728125.1 coordinate 1,943,535,099, forward strand.
CATAACGGCTAGTTTTAATAATATTTTAATAGCATATCGTTGTTTAGTGAAACTCAGTATTGCGTACTACACACGCTATCGAAGAAGGTCGTGATTACGTGTAATGCAAGGCAAGTCAAGGATGCGTGTTGTGCAAGATCCTTTTGGTGTAGCTTACAACACAAGACATTAATGAAATTAAAAATAATATTTCTCATAAAATCTCAGGGTGTTACATAAAAATCCATGTGAGATCATGTCATCCACTTCCTCATTACTCCTAGAAATACCTAGCCTACTATCCTCATATTAGCCCCATCATGTCTTCAGGTTGTTTTCTATTCTTTAAACCTTTATCTAAGGATTAACCCTCTCGAACTACATCGGTGTTAATCCTTGTCCTATATAAAAGGTACGTAGGAGGCATCCATGAGGTTCAATCCCAGCCAATAGTAAACCATGGTGTCCCCTTTATAGGGTTCCAAGAATCATCAGATCCATGTTCATTGGGTGTTTTGGTCCACCCATACAGTAAAACCCTTAGGTTCTCCTTCATGGGGATATACCCATCTGATCCACTCTCATTAGTGTTCTGATCTATTTGATCTGTCTCTACTATACGTTAAAAATAGGGCATACCCCATGTTAAACATGGGAAGACTAAAAAACCTCGGATAGATTCCACTGGTATATAATTCCCCCCACTCGATGTGGGATTCCTCAGGTTTTTGTGCCCTCGAGAAGCTCTATCATAAGGGGAAGAATTCTAGGCTTACCAGTGTTTTAGTGTCCAGACACGCCAGGAATGTCCAACATGACCACTCCTATGACTGAAGGTTTCTTCCCTAACATGACCCCTTGGAATGTCTGTATAAATGTAGTGTAATTAACCAGTGTCCACAAGGATGTGGAATTGTGAATAAGATTCACAAACAACGACTGAAATCTATAAGGGATACCTGGACTTGGCAACAAATTCCAAGTTGAAGTAAATGGAAGGAGATACTAACATCTCATCATACTTTTTAGATCAAGGAGAAAAAATCCATGATAAGTGATATATTCCTCCCCCCTTTGGACAGTGAGAATGTAGGGAAATAGCCAGCGCATCGCATCATGATGGCACGTTCCCTAGAAAAAGTTTCTGAAACAGAAATGGTGAACTCGATGTTAATCTTATCTTTAATATAGAGATTAGTAGAGTTCGTGATATTAGTGGATAAGCATGTCACCAGATCCCTCTATCCAGTTCCAGGTCCAACCAAGAAAATTGTGAGGCTGGTGTAAAACTCACCAAAGTTGGGGTTGTTGATCATTGTGAATTCTTTTCCTTGACATTACCAGTGTGGATCTTTCTACCCAGACATGAATGATTGAATAGTGCTACGTAACTATGAGTCTCTTTCCTATTTTCTTTACCAATGAGTTAATTTTATTCTTTGTAGGACCAAAGATCAAACTACTGGAAATAGATCATCTCTCTCCCACAGATGTAGGGGTTGGGGCTACCTGAATGTTGCAGTTCCCCAATGTTTAATCTCCTTAATGATGGATCCCACACCAGTTGCCATTGGGAACCCACGCCCCCTCTAACCCTCTGAATTTATTCATAGGAGGATTATTAAGACACTTGTTGTCCAATATGAACATGAAGTGGTCTTCACAATAAGGGACATGGCCTACCAAGACCTGGAGTCCTATGTGCCCCTTCAGAACCACCTCCCCCAAGGGTCGCATCAAGAGCCACTCCTCCCCACTCTATCCCTTAGTAGCATTGGGAGCCTATACCACGAATTCTTTTACGACTCACCCCCTTATGCTGAAGAAGTAAGGGATGTCTGAGTCCACCCATCCAGGAATGCTAGGGAGCCACTAAGGAGGTTATCACCTGGCCACGCCAGCATTAACAGCCAGTCCTACAGACCGAGGAGTAGGTGGTATATCCCCCTGTATAGTGGGCTCTAGTTCAGATGACCTGATGTCAACGTTTGGTGCCAATTTAGAAGTATTCCAGCCAGGGGGCACCATCATCCTCATATTCAGTTGAACAACCTACCATTGACATGAGGTATTTTCCCCCTATCATCATTGAGTAGGGGAACTACTCAGTTATAGAGCAGGGGAACTTCATAGACCGGCCTAATATGAAGCCCCTATCACCCTATGAGAAATTCAAATTGGTCTCCCGATTACCGGGGCAAGCAGCAATCAGTATGGGATGACCTGAGATGATCACACCCAGTACGGAGGTCCTCCCCAAAAAAGTATCTGGCAGAGTGGAGTTCCACCCCACTCCTTTATTTAGTATGGAGGTCCTCCCCATGCCACTATAATCAAATCTAGTGGAGGCCCTCCCTGCATCATCGAAATTCAACATGAATGTCCTCCCCATTCTCTTGGCCTCAGGTATGCAAATTTCCCTCAAAGACCAGGTTCTCAATTCGAGGGTCTTCCTTGCCTGATCACCCAACAACATGGAGGCCCTCCACATGTGCTCATTGATTTTGGTGGAGGTCCTCCCTATACCAGTAATCACCAAAGTGGGGGTCCTCCCTAGTTCTTCAAATACGAACATGGAGGTCCTTCTCATGTCTAGTATAATCAATTTGAAGTCCCTCTTCACGCCACTACTATCATGGTCGTCCGACGTGAATGTCCTCCCCATACTATGGACATCCACCCTGGGGGTCATCCCCATGTGTTTAATAGCTCTAACAGAGGACCTCCCCACTCCAACACTATCAAACATAGAGGTACTCCCTGTGTTCCCTTCATCATTTTTCTTGGTGCCCCTCACACCCCCACTCATCAGAGCGGAGAACCCCCCCCCTCCCCACTTCAGTAATAACTGATATGAAGGTCCTCCACATATCCCATCTAGTGTGGGCTGAGGTCATCCCCACTCTAGTGGAAATATACACTAAGAATCTTCCTATTTAAAATAACTACCATGTCTAGACGAACCATCCTGAGGCTGGAGGGTGGGTCACTACCGCCAGAGGAAGAATTCAGGGATGTTTAAAACCACATTTAAACACATCCACTTTTCGTATTCTAAGGCAGAGTACAATTATATGAGGGAACCCTGACCCAGATCTTCTATGTTGGGGGCTTGGGAAGAAACAAAGTGTATAATACTCATCCATCAAAAAAGTGAGGTCCACTAGATCACTGCATCCCTCCAAAGATACATATAGGAGGAATATTTGGCCTCATTCTACGGTCTGGCCGTGAAATCCTCAATATTTTCAATAGGTTCATTATCTACCTCAACTAAGGATCACATAGATTTATTTTGGGGACCAATAGAGGACAATAAATAGCATGAACTACCACCAAAAACTGCATCCCCAATGTGGGAAGCAGTGGTAATTATTCCATCTTACAGGGCAGTGGTGGCACAATCATTCCACTCTTCGGAAGATAGCCTAAGATGTGGCGACTGGTTAGATCATGTGTCATACTCTCCACCATCCAGTCTACTTTTGCAATGGTCCAATCCAGTTCTCAAACTGGTCCTTCAACTACCCCCATTCAATGAGTGGGGAAACGAATGTCCAAATCCCAATTCTGAGCTGAGAAGCTTGTGGGAAGTCAATGTAGTTGACCAGTTCCTAGAGATGTTCTTTCTAGTTGAAAACTTCAACTTCAGTACTCTAGAATCCCTTACCTAGGAGGAGGTCATGTGCTTCTGCCCAAATCTCTGGGAAATTCACTTTAGTCTTTATCTTCAATGAGTGGCATACCCCAATATCCAAGAGCCCTTTTATGACATCCTCCAGCAATGTTGCATGGTCCAATTAGCTACGCTTCTCATGGATCCATACCCCGAGTTACCTAGTCACCATAGGACCCTCTAGAAAATGATGCTTCCAGATCATTACAATGCTCTATATAATTATTAAGGAGGATTCCACTACATCTAGATCTATATTTGGGGGAGGTATTCTACCATTCATTTGAGTCCAATCATGCCCCATCCTGACATTTCATGTGATATTAAGGATATTCTATTTGGAATAGTTGTAGTTAATATGGTCATCCTATCAAATCATGAAACAGATTTATGACTCATTGAAGAGAACATACACTCCGGGGTGGTGCTACACTTGTTGGGTCCTTTGGGAAGGTTTACTCAACATAAATGAAATTTAATGGGCCTTGATACACCCACTTAGTCATTATCCTTCAGTAGAGACCCCAATATGGGTAAAGAGAACATTGGGACCCTCAAACCCTCTAGTCTGTCTTGCTTTGTGTAGAAGATAGGGGATGACCCTAAAAAAATTGTTTTGTGTCAACAACTCACGGAACATAAAAATATGGTTGATGACCTTATTATTGAATGTGCTACAAAACGATGACCAAATTATGGTAATCCATGACCAGGGCAGTAGGGGCAGGTACAGCCCCCAGGTGAGTTTCCTCTAGGTGACCTTGACCATCCTGACAATATAGATAGACTATAGGCTAATGTTTATGGAAAGTGGGCATGATAAACATCACCAAATCCACCTGGGTTGCGTGATAACATTATTCAGGACCCAGCTCAGATTCCCCCATCCACTCAACAAATCCTCCCCCCAATAGCCTCATAAGTCATCCCACCGTCCACTCCATGAGCCATTAGTCCTTCTTATCATATTGAATAACCTTCCAATGCACTGGTGGTTAGAGATCCTTGTCTTGATAGGAATCCCTTCCATGATGATCCAATGGCTTCTCTAATTTCCTACCTTGAGGCCCTAGAAACTCAACAGGTGGTGATCCTGCCTGATGGAAAGCAGTATCCGACATGGCTGGATGATTTGCCTGAAACCCTTGGTTTCATAATTTCTACCTCCTCCCCCTTTAATGGGATGGGTGAACCATTGCAGCATTGGATCCACATTATGTCAAGATGTGGACCCATGATGGGAACTCCATCACAGAAGGAGGCTGCCAAGCTATGGTGTTTCATACAGACATTGGAAGTGCCTATGTTCGTTTGGTACATATAGCTACCCATTGGGTCAGTAGCTGGTTGGGAGGATCTTCATAGGTAGTTTCCCTACTAGTTTTGTTCCACCAATTAGAATATGTGTATTTCTATCCTCTTCCAGTGAATGAAGAGGCCTGATGAGCATGTCGTAGACTTTTCACCAGGTGGAAATGCCTTAGGTACTCCATTGATATGCCACTAACTCATGATCAACTGCTAAAAATATGTGTGGGGAATGTAAAAACTTATTGGTACCTTCTATAATCACTGATAACTACTCAGGGTGGGGGGATTTCTCTGAAAAATACTTGATTCTAGCAGAATACTTGAGGCAAGACAAACATGCATGTCTCTTTCCTCTTATAGTTCCCGTTAGAAGAGCTGGATAGGTTGATCCTATAGTGGTAGTAGAAATTGAGGCCACCAGTAAGCTGGAGTTTTTACCAGTGGAACCACCTCCAAAGCCTTGCTAAGGGACAACACCTCTAGAGTAGCCTCCGGCCTAGTAATGCCCACCTCAAAATCGACAAGTTCCCTGTGTAACGCACCGCTGCCACAAAGGTGAGATAATCAGGTTCCACCTACTTGATATGATCCTCTAGCCCATCATCGGGGAAAGGATACTAGATCCCCTTCCCTGATAGATGAAACCAGACCTACTCATTTAATGAGTCTCATGTCCTCAGTTATATTTGAATTTCTGTGGACCATGGAATCCTACGATTGCTAAAGTGCAGGAGGCTTGAAGATGCAGATCTCGCTGATCACCCCATTTACTGCCCCTATCACTATATCCTTGCGGAAACCCTCAAAAAGTGTTATGTGTTTAAAGATTGGCTCCAAGACCAGGTCAATAACAACTTAGTCAGGTTAGGTCTAACCTTAGTATATGTGACATGTGTGTCTATAAATCATGACAACAATAGTGACGTTGAAGGTGAATGGCAGCATGTTTCTAACCATGGATCTCAAAAATAAAACGATTGAATGGATTTTAGGGAAGTATATCATGACCACATTTTTATCCATGTAGATTTGAATCGACCCGAGCATTCAAAAATCACCCTGTTACCTAAAGCCGCTACTTCTGCATCGACATTTCATACTTCTTCTTCCCAAAAGGGGAAGAATCGACAATGCAAGGGACAGAAAATTTCATCATTGATGCCATCATAATCCCATTCTATTGGTGATTTCATGCCCCTAAATATAGAGATTTCCCCCAGAATCTACCCAACTATTTAGTATTATTCAAGTGGTGATCAAGGGTATGCTTTGGTCAATACCATAGAACTAGTAAACCCCAACATGGTTCTCGATGACAAAGTGTGTCAGACATATCCTCCCAACATCACTAGCTGATGCTAGTGTTGATGAAGTTGTGGTAATGTGAATCACTAGAATGCATTGGTTAGTTCTTCTAGCCACGCTTTTCATGCCACTAAAACTAGGCAATGGTCCCATCATAGAGCACTGCATGCGTAGCCTTCTCATCTTGTTTCATAAGATCCACCTCCATTGCTGTTTGTACTGCTAGATCAGGCATAACCACCCCATTTATTCTATGATTAGCCACATTATGTTATGGATAGACTTTAGTCCCCATCCTCTTAACTAGTTGACACTCCAAGTGAATAAACTAGTGAGTGGAGAGACATTCTCATCACCATCCAGAATCCACCGGTTCAACTAGTAACACCTATCAAACAACCTGCCACAGATCGACCACCTGTCAGTAGAGGTGTATTCTTGGAATGGATGTATGATATCTTCAATTATATTTCCAGCATTAATGAAATTCTCTATATCCTCAAGGCTCTCTGTCTATTAGTGGATATGCATGATGCCTTAGAGAAAGCATTAAAAATCCCCCTCATGTTTGAGATAGAGGTAGTATCCAAAGAAGCCTTCCACACTAAGATAGTCGAGCATGCAGAATGTCAGGACATCATATCTTTCTACATAGAAGATGAAGGTTCTTCTATATAAAAAAACATCATCCCACTATACATCACTGGACATTTTAATGGCATGGATGTATGCTACTGTCTTGTTGACAGAGGGTTCATGATCAACCTTATCTTGATCTGGACACTCAAATAGATGGGATTGTCTGAGGCATATCTGAGTCCCTATAAACTAAAAATTCAATGTTATGACATGAAAGAGGGGAAACCAGTTGGAAAAATTATTCTAAAGACATAGTTAGGGGGACTAGTTTCCAATATCAAATTAATGTGTATCTTATAAGACACCACTTACAACGCATTGATGGAGAAACCATGAATTCAACTACATGCGACAATCCATTACTCATATCACAAATGCCTTAAATACTCCTAGAATGGACGAGTAGTCAAAATACAAGGTGATGCATCCACCATTTCCACTTTTGATGACCACTACATTGACACCAACCATTATAAGAGAAAGGACAAGAAAATTTTGGCTAAAGAGTTTGAACATTCTATGATGGTGACTGACCCATGGACATGCCTGGATGATGCCTACATTTTCCAGATCCACCAATTGGAGGCCACAACCCTGGACATTGGGAAATTCTACATTGTATCAGGAACTAAGGGTATGTGCATTCCCAAATTTAAGGAGGACCCAAAGATCACATTTTATTCCTTCAAAAATAAGGTTTGGGTGATCCCAGACCCCCCTACTCCAATAAGGTATCAAGACGTATGCCCCATGGAAATGAAAATACATCGTACATTCTTGTTTTTCCAAGCTAGGATAAATCAGCTCAAGCTGATGCAACACTATTTCCTTGATATCATTAAACATGGCCCATTGGGTCGAAGGCCAGATAGGATCGGGTCAACAAATTTCATCACCACGGTATCGGTAGGGAATAAGTTCTCTGATGAGGTGTCCACTACCGCCTAGGCGGGCGTGATTGTATCATTAGGATCTGTTGACTCAGAAGAGTTTCTTCTCACCAATGATCCTCTTTTCATAGACGATGAAGAGGATTTAGAGAATTCTCTTATATGCAAAGAGGGTTTCTCTACTATGGTTAATAAATTTCTATTGGTGAACCTCAGTAAAGAGATAGATTAAAAACCAATGTTGATCAGTGCCACAATGATTACAGAAGATAAAAAAAATACATGGATTTAATAAGGAAGAATCATGATGTATTTTCCAGGAGTTATGATGAGATGATAGGGCTATATCCCTAGGTCACCGTCCAACATCTCGGTCACCTAAAAAATAATCACAGGTTCAAATATACTCCAACATAGAAGAACCCTTGTCATAGTGCCATGGTCGAGGATTAGGATGATAATATCATCAAATCCATCTTCTTCAAGTAATTCATATTCCCTATATGGTAAGCTAACATTGTGCTTGTCCGGAAGAATAACGGACAGATCAGAGTTTTCATCAACTTCTGAGATCTCAACTATCGTTGTCTGAAGGATGAATTTCCCTTTCCTAAGATAGAACTATTCATAAAAGCCACTGATGTATTCTTGGATCTATCCTTCATGGATGTGTATTCTGGATATAATCAAATTTGAATTTCCCTTGAGGTTGAAGAGTCTAACAACATTAGGGAATAACATGGTACTTTATGCTACTAGGTAATTCCCTATACTCTAAATAATGTAGATACCACATATCAACATTCCATGCACCTCATATTCAAGCCGATCCTAAGGACATTGGTGGAATGCTATGTAGGGGACTTGGTGGTCAAATCTCGCCAGCGTTAGGACCATCTCAATGATGGTAAGAATTTTTTGGGGTTCCTTCTTTCCCACCATTTGAATATGAACCCCCTGATGTGTGCCTTCAGGAAAACCTCCAAAATGTTTCTCAGCATTATTTTCCAATAAAAATGAATTAATATTGATCTGAAAAATTACAAGGCCATCAGTCCGATGTCTCCCTCGAGCAACATTCCGGAGCTTAGAGGCTTTAATGGACACATAGCCTAAATATGTTGACTCATTGTAAATTTGGATTGAATGTGTAAGACATTTTCTCAACTCATGATGAATGGTGTCGATTATCAGTGGGATGAGGAGTGTTGGACTACTTTTGAGGAAATCAAGTTGTACATACTACAACATTTAGTTCTGATGCCACTACTTTCTAGAAATATACAAGTCCTTTATGTGACCACTCTGTAATGGTCCCTTAGCGCCCTTCTCACCCAAAATAACAATGAGGGGATATAGAATTTTTTATAGAATCTCAGCCGCATGCCCCATGATACAGAGACTAGATACTCATCTGTCAAGAATAACTTTTTCACGTTGGTATTTACAATGCCGAAATTGGGATATTACTTTTACCACAATGATATAAATCTAGTGTCCTGAGTGGATCTGCTGAAGTAAATTTTGAACCCCCCCATATTGATAGGTAATATATCGTGGTGGGAAGTGTTCCTTCAACAGGTCGACATCATGTCTGTTCCCCAAGAGGCTATCAAGGCACAATAATTGGAAGACTTACTTTCAACCCATCCATCTCCCAAAAATCATTCTATGGATCATAATTTCCTAGATAAGTAAATCCAATCAGTGGATAATTCTATTCAATGTTGGAAAATGAACTTTGATGGAACTTCCCAAATTTCTACCGGTAGTAGACACAATGATCCCAGAATCAAAAAATTGGGCCTGGGAAACATTATCATCATTCCAAAACAAGTTTTCCGACCCTATTTGTTTCTATTTTCAGAAGGGTTTACCAAAAATGAGGTAGATTACCAAGCCCTCATCTCTTGTCTTGAGATATCCCTTGAGAGTGATGTTCCCCACCATCATGTGAAAGGGGACACTAAACAGGTCATCTAGCAGATCAATGTTGACAATGTAGTCAGGAAGACTGAACTCATACCTCTATTAGAGAATATTCTCCAATTTATGGCCTATTTGCCTTATTTACTATAATTTACTCATGTCCCTCGGTCACATAACGGTTGAGTCGATGACTTAGATTTCCTTGCTACATCTCTTGTAAATCATGACTAGGATGAGCTGATTATCAATGTGGTGCTTCAAAGAGTAATTTCTCTATCACTCTAGATGATGATGATAGCCCATATGTAAGCCACCTTACCACCGATGCCTCCACGTCAGGACATCTACGCCCCCTTCTGTGGTGTTCGAAGTGACTCGTGACTGGATGACTATTTTTATCAAGAATCTTCAGCATGGTAATCTCCCAGAAAACCAAGCCAAGAATGAGTGGATCCATTGGTGTATACTGCAGTTCACCCTCTAGAGTGGTCTTGGTCCTAATTGGATCCTCAATATATGTGGATTTGATGGGATGCTCTTCCATTTCATTCAAAGAGGTTAGATTTCTGTAGTCATTTAGGATGTTCATGTTAGTTCTCGTAGGGCTCATCATGTGGGGTCAAAACATTCTCATCAGATCCGAATATTGGGATACTTTTGGACCACCATGATCCATGACTGTACTGAGCATTCCAAGAGGTTCCATGCATGTCAGATATATGATAATTTTGTGCATCGGCTGCTAGAACCTATCCATACTACCAAGTACTCTTGGCCGTTTGCTATCTAGGAACTCGATTTCCTTAGACCATATCTACCGACAACAGCTCGTAAGTGAAAGTTCTTCCTAACTACTATGGATTTATTTTCCAAGTGGGTAGAATCAATTCCACTCAAGTTTTTCAAGGACCATTCCATCATCAAATTAATGAGCTCTAATATCATCCATAGATTTGGATTCCCTCACAAAACGTTACCAACATCTGGGTAGCCGAACTGATGAAATTGTACACCAAGTACAACATCTGTTCTAATCATACATGTCACTATCATGCGTAATAAAATGGGTAGATCAAAGAATTAAAAAAAACCATATCTAACATCATAAATAAGATAGTTGATCATAAGAAGAAGAGTTGGCTAGAAAAACACCCCAAATCTCTCTGCGCATATTGGACAACAAATATTAATTCCACCAAGGTGATTCCATATTCCATTGTGTATGGAATAGAGGCAGTCCTACCCATTGAGATCTAGTTACCCTCATTACGCACAGCCGTCTGTGATCAGAAAGCACCGAACAAAGAAGCTGAAATCTGTCTGGCTGAACTAGAGGCCCTCTATGAGAATAGTCTCCATGCCTTGTACAATCTAGAGGGGAATTAGAACAATAAATCCAAGGATTTCAACAAGAATTTCATCATTAATTCTTTCAAGGTGACATGTTATTGTCCCTTAGAATTCCAATTATACCTTCTAGGAAAATGATAAAGTTGGATAACAAATGGTAGTGGATTTACATCATTCATAAGGCTTACCCAAATGGTTCATACTCTCTAGTCACCATAGATGGTGAGTGTATTACTCCTCCCACCAATTCTAAATTCCTCATGTAGTATTCTGATTAAGAGTTACCCCCCTCTCTACTATCTATACCACAATATGTTAAACTGTGTGGTCCGTTCAAGCCAAAGTATGTAAAAATACCTGGAATTCGTCTTGTATTACATTGAATTGTGTTACCGTCCTGCAAGATATTAAATTTCCTATAATCATCTTGGAAAATGTTAAACCACCACCCTCATCCTCCATGAAGATAAACTAAAAAATGGTCCAAACTCTATGACCTTAAACTAAGATATCCAAAATCCTGATCATATGACGTGAAACTACAATACATTTCAGAACTACGCACGGATTAATTCCCATCCTCATGGGATATGTTAGAATGCGGAGACTTTTCATCCATTCCACAGCCTTAGGTTCCCCAAACATTATGGAATCTTGGACCAAGTTCTCACATAATATTGTATGGTGTGGTTTGGAATCTATATCCTCATTCACGTTGGGATATTTTTTCCATGCCACACACACCCCTTGAGATATCCATCCTTCCTCCCTCATCCTTACCACCAAATGTTAAACTGCATGGGTACCACCATGCTTCACAAGTCCCACCATTTGGATCTCTATCATCTATTACATCCAAAAGAACTCCCCTAGTGACTTGGTTTAACACCACCTTGGCTTACTAACCACTTTGGGTCAACATCCCACAGAATCTCGAATGAAAATTTGACACAAGTACCATGTTGCAAATATGGTGTACAATTAGTACACAATTGTTTGTTCACATTTCATTTCAAAAGAGGGGGTTACTGGTTGTGAACATGGTCCACAATTATCCATTATCATGATTTTCATCCCATAGTCTCTAAAATGATGGTTACAGTGATTCACATTTTATGCTCTTCTGTCCCACACACACAACATTAAACTAGGAATCTATAGTCTGAGATCTATGACCATAAACTAATATCTTCCACATCCTTGTCACATGACATTAAACTAAATGGAATTCCCAAAATGACGTATTCCTTTATTCCTATCCACCTGGGATACGTAGGAATGCCTGAATATTTCGTTTTGGGTTCCAACCTAGGTTCATCTATTCTTTATCTCGACCACTTGTCCTGAGTTCTCTCCAATAAATATGAATGGTCTGGAATATATGGGATTATGTATTCATTCACATCAGGTTATTTTCCATGGAATACACATTCCTATTCGAGATACCCATTCTTATAATCCTTACCATGAGACATTAAATTGCACGAATTTCAGTACTATGTATGGCTTGATTCCCATCCTAATGTGATTCATAATAATTCCTAGACATTTTTTCCTTGGGACCATCCCTATTTTTAAAAAACTCCACTTCTTTTTGGACATTTAGCCTATGTTATCTATGGGGTATGTGGTGTGGTGTGGGATTATGTCCCCATTCACATCAGTTTTGTAATAGCCTCTCAATGTACCTCTCTCTTGAGAGCTCTCCATTTGCATATTCCCCCACTTATCTCCTTGATTTTACTACTCCTAATTAGGCCCCTCGACCCTGGTGTTGCCTCACCAATGTGCTAAGATGCACTGTGGTTTGGAACATATAGTGTTGGATTCTTCATGGTTGTGTTTTTTTATATCACTATGCTTTATGTTTCCCTTTATTTGGGTTTTAATCATCTTTCACATCCGAAAGGACCCCCGAACGACATGGATTCTAGGCCTCAGTTCTCTCCTACCATCATAGAACAACATCTCGGTGGATCATTAATGAAATTGTGTAGAAGGTTCTGCATTGAAAATATGGTCATATGTAAACCCTCTGTTATTGTTCCTATTTCAGGCCACATGATATACATTATATGTTTCGAACACGGTCAATAGTTATCCTCCATCATTATTTTACCCCCATTGAACCCTAAATATTGGTTTTGTGATTAACATCATTTTCACTTCATCATGTCCATGTATAATTCTGACACCCATGGTGTTATTCTTCCATGCACATTTTCACATCATGAGGATGAATCAATGCCCTGGTGTCATTAGTAGCACCACACCATTTCCACTTCTTTGTATATGACGTGTTGTAAAGTTCTCTGCCCTTGTTTCCTATATCAAGTATAGATCTCATGGGATTATGGACATGGTAAAGTATTATGAACTCTTGGATAAATATCACTTCTTTCAGTATGAACTCTACAACCATAAAATAAGACCCCTTCTTGTCCTTACAACATGATTTTAAACTAAATAGACTACGAGAACTACATCTGGCCTAGTTTCTATCCTCATGGGATACAAAGAAATGGTAGAACAATTTTTCTTCGAGTCAATACCCATTTCCTTTGATATTTTCTAGCCCCTTGGCCTGATAACACCTCCCACTATGGTTGTACGCGGTGTTGTGAGGACTGATGTCCTCATTCACATCAAGTATTCATTATTGCAGAATCCACATTCCCTTTAGAAATCCATTATTATGTATGGGTCCAAGCCATATGATTTTAAACTATTCTTTCAGGACTCAAATTATATTAATATATTCCATCTTTACTAGAAGACGTTAAAACTCATCGATTGGTCCTGTCACACGACCATAAACAGTGACATATCATCCTAACTACACGATGAAAAAAATGACATTGCATTTTGAAATCCTCCTTGGAGGGGTCATCGCGTTTGGTATTAGTCATCCACCATGCAATTTTTTCATGGCCTATAAATGGCTTGGTTCCTCTAGTGATGTCCAGATTCTCCATTCTAGGTTTATTTCTTCACAAAAAAACACATCCACCCTAATAAACAAACAAGATACATCAAATGCCACTTCTTTTAGTGAATGGGACAGACCTACATGATAGTATTTCCCATAGAATGGGTACCCTACCCTGATGTTTTCTAGAACCACATGTGTCTTTATTCCTATCCTCTTGGGATGCGTAATAATACCTAGACATTTCACCACAGGTCCAACCCTAGGTACTTCAAATCCTACCCCATTTCTGGCCCCTTGTCCCAAACTCTGTCAGATGTACGTGGTGTGGTGAGGGCCACTTGGGTCCTCATTTGCATTAGGTTTATGATAGCCAGACCATATAAATCTCTTTCGGTATCTTCCTTCAAATCTTCAGCATCCTTTTTGAACGATGATAAATTGCATGACCTATTCAATAACTACATATGGATTGATTTCCTTCTTTATGGGATACACAAAGACACCCATACATTTTGTCTTAGGGTCCATCCCAGGGTTCATCAACCCATTTGTTCCCCCTTCTTTCCTAGACCTTGATCTCTATTACACCTCACCAATGTTCCCAAATGCATTGTGGATTAAGACCTAGACTGTTGGATTCTACATGACATGTTTTAATCTGTTCCCATGTTTTGTGTGTCCCTTTATTTGGGTTTGTATACTCTTTCACATCCCAATGTACCACTAATGGCATGGATCCTAGGCCTCAATTCTCTTATACCATCTTGACCCAATGTCCCTGATGATTTTGAACGACAATTTTACACAAGTCTCGCATTGGAAATATGGTCAGTGGTTGATGCTCATTTTTTTGTTCCCATTTCAGGTCACACGATATAGATGATGTGTTTCTAACCTTGTCAAAAGTTATCCTCCATCATTATTCCACCCCCATTAAACAATAAATATTGGTCTTGTGATTCACGTCCCCTTCCACTCCATCATGGTCAAGTGGAATTTGAACACCCTTGGTGTTCTCCCTTTTTTCACCCATGCACATTGAAGAGGGTGAATTGGCATCATGTGTTTCATCATTGGATTCACACCATTACCCCCATTTATGTATTCCATGTGTTGAAAATATCTTCTATACCCTTATTTCCCACATCGAGCACAGCTAATTTGGGATTAGGGATATGGGTATGGTTTGGGCAGACATAAAAGAACTACATTTCTTTCTGTCTGAACTCTTGGAGATTTTGTCTCTTAGTCTGGGCATCATGAATTTAAACCATGTGCTTTCTTATAAAAATTTGTGGTGCAGTGGGGACTATTTTTACCCTTTCACATCGGGTATCCTGGAGGAACCAGGTCACATATATCATCACTGGGGATCTTCCCATCTTTTGGTCCATGCTCCAATACTATAAAAAAGATATATTACATCTTTATCATGTGGCGCTAAACTACATATTCTATGCTCAAGATGTGTAGTGATAAATTACCTAGCCATTCGATGTATACACTCGAGAATATGTTTCCACCATTTGGTATTGGCCTTCATTCGAACCACCCCAAATAACTATGTAAGGATTGATTCCTGCCATTGCAGGATACATAGAGACATTCATGCACTAGATTCCAGGGTCCAACCAACTAAATGGTAAACTCCTTGTCTTGGCCTTCTCGGCCCGACATCCCTATCAGGAATGTGAAATGTGGTGCAGATCTCTTTATTTCCTCATTCAGGTCGAGTTATGAACCTCATCATTCATTTCTCCTTGGGAGTACCCATGTTATAGAGGCATAACATTAAATAGTGTCCCATACCCTACAAAATTTTAGGATGCCCCGTAATTATTATGGGATGTTTCAGCCTCCTCACCAGAGAAGATTTTCCTCTTCAATATTGGTATATGACCACATTTTACTGAAGAACTATGTATGTATTGATTTCTATCCCTATCGGATACGTTGTGACACCCAGAATTTTTCATATGGTCTGGCTACATCACCATAAACCCTCTTGTTTCATTTAGGCCTATGTTGCCTCAGAATTATGTGGTGGGGTGGGGACTTATGTCCTCAATCACATCTGGTTTTCAATATCCGTAAAACATACCTCTCTCGAGAGTTCTTATTTTTTTTGTCTTTATCGCATGATAATAAACTACATGGGAAAGTCATTACAACATGATATTGAACTGTAGCATTCCCTATTATTCTATAATAGGATTAACCGTCTTCCAAATAAGATTTTTCTCATGTAATAAGCATAATGTGCCTCATTCCATGATTATAATGGAATAATTTCCAAAGTATTTGAATCCATTCGAGCAATAAATCACTCCACCTCACTCTTTTTACACCCTTCATTTGGATATTCAACATTTTTCATAGTTGAGGGGATCCCTAATGGTATGGATGCTCAGGCCCATAGTTTTTCTACCATTTTGGGCCAATTCCCCAGAAGACATTATAAAAATATTTTATTTAGGACCTGTGTGTAGAAAATGGTCCACAGTCGACCCTGATTTACTTATCCCCATTTCAGGATAATGTGACATGGATACTATGTTCCAATCATGATCAGTAGTTATCCTCCATCATCATTCCACCCTCACTAAAATCCAAATGTTGGGAATGTGATTCACACTTATCATCTCACTTTGTTTGGATTGATTCTAATGCCATGGATTTATCCAGCTCGCATGTTAGATCATGATTCGAGTGGTTGGTTTGGATATTTTGATAATCCCATTCTATGTCCATGACCCCCATGTTCTTCCTATAAAAACTAAGTGGTCATTTTGACCCTGGATCTCTGGTGATTTATTCTCACTCTAGTATTCAAGGGAAAAAATTATGTTGTCATCTATTTTTTCTCACATCAGGCATGACCCATGTTATCATAGAGATTGGTCGCTCGATATTTCATTGGTATGATGGAGATGTAGTAATAAAAACCCATAACAGGACTTATGAATTCATAAAATAAACAAAAATTCCTGAAAGTAAATTTATGAGTTCAAAAATTACAATGCCCAAGGAGTGGCCCATCCCATGGATAGTTTGACCTCTTTGATGGAGCATCCCAGCTCCACTACTCTCTATCTCATGACCTTTAGGATCAAATGTTGCATGTTATTCTCTTTCTCTTCCTCGATAGAAATGGGGCATAGTTCATTGGCCTTGATCTGATCTTGATCCTCATCAGCTCAGATAATAACTATCTCTTGAGAAGATCATCTG
Organism: Viscum album; assembly: GCA_963277665.1. Lineage (NCBI taxonomy): Eukaryota > Viridiplantae > Streptophyta > Magnoliopsida > Santalales > Viscaceae > Viscum > Viscum album. Next base: position 1,943,552,341 of record OY728125.1, read on the forward strand.
ATCTGTTCCAAGTCCTCTGGGAACTGTTCCTTCAGTTGTGATATGAGTCCTAATTGTGCATCAAGGAATGTGGAATTATCTTTTTCCCATTCCCTCAAGCTTCTGATCACATGATCAGCCGCCTAAAGTCACTTGATGGTGACATATTTCTTCTACTACTAGCCCACACTAAGGCTGTGGTAATGTTCCTGTATTTTATCTACCATATAGTCTCGAATGAGCATATGAGGATACTAGGAATCCACTCCTCTAGCGCATAGTTCACATGGACAAGAATAAAGCCTCCACATATGTATTATCAATTATACTTGTGGGTTATCCCTGATAAATCACTTGATTTTCTTCCATGACTTGATAGGGATGACCATGCTATCATATTCATCAAAAGGCATCTCATCCCAGTCCTCAGGGTCGGTAGGTTCATATGCGGGAAACACTTCAAGAAATTCAATAGCAAGATCTTCCTATAGGGATTGGTTGGGTAGGCTAGGTCCTGGGTCATATAATTGATCCCCATCATTGGATTCCACCTCGATGATCTTAGGTTCCATCCTACCAATGGTCCATCATGTAATCAGACGAAACATAGTTTGGACAGCATGAGCATCCACTTCCATGACCATTGGCATTCCACTATGAAAGGCAGTTCTAGGATCCCCAACCATCCTCATCAATAAAAACCACACCATTTGAAGAATTGTGTATATAAAAATACATAGACATTAGTTGTCCTAGTTCAAAGGAATACAGTTATAGAATTTATGAAGAAGAGGACTTATGGAGATCAAATAATGGGTCTCTCACTTGAGATGCTGCCACCAGAACCCCTTGGTGTGCCCCCCCTTATATGGTTAGGAATTATGAAGACTCTAAGAGAACCACCTTGGGTGTCGCAGCCCTGCTAGATTCGGTAATCACTATTGTCACAAGTACAGACCCCAAATCTACATCTACTATTGAGAGGGATTTGGTTTTGCATATGAGGATCTACTACACATGGAAAATGTCAATTGAGAACGCCTTAGTGACCTGAATATGGACCACAGGAAAATGGTTTAGGGTTTACCTCAAGAGCCTATGGTAACTCTTCCAGCTCCTATTTTTCAACCTCACCCAAATCTTTAGGGATCCCTCTACCAACCTCTTCCCCCCAAGAGAACTCTTTTGATTCTTTCGTTAGGGGAAATAGCTCACTTAATTAAGTAGAAAAAAACTACAGAGGGATTGTTAGATTGAGAATCACTTTCAACCCATCCTTTATTAGATGCAGAGCACCCCGATAGTGTGTGAAGTCATCCAGCTCGGCGATATACTTCTCCCCTTCTTAAGATACCAAATAGCCATCCCTATCTTGGGTGATATCCTAAAGATCCTTCCCAAGATATTTAATATGTTTCTACATCCGGGAAGGACTGATAAATGTTCTTTTAACATCTGAGGTGTCCCAATCCTTTGGAAAAATGGAATCCTCGGGCATGTCTATATGGTGTAGTCGCTTCCCCAGTGCTTAAGTGGGTATCCTATGGAACCCCCTGGGTGTCCACCCATCCGGATAACTTTTCTCCTCTAGAACTGCTAAATCCACCACTTTTGCCTACCTCTTGATCGGTGTAGGTCTCACAGATATTGCTTCCCCACCACCACAACATGTTCTTTTCATTTTATAGCCCTAACCTCGAGGTTGAGGAGGAACCCATCACCGACACAGATTTTTCATCGCTTCTACATTTTCCCAATGTAGGAGGCCTCCCAAATTTTGGAATAGTCCATTACTAGACCATAAATAGCTGTGGAAGGAGGCATATCATTCAACATCTTCCCATCCTCCCATGTAAACATGAGTCACATCTTCCTCATCATGTATGGATGGTCCTCATGGAATACTCCCACCTAAACCCACGAGGTAAACCTCTGCATTCACTGTAACTGCCTCACGAAGTAGTTGGGGGTGTATGGATCGTGATCCACCCGCACCACCAGAAATCCACCCCAGAAGTCCATGAGATATGACAGACGCTCCTAAGTTCCCTGGTCATCATCGGTGAATACACCTGTTTGAAACTGAAATAGATGGAAGTTGAATTCATCCTCCATCCAAACTCTATTCATCTCTACCATTAGTGTTTGCTCGTCCAAGAAACTCCCCACAACATTCAATATAGCTAGTCTAAAGTCTAATCGAGGAGGGGAAATAGGGTTTAGATATTCGTAAGTTCCCATGTGTGCTATAACAACCCGAACATTTGAATAATTTTGGTTTCCTAAAATTGTGTGTTATTTTATTTTTGTATTTAACACAACTATATCGTTTAATTAATGATGTGAGTATAATTAAAATAATACCACTAGATTTAGACTGTTATATGACCGTTGGTCAATATGACTGTTGGAAACTAAACTCTTAATGTTTTGATTATTTTTCATAAATAAAAGTGGTAATGGTTAATTAATATAGAAAGTGGAGTCAATGGCCTCATCCAATAGACTCGGGCCGTACAAAGCCCATCTATTTTAGCTTGGGAAGGTGATTCCATCACTAGGCATTACTCTGGACCATGTCCAAACTGAGCTTCAACATGTAAAGCTTGAACAAAATTTATTATGAGAGAAGTTCAAGATGATAGAAATCACCACTCACGTAATGTTTTCTGGGCCACCCCAAGATTCTATCACCATAATACATCTTACACTTTGGTCCTATGTAGGTGTTATAATGGGATATGGAATGAAACCTTAGTTACATTGTGTAATCCTTTTGTATAAATAAAATTTTTATTTCTTATTATGGTAAATTTTTGGACTTCAAATGTTAAAATAAATATTGGATGAATTTATAGAAGTTCCATATTATTGCTGAATTTTTGAAAAAGGGTATTTTAAAATAGTTATGTATACATTAAATAATTAATAACATGATATGATTTTCAAAAAAATAGCCTTCTATAGTTGTGATGAGTAAGAAATTTGGAGTCTAATAAGTTCAACTTAGTTTTTAGTGAATAGTAAAGTATGAATAGTAATATTACCCTTATGAATAGTATTTTGACAAAAGGAATAGTAACCTCACCTAAAAATGTATAAATATAATTTAGGCCTCTTGTTTGGTAATGTGATATTATAGCATAAGTAAATAACTCTTTTAAAAATTAATACTTAAGTATTTGTATTTTTATGGGTAAATGGTGTTTTCACATAAAAATTAAATATCTCATAATTAGAGAATTATTTTCATAAAATGGAGTTCGTTTTTGAATTCAAAGCATTGATATTAGGTTAGGGGGAATTTATGATATTTTTATAAAATGTTTTGTATTTCGATGAATAGTAAAAATACTGTTTTGAGTTTTGATGTGCTTAATGACATTATTAATGATGTAATAATTATGTGATCATTATGGTATATTTATGAATAGTAAGATATGTTATTAGGTGTCCCAAGTGTCCAATACCATGGTAAAATACCCTGGTAAAGCCCTTGGTTTTTCAAATACAACCGATGAGGTGTTCGTTGGAAATTAATAAACTATTCTCTCACTTTCGCTATAAATACCAAGCCATTCACCCATTAAATTCATTAAAAAATCATCCTCAATGAAGATATGGTCTCTTTACCTCCCATGTAGTCCTAAAATGGTTCCCTCAATCCCCCCATGGTCCCATCCTTCTAGTTTTTGAAGTCACTCTTCAAGGTATGGGAACCTTTCATTCTCTTCTTTTAAGTCATGACTTCCTTTATGTTATGTATTTTGGTTTACATATTATTATGTTGTGTTAGGTTCTTATATGTCTTTAAAACTTTTAATTTAATTTCCAAATGATTAGATACCCTTTACACTCTTTTCAATTGATTTTCTTAAATTTTAAGTGATGTCGTTAGGCTGTAGAATTTTCGTAAAAGAAATTGCATTCTCTTTTTTTCTTTCAAGTTACCTTTTTTGTGATTTTTCATTCAAATATCCACACAATGATATTATTTCTATTTTATTATGTCCGTATAATATTAAATGATTCATTTATGTATGGTAGACCCTTATCCCTTCTCTTTTTATTATTTCTAAAACCATGTTATATAGCGGTTATTCTGCAGAAATTTCATCTCAAAATTTCTCTCTCTTTCTCTCATTAAATTGTCTTTTCGTATTTATGTGAATACCGTAACCTATTTCAATTGTAGGGGTGCTCATAAAGACATAAAAATGATATTATTTGTTCTGTAATTTACATACATAAAACCCTTATTCCATTTACATGGGTTATAAATGACATAATGATCTTGTTTTTAAACACTTTAAAACGTCATGATTTTGATATGAAACCAATTTCTTTTATTATCAATTGGTTATTTATAAAATTTATTATTATGATCAATGTGGCTCACATGAAAATAAAGAAACATTAAGGGTGTACCCTGATAGATCTCAAATGAATTCGGTAATGAATTTAATCTCTAGAGATGACAAGTTTCACAATAACTTGGTGAATAACCTTGGTAATTTTTAATACACCTTAGGGATGAACCATGGTGATATGTTCAAGAATTTCTAAATCAAATTTTGTATCCACATATTCATGTTATGATTCATGTTATTTTCCTTATGATATTCCTCTACTTCCATTGCTCATGTATTTATGTTTTTCATCAAGTTCTTATTGACATCAAGAGTAAACAGATTCCCTTGCTTTCATTACTGGGCCTTCTTCTCACCATTTCCATTGATGTTTGTCTCCAGGTTATGAGATGTAGTAATTTTACTTAGGATAAACGTTTGATGAATCCTACTAAGTGGATTAAAAAACTGTTTAGTGTTTTCATGTATATTGTTCCTCATTACCATGACACTAGACTTCAAAGATCCTCTATTTGTAAAATTTAATGAAAAGTTACGTAATAAAAGGAAGGATTCCATAGTTGGTATAAAATGATAGTTTAGTTATTCATGTAAATAAGGCTATGAAAACATTAGGAATAAATCTAAATAATTTTTTAAATATTGAAAAACTTCTTAATATTTTGGTGAAATATTAAGTAAGTGGTTTCCAAAAAAATAAATCCATGTCTGGATACGAAAAAGTAGATGTAGCTCTAGCACAGATGTACCAAGGAGTGAAAACTCCAACAAGGAGTTTCAGGCATGACCCGAGGTATCCTAGTATATGACAACGAGCCTTGATGCACCCCTGGTTTGACACTCTCGAGGGATATATTTTGTTAATCATAATCTTTTTATGAATCATTATGAAAAATTTATAGAGAAATGTAATTTTTTAATCATGAATTTTTATGACATAAAATACATTATAGTAAAAAGATTCATAAATGAAATAAGATTCTTACAAAGGTTTTATTATTTTATAAAATGGCGGGCAATTGGAGGAACTGTGAAAATGGTAACTGCAATAGACCATGCAGTGATTACCCTTCGATGGATGCTGGAATGGAGACATTCATGAGAATTATGAACCAACTGACTCATGTTATGGGAAATAACTTGAATGAAGGTGAGAGACCGATCTCACCATAAATGGAACAAAATTTTGTTGAGTCCTTTATGTATCAATGATCACCAACCATTAGGGGATCTTCCAAACCATTGATTGTTAAATAGTGGATCAACTCTATAGAGAAGATCTTTTCTATGCTCTGGTGTTCAGAGTAAGAGAAGGTCACCCTGGATATCTATCACTTAGAGGGAGAAGATTATCAATGTTAAAAACTAACTAAAAACAAGAGGTAAATAGTGAAGGTTGAAGCTATGTAGTGGAAGAGTTTGGAGGGATCTTCTTCAATAAGTATTTCCCTCATTCTATGAAATAATAACGGAGAAGGAGTTTCTCGAGCTGACGTAGAAGGAGAATGAATCTATTGGGAACTACAAGATGAAATTCCCGAGACATTCCTGTTACCCATAAAGCATTATCATGTATCCCAATGTAAAGTTTGATAGATTCTTCAATGGACGACGACCTCATCTTTAGAGGAATCTAGACAACCAATACTATGATAGCTATGAAGATGTTGCGTGGAGTGTGATGAAAGTCGAACTGAAGATTGGTGAGAAGCAATGGTCTCATAAATCCAATGACAAGAAAAGATCTATGGATCCAAGCATAAGATGGACTTTTGATTAGGTAAGAGGATAGAAGAAAGTGAAATGTCCCACATGTAATAAGTGTGGGAAGCAGCATTCGGGGAACTGCCTTCTCTGGAGTAGGAAGTGCAACAAGTGTGAAAGAGATGGCTATATAGTGCAGAATTTTAATAGTGAGGAGAAGCCTAAACTCCCAAACACTAACGAAAAGGGGAATATAGTGCAATCTCTACCTGATGTACAATTCTATAAGTGTGGAAAAATTGGGCACTTTTACAATCACTATCCAAATCATAGGCCAGTGGAAGGGAATCACTATTAGCCTTAGAAAAGGTCAATGGAGAAAAGTCATACTTTTTCAATCACTACGAATGAAGTTGAAGTTCCAAATAATGTGGTGGAAGGTACTCTTGTTGTTATATAAAAGATAGAAGGTACTTTTTTTTATTCTGGTTCTATGCATTACTTTATTTTCTCATAGTTTCCAATAAATTTAAAATCAACCCCTGAATTTCTAAAAGTGGAGTTCTTAGTAAAGACTCCAGGTGGGATTATCCAAGCATCGTCAGTGTTTAAGAAACTCTAGTATTTACTTTAATGAGCATAATATTATCACAAATATAGTATCCATTACCATGTTGGAATTTTACATTATAATAGGGATGGATCGGCTCTCAAAGTATAATGCTAAGATCAAATGTAGATGTAAGTAAATATCAGCAGTCCTGAATAGAAAACCTTCAGTTATCTTCCAAGAAGATATATCTCAACCTGATCGTTGTCTAGATGAACCACCTTTATCCATCTATATGGAGTTGATCATTGATAAAGAAGGACGAAATGATTGTTTAATGATAGAAAATGTCTCTATCATCCAAGAATATGTTGATGTATTTCCTGACGAGTTACCTGAACCTACCCCAGAAAGAGAGGTAGAGTTCCCCATTGAACTTATACTTGGAACTCATTCGATATCAAAGACCCCATACAAGATGAAAAATGTGGAGCTGGAGGAATTATAGAAACAAATCCAAGATCTTTTGGAGAAGGGGATTGCCCAACCAAGTGTGTCTCCTTGGGGAGAACATGTTCTCTTTGGGAAAAAGAAGGACATATTAATGAGGTTATGCATTGATTATAGAGAACTGAATGAGATCACAGTGAAGAAAAAATACCCTCTTCCAAGAATTGATGAATTATTTGAACAAAATCTTGTGGCTCAATTCATCTCTAAGGTTGATCTTTTATCTGGTTATCATCAATTTAGGGTGAATATAGAAGATATTCTAAAACCTACCTTGAAATCAAGATATGGTAATTATGATTTTGTTTTTATTCCCTTCAGACTGACTAATTCACCTGCTATTTTTGTGTATTTGATGAATAAAGTATTTAAGGACTACCATGATAAATTTTTGGTATTTTTTATTGATGATATTTTGATATATTCTAAAATTCATGAGGAGAAAAAGGTTCATCTAATGGTTGTTTTGAAAACTCTATGGAAGGAGAGGCTTTTTGGAAAGTTCAACAAATGTGAATTCTGGTTAAAACAAGTTGCTTTATTGGGGCACATTATTACCAACGAAGGAATCACAATTGACCCTGCAAAGATAAAATTTGTAGAGGAGTGGCCTCATCCTACCACAATAAGTGATATTCATAGTTTATTTGGATTAGTGAGATATTTTAGGAGGTTTGTGAAAAAATTTTCATGAATTTCTAATCCATTAACCATGTTAATAAGAAAAGGGGTCAAGTTAATATGGATAAAGGATTGTAAGGAATGTTTCCAAGAGCTGAAGAAGAGATTGGTTACTACACCCATGTTAACTCTTCCCTCAAGTGGAGAGGGATTAGATATTTTTAGTGATTAATCTTTTAAAGGGATTTGGTGTTTCCTCATGAAAAATGAAAAATTCATAGCTTATGCTTCATGACAGTTGAAGACAAATGGGCAGAGCTATCCTACACATGATCTGGAGATGGCTGTGGTCATTTATCCTCTAAAAATATGGAGGCACTATATTTATCGAGAGAATGTGATATATACATAGACCATCAATGTTTGAAGTATATTTTCACACAAAAGGAATTGAACATGAGATAGAGGAGATGGTTGGATCTTCTATAAGACTATGATTGTTTAATTCATTATCATTCTAGAAGATCAAACAATGTCACTGATGCATTAAGCTGGAAAGACCCAGTTTTTCTTTCCATGATGTGGAATCAAAGAGATCCATTGATCAATGACATGGTAAATCTGGACATGGGAATTATAAGGTAAGGGTCATCATCAATCCAAACCCAAATTGTTTCTAAACCATTATTTCTAGAAAATGAAAATAAATCTCAGAAAAAATATACATTATTATAGAAGAAGATTGAGGCTGTGAAGGATGTGAATTTTTCTGAGTTCAATATTGATCAAGAAGGTATACCAAAATTTTGCACAAGACTATGTGTTCCATCTATTCTGGAAATAAAGAATGAGATGTTGGATGAATCTCATAACTCTCCTTTATCTATACATCCTAAAAGTAAAAAAATGTATAGAGATCATCGTGATCATTTTTGGTGGGATAATATGAAAAGAGAGATTGTTAACTACACTTCAAGGTGCTTGGTATGTTAGCAAGTGTTGGCAGAGCGAAAACTTCCTAAAGGGGTATTGCCACCACTACCCATACCAGCATAGAAGTGGGAAAATATCACTACGGTCTTCATCATTAATCTCCCAAGAACTAACAATAGAAACAATGTGATATGGGTTATTGTGGAGAATTTCACCAAGAATGATTATTTTATCTCTATTCAGGAAGATTTATCTCTTGATCAACTTGCCAGGATTTATGTTAAGGAAGTGGTAATATTGCATGGAGTTCCACTTTCTATCTTATATGGTAGTGACCCAAGGTTCACATCAAAATATTAGAGAAGTCATAAACATGCTCTGATGACTGAATTAAATTTCACTACATCATATCACCCCAAAACTAATGGCCAATATTAATGGACTATTAATACACTCGAGGACATGTTGAGAACAAGATCAATGGAATTTAAAGGTCGATGGGATCAACATATCCCTTTAGTTGAGTTCCCTTACAACAACTGCTTCCACTCGATCATTCAAATAGAACCCTCTGAAGCACTATATGGTAAGTGATGTAGAACTCCTACTTGTTGGCGTGAATCTAGTTAGAGAATGCTCCTTGGGCCTGATATTATACTAGAGATGATAGAAAATGTCCATGCCATCGAACAACACATTAAAGCTACTCATAGTTGGAAAAATATCTATGGCTACAATCTTGTAAGGGACATGTAGTTTGATGTTCGTGACTAGTTCATTCTTCAAATTTTACCATAGATGAGAGTCATGAGGTTTGGGAAGAAAGGGAAGATCAGCCCTAGGTACATTGGCCCCTATGAAATCCTTGATCACATAAGAGCATCAGCCTATCAGCTTACACTTCCTCCAAATATAGAATAAGTTCATGATGTCTTCCATGTATCCCTCTTGAGGAAGTACATACCATACCCTACACATGTACTAAATCTAAAGGTGGTACAACTGGAACATGACCTCTCTTATGAAGAGCATCTGGTGGAGATCTTGGATTGTAGGGACAAGGTTCTATGCAATATGACTACCCACCTTGTTAAGGTGTTTTGGAAGAACCTAAAATGTGAAGAATCCACATGGGAACTAGAGGAATCTATGAGGCAGAAGTACCCACACCATTACTCTTTAGAGTGTATAAGTAAAAGTTTCTTGGATTAAATTTTTTAATGGGAAAAGAATGTAACGACCCAAACTTTTTAATATTTTTTGTTTCATAAAATAGTGTGTTATTTTATTTTTTTCTCAAAAAAACTATATCCATTAATTAATTGAGTATAATTAAAATAATACCTCTAGGTTTATACTGTTATATGAAAATTGGTCAATATGACCATTGTAAACTAAACTCTTAACATTATGATTACTATTTATAAATATAAGTGATCATGGTTAATTAATATAGAAAGAGAAGTCAATGGCCTCATCCAATAGACTCGAGTAGTATGAAGCCCATTTATTGGAGCTTGGGAGGGAGGTTGAATCACTAGGCTTTGCTCTGGATCAAGCCCAAGATGAGCTTCAACATGTAAAGCATGAATGAAATCTCCTACTGGATAAGTTTATGTTGATAGAAATCACCACACGGGAAATATTGTCTTAGCCGCCCAAAGATTCTATCACCATAAAACATCTTACACTTAGGTCATATACAGGTGTTATAAGGTTCAGTGTAATGAGACCTTAGTTATGTTGTGTATTCCTTTTGTATAAATAAAATTGTTATTTCTTATGATTTTAAATTTGGGGATTTCAAACGTTAAAATAAATATAGGATGAATTTATAGAAGTTCTATTTTTTTCTGAATTTTGGAAAAATGGTATTTGGAAATATTTTTGTATACATTAAATAATTAATAATGTGAAATAATTTTCAATAATTGGTATTCCACAATTATGATGAGTAATAAATTTATAGTCCAATAAGATCAACTTAATTTTTACGGAACAGTAAAGTATGAATAGTAATATTACCCATATGAATAGTCATGTGACCAATGGAATAGTAAACTCAATAAATAATGTATAATTATAATTTAGGCATCTTGATTGGTAATTTGATATTATAGCATAAATAAATAACTATTTCAAAAATTATTAGTTAAATATTAGTATTTTTTGGGGTAAATTGCGTTTTTACTTAAAAGTTAAATATCCAATAATTAGAATTTTGTTTACAAAATTGTTATTATTTTTTTAATTCAGAGCATCGATATTAGGATAGGGTGAATTTATAATATTTTTATTAAATGTTTTTTTACAGTGAATAGTAAAAATACAGTTTTGAATTTTGTTGTGATTGATGACATCATTAATGAAGTAATCATTCTGGTCGACTTGTGAATAGTAAGATATGTTATGAGGTGTCCCAAGTGTCCAATAACAAGGGAATAAACCATGGTAAATCCCATGGTTTTTCAAATAATACAGATGAGGTGTCCCTTGGAAATTAATAAAATATTCCCTCATGTTTTCTATAAATATTATGCCTTTCCCTCATTAGATTCATTCCAAAATCCGGGTCAATGAAGATATAGTCTTTTTACCATCCAAGGAGTCCTTCTAAGGTTCCCTTAACCCCCCAAGATCCCATCCTTTGAGTTTTTGAAGTCACTCTTCAAGGTAAGGGAACCTTTCAGCCTCCTATTTTAAGTCATGACTTCATTTATGATATGTCTTCTAGTTTCCAATTTATTATGTTGGGGTATGTTATTATATATCATTATTACTATCCATTTCATTTACAAATAATGAGAGACCATTTCCACACACATCAATTGATTTTCTAAATTTTTAAGTGCGCCGTTAGGCTACCATATTTTAATAAAGGAAATCTCATTTTCTCTTTTCTTTTGAGTTTCCTTTTCATGTGGTATGTCAATCAAATTTCCACACCATGATCTTATTTCTATTTTATATTTTATCTCTACTATAAAATGATTCATTTATGTATGGTATACCATTTCCCCTCTTGTTTTATTGTTTTCTTAAACCATGTTATATAGTCGTTATGCTGTAAAATTTTCGACTCAAAATTTCTCTCTCTTTATCCCAAGAAATTATCTTATCTTATTTATGTGAATACCCACACCTATTTCGTTTCTATAGGTGTTCATAATGAAATAAATATGATATTAAAGATTCTATAATTGGCATACATAAAACCCTTACTCCCATTCCATGGGTTATAAATTCCATAATGAACTTGTTTTTAAACACTTTTTAAAACATAATGATTTTGATATGAAAACAATTTCTTTTATTCTATTTGGGTTATTTATGAAATGTATGATTATGATATATGCGTATCACATGAAAATAAACACATATTAAGGGTACGAACTAATAGATTTCCAATGAATTGGGTATAAAATTTAAACTCTATAAATTGAAAGTTTCATGATCCCTTGGTGAATAACCTTGGTATTTTTTATGACAACTTGGGGACGAACCTTGCTGATATGTTCATGAATGTATAAATTAAATGTTGTAGCGACATATTCAAGTTATGATTCATGTTATTTCCATTATGATATTACTCTACCTCTATTTCTCATGTCTTTATGTTTTTCATCAAGTTCTAATTAATATCACAAGTAATCTAATTCCCTTTTTTTCCTTACTGAGCCATCTGCTCACCCTTACCTTTAAAGTATGTCTCTAGGTTATGAGATTCAATCATTGAACTTAGGACGAACCTTTGATGAAGCCTTAAAAGTGTATTAGAAGAATTATTAATGTTTTCATATATATTGTTCATGATTTCCAAGACAATAGACATTAAAGATCCTCTCTTTGTAAAATGTAATGAAAAGTTATATAATAAAAGGTGGAATGCCATATGAACCACAACCAATACTTACAAAATATGGATTTGTCCTATCACCCTATGTGGATTCTTCATCTAAATAATATTCCATAATACCTAGTATAGCTTGGAAAATATCAAGATCCACAGATTGACCCACGCACCATCACTAGCATGGACTCCATGATGAATGTGCTCGATCACACACCCATGTTTGTGTCCCTGACCAACAACATCAAACTGTAGATCATCACAGAAATAAACCCATCCAGTGTGACCATCTTCTTCTGCTCAATGTATATTTTGTACCCCCACATATTATATTGGTTTTTGTCTAGGGTTCACCAATAAGAGTTTTATTTACTACACTGGGCTCCCGTTGGACAGGTGGGAAGCTTGACCTATAGGTTCATGGATGCTTCCACCCGTAGTAGTAGGCCCTAACTGGAAGATTATGAAGAACTTAGATCACAACATAAATTGGATGTACCTCACCAACTTCTTTTCATCACATGACACCAGATCCATTAATGCCTTTTCTAGACGCACCATCTGCTACGGATCCTACCATGTATTCTTAATGGGGTGGAACTCATTATAAATTTTCCCCAATATAGGAATCCTTGAGATATTGTGAAGGTCCTAAAGGCTGATACCGACCTCCCTATGGTGAATTTGAAAAGTGTTGGTACTCGATGACCACCTTTTCAACAACTCTGGCATCTGGTGTTTCAGCATGTAAATATGAAATTCGGAGGCCAAAATAGATTCATATAGCCCTACAATCTTCAACCAAGCCTCGAACTACTCACATGAGGCACATACCCAATAATCCCATGCCCAATCATCCATAACATTTCCACCCTAGCACAAGTCCCATTAATTATTCCACCCCTTATCCAATTTCCCCAAGGGTACCATGAGGATGGTATGGTACTGTGGGAGAAACTGTAGCACCCCAAACATTTTATGGTATGTTTCTCTTAAATACATTCGAGTCATAGACTATATTTTAGAAAGAACTGATTTTCTTTGAAACAACACTTTGTTATTTAAGAGATAGTTATAGCCTACCCATTGAACTTAAATTTTCCACTTGTGTGATTTAAATTTTGAAAATCTGATATACACAGCTGTGTTCAGGGTGATATTTAGAATCTGATAGAATTAACCTAATTTTTGAGGAATAGTAACATACCCTTATCAGTAGTATCCTAGCCATATGAATAATTACTTACCCTTATGAATAGTAACATGACTCTTATAAATGGTATCCATACCCATGAATGTATAAATAAAATTTTCCACCTTTAAAATGAAGATGAATAATTTATGTGTATATATTTTACGATTAAATATTGATTTTAATTATATATTTAATTAATAATATTTAGAAAATTATTTTTGAAAAATGGACTTCATTTTTTGATTCTACACATCGAAAAATGGTTAGGGTGAATTTATGGTATTTTTCTGAAATAATTGAATTTTTGGTGAATAGTAAAATACATTAATTTACCGTATAAATACATTATAAATTAAATTAACTATTCCTATAATCATTAGTGATGTAAACCCAAATCTTGAACATGCATTCTCTTATTAAAAATATTAGTCAAGTAATACTCATAGTTTCTTGTCTTGAGAAGAAATAATAAATTAATTGTTATAGTATTAAGAAAACTCTTCTCCCCTCCACTATATAAACCACCCTCACCCCTTCTTCCTCCCTCACCACCCAAGCTTCAATCCTTGCCTAAATTATTATCAAATAGCTCCATAACCTCCTCCCCCACATCCAATACCATCTGGTCTCACCAGAAGTCCAAAATCAATGGTCTTGAGTAGTTTTTTCAAAGAGGAGTACCCAAGAGGTGAACCTCTCTTCCTTTTTATTTCAATTCCTTTTACAAGTTCCATTATTTTGTTCTCTATTATCCCCTCAACTCATCAAAATGACATGATAATTCCATAACCATACATGTACTATGTTTTCGTTGTGGTAATGAAATATTTCATGATAATATCTCTTTTCCCCTCCTTTTATACTAAAAATGCTAACACTGTCAGAGATGTGTTAATTAATCACACTCATGAAAGACGAGTTTTGAATCTACCTTAATATCTTAAATAAAGGTCATTAAACCTTTTCAATGGTTGAACCAGATCATAATATATATATTTTATCATGTTTATTTTTATTTAATCATTACACACTCATAAAATTGAATAATAATACAAAACAAGTTTATTGTGTACCAAACCACCAAGCCAAATCCAGTGGTTTATCATTAACTCATTGAATTAGTCATCCTCATGGTATATAACCAGAATAATTTTAAGATAATTTATATCAATATAATTTCATGAATAAGATATATTAATAATTATGGATGTTTAACCACATTTCAAATGAAAATTCATTCATGAATACAAGTATACAAATCTTCAAACCATGTAAGAAAATGATTCCAAATTAATAAAATTGAATCACTTAAACCCATAAAAAGGGACTTTAATAAACTTAATAAGGTTATAAAATATCAATTACATGTTTATTCAGTTATTTAATTATTAATTAATGAAGCAAAATATGATTATTTAGGTCTTTAAAAACAAACAAGAACACCTTCGAGCATAAGGTAAGGGATCCTCTCACTCACTTTTTTTCAAGAATCTCTCATATGTTGTGCCATTTTATTTTTAATTCATAATGATGGGGTATGATTTAAAACCTCAAACATACTGACCTTATGATATATAAATAATGGGATACCCCTTTACCTCTCATTAATCCCTCACAAGAACACTCATTACCATGCTGAAATATTTGTAAGGGGTTTTCTTATCTCACTTTCAATTATGGGGGATTTCCATTGTTTGCCTCTTATTTCCTATATGTGGTATAGGTTTAATACCATTTGATATATAGTATCATAATTCTATTTAAATTCATGTTATTATTTGATTAGTTTTGTGGTTATTATCTTTTGGTCATACGACTCAATTGATTACAACGCGGTAATGAGCTATGTCTCAATTTTCACTTCGTTGTGACTTTCATAATATTGTGAACCTACTCTTCCTTATGTGGTGTAACTTCTGAAAATTTGAGATAACTTTTCAATTGAAATATATTCCATTTAAATTTCCATATTCTAATATCATTGATATGATTATTTTCTAAGTTGTATACCATTTTATATACGGTATTTATTTTGAATTTTGTTTTAAACTGTGGAAATATTAATGAATATGTATCCTCTATTCTATACAGATAATATAAAGGCATATTTATCTTATGTTAGAACTATGAATAAATAATAATTTGGAAATAAAGTAGTGTGTGGGGCCCGATACAACCCCTCGATGCATCGATAGGTCGTATGAGACAAATCAGTTGGCAACAAACCCTTTGAGTTTGTTTTTAAAAATTACACCAGTTTTTGCCCACAAAACTAAACAATTTTTATGGTATCATGGTATCATGGGCCAGATATATGAAATCAAATTAATAAGATTTACCTTTATTCATTATCATTTATTATTATCCCTGAGGTTTTCACTGTGACAAAATCTATTGATGCAGTTTCATATTCAATTTATTAATGGCATTTGTTTTTCATTTATTCACCATGGCATATTGGTTATATCAAATTGTTTACAATTCAGTTATTATTGATTCATGCATCCAGTATTTTTAACCCTTATAGAGCATTTGAGATCACCCGATTAATTGTATACTTTCAATTGGTGATGAAGAGGAGATTATTTATTGAGGTCTTGTGGATGCAGTTTTTAGTTTTTATTAGGTAGTGTATTTTGTAACATTTTCCAATGTAATTTGAGCCATGTCTATATATCTAGTTTCTTCAAGAATAATAATATGATCATTCCTTTAATATATTAATTCTTTTTAATCATTAAAATATAACATGTAATTCACCAACTCTCTTCTAGAGGGGTCGTGGTGTTACAGTTGGTATCAGATGAAGTTTAGTATCAAACTTGGAAACTAGATTAGAAAGTATAGATCAGGGAACAAAAACATAATGTAGTATTTGAGGACAAACATACAAGAACATCATAGTATTTTCATAAGGAAAATATTTTGTGATTCTTTCAAGCAATACATCCCTGTCTGGATATGAGCAGCTAGAGGTGGCTCTAGCACAAATGTACTTAGGTGTGAAAGCTCTGAAAAAGAGTTTTGGTCTTGACTCGAGGTATCATAGTACACGAAAACGGGCCTTGCTGCACATTTGGTTACGACACTCATGGGGGATATTCTTAGGTTAATTCATATTTTAATTAAAATACATTATGAAGGATTGAAATGTAAATTATTCATCAAAGAAACCATTTTTCTAATTATGGGATTAACCATGCGTAGGATATCAATTTACGAAAAATTATTTTTTCAAGTTATGATTATACATTACGAGTCATGATCAAATTTAGTGTCTGCCATTATTTAGAAATAGTGATTAATGGAAGAAGGGGAATCAATACTCATGGGAAATATAGGGATCTCCCCACTGAGAAAGTCAACACAATCAATGATGGAGAAGATCAAATGATGACCATATTTGGACAACTTAGTCAGGTTTTAATGAATAATCATTCCACACCTGTGATGGATCGTTTCATGTGGTAGAATCCACCATCATTCAGTGGGACTACTAATACAATGGTTTCTGAGCAATGGATCAAGTCCCTTGAAAATATATTCATGGAATTAAGATACAATGAAAATGAAAAGTTAGTACTCAAAATATATTCTCTCAAGGGATATGCTGATCAATGGTGGTCCTTCATTAAAAATAACATGGAGGAAGAAGAAATAGAAGATATGGAATGGAGGAATTTATGGAAATATTCTTAGAAAAATATTTTCCTCATGAGCAACAAAACGAAATGAAGAGGAAGTTCCTTAGCATATTGAAAAGTGGAGAAGATAGTGTTTTAGAGTATATGGATACCTTCAAAAGGATATCCAGGTATTCCGTAGATTATATACATGACTCAATAGACAATATTTATTATTTCTTTGAAGGTATTAATACATGTTGTTTAAGGGCACTGGCTTCACAAACATTTTCATCATATGATGAAATTGTATCAAGTGACATCAAAACAGAGAAGGAATTTTCTAGATAAAAAAATTTCAAGGAAAACCATGACAAAAAATTGGTTCTCTAGTAACCAATGGAAAGGTGAAGTGACAATGAAGAACAAGGGAATGAAGAAATTCCCATTACGTGATAACTGTGAAAAGAATCGTCTCGGGAAATGCTTTAAAGGCATGGGAGTCTGCTGTAAGTGTGGAGAAAAGGGTCATCTATCTAATTAATGTAAGGGGAAGACACAATTTGATGATGTTCAATGCTACAATTATAGAGAGATGGGACACTATGAAAATTAGTGTCCTAAGATCCAATGAAACATGCCTCAGAAAAGGCCAAGAGAGTAAGGGAGAGCTTATGTGATTACAACCAAAAAAGTTGAAGTTATTAATGATGTGGTGGAAGGTACTTTAATTGTTTCCTCAAACATTGCCAACTATTTATTTAATTTTGGATCATCACATTCATTTATATATTCCCAGTTTTCTATTAAAATTAGGCAAGTCCAATTAGATTTAATAAAGGTTTTATTAGTCAAAACTCTTAGGTGGTTCATCCTTGCAATAAAGGCATTCCAACTAGTCCCACTAGTGACACATAAACGTGCATTAGTTGCTAACCTTATCATCATACCAGTGATTTAATTTGATATAATTCTCAATATGAATTGGATGTCAAACTATGATGAAAATATTTCTTGTAAGAAAAAGGAAGTTACAATTTCTAAAAATTGTGTAGAATCCCTTATCTTTAGAGAAGAAACCTCACCACCTGATTATTATCTAGATCCACCCCTAGTAGCTCTAAAAAATATAATACTTGGAGAGGTAGATAAACAAATATCCATCGGCGCGGAAAGAAATATTCAAATTTTAGATGTGTGTATAGTTCAACAATACATTGATGTATTTCCAAAGGATTTACCTAGAAATCCTCCTAAGATGGAAGTTGAGTTCTTTATTGATTTAATTCCTTGTGCAAGACCAATATCAAAGACTCTATATAGAATGGCCACCATAGAATAAGTGGATCTAAAGAAACAACTAGAGGATTTGAGTGAAAATGACTTATTCAACCTAGTGTTTCTCCATGGGGAGCCTATGTTCTCTTTGTTAAGAATAAATATGGAAACATGAGGCTATGAATTGATTATAGAGAAATCAATGATATTAAAATAAAGAATAAGTATCCTCTACCCCGGATTGATGATTTATTTTATTAACTTCATGGAGATCAATAAATTTCAATGATTGACCTTTGACCTAGATATCATCAACTATGTTTGAGGAAGGATGATATTCCAATGATTTCATTTCGAAACAGGTATGTGCATTACATGTTTACAGTGATGCCTTTTGGACTAACTAATGAAACCTCTATTTTCATGGATTTAATGAATAGAGTTTTCAAGGAATATCTTTATAACTTTGTTGTGTTATTCATCAATGATATTCTATTATACTCAAAAATCTATGAAGACCATGATAATCCCTTGCAGATTATTCTGAAAACTCTTAAAATAAATTAATTATTTGGGATGTTTTGCAAGTGTAAATTCTGGATACAATCAGTTTCTTTTCTTGGACATATTGTCTCTAAGGATATAATATTGGTTGATCCTACGAAGAGAATGAAAATCCATGAATGTCCCATGCCATCAAACATAATCGAGGTACACAATTTTATTGGCTTTGCAGGTTACTATAGGCGTTTCATTCAAAATATCGCCCGACTAGATAACTAGCTAACCAAGCTCAGATGTAAAGGGGTTAAGTTTGTATGGATGAATAAATGTAAATAATTTGTTGAAGAATTGAAAAGAATACTATTCAATTCTCCAATTTTGACTCTTCTATCTAGAAATGAGGTATTTGTGATATATAGTGATGCATCAAAGAGTAGACTAGGTTGCATCCTTATGAAAAACAATAATGCTATTGCTTATGAATCAAAGAAGTTGGAGAATCATGAAAAAAATTATCCAACTCATGATCTTGAGTTAAAAGCCATAATATGTTCTCTAAAAATATGGATACATTATCTCTATGGAGAAATATGTGAGATTTATACAGAACACAAGAGTTTGAAATAAATTTTCACACAAAAAGAACTCAACATGAGGAAAAGGACATGGCTAGAGTTACTCAAAGATTATGATTGTTCAATACACTACTACCCAGGAAAGTAAAATAAGGTGGCAGATACATTATGTAGGAAATATCTCGGACTCCTAACCCAAATGAGGATAGAAAGAGATCCTATATTCTTGGATCTACTGAAGATGGATATGGGAATTTTTAAGGAAGGGTGAAATCATTCCGGTTTCTAATGATTGCTAAACCATATTTATTAGAGAATATAAAAATCTCTCAATATGATGATGAGAATCTATATAAGAAAATTAATGATTTTAAGGATGGGATATTGGAGGACTTCGTGTATGAAGAAAGAGTTCTAAAATTTGGGAAGAGGTAATGCATTTCATTAGCACCTGAGCTAAAAAGGGAACTATTAAATGATTATCATAGCTAAAATTTCCCTATACACCCCGTTAGCACAAATATGTATGGATATCTAAAGGAATATTTTTGGTGGGGTAATATGAAGCGTGAAATTGTTGACTACGTGTCAAGGTGTCTAATTTTTCAACAGGTGAAGGCAATGAGACAACATCTCAGAGGAGTGATGAAACCTCTCACTATCCCTATGTGGAAGTGGGATAATATTATGATGGATTTGGTCACCAGAATACTAAGAAAATCTAGAAGTAATGATGCAATATTGTTAATTGTTGATCGTCTCACAAAATCAGCACATTTCCTTCTTATAAGAGAGAATTTACCACTTGAGCACCTTGAAAGACTTTATATTAATGATGTTGTAGGATATCACGGTGCACCTCTATCCATTATGTTTGATTGAGATCCCCAGTTTACATCAAAATTCCCGAAAATTCGCTAGATGGATTTGAACATTGAGCTTCATATGAGTACTGCTTATCACCCCCGAACTGAAAGACAGTCTAAAAGGACATTTCAAACTCTGGAATACATGCTGAGATCATGCTCTCTTGACTTCCAATGTATGTGGGATCTATACTTTCCATTGGTTGAATATTCCTACAATAATATTTTCCATTCTAGTATTCAAATGGCACCATATGAAGCATTATATAGAAAGATATGTCAAACTCAAACTTCTTGGTACGACATTGGTGAGAGGAAACTTATAGGCCCAAAACATATTGAAGAGACCATGGAAAAGGTGAAGACAATCCAAGGATATATTAAAGCATCCCAATGTAGGTAGAAGAGTTATGTAGACAAATGGAGAAAGGATTTGGAATTCCAAGTGGGATATCATGTCTTTCTGAATGTATTTCATTGGAAATGTGTCTTAAGGTTCGATAAGAAAAGAAAATTGATCCCCTAGTATATCAGACCATTTGAAATTATGGAAACAATCGGAGTTGTATCTTACCATTTAGAAATGACTCCAAGTCTATCCAAAGTTCATGATGTGTTCTATGTGTCATTGTTGGAGAAATAGATGCTAGATGCAATGCATGTACACACCAATGAAGAAATAGAACTGAAACCGAAGTTTTCATACTATGAAGAGCTTATGGGGATCCTTGACACAAGGGAACATGAATTGAGAAATTAGATGACTAATCTATTAAGGTTCTTTGGGAAAACAAGAATATGAAGGAAGAAACATGGGAACCTGAGGATGTTATGAAGAAGAACCACCCGAATATTTTTGGTGGGCTTTATAAATGAAAAATTTTGAGGATGAAATTTCTGAAGGAGGTAATAATGTAGCACCCCAAACATTTGATTTTATGTTTCTCTTAAATACATTCGAGTCATAGCCTATATTTCATAAAGCACTCATAGGATTAACATAATTTTGGTGAATAGTAACCTACCCTTATGATTAGTATCCTACCCTTACAAATAGTAACATGACTCTTATGAATGGTATCCATACCTCAAAATGTATAAATAAATTTAGGCACCTTTATAAAGACGAGGAATAATTTATGTGTTTTTATTTTTCTAATAAATAATGATTTTAATTGAATATTTAACTAATCATATTTTGAAAATTATTTTTAAAAAATAGACTTTATTTTTGGATTCTGCACGTTGAAAAATGGTTACAAATAATTTTTGGTATTTTTCTTAAATACATGAATTTTTGGTGAATAGTAAAATACAATAATTTACCGTATAAATACATTATAAATTAAATTAAATATTCCTAATATCATGATTGATGTAATAACCCAAATCTGGAAATCACATGCTCTTATTACTATTATAAGTCAAGGAATACTCATTATTTATTTTCTGGAGAAGAAATAATAAATTTATGATTATAATATTAAGAGAACTCCCCTCCCCTCCACTATATAAACTACCCCTCACCCCCTCTTCCTCCCACACCACTAAATCATCAATATTTGGCTAAATTCTGCTCAAATATCTCTCCAAGCTCCTCCCCCATTTCCAATACCTTCTGGTCTTACCAAAAATCCAATATCAAAGGTCTTAAAGAGTTTCTCAAAGAGGAGTACTCAAGTGGTGAACCTCTATTCCTTTTTATTTCAATTACTTTTTCAAGTTCCATTATTTTATTCACTCTTCTCACCTCACCTCATCCAAATTCCATGATATTTCCATTACCATAGATGTACTGAATTTTTATTATTCTAATGGAATATTTCATTATAATCTCTCTTTTTTTCTCTCATTTTATTCTAAAAATGCAAACACCGTCCAAGATGTGTTAATTTATCACACTCAAGGAAGATGAGTTTTCAATATGCATTACAATCTTTAAGACTAGTCATGAAACCTTTTAAATGGTTGAATGAGATAATAATAAATGTATTTTATCATGTATAATGTTATGGAATCTTTACACACTAATAAAATGGAATATTAATACAAAACAAGTTCATTGTGCACAAAACCGCCAAGCCAAATCCAATGGTTTATCATTAATTCATCGAATATGTCATCCTCATGGTATATAACTAGAATAATTTTAAGATAATTTTTAAATATATAATATCATGAACATAATATATTAATAATTCTATATGTTCAACAACATTTCAAATGAACTTTCATTCATGAATACAAGTGAACAAATCATGAAACCATGTAAGAAAATGCTTCCAAAATAATTAAATTGAATCTCATAAACCCATCAAAAAGGCCATTAATGTACTTAATAAGGTTATACCATATCAATTAAATGTTTATGAGGTTCTTTAGTTAATAAATAATGAATATTAATTTGATTATTCCGGTCGTTTAGAACAAACAAGAACACCATTGAGCATAAGGTAAGGGATCCTCTCTCTCAATTTTGTTCAAGAATCTCCTTTTTTTTTCCTTTTTTTTAATTCGTAATGATGGGGTATGATTCTTCACCTCCCACATACCAAAATTATATTATATAAACAATGGTATACCCCTTTATCTATCATTAATCCCTCACAAGAACACTCGTTACCATGCCGAAATGATTGTAAAGAGTTTTCTTATCTCACTTTTAATTCTATGGGATTTCTAATGTTTGCCTCTTATTTATTATATGTGGTATATGTGTAATTCCATTTGAAATATAGTATCATCATTATCTTTATATTCATGTTATTATATGATTTTATTTGTGGTTATTAACTTTTGGTCATACGACTCAATTGATTACAACGTGGTAATGAGATTTATATCAATTTTCACAACATTGTGACTTGCTTAGTATTGTGCACCTACTATTTCTTATGTTGTGTACCTACTACCTAAATTCAATCACATTTCAATTGGAATTATATTCCATTTAATTTTACATATTTTCATATCATGGATATGATTATTTTCTTAGCCATATAACATTTTACATGTGGCATTTATTTTGAATGTTATTTTAACTGGGGAAATATATATGAACCTGTTTCCTCTATTTTATATGGATAATGTAAAGGAATATTGATCTAGTGTTGAATATATGTATAAATAATACTTTCGACATGAAGCATTGGGTGGGTCCTGCTATAGCCCCTCTATGCATCGGTATGTCTAATGAGATGAATCAGTTGGTGAAAAACCCTTCAAGTTTGTTTCCAAATATCAGATGGTTTCTACCCACATGACTAAACTATTTTTACGGCATTATGGTATCATGTTCCAGATACATTATATCCAAATAATAATCATTCTCTTTATTCATTATCATTTATTACTATCCATGAGGTTTCCACTATGACAAAAACTATGAATGCATTTATTAATGACATGAGTTTTTATTTCTTCACCATGCCGTATTGATTATGTAAAATTGTTTACAATTCAGTTATTATTGATTTATGCTTATTCTTATTTTAACACTTACTGATCATTTCAACTCACCCCTTTCATTGTTTACTTTCAATAGGTGATGAATAAGAGATCATTTATTGAGTTCTTGTGGATGCAGTTTTTAGTTTTTGTTATATAGTATATTTTGTAACCTTTTCCAATGTAATTTGAGTCACATCTATGTATCTAGATTCTTCAAGACTACTAAACTGATCGTTCCTTAGAGATTTTAATTACTTATAACCATGCCCATATAACAAGTAATGCAGCGACTCTGGTCTAGAGGGGTCAAGGTGTTACAGATACTTCTAGCTCTAATATCTTCCCATCAACATTTGTGATGGGATTATAAAAGCACTCAGTGTTGAAGGATGTGTGATCCTCCCACATATGACCATCAGTAGCCCTAAAACTCTGGCACTGGTATAGTTTAATCCTTTTCCAATAGTCAGGTTTATACCTACATTCTTCGGGGATGAGAACATCATCCCTCATACCAAAGCCATAAAGAGGAAACATTTGTCAAAGAGGGAAATTCTTCTGGATGTCTGATAATAGTTCAACTAGGGATATGTGGTCTGAATGGCTCCACACACATTCCCTAATTTATAGGATATTCACCATATATTTCCTCTGATAAGCATATGCGAGGCCCTCCTAGTAGATTATTGGTGATCCATTCTATCCCAATACATTAGAATTTTTTTTCTGGATCGTCGAGATCTACCACACATCCTGATTGCAGAGCTAGATCAGAGAGACTGGTCATAGAGCTCCACCATGGACCTCACAGACAAAACATGCATAGTGCACTATCATAGAGTTTTAAGACTATCTATAAAACACATATAAATATAAATCATAGTTTCAAAGATTGATCATAGAGCACTTGGAGCTTCAAAAATTGAGAGATCAAGTATAAAAGTTACGAAGATAGGTAAGGAAAAAATAGAGGTCATCATCACCTATTTATAGGTGATGAACTCATAGATTCATTGTGCTCCAAGCCATAGAGAGATTTTTGTTGTTCTCAACCCGTTCAATACCCATCCACATTATGAACCTCCTTCATGATCTTACTTCATGATCTGCCTAAAATGTTTGGCGTTCTACCCTTAGAATTTAACCATCATTTTCTCCACATCTCCAATTATGAGGGTGGAATTTTGTGGTTCCAAAATATGTGCGTGGGAAAAAAATGCAATTAACACAACAATTCCAAAAGGATATTCTTCATGAAGAACCATCATGAATCCCTTCAGCACTGTGGCTGGTGCAATTCCCTTCCACACTATGGCTAGTGCAAAGCGGAGGTTTCCTCTGCGGCCGTCACAGAATAAAGAGGTGATCGACTTCAAGATTATGATGAAATTGATGGATTTATTCATATCTCGGTTGGCAGACGATTCCTATTTGATTCCTTATAAAATGATGGAATCCTCTACGAGTGCTTTATAGGTAATGGAAGAAACCTCTGCGTCATGGAGGGGTTGATGGTAGAATCATCAGTTATGACAAACTGGATGCAATCTTTCTCCAATGGAAAAGAACATGTAGCTTCATGGTGCTCCCTTAAAGCATTGCACCCCTAGTGGATATAAATACCCCGCTCCCCTCACTCTAAAGGGATCATCACCCCTATATTTTTCCTTCTAAGATCCCAAATCTCAAAAACACCCTTTTCTCTATGAACCATTTGAAAAATGAATCATTCAAGGTATATGAGAATTGATAAATCCCTTCCCTTTTACTTAGGTTTACCCCATCTTCAAAAATAGATTCCCTTCGTAGAGCCTATGGTCCATCACTAAGGAAGGAGACACCCTTGGGTACTTAAGAAATCCAAAAGAACCCATTTTTCATGAAGCACCTCCAAAAACACGTGTACTCCATGGTGATGCTGAGATATTATGCTTTGTGAAGTTCTCCTTTTTTCAATGTCATATCCTCTATGAATGTTAATGATATGTGAATCCATGTGCTCCATGAATTAAAGTGCTCTACAAAGCCCCATGCTCTGTGAGCCCCTGAGCTATGTGAAGCCCTAAGCTCTGTGAAGGCATATGCTATGTAGCTACTTGAGCTTTGCGAAGCCCCATTTTGCATGGCCTCTATATTTGAAAACACTTTTCTCATGAATCCATCCAAGCTTGTACAAAGTGATTTCAAGGTCCCATGGGCGGTTCATCAAGTTTCATTTCATTTCCTCATGTTTCTTCGCATAGGCACACTAACGACTATTGCGTCTTTGCATAGACATGCTAATGTGAGGCACTCAATGAATCACTCCACAACCACGTATCCACATGGAATTGTTGTTACTTTCCCCTTACAAAGGGATAAAGTGAACTTGTTATTTAATTCCTAAGGGTGAGGAGTGATTCCTCCTCATTCAATCTATTGGACACTAAACTTACAAGAAACATCATCCCCAACACATGAAATTAAACCACAACATCGTCCCATGAGATGTACATGGGTTCCTAACTTCAAAAATTTTCTATAACCACTTTTATCCACATAAGTTAGATCTTCCTCAAATGTAATGAGATCCTCCTTGCATGGGGTGATGTTTTCCATAAGGAAGGTCAACCATCTGGGTGTATCCCCCTAGACTTTATTGTAGGTGGTAGCACCATTGCTCCTCCTTACCTCTTCTGGGCACATAAACCGGAGGGGAGATATGAATAGGGGATTCATAACACCCCAACCCTCTATATTTTGGATTTACCACCATTGGGACTCCATCTTGGAGTAAGTCCCAATCTCTATCTCCCTACGCTGATAACCACATGTATGACCCACTCCATTGCTCATAGACACACCTTTTCTGACATGATCATCAATATTTTGTTATATCTTGTTTCTCACACTGATCATGGATCATGTGGGTTTAGATTAAGCCGTGACCATGACACCCTTTTTGGGTTTCCTTAGTGTGTAACCCCCATTCTCAAATACCGAAATACATGAATTTGATCCTTCCCCCCTTTTCAAAAAAGGTACGCAAGAAGCCATCCTGAGGTTCAGGCCCATCACCCATCAGTCCCCACCACTTCATGATGGATCACCCTTGTACTTAATGATGTTAAACTATAATCTTATGAACTACATGGATTTTGATCATGGTCTCCTAGATAAGGTATGTAGGAAGCCTCCCTGAATTTCAACCCCAAACACTGGTAAACTTCTGTGTCCCATTAGTTAGGAACCACATCCATGGTCCATCCCTTGGTGGCATCAGACCATCTCCTGAGTATCTAACCATACAGAAACCCTACAATCAATCCATATTCTTCCAACCTAGAGTGCCCTTCTTGTGATGAGAAACTTACCACACATAAGCCCTATCTTGTCTTCTTATCGTTGTCCTTTGTTTAGATGATGACTCTATTCCCAATCTTGAACTATATTGACTTTGATTCCCCACCATGGGGGTTCATAGGAAGACTCCATGAGAATCAATGTCATCACCCATGTCCTGTCATGGTCTCTCGCTTGATAATTTTTGTTTAAGAGAAGTCAGGCCCCTACCCAGAGGTTCTACTTCATTTAGGCTCAATCCATTCATCCATTCTCCCATGCCGCCTCCTGAGGTGTCCCATCACCCCACCAAACTATGTGTACTTTGATTCCCTACCATAAGGATATGTAAAAAGCCACTCTGAGGTTCAATCCCAATATCATCGTTATCATCACGTCAACTACACCCCATTATGCACAATCCACTTTGTCCAACCATCCATCATTCATCCTGATTTTACCCAGGCCGCCACATCCCTGTGAGATCATGTCATCCACATCATCACTACTCTTATTAGAACTTAGGTTTATAACCAAGAATAATCCTCAAAATGTCTTCAAGTTGTTTTCTATTGTTTACATCTTGATACTAGGATTCACCCTCTCGAACTACGGGGGATTTTATCCATATCCTCTATACAGGGTACATAAGATACCTTCACAAGGTTCAACCCCATACAATGGTAAACCATGGTGTCGCCTTTATAGGGACCCTAGAAACCTCATATATGTCTTCATTGGACATTTTGATCCACCCATCTAGTAAACCCCTTAGGTGATCCCTCTTAGAGATGTACTCTTCTAATCGACTCCCATCAGTGTTCCGATCAGGATGATCCCTCTCTTCTAGACATTAAACATGCATCATAAGCCATGTTAAACATGGAAAGAATAGGAAAAGCTCAAAGAAATTCCTATGGAATATAATTCCCCACAATTAATGTGGGAGGCATTGGGCTTATGTACCCTTAAGAATCCCTATCATAAGTGTAAGAAACCAATGTGTACTAGTGCTTCAGCATCCAGACATTCCAGCGATATCCAACTTGACTACTCCCCTGGTCGTAGCTTACTTCCCTAGATTGAGCCCTTGGAATGTCAAGATAGAATTAGCGTAATTAGATGATGTCCACAAAGATGTGGAACTAGGAATGAGATTCATGAACAACGACTCAATATTTGAGGGAGACCCAAACTCGGTGACATATTTTGAGGAAAATCCATAAATGAAAAGACTGACATACCATTATCCTATTTTGATCAAGGAGGAAACATCACTGAATAAGTGATGGATTCCACCCACCTTTGGTAAATGAGAATACAGGGCAATAACCAGTGTGTTGCAGCAAGACAACATGCTCCCCATTGAAAGCTTTGGAAACAAATACTATCAACACCTCTTTGATCAAACTTCCCAATATTCTCGCATTTATATTTGATAAATAAGGTTCTACTAAAGAATCTTAATTATTTTCAAATTGGTGTCATTTTGAAGTACATATCATATGGTGTCATATTAAAGTATTTCCAATAGAAATAGTCATTCTGAAAGTGAAAATGTTCTCCAATATGTTGACTCCAAATGAATAAAGATATATCATGTTCAGTTATTATATTTCTTGTTATCTTATCCAAAATTATATTCTTTCCTTCATAAATACTATTATGTTGTGGCGTGTATGGTGCACTAAACTCCTAATGAATTCAATGAATTTCACGATAATATATAAAATTAATGTTTTTAGTATTCAACACCACTATCAGTTTTATTCTTCTTTATGGAATATCAAAATTCAATTTCTAAACTTCTCCTAAAAATCTTGATCATTTTTGGAGCCTTTGAATTATTTTTTGAAACATAATGAAAGTAACAAAAATTAAATAATTAATATATGAAATAATATACTTATCTCTGTTATGAATCTATTTCTCATGTACCTGCATATGTTAGAATGTATATGCTCTGAGGGATGAGTTGAATATATCTCACTCTTCTTATGTACCATGTTTGTAATCTTACCTTTCTATCATATAAAAAAATTTATTCGCTTATTCTTATCATGTTATGAACATAATGAATACAAAATATTTTTCTTATTTCTTCATATTTGTTAGGAACATATGTTGATGCCTCTTATTCCAAATATGATTTTATTCCCTCATGTTCACATAGCATTAAATTTTTCCATATCAAAATTGAAATATATTTCCCTTGGTTTAATGTCTTCTTGTGACAAATACCCCATCTTTAATAATTTTAAGAATTAATTCATATCTTATGAAAACATGTCCAATTCTTTCATCACCATGTCTAAAAACACTAAAAAAATTGTTTTTCATATCATTAATATTTAAGGTGCTTCTAGATTTCATTTTTTTCTCTAATGATAGCATATCTAATTCATTTGATTCTAATTGACTTATCGCATCCCATTGTTATTGTGCCTTATTTTTAATCATTCAAATTAATTATCAATTTCAAATAACAATTCATATGTGAAAAACACCCACTATCTAATATTCAATGTCATTATCCTTTTCTGTCCATGAAATTAGTTTCAACCACTAAGGATTTTTCA
The DNA here is from genome assembly GCA_963277665.1 of Viscum album. Lineage (NCBI taxonomy): Eukaryota > Viridiplantae > Streptophyta > Magnoliopsida > Santalales > Viscaceae > Viscum > Viscum album. The sequence continues at coordinate 1,943,582,249 of OY728125.1, forward strand.
TTTCATTTTTATTATGTCACATATAGCTTTTGAAATTTTTCTTTTAAATATTTATTAGATATTGTCATCACAAGACATCCTTTATCAAGATGTTTTATATGATCCTTCAATTAAAAAATATTTTCCAGAGGATAAAATCAAATTTAAAATTTAAAATTTTATTTTTTTAGATATATTTTTTGGAATTTGTTGACTCCCCATTGAAATGTACATGGAATACCTCCTAGATTAATTATAGTATTGATAACTTAATCACCACATTTTCATTTTATTCCCAAAACATCTAAAGTTATAGAAATATCATTATAAATCATATTTTCATCAATAACCAACATGATATCTAGGATTGTGTATCTTTACTCCAACATCATTCATTCCACCAACTTTGTATCTTTATTGTGAAATAAATTTTGTGGACACATTTCATCATATTATTTAGATTTAACTTTTACTTAGATTTAACATAGTCATTATTTATATCTATTCTTTTATTTTGTGTTTTATTTCTAAATGATTTCATAATAATGGAAGTTGCTTGATTTATATACAAACATGGTTCTATATACTATCTTATTTTTATGGACATATTCATCCTTGTTATTAACCTCAGAGTATGATCATATTGATTCAAAAGTTTAACTTTTGACCATTACATTCCATTAGTTTCTCGAATAAAAAACACGTTATTAATTACTTGATTATTACCTTTTTATATCAAAAGTATGTTAGAATATTTTTATAGAAAACTTATTATTTTATGATAAATATAATTACTTCTAAAGTATTACGGAATATATACTAAAATTTTCATTAAACTTATCATAATTAGTATTTATCAGATAAAAATATGATTCACCTTTATCAAACCCTATGTAATAATTTTTTTCCTATCATTCAAACTGGAAAAGTACATATAATCATATTAATGACAAAACCAATAAACATTGGATTCTGACTCATAATGATTATTTTAATGACATATGTAAGGATGTCCATTAGACTGAATACATTTAAATTCAGAATATGGAATCCAATTTATAGTCTAAGTAATGATTTTTACACTATAATGAATTAAATCAATATGATGTCGAATAATTACTTTTAAAAGATATTTTGAAGTTCTAGGTGTGTAAGTCGATGCACCAAAATCCATGGAATATTACTGTTGAGAAGGAAATATGATTGTGGAAATCTCACCTATAAATACCAATTCTTTTGAAGAGTTTTGTGCTGATAGATTTATTTATCAATTTTCTCATTATGGGAGAGATTGTATGATTAAAAAGCATCAATGGATTATTCTTATTATTTTGTAACTATTTTAGAGTTTTTTATTCTTAAGGGATCTTCATCAGGTTGTGGGCTTAAGAATTTATTTTTTTGTAATCTTGTGTATGATATATAATTATGATTGAGAGATTTTGGGGATAAAACAATAGAGAATATGATCTTTTGATTTATGTATTTTGGGGATATAAATATAGAGATGATCCATCTAATATAGGGCTACTTATTCTATGTAGATAGAGAATATGATATTCATATTGTGTGTTTTCCTTACAGAGGAAAGATAAACATAATTGTAAGTATAAGAGAAGGGATACTAGTAGCCATGCTTTTTGGCTACCTTAATCTTAAAGATAAAGTAGATTTATCTTTTTTAAATATATTTATGTCATTTTTACATTGTTATTATTCTCTAACTTTTTTTATAAGCCTTTTATTTAACTATTCATGTTTTTAATTTTTTTATTATAACGTATCTGAATATGATAAAAATTATCCTATTAATCGGATCTTATCTGAATCTGACCTATTAGCATTGTTTTTATTGAATCTTATTTTATTATGGTTATTATACTATAATATATAAAAATCATCCCCATTATGATACTTGAGTAATTGGATGTGGTCCGTGTCCTAAATTTATATTTTTACTAAAAGAGGTTTTGTGGATCTATTTAGTTCAATTTTTTAAAAATAATGTTTTTTAAACTATAATCTGCCCTTATATTGTAATAGAGTCATCACAAAAATATCAGTTAAATCATAATACCAATATATCTTATATTTATCGCCAATAATTGATATCATATCAGGTTTCCAGAGCACATATACTTGTTAAAATTTGGTTTCATTACTATTTTATGTCTGCTATGTTTTATTATAAAAATTTTTAATATATTTTTTTTACATTAATGTGTTTTTGGAAATTAATTTTTTCCTATTAAGATGGATGATATTCATGTTGGATCCATAGATAATTTTAATCCCAAAAGACCAACAATTTCTTATAGTGCTTACTATGAATATTGGAGAGTGATAATGAATTATTTCATTATCAATATTGGGGTTGATAATTTTTTCATGTTGATAGGAGATTATAAAATAATTGATAAGAAAGTTACATCTTTATCCCATCAAGAAAAAAAAGAGTATCAACTAAACATTAGAAAAATGAATACTTTGTTATGTTCAACGATTAGAATCATTTATATCCAAAAAATTACTTTTGAAGATACTAATAGTATTTGGAAGAAGTTAGAGGTTACACATATTGGTACATCTAAGGCTATTAAAACTATAAAATAAATGCTAGGATCTGATTATCAAGCCTTTAATATCTTACCGAGTAAATAAATTTTCAAGATAAATAAAATATTCATGAAAATTATTAATAGTCTATAATATATTTGGGAGAAAGGTTTATATTGTGAAATACTTTTTTATAAAATCATTGATATCATGCCTAATGAATGTGAATCTAAAACATCTTTTTTTGATGACATAAGAAAGGATTTTAATATTACCCTAGATAATCGTATCAAAACTTTGATGTGTTATGAAATTAGAATGAAAATAGATAAGAATAAAAAGAAAATTAACAATGGTGGAACTTATTTTCCAATAACTAATTTACGTTCTAAATATCAACCCCCAAAAAAAGATGTTAGATCTTCAATAAATAAGTTGTTATATAATGAGATTCTAGTAATTCTATGCATTCTTAAATGATATGTCAAATTTCACTATAAGAATTAATAACATTGTTGGTAAGAGGGATTTTCAATACCAATATATGAAAGGTAATAAGGATATAAGTGATAATAAGGATGAATAAAATTATTATTAATGTTAGAAATCAGGACATATTAGACCAAATTGTCCAATATTGAAAATAAAAGTTCTAAAAGATTGAAATTCATAATGGAATTCCAAGAGATATTTCAAATATAAGGTCATGAAAATTATTAAAGATAATGATTTCTGGACTTCAAGTGGAAGATATTCCTTAGATAGCTGTTCTGATAATAATTATTCCAGACAGAGGAACATTGGTTTTATTTCAAGAGTTTCTAAAGAAAAACATGGTTTAATGGATAATGTATAAAATGAAAAGAATATTACAAATATGTCTCATAATGCTAATTATCTTGAAGAGTGGGAAACAATATCTTCTAATGAATAATTCTACTTATTAAAATATAATACACTTCCTTCTTATGATGGATTATCTATTTTTTAAAAGTCCTTGAAAATGATAATTTCAATGTTAAAAAAACATGATATTGATAATTCAGGGATAGGTGTTTTAAAAAAAGAAGTATCAGATCTCCCAAAATATATTAATAATAATCTTTCCAAAAATAAGATATTTCAATTATTTTGAAATTTTAATTTTTGAAAATGATAGCTTAGAAACTATTTTTGATAAAATCAATTCTCAAACTATCCCTAAAGAGGATAAGAATTTTTTTTGTAACACTGAGGCCTGAATTTTCTTCCTTGAATAAACTCTTATAAATCATTAACACTGTAAAAGAAAACTTTTATAAGAAGTATAAATAAATTTTTTCTCATGGAACTGGTTCGATAATGGGTTATATTAATAAAAACTAGTTTTTAGGAAGAATTAAATTGTTTCTAAAAATGCTCCCTTTTTCACTAAGTTTCAAAGTGGTGGGCATCAGAAAAAGAATTTTTCACTTTATAAATATCAATCCTTAGGTTTCTATAAAGTATATTTTTTTTTAAAAAATGTGGATTTCTAAAATTTTCTTTTCTGACATAACCATAACCAAGAAGGTTTTGGTGTGCACAACCTATTGTTTTTGCTTTCAGGAAAGAAAAAAGTACCAAAAACACGAATATTTGGTACGTAGATAGTGGATATTTACAAAATATGAATGGTAATAATGATTTCATTGAAAATATTATCAATATAAAATTAGGAAATGTATGTTTCTAGATAATTATCAAGGAGATATTATCGGTATATGTAACACAGTTCTTATTGGTAAAGATTCATTTTCAAATGTATTATTTATTATTGCTATTATGAAAAGCCTTATAAGAATAATTCAGTTATGTGTTGAGGGTTACCTTGTGAATTTTATAAATTATAATTGTGTACTACACAATTCTAATGATGAATTTATTCTCTATTCCAATCAACAAGATATTTTTTTCACACATAACATAGAAGACTTTAGGAGCCAAGAATTATATTGACTTAGTGTAATGAAGGATCAATCTTGGTTATGGAATATAAGGTTAGGACACAGTAACATTATAAACATATGTAAGTTAACTAATAAAATCCTTTTTAAGTATATATAGGATCTTATGTTTGATTATTTAAAATTTTATGACCCTTTAGAATATGGTAAGAAATATAAGTCACGTTTTAAATCAATTAGTGGTGGCTTAACTACTAATGTTTTATAGTTAGTGAACATGTATTTATTTGGTCCACCACAAACTTGGATTATTTGGGGTAAATACTATGTATATTCCATGGTTGATGATTACACTAGATATGAATGGTTTTATTTTCTCACAAATAAATTAGAATCCTTTTTTAATTATAAAATTTTATAGCCCAAGTTAAATATGTGAAAAACCATCCCTTGATAATTATTTGCAGTGATTATGGTAGATAATTTGAAAATTATGATTTTCAATCTTTTTTTAGTAAAAATGGCTGATAATATAACTTTTTAACACATTTAAATCCTTATTGGTGGTTTTGAAATAAGAAATATATGTCTTTAAGAAATAAAATGATCAATGTTGAGTGAATACTTAACTGCTAAACATTTTTGTGATGAAGTAGTTAGTACTTTCTTTTATACTATAAATCATTTTTTAATTCGACCTATTTTTAATAAAACACTTTATGAGTGGTGGAAATATCGAAACCAAAAGTTTCTGAATTCAAATCCTTTGGAATTAAAGTATTCATCCAGAATATATAAGATAAATTATATAAATTTGAAACTAAATCCGATGAAGGAATATTTTTAAGATATTCCACTACCTCAAGGTTTAAAACCTTTCTAATAAAAATTAATATACAATTGAGGAAACTGTATATGTTACGTTTAATGATACACACATTTTTTTCAAAAAACCCCAATTTACATCCTCCTTGAATGTTATTTCAAATTCTTATTTTCATCATTTTTAGAAATATCTCTTTATAAATAAAGTACCAAAAAATAGTTTCTAAAGTAATTAATCAGTAATAAATTCTACCTTATGTTGATTAACATAGTTTCCAATACCCATGAAGTCAATTATTTCTTAGAAATCATCCTAGTTATAGTGTCATCGGTGATGTTGATCAACCCATTAGGTCTCGATCTTCCTTAAGTAATAAAATAGAACATATTGATTTTTTTTTCAATTTTAAGCTAAAAATATTGAAAATTCTTTAAATGATGAGGATTTGATTAATGATATGAATGATTAACTAGACAAAGTTTTGAGGAACAAAGTCTGGGCTCCTGCTAAATGACCTAAAGATAATTCCTCAATGGGAGTACAATGTGTTTTTTGAAAAAAAATGTGATGAACCTTGAATTTTTCATAAAAATAAATTAATACATGTTTATAAGGGTTACAACTAATAAGATAGAATATACTATAGAGAAAAATATACAATGGTACCTATACATTAGTCTATTTTTATTCTTTTATCCTTTTTAGTATTATTTAATTTAATCGATGTGAATTTTTATTTTTAATGGATACAATTACGAGGAAGTTTATGTTGAGAACCCCCTAAGTTTTAAAATTAAAAAACATCTTGAATACATTTATAAAAATACAAAATCATTATATGGAATTATGCAGGCCCCTTGAGCTTGGTATGATAGGTTAATAAGTTTTTTTGTTAAAAAAAATTGTTAATGGAGTTGCAGATCCAACACTTTTTATAAAAAAAAATTTAACACAAATATTATGACTGTATAAATAAATGTTGATGAAATTTAATTTGAATAACCCCAAATATAATAGAGTATGGTGGGTGATTGTATATATATATGTTGATGAAATTATATTTGAATCAACCCAATAATAAATCTATGATGTTACAAAATTCTTTTAATGGATCTTATGAAATATGAGTTTTAAAATAGTATGATGGGTGATTTAACATTTTTATTGGTTTTCAAATACCACAAAAACGATAAAGAAAACATATATCACAATATAAGAATATAAAATGTCATCTTAAAAAGTTTGGATATGACAATACTAAAAGTATTTACAGTCCAATAGGTATATCAAATACACTAGATATTGATGTGGTTGTGAATCTAGTTGATTAAAATATTTTTAGATGTATGAATATAATTCTACATTACATAACCACTAGTCCTCTTTGATTAATGTTTTATATATTCTTATGTGAAAGATATCAAGAAAATCAAATAAAATTCCATATAAAAGCTGTAAAATGGATTTTTCATTATCTAAATAGAGATATGGGTTGATGACTTTTTTATTCCTCTGGAAATGTTTTTGAATTACTATTTTTCAATGTTGATTTTGGTGATTGTATAATAGATATGAAAAGCACATTCCAGAATTGACATTTATTAGGTGATTCATTAGTTTATTGGTTATGTATGAAACAACACTCTGTAGAAAATTTTCACTACTGAAGATGAATATATGATAGATGGAAGTTGTTTTGCTCATTTGTTTTGGATTCAAAACACACTAACTGACTAGGGAATTAGTTTTACAAAAACTCAAATACTATGTGATAATACTAATTCCATTTCATTATGTAAAAACCTTGTACATAACTGTTGAAAAAAACAAAAATATGTTAAGAATCAATTTCCTAGGGATCAAACACTTAAAGGATATATTATTTTACAATTCATTATAATGAAAGGACAAATTTCTGATATTTTAAAAAAATCATACCCTCTGATATATTTGAATACATTAAAATAATCTAGGAATAATCAATGTAAAATGATATTTTATACCTAATTTTTGTTTACCATTCTCTTTATAATTAGATATTAATTTTTATAGTGGGAGTACATATTTTATTTTCAAAATTTTAGTTTTCTTAAAAACTTTCTTTTAAAGGGTCTTCCAAAATAATCTTTCTTTATAAAATTTTCAGAGTTAGAATTCAAAAACAGTTTATGGTACTCATAAATAATTAAAAAATTTCCAGACATGAATTCTTTTTCTGATTCTAAAAGTTATAGTAATCATTTTTTATAACTATAATTTATTATAATAAAACTTTATCTTCTAATAAAAAACGTAATCTAGTTAGTTTTAAAAAATAAGAACATTTTGTTCAAACAAAGGACATTCCCCATCTCTAAAATTTATTCTTATTAGCTATAAAGTGTTTTTACTATTTTATAATGATTTTTTATCCTTATTGTGGTAATTATACTTTTAGTTTTCTTAAAAAATTAGTTTTTTAAAGTTTCATAATAATTTTATCTCGTAATAGTATAACATTATTTAAACCCGAGGAGTTTAAAAATCATAAAATCATTATCTATGTCATTTTTAACCATCCGATCATATTATGATAAATCTTATCTACTGTATTTTTTAGAAGATAAACCATCTCTCCAATTTCTTATATAAATGGTAACCCATACCTTATCCCACATTGTCTTTCCCGATATTTTACTCTATGTTTTTGTTTCCCTTAAAATATCCCAGTCTGAAGGTTCTCTTATGATTTTCAAAATTCATCCTCATTCTCAATACGATGGAAACTGTGGAAGATTATAATGATTTGTATTTTTATTAAAGGTTAGTAGAAAGAACATTATTTGATAAATATTATTCTTCTCGTAAATGGATTATTCTGTTTAGATAATGGGAAAAAAAATTTATTGAATAATTGGAGAAAGGATCATATTTTTTTCCTGATATGAAAAAAATATTTTATGCCTTAGTTAATTTTTCAAGGAGGATGAAATTGAAAAAAATATCTTTCTATGAATGAAAAAATATATAATATATCTTATAAAAAAGATGCATGTTTGATTGGAATTTTTTAACAGGATATGCCTTCTTTCCTTCTCACAAGATTTCCGATGGACTCCAAACTCTTAATGGAAAGCAAGAATAAAATTATATGTTTTTTCTTGAAACAAAAGTTAGTAAAGTGACTCATATAACAATGATGAATTGTGTGATAGAACATTGGATGAAAGTATATCTTATTCCATGAAAGAGTGATCAAGATATACTTAATGTTTCTAATGTTTTTGTTTTGGATTATTTAGTTATTCTGAGGAAGATTAATCTCATCTAATTTGATTTCCTTAAAATAAAAAATATTAAGTCTAGGGCTATAATATCAAAAATAATCATGTTTCTAGTGTTGTTAGTAAAATTTATAGTTGAACTCATAAGGATTTATATGTTTCTAATTAAATCATGTCTGAAGAGGTTGATGAATTGGTAATTTAGTGGTGATTCACTAAAGATAATGATATTTGATTTTGATGTAGAATCAAGTAGGTTTATTGAAATATATGTTGGTTCTAATTCAGAAGTAAAACTATAAAAAAAATTTATTTGGTGAAGAAAATAAAATCTAAATCCTCCACATTTATGAAATAAAAGAACCAAAATATTTTCCCTCAAGAGATAAAAGATGAGTAGATGAATAAAAATAATGAGAGGAATGAAATTGATCCTCAATTTGGAATTTACCAAGATGAATCCAAATATTTAAGAATTCATGGTTCTAATGTTCTGAAATAATAATCCAAGAATAAGAAGAAAATGATTTTTAAAGTTTATTCATGTGATAAATTTCTAAAAGGAGTGGAAAGATCTTCAGAAAATGTGCCTCTGATACCCCATGTCAATCCAATGAATTTATATGATGGATTCTCTTTCCCAGAAACTATAGTGGTTAATACTAAAAATCCCTCAATCATAGACAAGGTAAAGGATAATGTTGTTATCCCAGAATTGGTACCTACAATTAAAAAAAATTCATATGATTCAATTTTATATGGAAAATATAATTTAAAAAGAGGTTTACAGTGCTATATAGATTTTATTTAAATCCATAGAAGAAGTTTCTACAAGAATGGATAGTTTAGATAAATAAGGTCAAGAAGTAGAATAATGATATTACATGTAAGAGTTTCTTTAAGAATATGTGGTTGATAATGATAATAAAGATGATATATAAGATAAAGATAAGGAGAGTGAAAAGGAAGAGGATGAAGAATAAGAGGATAAGGAAGAGGAATAAAGTGAAAATTATGATAAAGAAAAGGGTCAATCCGATAAGAATTCATCAGCACATGTATCCTCATCATCCATACCCTCTATGAATGATAATGGTAGTAAAACTAAATGTTATGAGAAGAAAATTTCTTCATCAAAATAAAAATCCAAATATTTATTTATGAAAGATTAGAATGATAAAAATTCAAAGGTCGAAGGTAATAAAAATGACAATGATGATGATGGGATCATTTATTTATCTAATTAATACGAATTTAGAGAAAAAAATTGAGAAATCAATATCAATTAATGTTGATAAAGGGAAAAATGAATTGGAGACTAAAACCATTTATATTCAAATTTTTTATATAGAAAAAGAATTAGATTCAGTGAATATGATAATTGCATAGGGAGTTGATTAGATCAAACCTGAGTTACAAAGGCTGGAATAAATATTTCGAAACATTCCATGAAATTAAGCTAGGGTGGAATTGATTAAAGAGATTTTGAGTGAAAATTATGACTTAATCAATGTTTTAGAAGATATGATTATTTGTTTGGAGTCTTCTCTCAAACTTTTAATAGAATGACTCTAATTTCACACAGAGGCGTGAAATAAGGCTATGAAATGGTCTCATAATATTTAAGTAGATGTTATTTAATGATGAGAGTTTTTAATATATGAAGAATATTAAAAATTAATCTGTTGAAGAGTTTAATTAGTTATTAAAATATGTGTTTGTCAGAGTAAATTTCATGGAACACTTCAAAGATAAAACTAAAAACCATAATCTGGGAGGGAAATAATTAAATAAGAATATAAAATATTTCTAGTTGGAGTTTTCAAGACTCAAATACTCTATATTTGAAATCATTATTTAGAAAAATCAGAATAATGAATTATTTGAAAAGCTTCAGATTCTAGAAAATAATTATAAGTATCATGAAGAGAAGACTTGGATTCATGATGATAAAATTTAGAAGATGAAGTAGGGTAGATACAATTTTAATAAGATCAAATATTTTTTCAAAACCCTCATAAATAAAGACATATTTTTTTAAACTCTTGTTGTAATATTTTTTATTTTTTTCTATATGAATAAATTACTCTTTTTTTCAAATAAAATTGTTTGAATGTTTTCCCAAATATAATTGGTTTGATATTCATTCATATTTAATTGGATAATTGGTCAATTAATTATCTTGTTTTCTATAAATTTTTTCTATTAGTTTTTAGGAAACTTTGGTTTTGCCATTCCTTTTTGAAAATCACAATGTGAGAGAATTTTATAGAAAGGGGTGATGTTTTCTTAAATAATGAGAATATCACACTAGGGGGAGAATACGATACTTAAGGGTTATTTTTTTACTAAGGGGTATGTAATCATAATCATCATAGTATTCATATGAATCATAAACATAGCTTGATATTTTTTATTAAAATGAAAATAGTATTTATGTTTTTGAATGTTAATTTTCCATTTAAATTTTGTGTTTGTACATTCCTAAAAAGGAGAGATTATTGAGTCAAAAGTTTTACTTTTAAATTTTTCATTAATTTCGTTATGAAAATAAGAAAAAAAATTCTTAGTTACATGAATCATAACTTTTTTATATCCAAATTAAATTATAATATTTGGAAGAGAACCTAATCTTTTACCATATATAGAATTATTTCAAAAGTATTCATGAATATAAACTTAAATGCTTCAGTATAGTTATTTTAATGAATATGTATTTGATAAAAATCATATTCACCTAGCAGAATATATATTATATTTTTTTTCCTATATTTCATAATGACAAAGTCTTTATAATTTCTTAAGTGATAGAATCAATAAACAATATATTTACACTCATTAAGATTATTGTAATTAAACCGATAAGGAAGTACAGCAGACTGAATAAGTTTAAATTATGAATATAGAAAACTAATTTCTAATGTAAGGATTACATTTTACAATATAATGGTGTAAATTAATAAAATATCAGATTATCTGTTTCAAAATATTTTTTGATGTTCTACGTTTACAAGTCATTGCGGAAAAATCAAAGAAACTGACAATTGAAAAGAAAATATGAACATTGAGAGCCTAGCTAAAAATATATGGCTATTAAAAGAGTTTTTAACTAATAAATTTCATTTTAAATTTTCTTATTATGCGAGATCTCTAAAGAATAAAAAGTAGAAACCACCCGTTCTTAGCCTTTTCATGAAATTTTAGAGTATTTCCTTTTTAATTGAACCTCACCAAGATTCCCCATAAGAATTTATTTACATGTTAATCTTGAATTCGATCTGTGATAAGGACCAAAGTATTACATGGATTCAAATATAGAGAATAAAATCTTCTGATCGAGTTCCTATGGGGATATCAAGATATATTTTATCCATTGTATTGAAGGATACCAAGTCTAGGAAGACAGAGAATATAATATTCTTATTGTGGTCTTTCCTTGAATTGGAAATGAAGGCTTTATTAAAAGTATAAAATAAGGTATACCTTCAGAAAAGGTTTGTGGATACCTTAATCTTATGTTTAAAATAGATCTATTATTTTTAAATACTTGTAAGTCAATGTTACATTGTTATTATTCAGTTACAAGTTTCTTACAAGCCTTTTATTTCATTGTTCATTTTTTAATTATTTTATCAAAAAATATTTAAATACCATAAACATTAACTTTTTATTTAAAAATTATTTTAATTAAAATGATTTTCATTTTTTTAATAAAATATTATCTGATTATTATTATTATACTCTGAAATATAGACATAATCTAAATAATGATATATATGTAATCAGATTTAGTGCAATGTCTGAATCTGATCATTTTACCAAAATAGATTCTGATTTTTTTTAAGTTTAATTCTTTTAAACCAAATTTTTTGAACCATAATTCACCCCACCACACTAGTAATAGAGCCATCAAGAATATATTATTTTGATACTAATATCAATAAATATTTTATTGATATTAAAAAAGATCATTTTTCATATTTTTGAGGTTTACAATTCTTAAAACATTCACCAGATTTTGAAACCATGTTTTGGATGTTTTTGTACCTTTCTCATCTTCAATAAGTTATCATCAATAATGATCTAGTTATTTATCATTTCCTTTTAAATTTTCTTAAATATCTATGTTTATATTTTTATCTTTTTTGAGTAACTTCTTCTTATCATTAATATATTTAAAATAATTTGAATGTTTCACTAATAGTTGATTCCCTATATTCACCCGGTCAAAAACCTTTTTTAACATCCTTATTTCATTCTTAAGGATAATTTTTTGAATGAAATAATTTCAAATATATTTTAAGAAAAAACTCCATTTGGTTATCAAATATTTCATCATTTTAATTTATCATATCACAACTAGTAAATTTTATAGCATTCAATTTTACAATAAAAAACTTTTTAGTGCCATCATTACTAGAATATTCAGGTTTCAGTTAATTATCATCATCATAATCACATTTGAAAAAAATGTTTATCTTTTTATATTTAAGGAACTTCTTATCCATTACTTTTGAATAAGTCCATGATTTTAATATATTATTTTTGGGATATATTCTTTAATTTCCATCCACATCATCATTATATTCGTCTACATTTATCCTCTTATAGTCTGTTGTGAAGTTTCAAATGGATCCATAACTAAATCACCTCAACCAAAACATTTATTTATACTTTTATGTTCCTATATTCATTTTTATAGACAAAAAAAAATTTAATTAATAATATTTATTACTTCCTTCAAATTCAAATTTAGTGTAAATGGTTTCTCCCCTAAAAACATTCTTTGAAAATCATTTCTTAATCGGTTTGAAATATATTTCTCGGTAAAATTTTTATTTTTTATTGATATCCCTTTCCCTTCTCATTTAATATGTGATATGAATAATATGAAAATAATCAAATTAGATGGTTTTATGATATTTACATTCTATAGATGATACCTTATAATTTATTTTTTCATGAATAATTCATAGAATCATTTCAATAAGAATTGAATCATCCTAAATTTCACTAATACATCGGATAGTCCGTAAAATATCATTAAATCTTATACTAGTTGGTTCATTATCTACTATTTTGAGATCATCATACTTTAATCTCTATATATTAAATTAATATTTATTCACTTTTAAGCATAATTAATAAATAGTCTGCAACTTTTCCAAAGTTCCTTAATCAATTCCAATTCCTTTAACACACAAAAACACACATTTAGATGGTGAAGAAAGAATAACACTTCTGGCTCACCCATCAATCTCCATATTCTTCTTATCAAGAGCTGTTAAATGAGAAACCTTTGTATGAGAATGTAACCCATTTATATAAGATTAAAATACTCAATATCCATAAGATAATATATAATTCATCATTATATATTTATATATATGATAGTTACTTCCATAAAACATAAAAATACCCCTACCATTTTCTTAATTTAGAGCATCCATGGTAGGATCCTTTTCCTTTGTAGAACACACAATAAAGAATCCTTGATGGATCATCCATGTTATACCAAATGAAAGGATCAGTCATGATCAATGTTTTCACTCAGAGGGGGAGGTGTATCAAATATATATTCATTTTATGTTTTTTACTTTGAAAAAATCATCTTTTCTAGTTATGGATAATTGACTCTATTGAAAACCTACAAAAATTAACACACATATGAGAAAAATAATTTACAATGTTCACTACTGAATAAGATTATTTATTCCTCTATATCATTTGGAAATAATCCAACACCACACATCTACAAGAATAATATACTTTATAGTTTATAGTATGTAGGGAATAACCATCATTTTCATAACACTATAGTCCTTTCATAATATATATTTTTTATTAATATATGTGTTTTACATATGTTTTTTAGACATTTTTTCCTTGTTCATCCATTTGATTTCTTCTTCTTACACATCACGTTCTTTTATAGTAGTAGGGAAAAAATAATTTATAATTTTATATGTCAAAAATTTATATCTGTTAACTTTTTTATTTGGCTGTAGTCTATTGGGAAACCTCTATCTAGTATCCTTGGTAAAATATCCTTTTTATAATAACTTATTCATCTGATTGATTATTCACCCAATTCCTTATATACCAATTGTTTGGTATACTCTATATATTACTCTTCATTTGGTATACATGTTCATCTGATGCTTCTCAATATGATTCTTCAACAAAGGATCTCTCTCAGGTTCTCTAGTTATCACCTCAGTTATTCAAAAAATATCATGGCACTAACAATTGAAACAATAGACTTTTCATTTTTCAAATACACCCCATTATATAGGTTTTGATTCTTTTAAAATCATGGGTAGATAACAAACTTCAAATTCAAATTCCCATTCAAATATTGAGTATCCTTATAAAAAAAATCTTCATTTTACCACCTTCAAACATCCTTAAATAATTAGAGTCAAAAAAACATTATAGGATTATTATTTATATATTTATGACAATAATCAATTTAAAATGTATGAAAACTCAACTAGAATCATGATTGTTCTATTCTAATTATTGTTGTGTAAAATTATCAGCTCAATATTTTCATAATTAAAGACTTTGTGAAAACATTTTTAAGTTCCTAAAGTTGTCGTATGATTATTCATTGAAGGAAATTCTCATCCTAGTAATCCTTTTTAATGTTATTGTATATATAGATTTCATCTATTTGATGGATTCTAAAACAAATTCATCTAGAATGATCTTTTTGGGTCCCCTTTGTTCGATAATCTTCTTATCTGTCTAACCACAATGATTTAGAGGCTACTCAATCGAATATCTTCATGAAATTCTATCTGATTACTTTTTCCAATGACTTCTCTTGTAACTTTTTTTTGATAATTGTACACAAAACCCATTGTTTCATTCATTCAAAAACTTGTATATAATGAAATAAAAAACATAGTAATGGATGAGAGAAAAGTCAATGTTCACCCAAATTTAACTTCCTCTAATACAAATTTGTCTCCTCATATTAGTCTGTCAAAATCAGTCTAGAAACGTTATAAGTAAACCTAAATCTAGAAATATTAACTCCACCGAGTCCTAGTAAATATCTCCATCAAACAAATTTAGCTAAAATCATGAAATCCTTGAAGTAATCGTCATATTTTATACTTTTAAGAATATAAAATCATCCCATTATTTATCTTATTCAAACATTTATGTCCACTAGAAAATATTTGATCATTTTTTAATAATTTGATAATCATTTTATTACATCATTCATCTAGTCACATCAGCCTATTGGAAATTATTTGATCTACATGATATAATGGACACAATTCATTCACCTTTGTATTGAATATTTTAAAGTAATTTATGTATAACAAAAAAAAACACTTAAGAAATTATTATTTCTTTATATATAACTTATCCACAAACTCTTGGTCTCAATATATTCCACCATAAATAAGGATTATAACTAAGACATCAAAATGATATAATCTATTACCTAAAATGTATTTTATTTCTGCACATATAGAATGATAATTCCCCAAATCCACTATAATTCGTGAAATAATGCTTATATTCCAAGATTTATACATCTTGATAGACACATACCATGTTCCTTACTCATGTATTAATTCCATCATAGTTCTTCATACTATTAAAAATTAATTTTTCTGGTGAACCAACACCACAACATTCAAACTCATCTAACTCACCATCCTATCACTCTCACATCCCAAATCACTAAAAAATAATCCTCATCCCATAGAAGTTATAAATCTTATCAATTCCCAAATCCTCATTGATGATGAACTATATTTATTTCTTATAAATCCCACAAATCTAGTATTCCACTTAGTGTTTTTCAAGACCCAATTTTCATCAAAAAACATTTCATATTTCATAAAAGGACATGGATCATAGCTCATTTGAGATGACCATTCTAGTCTAATCATAATTCTTATAACCCTCCATGAATTTCACTATAACTCTTTATAGAAATAATCTCATTCCCAAATCATATCGAAATACATTGGTTTTCAATGGTCAATCACACCAGAAAATCCCAAAAAAATCCCTTGTTATAACCAACATAAAATACAACATCAAGGGATAACACCCTTACCCATTCCTTATCCAAGTCATAGTACCTCACACCATTCCAAGATTTCATTATGGTTGATCAAAACCCAAAAGTTACATTCACTAAATTTCATTGCCACCCCATAGCCTAGCATCAAATGGTATGGGAGATCATAGGGGGCCTAAACCCCATTATTTCATAGGAATCTACCATGGTTCTATAATCCGTATGGGTTATAAGGTATGTAATATTCAACATACCCAACCAGACCCACACACTAGAAAGGAATCACACACATTAACCAAACATTGACAATCTAACCATGACATACCCCCAAGTGTAATGTGACCTTTATTACACAATCACTTGATCTCAAATATTTTCCCCATAATCCACCAATTGGAATATCTAATATGCTATCTAATATGATCACAAATATCCATCATGATGAACATTTATCTTTGGATGGTATTACCTTATTTTCACCCATATACCTTTTATTCCCTGTAAAAAATCAAACACTTGTTCCTAAGGTAATATTTTATCAAATGAAACACTCACAATGGGAAAAACTCTCTCATTATTTTACAAATAACAAAACCCGACAAGAATATACCATAATGCCACCCCCCATACCCCTTGAATCTTCCCACCCATGAGTCACATCACATTAGTCTTAGGCTCACTCACATAATAAAATAAATGGTCTTGATTCTTGTTCATGTTAAATAAATCCCTCACATAAGTCACAATTTGTGACTTCATTTTCAATACAAATCTGAATCACCCCTCACAAGACTATATCATATACCTAATTTCAAGTAATGTGAATCCTTGACTTCCCTTAAATAATCCGAAATTCTACCCATATTCAAGGAATCCACATAAATTGTCTATCCCCTACATTATAGGGATCCTCTAAAAACACATATTTCCTAAATAAATTTTTGAATTTGATGAATTTATTTATATAATTGGGGATAACATGGGTATATTTTAAGGCATGAAATATATATATCTTGTCACTATCTTAACCAATCATATTATATGATTTTCTGAATCGTATAATTATATTATGAGTATAATCATATAGTATGATTCACTCTTGCATCCTATGAAATATTTGGAATTTGAATAAAAAGAACTATCATTTAAGAATAATGCAATGTTGGAAATCATTATTGTAAATGTTTCATTTAATGTAATGTATAGGTTGATCATTTCATTCATGTGACTAGTGCATGAATAATCAGTGAAGGGATTCATTATATAAAGTATGAGTTAATTAATGAACACATCATAATGTTATAATAGGTATATATATATAAGGGATTCATTTCCATTGTGATGGGTGTTCAATTGTTGTTTTTCTCCTACTAATACTCACAAACCCAATAGCCCTGTTACTCATCCTCATTTACTATGAGAGTCCCTAGTAAAAAATGGAGTAAAGGAGAGTCCTACCCATATAATGGGTGATTCGATTCAACAAGTAGATAAACCATATAAGAGGGAGTCCTTCGAGTGCCTTTTATATATATTCATCAAAACACTCTAATGATGGTAGAAATTTATTCTCATTGGTTCAACGTACATGACTATTCTTCATTTTAGTTTTACATGGTTTTAATTTCAATCATGGTTGATCTTAGGTTTAAGAGTTTTTAATTGATAATGTTTCCTGGAAAGAGTGTTCTTCAATCCCAAAAAACCCATCTGTAGCATCAGATCGATTTAATGATCATTGATTTGTGAAATTATGTTGGGAGACATAGAATGTTTGATATAATTTTTGAATCATATGGTTTGATGTTGGATATGATATAAATTATTTAACACATTCACCTATATGATATGGAATTTTATAGTCCATGATATAAAATTTGAATAATGGTAAATGTTTTGTTATTAGATAACATAATCTATTATTTGTGTCACATCATATGATATAGGATATTATAGTAGGCAACTCATCGTAGTCCATAGGTTTTTAGTATATTTTAGAATGTGAAATGTGATATCGTATGGAGAGAAGGCATCATACTATGGGTGAAAAAAACCATCTAATCATCAAAAGGATATCAATAATAGTTCTATAATATAACTCCTCCTTCAGTAAATGGATATCACATAAGGGTATTATATATATATAAAATATGATAGATAATGAAACCTTGTTGATGATTATGTCATAGGGATGTCTCTAAATACGATATGCATGATATTTTTTTTCAATTTTAAATTATCAATTTTATTTACTAATTTATAAATTTTTTATAAATTATAGAAATCCATATTTTGGGATATTAGGTAAAACTATTAATAGCTTCTCACACACGATACATGAAATAAAATATAAACCAATTGGCCTGGGGACTTGACCATGAAACCACGCCCCAAACCCCATACCACCCTAACAACCCCATCTGACCATGGGGGTGGTATTTTGGGATATTAACTTAATGTATAAATTTTTCATAAAATAATTAATTAAAAACAATTTATAATTAATTATTAAATATTTATTAATCATTTAGTAAATATATATTACGTAGTATTGAATTTTAATTTTAAAAAAATTAAATTAAATTTCATGACTTATAATATGGTCATTAATTGTGTATATAGAAATTATAAGTATAATTTATAATATTAACATAAATTAGAAAATAAGTAAAAAATATAAAAGTGTTTTAATTAAAATTATAAATTATTCATAATATTTAATTTCAGTTAGACATATTAAAATTTTTATCTATAAAGTAGTTTAAATGATATTAAAAATGATGTTTAATAATTGATATGATTAAGGTTTAAATAATATTAAATGTATGATATTATGAGTATCTATAAAATATATGAATATTTCATATATATAATGTTTATATTATAGATATCATATATTTAAATATAAATTCTATATAAATGGATAAATATGAAGGAGTTTATATTATAAGAATATATACTATTTTTATATTTATTTGATTGTGTATTTTCCAAAATGCATGAATAAATTATTTAGTGTTTTTAATTAGTATTATTTATGGATTGTCCATAAATGATTATCTTATGTTTAATAATATGAATTATTAATTTATTTGTTTGTTTAGTATTCAATGATATAAAATTTTTATATTATGAATACATGTTTGTTTTAGTTTATAGTGTTAAATTTCATATATAAATTATCCTACATATATATAAGAAGTTATATGCTAGGTATGATAATTGATTTAGTTTTTTTAGTATAAAATTATATTTTATTTGATTTTAATCATAAATTAAATAATATTTATTTTTTTTATAAATATTATATGTTAAAATCATCATGGAATTATGATCTCTCTTCAGTAATGTATCCTTGGGTAGAGGGCAGTTAGGTTTAACTGGTCATTGATCCAAAGGCTCATGCCTTTCTTAGAAACATGGGGGTTTTATATATGTCACTACAAGCATACTATTGTTGGGACTGTTGATTTAATGTTATTCTAATAACTTACATGAATGGTATTCATATATCTTATACATGAGTTTATTTTTGATGTTTATAAATATAGTTATCATTTAATTTGGGTTTGTAATACAATGTTGTGAAAAGATTTAAACATCAATACCATTTGAACTTATTACATTAGTGGAAGGAATAGAAATCCAAATTAAATTAGAAGAATTAATATATAAAAAAGAATAACTTGATATAATATGGTGAGATTAAATCCTCAATAAAAATAATCAGCGTTATATTTCATTCAAATAAATAACATGTCAATACCTTAATCATTCATTTGGGTAGGTTCAACCTAACTAGGGTTACAATGGAATATCATGTGAAAGGAATGGTGTAAATGTATAACCCTAATATCTTGGTAACAAAATCTCATTATGATACTTGGGTCACATTTATCTTCGAGACCCTTATGAAATATAATAAAGTAATGGTGTTAATTTTATCCAAATAATGGATTAAAAAATGAGTTGTTTGATTGAATATTCAAGAGTCATATGTGATATAAGGGAGATAACACCATACCTAAATAAAAAATGGTGAGGGGAATGACAAATAATACTCATTTTTGGGTGAAATAAGGATAATTGAACACTAATGAATATAATATAATCTAAAATGGGTATTTATTTTAGTGAGATCACATTCAATGAAATTTCTTATCCAATGTATTCAAAAAATGACACTCATACGATAAAAAGTTCTATTTCAAATAAAATTTATCATCATTATCCAACATGTATTTGATAAAAATATATAGAAAATAATATTCTTAATATAATAAAATTTATAGATAGGTATCAATACCTAAGAATTATTCTTCAAAATGAATAAATTCAATGTGTGAAGTGAAACCCCTTCCCGAATAACCAATCATTGAAGATGCTAAACACTTGATTCAATGTAAAAATTGTATGAATATATTGACTCACTAATGGTATTCAAGGAATTGTATACAAAATTACTAATGGAACATTATTCTATACTCATATATTCAAAATAATTTATTATTTTTTACTTTGAGAGACTAAAGGACTCATTTAAGGATTTTATATCCATTAAATTCATTATATAATCATTAAGTGGAATTTTTTTACAGTGCGGATTAATTTAAGAAATTTTTAAAAAATTAAAGAAATTTCATGATAATATATGAATTAAGAATGTGATGTCTAGGTTCTGTTGTTTTATCATGTGTACAAGTGGTTAAAAATTTCAAACCTGAAGAAGAAAAGATGGTTGTAGAGAGAAATGGTGTTTATTCAAGTAACCCGTCATTGTAATCAAAATCTAAATGTAAAATAAGGAAGGGATTAAAAAATTTACATATAATTAAATCTTACTAAATACCTAATGGGTTTTAATAATCTCCATGGAATTTTTGTATCATTTATTACAGTTATAGAAATCAATAATTCATTTTTGAAAGTTATAGGATACAAAATATACATTTTACCAAGGTTGTAAAAATACAAGAGTTAAAAATAATAATTGATTAAGGTTACAGTTTTTATTTAAATAATTATTCAAAAGGTTGTTTAATCATCATCTTTAATTAAAATGTAAAATAAAATCTCATATATATCTAAATAAATGATGTTTTGTTCCATTTTATTCCTCCTATATGGTAATACACAATTTAAATTAATAAAGAGTTGTTATGAACAATATGATATGATGGACTCAACACACGTGGTTAAAGATTCATAAGATTATAAAACATATTTGAGAAGAATAGAAAACAAAAACAATTCTTGGATAAATTTTTTTGTCTAGATAATTATTAAAATATGATTAGTTTTATCCCATAATAGTGAAATATTTTAAATAATATTTTCTTTTCAGAATTACTTTCTAACCTCATAGAATACCGTATATGATATGGATACAATGTTATATTTTTTAAATATTACAACTAATGGAAATAATGTTTTTCTTTAACCTAATGGTTTTTGTGTATTTTACCATGATATTTTGAAAATAATAAAGATATTAAGAGGATATTGGGAGTATATTTGATGTTTTATAAGTTCAAATAATAAAAAATATAAGATTATTCAATTTAAAAAATTAATTGAATGTCACCATATATCTTAAATTGGTTTACTGTGTGATGGTTTTTTTATGACCAACGGATACATGACTTGATCACGCAATTCATGCCCTAATGAAGTTAATTAAATCAAAAGTATTAAAATACATTCTCAATGTTTAATGAGTTTACACCAACCCAAAAAAACACATAAAATGAGAGTGATACGTGATGCTATTTCAAAAAGTATCAAACCACAACTTATTCAAACTGCCTGAGACTCCATGTATTTGAGTAAGAAATCACATCAAGCCAAAATTTCAGAAACTCCAATCAAGCTCCAATGCATCAAGATCTATAATTATCAAGTGAAGACAACACCATCAAAAGTTGGTCCAACTCATCTGGAAAGGCTGTAATTGCATGCTCCAGCTCAACCAAAAGAGGAGTGTCAACCAATTTAGTGCAAAGAAGGTCCCTTCCAACCATCTATAGGGAAATGATTGAATAATAATGATTCAATGTTGATAATGATAATAAACCAATAATGAAATATAAGTGGATAAATGACATTATTTAAATCATAATATTTTATTTTGTGTTGTTAATAAGATTAAATAATTTTTTAAAGTGTAAAAAATTAGTAATATAATTCTTAAATATCACAGTCTTTCAGACATACTTTCTTAATATATGTTACTTACTAAATAGTTTAATGGGGGGGGGGGGGGGTTATCGGATAGTCCCATAATTTTGTGTAAGAAATTTCAAAGAGATGCAATGAGATTATAAAATCCATAAAAGTGATGAAAATAAAATTCTGATTTAGAATTATACCATATATGATATAATAATATATGAATGGTAATAACCTTATTCTTTCTTACACCATAACTCATGATTTGTTACATAAAAGTACACATAATACAACCCATGAAATCAATAAATCTAGTGTATTTCAGAATTATGTACATGTAATAACATCATGAACATGTGATACAAGAGAATTATTGAAAACTTCCTTATCAAGCATTTATAATTCCATGGCTTTTAAAACATTAAGGGATAACCTGGGGTCCAACATATGAAAGGGGTGAGATAAAAAAAATTGATTTAGGGAATTAAAATAGAGTAAGGTTATACATGTTTCAAAATAGGCATATAAATGGGGCATAAAAAGACTATGAATCATAAACTTGTACACATATACATGATATATAATGATAATAATAACATGATAAATGTGGAAACAAATTTAAATGATGAATCATAAACACTGGTCAAGTCTAAACCGCTTAGACATCATGGTGGAAACAGTACCTTCATGGAATTTTGTTTACTCCCTATCCCAACATGATGTATCGAGAGACTAAACATTACACAATTCATTGGAGTGCTATATAATTATAGGTGCACCTGCCACTTTAATTTCATTATCACAATTAAGTGTGCCACATATATCATACAACATGGATTCATTCAACATAATATGTTATTCCATGATCAAGGAGTGTGGAATATATGTATATGTATGTTCCATGTAAAATATGTATAAATGGATAAATTTTAATACCTTTGATATGAAATAAGTATAGTATTCACAACACATTTTTTTGGCATGGAAAATTGTGGTAAAATTTCAGTATCATAACAACATCCAATAAAAATTCATAAAATGGATTGATGAGAGTGAAAGGGGTTTCTCATCATTTGGATATAAATTGGAATGTAATTTTAATATGTAATAACATATCCCTCATATGTAAATAAATATAAAATACTTAAGGTAAAGAAGATACTTGAAAAAAGAGGAGGAAAGAAAAGACCCCTTACTAAATTTCGGCATAGAAACAGGTGAAGATAATGTTTTGTGGGAGGGGTCAATGCCAATAAAAAGGGTATATCATCATATAGAAATAAAATTTATTGTACGGGAGTATGTAATAACATATACCAACATGAGAAAATTGAAATTGAGATACATATCATAAAAGAGGTGATTTAATTGAAATGTGAAGAGAGAAATACCTTACTTGAGTGTGTGATTCCAAATACATGGGTGAGGCATCATGAGAGATTGGGAGAGACTTGAGAGGACTATAGATAGTGGTGGGGAGATTTTGGAGGTTCTCTATGGAGTTTGAGTGAGGATAAATGGGATATAGGGGGAATCTTTATAGGAAAATAGGGATATTTTTTGTTATTTAGGTTTTATAATCTATATAATAAAATATCCCAAACCACAAAACATCCATGGGTTTTTTTCTGATAGTTTCTTCCTAATCGTAGTGGATATCTTTATTTTATAAGTCTATGGGTCTAAAATTATTAAATAATGCCTCTAATTATGTGGAGGTGAGTCGTACTCTTAAGGAAATGATTTTAAACACTTAAAAAATATTAATGGGTTTGGAGGATTCATAAAGGCATTATAAAATTAACCAAATCAAAATAAAATCAAATTATTTTAATTCTAAAACATATATATGGTAATTAATAAACATTATTGTAACACCCCAATATTTCATAGTGTGTTACTTCTTCAAAATAATTCAATAACTTGTACTACACACAACACTGAGTTTAAGCACACCATGACTTACCAAACAAGCCGTTCAAAAGAGGTTATGAATAGTATTAACTAAATTTTTAGCTTTATATAATCCTTATAATTTTAGAATCCATATTATGAGTTTCTTAGACATAATTTAAGAACAAATTCATTTTTTTCAGATAAAATAATTATTTTTCAAAAATTCACTTTTACCAACTTTTAATAGTGAACCATTTTTAAATCCAATATTTTAAACTTTTATATAATAAATTTGACTAAATAATTTTATTTTAGAATGGGAACATAAAAAATTTACAATAAAACACCCCAAGCTTCCACGATATGCTTCTCTTTGAATAAAACAGTGGTGTGTGTTATACACAACTTCGAATTCTAACACACACCACAACCAATCAAACTAGCCGTTTTGAATAGTAATACCTAATTTTTTAAATTTTATAAATTTTAACTTTCAAAATGGGCTTCATTTTTGGATTCTTAATATCGAATTTAGCCTAGGGTTAAATTTTGGTACTTTTTAGATAACTTTTATATTTTGATGAATAGTGAAAATTACTAAATTTTAATTAAAAACAATTTTTTTAATCAAAATAATTAATAGTGATAAATTATGAATTTGAGTGGTTTTAAAGTATATTTAAAATAAATTTTTACCATTTAATGAAATTTTGTTCAATGGACATAATTTCACAATTAAATCGGACATAAACAGGTGTCAATCTTTTGATAGTTATTATATCTTAAAAACACACTTTTGCTTTTGACAGTGGGAGTTAATTTTAAATTAATTTCTGCCACATCTATGTTTTTAATTTGGTAAAATGGTTTCCATATTCGGAATCACTATTTCCAAATTGTGTAAATAGGTAACTTTTAATTTTAGACATTTTGAATAATTACTTCGGTAAATATTTTATTTACCTTGGTTAAAGGGTAAATCCGTTAAATAAGGGTTAAAAAATAATATTATATTAATAATAAATTACCCTAAAACATGTCCTAACCTTATTTTTGGACACATGTCCGACCATGGTCATCTTTGGGTCGATTTTTGGGACCCCATGGAGCCACTTGTAGGTGATAGGGACACTTTATTATAATTAAGACAAAGTAAATACAAAAATGACATAAGCTTATATCTTTAAGCAAAACAATTTTTACATAAGGTAATATATGTTATATTTTCTATTATAAATATTCATTAGAAATTTAATAAGATTTCCTACATAATGATATTTTATTTATAATTTTTAGACATTGAAAAAGTAAAAATATATATGACACAATAATGATGCAGTATTTTCAATATTAATGAAAGAATCAAATAATTGGTATTATAAATGTAAAAATAAATATAATTCGAAAGTTTTTATGACATACACTAATTTTATTGGTTAATATGACGTTTTAGGATTTCTTAAATGAATTTTTTCTAATTAATAAAGTTTTTAATACTTTAACAAAAATAAAATTTTGAGTATTGTCAAAATTGACATAAATGAGTTTTTAAAACAAATATTATATTATTAATTTATATTATATTCCTAAAACCATAAGGTTCTGCCAAAGGACTTATATCATTATTTTTGTATCATTAATGGACCACTTTGGGGTCGCTTGGATGTATATAGTAAGTTTATTAACTATATATTATAAAAATACAATGTGACATGGTAAGTGTTAAACTAATTAACCAAGAGTTAAAAATTAAATTTAAGGTTAATATAATGACCCAAACCTATAAAAAATATATTAGTTAAAGTATTAGGACCCATACCCACCTTAGACTTTTATTAATCCACTTTGGAGCCATTATAAACCTAATATGAATTTATTATAAATTAATACATTAAGTTTTTCCAAAAGAGCCCCTCCTCCCCCTTATAAAAGGACCCAACTTCTAACCAATTCTTCACACCTTCAAAGCCTTTTTGATAGGCCAAAACCTGACCAAATATCCTCCCATATTCCCTCAATTCTTCCTAGAGTCATTAGTTTGATTATAAAGCAAACCTAAGGAGCCGTTTTGATCAAATCAAAAGGAAGAACCTGAAGAAGAGGTAACGTCTTCACCACCCTCTTTAAAGTTCCTTTCTTCTTCAACTTCTTCCTTCCTTGTTATTTCCATTCTAAAATAATATATCTAGTAACTTCTATATACTGCGATTTTATTATAGTCATGGAACAAACAAATTCATTATTCTATCCATCCCTTGAATGACATGTCACCATACGTGCGTACGCATGGCCTACCGTCTCCACGTTGTGGTGTAATTGTTATTCAATATACTATTATTTAGATGGGTATAATAATGATGTATAATTCATGTAAATAATAATTATAACATGATAATTATTCTATATATATGATATACCATCCAATTATATATTATTTTAATATCAAAAGAATGATATTGTCACTCGTGCGTACGTACGGATTACAGTCTCCACGAACGCGATGAGATTCATTCCCCATCGTATCCATTCAAGAATAAATTTTATTTGATGATTAAAAATAATATTTATGGACTTAATATAATTATGGATATGAGTATGATGAAACCTATCCATAACAAACACAACTTATATAAAAGAAAACGAGTAAGTTAACACCCAAAACGACGATAATACTATGATTTTATTAACAATGCTATGTTAAAAGATCATATATGATATCATATTAATATATATGATTATTGTATAATTAAATAACAATTATTTCACCATTATACAAGATTTTAACCTACCATCAACCAAGTAAAATTACAAGGTAAAGGGTTTTTCATCTCACTCCTTATTTCCGTGAGATTCATGCCATATTGCCATTATTACCTTTTGTGTGGTGTATGTACTACCCATAATTGTATTCTTTGTGTAATAAACTTTAATATTTGTGTATATACATATTAATTGTATGATACCTCTTTCATGGGGTGTATGTTTTGTAAGTTACCAAATTGGTAAGGGTTTATTTCACGATCTCGTCATTATCCGAGGATGTTTATACATAATTATCTACTGGGATCTCTTTATGATCCACATCCATGTTTCTTAAAAAAAGTATTTCAAATCATTATTAATATATTATATACTATGGGATAATTTCATTTTTACCCTTTTTGACTTTTTATAAGAAGTTTATAAAGGAAAATTTCTGTCATTTTCCAAACAAGGTCCTTTTTAACCTTTTCGACAGAGCTAAGGTAAGAATGTCTTTTTTAACTTATACGGTGGGTGCGGCTATTTTCTGCCATTATAAAATCTTCAAAGATTACCTTACAATCTAATAAAGATATTTTTAAAGTAAATGTTTTATTTTTATTTTACTTTTAAATTATTTCAAAAAAGAGATATTTCTCTAAAATAGTTTTGATTTCATCTATGTCAACATCCTTTGATAAATTTTATACTTATTTGAAGTTGATTTATTATGATAAAAATCATCCATACTATATATGTAAGGTTTTGTGATATGTTTTACTATGAATGAGTTATTTTTATGTCCTCAATGGCTTATGATTAATGTTTTGTCATTTCGTATTCTAGTTTTAATACGTTTGTTTATGTTATATTTCATCCTCTTCTTAAGATGAATGTGTTGGACTAGTATGTTCCAGGTTGGGGACTGGTAAAAGTAAGCCCTCCGGGTTGGTGTCCGATTATTAGAGGGATTCCGGGTTGGTGTCTGGTTATTAGAGGCACTTTGGGTTGGTGTCCTGTTATTAGAGGAACTCTAGGTTGGGTTCCCGTTACAGTAGCCCCTAGGTATTTGCACAAGGCATTGACAATGAAATTAAAATTCAGAATTATAAATTCCCTCATTATGGAAATAATATTGGTGGTTCATGTAGTCATTCGACAAGTAGAATACCCATGATTATGTTTTATTATGGCATTATTTAATCATCTCATATTCTTTCCATAAAAGTAATCATGTTTATTATTGGTAAGGGCATGTGGTTTCAATTATTTACCATGCTTAATATTTATGTCATTTTCCGCTGTATTACTTACCCTTACTGAGAATTTGAGCTCACCCCTTTCAATGTTTTATTTTTCCCAGGATTACATGAAGTGTATTGTGATTGATATGCATGGTTAGGCCAAGGGAATAATGGCGTTCATAAAGATTATTTATGTTTTTTTATGTCTTAAAGTTCAATGTAACATTCATGTATGTAATCTATTTTCCAAGACTGCTAAACTGATCGGTCCTTCGGGACTTGATTCCTTGTAATCATACCAATGTATTAAAATAATACACCGACTCTGGGTAACTGGGGTCAAGGATTTACATTTATAGTATGTATTATATCACTTTTAGGTCATAATGATCACATAATACACAAAGTATATTTATACAATATTTAATTTTTACCAGAAAAATCGACTATCTAAAAAACAATTATGAAAAATTCACCTTTCGATAAATTTGAAATTATGATTCAAAATATAATATTCATTTTATCTAGGTAATTTTCTAAATATGTGAATTTTTAATTTTTAAATAGGAATCAAAATCTTTTGAGATTTGTTGTATTTTTCATGACAATAACAGTTTTTGAAACCTTATAATAATTAAATTTGATTTCACAAAAATTAAATGATAATTTATATTTAGTAATAATTATTTAAAAACAAAATTTTATTAAATTATTTTTTATTGAAAATATCTATTAATTCATCAAAATAAATTCCTTAATCGAATTCTAATATTACATAAAAGTACTATTTTTGTTTTATTATATCGAATTAAGAACCATTTAAAAATAACCATAATAGGATAAAAATATATTTATTATTATATAAATATAATTTAAATAATCACAATTTTATGTTCTTGATACATATCCATTAAATACACTAGAAAACTCTATATGTGTAAGGTTCTTGATGGTGGGATTTTCATAGGGTGGTTCAGCTCACACGGTTTGGGTCGTGATGTCGATGAGTTTGAACATATACCATAAATTGGTTTGTTCTTACTTAATTTTTTGGAAACCATCTTTGTATTTGTCAATGTAAAATCCTTGTGATTCAATCTCTTTTATATGCTCTGATAACTGGGATTCATATAGGGTAATCACTCTAGTTTCGGCCATCAATTCCTTTTTATCTGTTAATTGGAGTTCTTAAAACCCTATATTTATACTAATATTTTTATCAATGTTAAATGGATATATAATCAATGGAAATGATTATTAACTATATGTTAATGTCGTTAGTATATAATAAATTCAAATAATTGCATGGGTTTTCTATAACAATACTACATAATAATACATTAAATTAAATCAAAAATGGGAATTCTATTTATAATAGTTTGAGTTGTTACAATCTTCCCCCCCTCTTAAGAAATTTCACCTTAATAATTTTCATTTCCCAGACTAAAACATATGAGGATAACTCTTTTTCATCACTTCCTATAGTTCCCATGTCTCTTCTTCAGGCTTTTTCTTTCTCTATAGCACTTTATCCAGGTTCAGTTCCCTATTTTGTTGAAAATTTTATCTATGATCAATGATCTTCACTATATACTCCTCATATGAGAGACCATTAACTAGTGTTACCACCTCTAGATTGGGTATAGGTGAGGGGTTTGTTTTTTTACTCTCTCATTAGTGATACATGGAATAAATCTTGTGCTTAATATGTTTTCGGTTGTAGTAGTAGTTAGTAAGCCGAAACTCTGATGCGATAAAGGATCTCAATGGGATCAATATATCTTGGTCTAAAATTTGTTTTTATTACCAAATATTATCACTTTATTCCATGTACATTTGTAGAGGAATACAATGTCTCTTACATCAAAGTCTAGATCTCATCGATGATTTTTATCATACCTCTTTTTTCGACTCTAAGAACCCACGATGTGAAGCATAATAGTATGGAACTTTTCCACTATTTCCTTGACCATTTCAGGACAATGAAGTTTTCATTCCCCAACATAATCGCAACACGTAGTGTTCTATACCTCCTTCTATAAATATCATTGTAGGGAGCCATTAAGATTCCTGAGTGGAAACTATTATTGTATTATAATTTGACCAGAAGAAGATATTATCCCAATCATATTTTTATGTCCATATAACATGCTCTCAATATGACTTCCAATGTTTGCATAGTATACTCATCCAGGCCTTCAGTTGGAGGATGATAGGCCTCACTAAATTTCACCTTAGTTTTTAGAGCAAGTTGAAAACTTTTCAAGAACATGGAGGTGAATATCATATCTCAGTAGGATACAATCGATAATGTTACTCCATGGATCCTTACCACCTCACTGATGTATATCTTCTCAATTTGATCTAGTGAGAAATACTATCGAATCTCAATGAAGTGTGTAATCATTATAATATGATCCACTATAACCCTAATATCATTGATTCCACTATATATCATGAGAGGTCCATTGAAAATTTCAATGGTGACTTTTTCCCATTTCCATGTAAGTATGGGTAATGGTTTCATCATCCCCATATATTTCTTCCTTTTAGAATTCACATGTTGACATACCAGAACTTTGATGTATATCCAGTGATCTCCTTCTTTAAATTGTCCCACCAATAGTGATCTCGGAGATCTTGATACATCTTTCTACATCCTGGGTGAATAGAGAATGGCGATCTATGGGCATCATCGAATAATTATTTCTTTATCTCGGGATTTGATGATACATATAATAATTGATAAAATAACACAAATCCTTATTTATTAACAATAAACTCCAAGGATTTTCCCTTATAGTTTCCACTTTATTATGAATTCTCACACAATCCCTTTGATAATACTTTATTTATTCCAAAAAAATATGATTAAGAAATAATTTTTGAAAGTATTAAAGATATTATTTTCTTTCTGAATCCCATGTCCATCCTCTTCAAGTCTATAAAGATTTTATACTTCACAATTTTCATATTTGATATAATTGATGTATCCATTCTACCTAGACCATCTTCCAAATTATTTTTTCCCATGATGATATTGAATTCAGTAGTCATATTTCTTAATCATCTCTAACTATATTAATTGGCACATATTCGACACTTTCTATGTGATTATATACATGAGTATTTTGTGATCCATATATATTTTATACATATTAACTAAGAGATAATGCTACCATTTTTTCAAAGATAAGATCAGTATATCTAACTCCAGATCATCTGTTGGGTATTTCTATTTGTGAGCTTTCAACTACCTTGAAGTATATGTTCTGAATTTTCCATTTTTCATTAACTCATAAACCAATCCTTTCTTTGAAAAATCATGTATTACCATGAAAAGATCTCCACCTATTGATAGTGTGAGAAAAATTGTCATGATAAACCTAATTTTCATCTCCTCAAAGATATCTTCTAATTAATCATTCCATACAAACTTGACTTCTTCCTAGATAGCTTGGTAATAGGTTTTGACAATCATGAGATGTTTCTTAAAAATCAATGATAATACCTAGATAATCCAAGGAAACTACCGATATCTATCAAGAATGGTGTCCTTGAACATCCTTCAATATATTTTTCAAGGGTCCATAGATATCCCATTTCATTTGAGGATATGTCCCAAGAAGGAAAATTACTTCAATAGGAACTCATATTTGTTGTAATTTTCATAAAGCTTCTCCTTCTGCACAGTCTTTAACATAGTGATCTAATGATCCTCATTCTCCTCCATGGTTCTGGAGTAAATTAAAATATAATCTATAAATACTACCATAAAGTTTTATATGTAATCTTTAGAGACTCAATTCATTCAGCTCGTGATCATTTCTAGAGAATTAGTGAGGCTAAATGGCATTACTATGAAAAAATAATGCACGTACCTTATAAGAAAAGTAGTCTAGGGGATATTCTCCATCATCACCCTATCTTTGTAATATCCCAACCAGAGATCAAACTTGGAGAATTATTGTGCTCAACATAGGGGATCGAACAAGTTATCAATATGTGGAAAATGATACTTGTTCTTTATCATGATGTAGTTGATCTCACAATAATCAATTTAAACAAACATTGACTCATCCTTATTCTTAAAGAAAAGGAATGGTGCACCCCATATTGAATAACATGGGCATATTAACCTTTATCCAGATTCTATTTTTGTTGTTTCTTTATATTCACAAGTTCCAGAAGATCCCTTATCTATAGATTCTTGGATAATGGAAATTACCTAGGTATTATCTCGATTGAAAATTCTACATCTCAGTTAGGATGAAGACTATATATTTCTTATGGAAACATATAATATTATTCCCTCACAAAAGTAATTTCTCCAAGGATAGTTATTTAATTGGACTCAATCATTTGATCTAGATATACATGCTCAATGGTAAATAATATACATTTTTGAGATGTTTGTGTTAAATAATATTCATCGTCCTCCTTGCACTTGTATAGAGTTAGAGGTCGATTCAAAATAAATAGAGTGAATTCCTTCCCACATAAATTTATGTTGTATCTATAATGGGAATAACAATACATACCCATAATTACCTCAAATTACACCAAAATGAGTATGAAAAGGTTTTCTGTGAAGCTAGGCCATCAAATTATACTAGGGGATGAGTTCTATACTCAAGATGCAATAATTTCCTGAGGTTTTGTTTTCACTGATAACTCCACTTAATTTATTTGTGGTGGTTGTAGAATAGTTATACTAATCATTTTTTATTTTAAAGGATATGTATAACTAGAATAAAAATGTATATTTTATATCCATGAATTAATTATAATTTTATCTATCACCATTTCATTATCGGGATCCACCTAAGTGGTTGTGATGGAAGAATCTTTCCCTTTCTATCTGTTGGGTTTTTGGTTGCCTCTGAAAGTACTTAATTAGTTAATTGGTTTGAAATGTTCCCTAGTTCCATGATGTTGTAATGAACAATGCACTGAGGGCCTCTCAGAGAATTACTTTCTAATTTCAAATTACTGGGTTTCTCCTATCAGTCATTGTTAGATATGTGTCATTCCTTCTCACTCCTATATCATTTCCTCACTCCCCTTATGAAATTTTTTAGGGTTATTCTATCTGTACATTTGAAATAGGGAAGTTGAAATTACTTTGTGCCATTATATTTCTACATTGGATCACCTTATTTAAACTCTACTATCTGCATCTTATCCCTATGATACCATTTAGATTTATCAATATCTATTTCCACTTTGAGGGAACATCAAAAAAAATTCCTCTTAATATTCAATGTCTCAAATCACCAGGGAATTTTGTATACTTGGTTTTTTCCCACAAAAGAAGGGGTCAACCATACATTCATGAGTAATAAAAAATAAAGAGGTGTATCATGCATGTCTTGTGATGTTTTCCATTTACATCCTCATAGATTCAAAATCATTTTTTAAGGGAAAGGTAATACATCCCCACTTTAAGATAGAGTGTGAGGAAAATATTTATTAAGAAACATTTTTTGGAATTCATTCCAATACATCGATTTGATATCTTCCTCATGCATCGTATTATTTATAAATTTCCTCCACTAATCTGTCTCTCCCATCATATGATAAAGATTAATTGAACCATCTCTTTTTTAAAACATTTAAGGATGGAGAAGATATTTTAAATAAAGTTGACACACTATTCCGTGATTAAGGGATCAAATTATTCATTGAAAGTCGGAAGAATTTGTTACATAAATCACTCAATAACATCTTATTCTCTTTTATGTAAATTTGTATAGTCCTCCTAATACATGTTTCAATTCAGAACCAGAGTTAGCTAAGATAGTACAATCATGAATTTTGTGATTTTTCTTCCCATCGAGTTGGGAATCTCCTTGCAGAAGTCATTATATTTCCCATCACATTGATTGTTTACCTGATTCCTCCAATTTATAGCCATTGGATAAAATGAAAAATTTAGTGATGGGTATTTTTAGTCTAATAAATACTTAAAAATTAATTCAATAAAAATAAATTTATTAATTACAAACTATATTTATTTCCTATCTTTTGAATTTTTATACTCTAGTATACGTTATCTATGATCTATTTCCTAATAAATACTCTTATGTGTATTTTTATTCCCATAATAATTGTTCATAATGAAATTATTAATTTACTGAAGAAAATCCCCCCATGAGTTTCAAACCTGGTTCAAAGTAAGGCCTATTGGCCTGAAACATGTTACATCGAGTTAAGCCCGACACACCTTGTTGGATTTGTTACAACTTGGTACATCTGTTCCAAAAACACATCAACTTGTACTATCAATAAAATGATGTATTTGATTTATTAACCACATACTCTATACTTTAAAAAAATTTAGGGATGTTTTCTTATACTTAGTCTTATCCAAAATTCTTTCCCTGGATTTTTTTAATATTAATCAAAAAAATAACTAAACATTTCCTCTGATACCCACTACAATGACCACATTATTTATTACAACTTAACTCATAATTTATTACCTAAAAGTACACATAATACATCTAGGAAAATTTATATGTCTTGTGTATTTGTTAATGATGTATATTTCATAACATCCTGAATGTGGGATACAACAAAATTACTAAAAACTCCTATAACTTACTTATAAAATTCCATGTCTTATAAAACATTAAGGGATAACATGGGGTGAAATAAGAAAATGGGTGATATATGAGGCCCCTTAAGGGATTAAAAATAGGATAAGGTGATACAAGTTTGAAAATATTCCATTAATGGGTCATAAAAATAGTAGAGATAATAAACATGAACAATGAGACTTGATATAGCATGATAATCATAACATGGGAAATGTGGTAACAACATGAAACAGGACATCATAAATATAGGTTGAGAATAAACTGCCAATACATCATGGTGAAAAATTTCCCATAAAGTAATCATTTTTACTCCAATTTTCAACAAGATTTCTCATGAGACTAAACATTATCCAATGCATTAGATCTCTATATAACTTTAGACGCACCCATCACTTACATTTTGTTCGCATGCTTAAGTGTGACACATAGATCATACAACATGAATTCATTCAGAATCATATTATATTCCATGATCAAGTGGTGTGGAATAAATAAATGATAGTCTAAAGTAAAATATGTATAATTTTATAAAGGTGAATATCCTTGATATGAAATGGTTATGGTATTCCCTGCACAATTGTTTTAGAATGAAAAATTGTTGTGAAATTTTAGTAGCAAGATGAAATCACATAAAAATTCAAAAAAAGAGATGATGAGAGTGAAAGTTGTATCTAATTATTTTTAAATAAATTTGATATTAAGGGAGTATGAAATGAAATATCTCTTTATAAGAAAATTATGATCAAATTCAAAAGGTAGAGAAGATACTTGAATGTTTCATAGTTCCTTGAAACATGTGTTTTAGTTTTAAGAAACACTATTTCTAGCTAGTTTCCATTGGATTTATTAATGGAACCCGAAACTTTCAACAATTATTTATCCAAAGGGGACCTACATTCAAAAGGTAGACCTTCATTGTGTTTTAACATTACAATACTCAAGAACATTCATTAGTCGATGAGATGGGAGTTCGGACTCATCACACCCTTTTGGGAGTAATTATTGTCCACTCTGGAAATCTATTTTTAAATTTAAGGCATTTTCATGAATCCTTTTTATTTTCCCAAGTATTTCATAAGTATCCCTTGGAATTTACAATCACTTATTAACATGTGTAAAATTTGAAATCATCAGTATGCATTCAAGGTTCTTCATTAATGGAAAAATTCTTGTGTATATGATGTTTTCAATAAATGGTTTCCACTAATATACCGATTAGAGATTCTATTGATCATCATTGTGATGATACTGGTTTTTAAGTCACTCAGTGGGGCACTCTGGAATTTATTGTCATCCAGGGAGATGAAGGTTTCTTATGATCTTGGTGTCATGCCCATAAAATGAGATACCTACATATCCTTGTGAGAGGAATCAGAACCCTCGTAGTTTGGTGCCTTTTAATAGAAAACATCACACCTTTTAAGGTCATGTGATAAGGATCTCTAAGAGGATGATGCTTAGTTGAAACTTAGTGTGGGGATTATGCTGAAGCAGCCTGAGGAACATGGAAAGGATATGGATTTCTAAGTAAAATCAGAACCTATAGGGAATATGGACCAAGGAGAACAAGGTTGAATTAAAATTTTAGGTTTGAAACTCAAGGAGGATTCATACGTATCCCATATATATGGGAATCAAAGCCCACATAGTTCAATAAATGTCATAGGAGAGTATGGTCCTTTGAGAGAGATGAGTTTGGGCTTACTTCCTGAAAAGGATGCCTTGATGACTTGGAGTTTTATTTGGGGTTTATTCATAAGGAGGATGCCCAAATTAAAGGAATTGGGATTGGGTTCCTGATGAGGATGACCAATGAGCTCAGGCCTTGAGATTGATTCCTACGTATCCCAGTTATGATTGGAATCACAGTTCTCATAGTTTCTTCCAATGAGTGTTTCTGCACATGTTTCAACCATCACATATCTCTAAGCCCATGTGAGTCATGCTCAGTGTGGGAAACAAGAGGATGCGAAATATTAAACAATGAAACACCACTCTTTTCCTCCTCCACTAATGGAATATGGCACATTGACCATAGAAGATGGAGAGGCGATGATCATTCCCTCTGTTATATTTACATAAGATAAAGGATCATTGTAAGGAGTAAGGGATTAAGGTGAGTGGATTACACTTGAATGGCTACCCTTTTGGGGTTGGTTGGGGATTACTCATATAGAGGATTTCCATTTTGGAATTGGTTGGGGATTAATTTTAAGGAGGATTCCCATTTGGAATTTAACCTGGCATAAGAGTCAGTTGATATGGTTTTAGTAGTTTCCTGAGGAGTGTATCGACTCAAGGTACTCGAGGAATCCATAATGAGAGTGAAAACTCGTAATATATGAAAGGAACCAAGAGGTGTAAGTTAACTCAAGTAACTTCATCGAGTGTTATGTAGTGTCTCAAATCATGGTATTCGAAGGTTGTAACTTGGGCCACCCAAAGGACACAATGGAAAATGTCCTGGAACGGATCTAAAAAGTTTGCGGTGCGACTCCCCATTTTTCATGGGGGTAAGTGACGAAAGCGAAGGGAGTAGCCCAAAGGGTTGAGACTGCATCCTGACACTAAACCGAAGTAGGGGTGCGGGGGAGCAACCCTCGTGGTATAGACCAGCAAGGGCTTGTAGGTGCTCCACCAGGCTATGTCGTGAAGGTGCTCCGTGCAGGTGCTCCGCACAGGTCCTCTCTTAAGGTGTTTCATGCCGGTGCTCTGCACAGCTTCATATGTTCTAGACCCTAATGGGACTTTGAACCACTATTTACCCATTAATTATCTCTTCTTTCATGTTTTCAGAGGGTTAACTGAGAACAATTGAGGTATTTTGGTGAAATATCAATGCAATGGGAGCTTTGGGGCGTCTTCCATCTTTTTCCATCTCGAAATGGGGAACCCAAGGGCTCTATTTATAGGCACAAATGGGACCTGGTCGAAGTGAAGTTGTCTACATAGGTCCTTCACCTAGGTATTCCATGTAGGGGTGTGAAAATTCATTTTCCGCATAGGTCAACTACGTAGGTCTTCCACATAGATCCTCTGCGTAGGTCCCCTTGGGAAATTTATCCATCTTCCAAGTGCCATTACTTTTGATCAGTAAGTCTGTTTAGTCTCTATGACCAGTCAAATAGAAGGTATTGAAGATATCTACACTTCTTGAGATTTTAATTACACTATGTCTTCACAGAATAAACTCAGAAATTGAATTTAATGTGTTAATGCCTTTTCATCATTGTTTTGGTAAATCCACTGCCTACTCCTAGAGGGGGGAATCAGTTCACTTATCCATTGGTATGGAGTAGTATTTTGGCACATAGAAATATAGCATTCATATTCTTCTTTTTTGGTGAAAATATATTTACTCATACTTGAATTTTTTTTCCTATATGAGAATAATATCTTCACTCTACAAAAAATGCATTGAACACATTTCATGGTGTCTACATTGAATAAAGAGGATAAAAGAAAATATCACATACTAAATTTCAACTTGATAATGGGTGTACATAAAGGTTCATGGGAGGGATTCATGATAGTGAAAAGGGTATAAAATCATGTTTAAATAAACTGGATAGTATGTGGGATATATAAGAACATATCCCAATATGAGAAAATTGAAATTTAGAGGCATGAAAAAAAGGTTCTTAAATTGAAATGAGAAGGGAGAAATACCTCGCTTGAGGGTGTGATGCCAAATGCATGGTAGGGAAAAATTAAGATATTTGGGGAGCCATGGGAGAAATCTAGAGTGTATAGGTATGTGTACGTATGTTCTTCAAGTAGTTTTAATGAATAGAAATTTGGGTTTGGGTGGGCTCATATACAGAAAGCGTGGGGTTTCATTATTATTATTTTTATTATCTACATTATAAAATAATAAAAACCACAAACCATACCATGTTTTTTTCCATGATTTCAAAAAATTAGGGGCGTTTCTCATTATTTTATAAGAATAAGGGCCTAGAATAACAAAATAATGACATTTCTTATGTGGAGGTGAGTCATACTCTTAATGAAATGATTTTAAATCCATTGAACATATTAATGGTATTGGAAGATTCATAATGGCTTTATAAAATTAGAAAAATAACAATAAAATCAAATTATTTTAAATGGGAAACATATATTTTTTAATGGATAACATTTATAGTATTTATTACATCACTTAAGGATATTTATGATTCCATAATACACAAAATATATTTTTACAGTATTTATTTTTTACCCAACTATTCTATAGTATCAAAACATTTTGGAAAATTAAACATTGGATAATTTCAATGTTAGGATTCCGAAAATAATATTAATTTTATATAAATATATTTCTAAATATTTAATTTTAAAATTTTAACATAGTAATCCACATTTATTGATAATTACTGGATTTTTAGACAATAACTATTTTTGATCCCTTAAAAAATTATATTTGACTTCATAAATATTATATGATAATTTATTTTTTATAAAAATTATTTAATAATATATTTTATTAAAATATTATTTATTTTAAAAATACATTAATACATCAAAATCAATTTATTAATTTAACTTAAATATTTCTCAAAATTATTATTCAGGTTTTATTATATCGAATTAAAAATCATTTATAAAGTAAAAATTTTAGGATGAAAATATACTCATTATTTTATAAAAAATTATGCAAATACTAAAAATTATAGGTTACTGATACATAACCCTTTAATACACCAGAAAACACCCTAATATTAGGGTTCACAATGGTGGGACTTTTATGCGGTGGTTTAGCGAATATGGTTTGGGTTGTCATCTCAATGAGCATAAAATTATTCTATAAATAGTTTCATTCATGAGTAAGTTTTTTGATATTAGATTGGGAATGGTCCATGATAAATCTTGGTGATGTTGTCTCCCTTAGAATCCTTAATAAATGGGTTTTATAGGGTATTATCCTATTTATTGAGTCTATCACTTTTTTTTGTTTGTGTCAATTCGATTTGTAAAAACCCTATATTTATAATCATCATGTTATCACAGTTCAAAGGATATATTATCAATGGTAATGACTCATAATGATATTTTTAATTAGATAGGATATAATAAAATCAATAATGTGTATGTTCTTTCTATATCCATGTTACATAATATTATAATTAATTAAATAAAAAAGAGGAACTTTATTTATAACAGTTCGGGTCATTACATGAACTTATATATCATTTTGTTAAAATTATTAAATAAGTATAATAATATAAAATGTATCTTTTTATGAAATAAAAATATATACTCTATCTTTCAATTTTATGGATGCATAAATTCATGAAGTGATATGATAATTGACCTTTTAATGTAAAATATTTGAGTTATCCTTAACAAATATTTTTCCTGGAATATTATAGGCTATGATAAAATCTTATAGTGGGAATGAATAATAATCTTATATTAAGATATAGAATATTCTCATGAGTCACAGAGCATGTTTTTTTCACTAGATATCCTATGTAGTATTCAACATTGAGTGTCACACACTTTGTATTTTGTAAACAATAGGTGAATGGTTATTATTTATATGTCCCCAATACGTTTGGTTGGTGAAATAACTTTTATGGGGACCATCATACTTTGATTCCATTTATAAATAAGTCTTGATAATTAGATAATAAGGGGTTTCTAGGTATATTTTTTACCATACCTTTGGTTAGAGATTAACCGATATATAATTTTTCTTCTCATTGGTAAAATATAAAATGCGGTGCCTATATTGAGATAGATTTGTGGAGTGTATGGACATAACTAGATAATACATATGGCGTGATTAGTATTTTGGGGAAATCCATATGATTTTATAATCCATAAAGGCGAATTGTATATGATGTATTCATCGACCTAATTAATCTATACTTGAAGAATCAAGAATGTATGATTGGAAATATAGGATTGAAAAACCCTATGCAATATGTTTCTTAATGTCTTCTATAATTGGATCATATAAAAATGAATTATTTGATATGATTCTCCAGGTGGAAAATGGTATAGAGATACATTTTTTTGATGATGATCATTTTAGATCTCTTTGTAGCATAAGAAACGTTGATTATTTTTTAGATACCACTCTTTGATTACATTTATGAGTTCAATAATTAATATTTATTATCAATTAGAAAAAGTAACATGGGGTAAAATTTTTGGTTGACTGAATAAGGAATTATTTTCATTCAAAGAACATATCTAAATGTTTTTAAGGGTTTATAATTTCTTTTTTACTTATTGAATGAGTGTTGTTTGATCCCTAAAACCATATTGAAGCTTAAATATCAAATTACATAAAAACAATAGTTGTCTTGATAGATGATTATTTTACTCACATGATAAACTCACCATCATATTAAGTCACACCTCTTAATTTGTAGGTCATTCAAACTTGTCTCTATGTTATATATCATATATGTCACATTTGTCCAAATAAATTTTTATTCTTCAGTCTAATCATTTAAAGAAACTATTATTCCATAATTCCATCCTAGGATCCAAATTGACATCAGGTATCCCCATACACATACAAATGTACACACTATATGGTACCATATCACTTAAAAGAATATCGATGACCTCTCATTGAGTGATAACAAAATATGATAAGGTAGTATAAAAATGTGTGTCCCACTAGCCTATGCATACCCAATGATATAATGGTTACATATCACATAGGTATTATTTTGTCTCAACCTACACATTCCTAGGTCTAATATCTATTCACATAATTATTCACTCTATATAGAATAATAACTAGTAACCACAATTTAGTTGAGTATAAAGCCACAAAGAAGTAATGTGGGAGTATACTATATAAGTTGTTGTTTTACACTTTAAATTCCTAATTCTGACAATAATACAATCATCAATCACATAAAATGAACAAAAACTCTTGTGAATCATACTTTTTGAATATTATGTAAGTAAAAACACCTCCTTCAACACCAATCCAACAAAACAATCAATAACTGAAACATATTTCGTATTGAAAATAACTCATCTACAACTAGAAAATCCGAAAAACAATAATCCAAACACCCTAAAAATATGGACATCAACTCATAAGAGTGCTATCGATACACATGAATTTTTTCCATCCTAATTTTTAACCTAATATATCTCTATCTATCATGTCTAAATAGTTAGATATGTATAAAATATCTGAATCTACTTTTTAACATCCCATTTTGTCCCACCCAAACATTGATCAAAATTGTGGTTCTAAATGACCCACGGTACACCTCCCCATATGCTGGAGACTTCCGATGAGCTTTGAGGGACTAATAATCCATATTTGGAGACTATACCCCCAAGTATCATCATAATAATAATGAGTGGATTGCTAATAAACTATAACAATTATAAAAGTAGAGTGAAAAATATTTAATTACAATGGAAGTCTTACAAAAACAATAACATGACCAATATATAAGAAAAATTAATGCATGTAGGTCACATAGTCTTATGAAATATGTGAGACTACCTAATGGAAAATAATAAAAGGAATAAAAAAAACTAAAAATGACAAAGGGAGACCCATTTTATCCTTTTCTAGGCCTAAGACTTATCTCCACAATACCTATAATATCTCACTCCACCTGAACCTATACTCCAGATATTTATCAACCTTAATTCCATACAATATATATATATATATGAACAAAATTGATTGTTCATGGTTTTATGATAAAACCCATTTGGCCATAACCAATAGTATCCATAAAATATATGTGTATGTGTGTGGTGGATGAGAGAGAGTCATATCATGTAACACATACATTACTCTAAATGTTGGGTACAAGATGAGTTAACTTAATGGTAGACAGATACCTACTTCAATCAGTGCTATAATTGGATAATGTATATATATTCCCAACAATATATGAGTTTAATTATTATTCACCACTCATACCATCAGTCATGGAGAATGGTTTTTCCTCTTATTATAACTCAGGGGTGAACAATGAATCACCCACATGCTATTCAAAGAGAATTATATATCATTGAATCATATTTAAGGTGAATGATATATAAAAATTATTTAATGAGGATGGATGATATTCCACCAAACCAAAATGTTGAATGAGGTATCTCCCAATGAATTATGTATCACCACAAAATATTAGGGTGAATAATGTATGACTGGAGTAATAATCTATAACCACACAATGATATGGAAAATGATTTATCACTTGGTTAGTGATGTATCAACATCAAATGAAATATTTAATGTTGTATCTTTAAGTTATTGATCCATGAAACTTCTCACCATCAAAAATGGGTGAATGATGTATCATTGGTTGAATGATATATCACCAAGAACATCTAATCAATTCTTGTGGGGGTGATCTACGACCATGATAATCACTGAGGTGAATGATACATTGTTGAGTAAAAACATTAGTGGATGATAAAACATCATATGATATCCATAAAGAACATTATTTCAAGGGTAATGGGTGGGAATACCAAATCAAAAAAAAATCAAATATAGCATCACTAGGTGAACTAGGAATCACCCGTCAACAAATATGGTAGAATATGCATCATTGGGTTAATGGGGAATCACCCATCAAAAACCATCAAATTGAATTTATATCACCAGAATAAAACAATTTTAGTAAAAATAATAATTTCTATGACATTTTATATCAACATGTATCCTAGCTATGGTGAATGAGTTATCATCCTTGGAATTTTACCCACTGACCTAAATTCATGAATGGATACTCAAGTCCATGATGTGACACATAGAGTAAACATACATCATGTCTAGAATCCAACAACATGTATTAGGATATCATTAAACTAAACATCTCAAAATGATCAATCCATAGTGATGATCATCAG
The DNA here is from genome assembly GCA_963277665.1 of Viscum album. Taxonomy (NCBI): domain Eukaryota; kingdom Viridiplantae; phylum Streptophyta; class Magnoliopsida; order Santalales; family Viscaceae; genus Viscum; species Viscum album. The sequence continues at coordinate 1,943,626,356 of OY728125.1, forward strand.
ACCATATTATTAACAATAATTCTAGCTCAAAACATAACCCTAAAATCATAAGATATTACACCACTAATGAACAATCATTAATTTCTTACTATTATTGAAATATAATTTAATAAATTTGACACCAATGAATTTTTTATTCCCTAAATATATTATATATTACCAAAGAATTATGGCCATCAATGGCCACTTGGTCAATCTATAAGGCTCATGAGACCTGCCACAAGTTAGGTATCGCAACTCACTACTAAATAGATAAGGGGACTATAAATGGTTCTATCTCATTTAATTCTCACACACTCAATCAATAATGTATATAATATGGTTAATTCTATAAAAATAAAATATACACACCTCTTGCAAAATATTTAGTTTATTTCTACTTACCACAACACAACCCTACATATCATAGGATCCTTATCATATGTAATGGAAACCCCTCATAGGTCCATCTACCTCTAACCAAATCTTATATAGTTAATAAATATATATCAATTGAAAAATCATAAATCCATAACCTCCCAGTAATAACCCCTCATAGATCCCACCAAGTTCACTCATAATTTCTTCCAACACATATATCCCATAAAAATATCAAACACCATATAAATGATAATATTAGGCACCACCAAACTCATCATTGATTTATCCACTCAACTAATGCTTGACCACTATCAGTGAATATTTTCTAACCCCATACTACCCATTTATTTCCTACACAAGGTCTTAGATCCTTTAAAATACAACTTTAGTTAATTATAAAATAAATACAATTTATTAAAATAATTAATCCATAATAATTAAACTATGAATAAATGAGGGATCACTCTTGACAAACACTTGATCCAATTGACAAGAAAATAACTAACACTAAATTCTATCACAATTTGATAGAAAAATAAAAAAATGGGAAAGTTGATTACTATTAACAAAAATAATGAAACCTAAAGTGTTTTATCACCTAAAGTCTCCCCTAGAAAATACTCACCAAAACCTCATCTTCATTTACAAATTCTACCATGATCTAGGGGAATCAACACCGAAACCCTATCTCTAACCCCAAAAAAAAAATTCGATATAATATTGGAGGAAGAAGATGTGGAGGGTTAAGGGGAAATCAACTTAAATGATGAGGAACTAAACTTTAAACTCTATATATTAAAGGGAAACATGGGGAGAAGGAGTATAAATACCCAAGCTTGATGTACATGGAAATTACATCACTTTTGGGAAAACATAATACATGACACAAAATGACACCCAAAGACTGTGTTAGTTTAATGTCTTTGGAAACTCATAACAAAATCTTCTAATCATGGTGAAAGATCTTCAACATCTCCCATAAATATCTTCCCCTTTTGTTTTCTTACATAAAACCTTTATTTATATCCTGGGGAAAATAAAACATATAAAGGGTGAGCTTAAATTCTCAGTAAGGGTAAGTATGGAGAAAGTAAAACAAATCATATATGTTTGAACTTAAAAACATGAACATAATGTTTAAACATTAAAATCATGAGTTTTAAAATAAATCATGACAGTACGTAAGGCATAGATCATAAATGGACATTAATCATGATAAAATAGCATGGGAATAAAACAGTTAATTGTGGAAAACCATTAAGCACATGATATGATTTCAATATTAGCCGAGGCATTTCTTCCAAGACCATCATAGTGGAAAATGTCCATTACTGAACTGTGTTTACTTGATTTTCTATCCCTATATTACTGAATAAAATTTACTTTTCATTCCAGCCATGTCTATATCATGAGATATAAATCTTTACCCAATGCATTGGATGGAGATATAGGTCGCACCCATCTCATAATTAAATCTTTATTTCATGTGCCACAAAATAAACATAATCATTCATCATAACCCAAAGAATAAAATGGGTTTCATAAACATCATCCCATCATAACATAATCCATATAAAACAAATGGATATCATTTCATCATAAGAAAAATTAAACCATGTAAATAATAGAGACATTATACTTGAAACATAAATGTACTAAATAATGTCATATTAGATGGAAAATAGTTTTGATAAAACACTTGAAATGAATTCTTCAGGAAAATATCCTTTCTTCTTCAAAATAATTTTCTTTTCACAAAATGCCATGTAATTTTAAAATAAATGGATTTTGTTGAAAATAGACATGAAATATTTTATAGAAAGCTTCATGAAAATAAGGCTTTATGAAAATGTAAAAACCCATTCATACTGTATAAGTTAAAAAAACATTTTCTAGTACTTTTTCCAGAAAAGTCAAAAAGTACCTCGTATGGTAAACAATAGAAAGATTCCTTCCATAATACATAGTAAAAGTCAAAAAATGGGTAAACATGACTTAAAAAATACTTGAAAGAATAGTAAATACTTTATTAAAATATTTCTCTAAAACATGGAAATGGATGATAAATATAACCCTAGTAAATACTTATGTATAAACAATCTCAGATAAAAATGAGATTGCAAAATTATCTCTTACCTTATTTCCAATTTCTTCCGTATGTGTCAGAAAATCATGTATATTGGGTTTAAACATATTATTAACTTGTAACAGAAACATAATAATATTTATTATATCATATGTGATTCACTTATGACTTTATATTACCCGTTCTTTTGTCAATTCCATGTTAAAGCAAAGTTTTGGCTAAAATCGTTTCATTTATCGTACGTGTTTGGACTTGTTGTTCTGGATATTATTACAAATAACCTGATTTACTTAATTCCAAAATGTAAAACATTATTTATATATAATATATATTCATCATATAAATATATATGATAGATCGATAAATGGAATGAAATACACCGTTCATGGAGACAGTAGGTCGTACATACGCATGAACGCTGTTTTTGTTTCCGTATTAAATTTAATAAAAGTAAGTAAATAATATATAAATAAATCTAGTTTCATTATAATGGAAAATTTTTCATTATTATTTATTATATATACTTTATATTCATTCTTTAATGGTTAACATAGAGAATGAATCTCATCATGTCGTGGAGACGGCAATCCGTACGTATGCACGAGCGATGATATCATTCTAATAATTATTGAATGGAATTTAAGTGGATGATAGAATATCTCAGAATTATTATAGTTTTATAATAATCATATATATTTATTCTTTACACCAGTATACCCATCCATGAAAGGTGGTGGTGGAAAACAGATTACACCACGGCGTAGAGACGGTATTCCGTACGTACGTACGCGGGATGATTTTATTTTTTGTAGGATGGATAGAAGGTGAAATAGGGTTGTTTCATATTTATAATAACATATCTGTATATGAGTGATACTGATGTTATTACTTTATAATGAAATAAATAAAAAATAGGAAGTAGAAGAAGAAATAAATTTGAAATAATCGGTAAAGGATATTTCCTCTTCTTCAATGCGCCTCTTCTAAACCTCATATTAGGGCACTAAAGTTGGTCTTTGAAGAATAATAGGACCTCTAGTACGTTTTTAGAGAAGTGGAGAAGAGAAATGGGAAGGGTTCGGCCAAGCTGGAAGACTCAAAATTGTTTGAGGAGGAGAGGGATGAGGTTCCCTTTTATAAGAGAGGAGAGGTGAACTCTTGGAAACCTCTAAAATATTAATTTATAATAAACTCAAACCCTACTTAAAAACCTCCACAAATGACTCAAATATAAATATTAGATTAGATAGGGTTTTAATATATTCAACCAATAAGATTTAGACATGTTGGAAATTTATTTTAAACCTTATCAACTTGATTTATTCTTATTTAATCTATTTAATTTTATTTGTGGTAATAACATTATAAATTTATAATTGTTATAAATAATTACTTATGTGTTTTGAATTGTCCATAATTGGATACTTTATGAAATTTTAGACCATATAAATATAAATTTATAATTTTTAAATATTTTTGAGATTTTTAAACAATTTAATAATATGTTATTTTTATAAAATAACAATAAAGTAAATTTTGCACTATTAATTTATTTGAATTTAAAAAAAATACACACAAAGGATATATTCTAAAAAAATATTTAATAGATTCCTAACAAGTAATATTCATCTAAAAAATTCATGGAGCACATTAATTTGTTCATATAACATTTATTTTAATATTTTTAAAACCATTTATTTGATATTTCCCTTAACAAATTTATTACTACAACATTTTTTTATAATTATTCAATATAAATATTTATTTCATAAAAATTAAAAATAAAATACTATGATGCATATAAATATAATATATTACATAAGAATACTTTTAATTGAATTTATTATCTTAAAATCACAACATTTAAATTGTTATATTTATTAAATCATGAAGGTGACAACTTTGAAATCATTTAAAATAAAATAAAATAAGTGTCATAATCACTTTTATAAGACTCCAAATGGTCAAATAATATACCATTGTATTATTATGGTTTACAGGTACACGAAAAATAAGTTTTGGTCATGTTTTTGTTTCTTTTATGGTCACTATTAGTTTAATAAAAATTATATTATTGATTTTTTCACTAAATAAACAATTTCTACAACACTATTGTGTCACCATTAATGATAATTATTTAATCCCTAAAAATTCTTAATAAATTAAGATGATGTATATAATTTTATTATATTTCTGTTTACTATTTATATTTTAATTTTTAATAAGTTTATCACTAAATTAAAATTATTACACTTATACGATATAAGAAAGTGTGATGTTGTCACTTTCTTTGGTATTAATCATAATTACATAATATTCATAGTCAAAAGTCCATGAAAATAATATATTTATACCATTAGGTGATATGGGTTGACTTTTATTCATCCAATATAATTTTGAAAGGTGTTAGAGTAATTTTATATTCTTTTTTTACCCTTAATTACCCGGTTTACCTTTAACTGTATTAAATAATATTTACCATAGTTACTATTCTTAATGTCTAAAAATAAAAAGTATCCTGTTAACAAATATTTGGACATAATTATTCCAAATATGGATTATTTTTTCAAAATTCAAAACACAAAAGTAGAATTATTTAATTTAAAATTAATCCCGCTGTTGAGAAAATTGGTTTTAAAAGTTAAAACATTGCAAAAGATTGAAATGTTTTTACATATGAATTCAATTTAAAATTAATGATAATGACTTGAATTATCCTAAATGGTAAAAATATATTCTATTTATACTTTTAAACCATTCAATATTATTTTTTAACTATATAAATTATCTTGATGAAAAAAGTGGTTTTTAATTAAAATTTAGCATATTTTTTCTATTCATTAAAATATGAAAGTTAACAGAAAAATATAAAAAATTCATTAAAAGTAAATTTTTATATCCTTATTGCAATGAATATGTTCATTTATTCTAATTGAACATATAAACATGTCAAAAACTAGATTTCAAGGTGGTGCGCCATAAAAAGGCGGCAAAACTGCAATTTTTTAAAAAAATTCTTATTTTACCCGAAAAATTTATTTTTTTCTCATACCACATTCTAGAATATGGAAAAATATGGATTATTGTGTAATAAAATTCAAAATGTAGTTAATAATATTCATAACAACTAGTTCATAACAATATATCGTTGTTTAGTGAAACTCTGTATTGCGTACAACACAAGCAATTGAGGAAGGTCGCTCTTACGTGAAACACAAGCCAAATGATAGTGTTTGTGTATACTAAAAGCTAGTAATATATTTTGTTTAGCACAAGATAATCTTGATGAAGCATAAAACACAAGATGTAAAATAAATTAGAAAGAATATTTCTCATAAAATCTTACGGTATTACATTCTACCCCCCTTAAAATGAATTTCTCCCTTGAAATTCATCGGGGTTATAAATAATTTACTACTTGAAAGTTTCATTCATAGAAACCCACATCGTCAAAATGAATACTAAAACTTAATTTTAAAAATGAAAGTTAGAAACATAATGATCATCCAAAATAACTCATCATTGGGTTTCCATATAGGAGAATATAGGTGAAAATATGGATATTGATGAGAAATCTAACCATCATGTTTGGATGAAGAGTGGTAGGGAACACGGCTATGAAAAAGCCAACAATCACAAAGATATAAATTTGTGATGTTCTAAGGTACTATCTGATTCATCATATATGAGGGCACTAGGAAAAAATATTTGGTTTTCAAGATCATTTCCCTAATGTTAAAGAATTCTTGAATTAAAATAAGTACTTACTTTATTTTGGTACAATCTCACTAATGTTTGTGCCTTGAACAATTTCCACTTCATCTCTTAAAGAAATGAAGTTTAATTTTTCTTTCGTGAAGTGTTAGCAGATCATGCGATAGAATGATAGGTCATTCCATCTATCTTAAACATAAGGTTAGCAAAATTTATATACATAAGTCCATCATATGGTGAGATTAATCATACATGGTTCCAAAAATGGACTTATACTTCATCTATCTTACTTCATAATAAAATAAAACTAGTTTCTACAAACTAGGGACTTCTTATAGCCTAGTGGTAGGGAATAAAGGCCTCTCGCACTTCGGTTGTGGGTTTGATTCCCGCAATCTTTTCCGATGTGATGGGTTGTCACCTATCCTACAAGTTATCCTTTTTAAAAAACTACACTATTATAACATTCCAGAAATAATATCGAAAAAGAGATTCAATCCTTAAAAAATATTATCTTATGTCCAACATAATCCATTTCAAATCTTTAGGCTTATCCAAAATACTTCTATCCAAGCTCATAGTATAAAGAAAACGATTACTAGAAATGTCATCAACCAAGCATGTGAATACCATCATTTCTCCCCCATATATCATAAGATATATCTTGTTGGTCCCATTCCAAACATGTGAATACCTTAATCATGTATTCTCTTAAAACATGAATTACCATATAATCTATGTGAAAACATGAGTGTTGTCAAAATTTATCTCTTTCCACATACCAAAAATCCTAAAATTTTTATATACTCAAACCATGATATCACTTTGTCCTTATATCAGTCAGGAGTTTATTAATAATATATGTCATATTATTTTCTCCTTATCCCTTCATTATGTGCATATCATCTACTTTCCAAAAATATCTGAATAACCTTTCATGGTTACCAGTACCATTCAACATATAATTTAAAATAATTTAGGAAAAAGAATAGTGTAACAATCCTTAGATGTTTCTTTATTCCATAGTACAATTAAATTACCTATACAACATTACTCTTGAAAAACATAAAATAATTCCACTACCTTCTTAAACCATCGACCGAGCTTCATCATTTTATTCCTCAAAACTTCTTTCATATCATATATCATTTGTAGTCTCTTCATCATAATCAACATAAATACTACCCATACAACCATGCAGATTCTATTCACGAAATTTTCCATTAGGGCATTGGTTTTCATAATTCTTGTACCTTCCACATTTAAAACATTTAACTATTGTGGATGTCTTAGTAATACCATTATCCTTGTCCATAGTGATAACTAAACACTTTCCTTTAAAATTACTGGCTTTGTGTCCTTTTCCACACCCAAAGCATCTTCCAGTTCCTTTGAAACATTCCCCTTGATGTCTCTTCCCACATGATTAACATGAGGAAAATTGAACATTCGTTCCTCTGTTCATCATGAAACTCCTTCTTTCTCTTATTAACTGAGTCAAGAAACTTACCAAAGTTGATATTATTATTCATATTATGAGATTTCTTATTAGTCATAATAACGATGTTTCTCCTTCCAAATACCATTTCATTTGATTGATCATGAAGAATATCATTCCATTGCCCATCATATTCTCCATTAACATGAATCTTTTGGTTTCCATCTATTTTATAAAACCCAAAAAGAATAGTGTGAGAGGAAAAAATCATGATTGGAAAACAACATAATAAAGGGGTAGTACCTTCAATATATTAAAACTTAGGTTTAATTCTAAGATCATTACCGTAATTCTAGGACTATAACCTATATGTAAACTTACCCTTAGGGACATCCCTAGACATACCTTATAAATATCTCTAGGGATCTCACTAAAGTATTTGAATCCTAGTTTCCAAAGGTTAACTAAACCTTTGATTTGATACCAACTATAAAGACCCAATCTTGACGTACATGGACATTACATCACTTTTTCATAAAACTTAATACATGACACAAAAAGATTCCCAAAGACCATGTTATTTTAGTGTCTTTGGAAACTCGGAACATAATCTTCTAATCATGGTGAAAGATCTTCAACATCTCCCATAAAGATATTCCCCTTTTTTTTTACCTAAAACATTTCTTTATATCCTAGGAAAAAAACATATAAATAGTGAGCTCAAATTCTCCGTAATGGTAAGAATGGAGAAAATAAAACAAACCATATATGTTTGAACTTAAAAACATGAACATAATGTTTAAACATTAAAATCTTGAGTTTTAAAATAAATCTTGGTAGTACGTAAGGCATAGATCATAAAGGAACATTAATTAGGATAAAATAGCATGGGAATAAAACATGTAATTGTGGAAAACCCTTAAGTAAATGATATGATTTCAATATTAGCCAAGGCATTTTTTCCAAAACCATCATAGTGGACAATGTCCATTACTGAACTGGGTTTACTTATCGTTCTAGCCATGTATTACTGAACCAGATTTACTTGCCATTACAACCATGTCTATCTCATGAGATATAAATCTTTACCCAATTCATTGGAGGGAGATATAGGTCCCACCCATCTCATAATAAAATCATTCTTTCTTGTGCCACAAAATAAACATAATCCTTCATCATAACCCAAAGAATAAAATGTGTTTCATAAACATCATCCCATCATAACATAATCCATATAATACAAATGGATATAATCTAATAATAAGAAAAATAAAACCATGTAAATAATAGAGACATTATACTTGAAACATATACCTACTAAATAATTTAATCTTAGATGGAAAATAGTTTTGATAAAACACTTGAAATGAATTCTTAAGGAAAATATCCTTTCTTCTTCAAAATCATTTTCTTTTACCAAAATGACATGTAAATTTAAAATAAAAATATTTTGTTGAAAATATTCATGAAATATAGTTGAGAAATATTTATGAGAATAATTTGTTATAAAACTGTAAAAATCTGTTCATGCCTTATAAGTTAAAAAAACATTCTTCTTGTACTTTTTCCAGAAAAGTCAAAAAGTACCTCGTATGGTAAAAAAAGATATATTCCTTCCATAGTACATAGTAAAAGTCACAAAAGGGTTAAAATGAATTTAAACATAAATGGAATAATAGTAAATATTTTATGGAAACATTTCTCTAAAAAATAGAAATTGATGTTAAATATAACCCCAAAAAATATATACGTATAAACAATCTTAGATAAAAATGAGATTGAAAAATTATCCCTTACCTTATGTCTAATTTCTTTTGTATGTGTCTGAGACTCCTATATAGTGGGTTTAAACATATTATTAACTTGTAATAGAACCATAATAATATTTATGATATCATATATGATTCACTTATGACTTTATATTACCCGTTCTTTTGTCAATTCCATGTTAAAGCAACGTTTTGGGTAAAATCGTTTCATTTATCGTATGCGTTTGGACCAGTTCTTGATATTATTACTTATAACCTGATTTACTTAATTCAATAATTTAAAACATGATTTATATATAATATATATTAAGCATATAAATATATATATTATAGATCGATAAATGGAATGAAATACACCGTTCATGGAGACGGTAGGCCGTACGTACGCATGGACGTTGTTTTTGTTTCCGTATTAAATTTAATGGAATAAGTAAATAACATATACATAAATCCAGTATCATTATTAGGTCAAATTTTTCATGATTATTTATTATATATACTTTATATTCATTCTTGAATGGTTAACATGGAGAATGAATCTCATCACGTCGTGGAGACGGTAAAGTGTACATACGCACGAGCGATGATATCGTTCTAATAATTATTGAATGGAATTTAAGTGGATGATAGAATATCTCATAATTATTATCATATTATAATAATCATGTATAGTTATTATTTACACCATTATACCCATCCACGTAAGGTGCTGGTGGAAAACAGATTACACCACGACGTGGAGATGGTATTCCGTACGTACGCACGTGCAGTGATTTCATTTTCCACAGGATGGATAGAAGGTGAAACAAAGTTTTTTCATATTTATAATAACATATTAGTATATTATTGATACTTATGTTATTAAATTTTAATGAAAAAAATAATGAAGTATAAGTAGAAGAAGAAATAAATTTGAAACAATCGGTAAAGTATATTACCTCTTCTTCAACGCGCCTCTTCTAAAACTCCTATTAGGGCACTAAAGTTGGTCTTTGAAGATGACTAGGACCTCTAGAATGTTTCTATGAAAGTGGAGAAGAATAATGGGTAGGGTTTGGCTGAGCTTGAAGGCACAAAATTGTGTGAGGAGGATAGGGATGAGGTGCCCTTTAATAAGATAGGAGAGGGGCACTCTTGGAAACCTCTAAAATATTAATTTAAAATTAACTCCAAACCTACTTAAAATTTTACAAGAATGACTCAAATCCGAATATTAGATGATATAAGGTTGTAATATCATCAAACCATAAGATTTAGACATGTTGGGAATATATTTTAAACTATATCAACTTGATTTATTCTTATTTAATCTATTTATTTTTATTTGTGGTAATAATATTATAAATTTTAAATTATTATAAATAATTACTTATGTGTTGTGAATTGTACAAAATTGGATACTTCATGACATTTTTTACCATATAAATTTCAATTTATATTTTTTAAATATTTTTTGATATTTTTAAACAATTTAATAATATGTTATTTTTATAAAATAACAATAAAGTCAATTTTAACACTATTCATTTTTTTGAATTTAAATAAAATCCAAACAGAGGATATATTTGAATTAAAATATTTAATAGATTCCTAAAATGTCATATTAATCTAATAAATTCATGGAGTGCATTAATTTGTTCATATAACATTTATTTTAATATTTTTATAACAATTTATTTTATATTTCACTTAATAAAATAATTAATACGACATTTTTGTATAATTATTTAATAAACTTAGTTATTGCATAAAAATTAAAAATAAACTACTATAATGCATATAAATCTAGTATCTTCTATGAAAATACTTTTACTCAAATTTTTCATCTTAAAATCACAACATTTAAATTGTTATATTTTTTAAGTCATGAAGGTGACTACATTGACATCATTTAAAATAAAATAATATAAGTGTCATAATCACTTTTATAAGGCTCCAATGGTCAAATATTTGACCATTGGATGATTATTGTTTACATGTACATGAAAAATATGTTTTGGTCAGGTTTTTGTGCCTTTTATGGTCACTATTAGTTTAAAAAAATCTGTATTATTGATTTTTTCACTAAATAAACAATTTATGCATCACTATTGTGTCACCAATAATGATAATTATTTAATCCATAAATATTATAAATAAATTTACATGATGTATATAATTTTATTATAGTTCCGGTGACTATTTATGTTCAATGTTATAATAAGTTTATCACTAAATTAAAATTATTACACTTATAAGATATAAGAGAGTGACATGTTGTCACTTTCATTGGTTTTAATAATAATTACATAATTTTCATGGTAAAAAGTCCATGAAATTAATATATTTCGACCCCAAGGTGATATGGGTCGATTTGTTTCATCAAATTTTTTTTTCAGGTGTTAGGGTAATTTTATAATCTTATTTTTCCCCTTAATTACCCGATTTATCTTTAAATGTAGTAAATAAAATTTAATGTGGTTAATATTCCAAATGTATAAAAAAAGGTAGCCTATTAACATAATTTAGACCTAATTATTCAAAATATTAAATTGATTTTTTCAAATTCAAAACACAGAAGTTGGAGTATTTAATTTAAAATTAATACCGCTGTTGAGGAAACGGGTTTTAAAAGATAAAACATTGCAAAAGATTTAAATGTTTTTACCTATGAATTCAATGTAAAATTAATGATAATGACATGAATTATATTAAATGGTAAAAATATATTCAATTTATACTTTGAAACCATTCAATATTATAATTTAACCACATAAATTATTTGGATGAAAAATTTGTTTTTAATTAAAATTTATTGTATTTTTACTATTCATCAAAATATGAAAGTTAACAGAAAAATATTAAAAAATTATCCTAAGTAATTTTTTATATCCTTATTGTAATGAATAAGTTTATTTCGTCTAATTGAACTTATAATCATGTCAAAAACTGGATTTAAAGTGGGTGGTCCATCTAAAGGCAGCAAAACAACAATTTAAAAAAATACTTATTTTACCCGAAACATTTATTTTGTTCTCATAACATGTTATATAATATGTGTAAGATGAATTATTATGTAATAAAATCAAAATGTAGTTAATACTATTCATAACAGCTAGTTCATAATAATATATCATTGTTTAGTTAAACTCGGTATTGCGTACAACACAAGCTATTGAGGAAGGTCACTCTTGCGTACAACACAAGCCAAGAATAGTGTTTGCTTATACTACAAGCTAGTACGGTGTTGCGTATAGCACAAGCTAATCTTGGTGAAGCGTATAACATAAGTTTTCAAAGAAATTAAAAAGAATATATCTCATAAAATCTTAGGGTGTTACGAGGAGATCAGTTGTAAGGCCCGACCTCTCCTCTGATTCAAAAACATTAGATAGATAACCTTGAGTGGGTTCTTCCTTTTTTAATGAAAAATACACACATTTTACAAATTTTAAAAGAAATTTCCAGGGAGAAATTTTTACCCAGTCCACCATCATGGGCCACGTAATTTAAATCATTGACCACCTAGTGTCTATTGGTAAGGATAAAGTCCTTGGGACCTCCACTGGGTTCTTAGTTCCACAAAACCTGGTACTCAATGGCTCACTATAGCCACCAGTATATAATTTGCATCCTCCATATCATGAACCAACCCAGGTCAACCCCAAACTAGTCACATGAGCTAATCTATTAGATGGCCTAAAGGTCTTTCCCAATCCTCAAAGGCTGGTAACTAGTGTAGGGTATCAACAAATTACATAAAGGGAACGATTTCACCTAAAAATACAGAAATATCCAACTAGTAAAAAGGGTCCAAACAACCTAATATATATATAAACTTACTGGAACATATTTTATACAGGAATATGAAAATCACATCAAAACAAACCAACAAGACCCATAAAACCTATAAATCACACTATCTCAAAGTGACACTGTGGGGCACTCTTTAACAAAAAGATCAACTATCACCAGAATCCAATGAATGCAAGACGAAACCTACACCAAAGGATAAAAATATAAAATTAATATTGGCGTGAGAATTTAAACATAGTAGGATCACTCGATTATCTATTCGTAAATAACATCCATTAAAATAAAATATACATCAGTTTCATTTTTGAACTACAATATATAAAAGTATGCTTTTCTACACATTTTACTTTAAAAAAGTATAACTCATTTCCCTTATTCATTTCTAAAACTAGGATCATTCCATTTGTGTGATATTGATATTTTCATGGGGAAAGTGATGTCTAAATTTATCAGATTGTGAAAAAGAGATAATACACTTTTCATTGGAAAAAATTTTCATAAGAATTATTAAAATAAATTGATCACATTTCACAATACATGCTGTGAGGGAAACTAGTGGGCAGACATTCTGTACTCTAGTGCTTCCCAGTCCTTTCCTCTTATGGTTTTTAATTTCCATTGGCTCTCTCCAATTAGTATAAATAGAAGTAGTTATTGGTATTCTCTTTGTCTCCACTTCTTCATACCACATTGATTAGTGTACTTCTCCTTTCCCCCTTCTCTTTCAATAGAAAATAATTTTCATTCAAAAAATAAATAGATCTCTTTCCATGAAAAACATTACACAAGATGGAACTGTTGTAATCACACAACAAGTGTAATGGAAATAACATAAAAGTACTACATTCATCTCTGTAAGAAACTACGATCCAATAGACATTGGTGGACCCAGGAGTACTTAAATAATCCCTAAGATACTAATACATGAAATCCCATCCCTGGTAGCATGCCATATATGAAGAAATAAAAAAAATCTCAATATTCTTGGACACCCTAACTCGGGACAGACTAAGGGAAAATCCCATAGCAATAAACCCAAATATATCAACCTACTATGGGCCACCGGTCAGTACATCAACTACTAGTGAAAACATAATTCTTATAAAATTCAATCAATATTCCAGGTTCCCATGCCTCATGTATATATAAAAGGGGGTGATCCAACTAATTATAGTCTAGAATGCAATCACATGTATATATATAATAATAATCAACAACATGCATCACCCTGAGCCACCCCAAGGATGGATATCATGCCATAGTTATAATAGAACAAAAATAGTCCAAACCAAGGCACTCTGATAAAGGATCACAAGGATTCCACAATGATGAAATCACTTCAATTACACATATACAAGTCATTAGAAACAACCAAAGGATTTTTTCACAATGAAAACATTCACTAATTTTAACAAATTCACCAAATAAGACTCTAATAATTTCACAAAACTATCTTTTATCAATGGTACAAAATCCAATTTTCACAAGGATTTGTAAACAAACCATTTTCCACCTCAATACATTTAAATAATTTCCTCAAAACAATCCGGTAACACATTCAAATCACAACCATTTTTATAAAAATTCCAATCAGGTCATTCATCGGCAGCGCATGCCAAAAACATTAAATATTGATACCCATTTCTTTATAAAAATACAAAACAATTTGGAAACCATATGAGGACCCCAAAATATCATTTCTACAATTAAAATATTTTTATAAGTAAAAAAAAATAATTATATATAGACTCAATGCATAAAATCCAACAGGGAAATTAACCACACATTAGGCATGCAAGATTTAACAAAATAATTTCAATTTAACACCCAACAATGCATAAAACAAAAATTTTCCTATTATAATTTTATTAAAGATGATAAATCTTGTTTTAAATGTCACAATGCACATGAGAAAGCTAATGGATAATTTTATTAAACATTTGGCGTGCACATTTTTAACAACACACCATTGTTTATTACAAAATAAGGCATAAACTACTACTTTTCACACCTAATAATTTTTCGAAGGCTCATATAAAAACATATATTAATAAATAGTGGTGATAACATCATGAAACAAATGAATCTTAAATAAAAATGGAATGATCAATGGGAAACCTACCTCAAATCCATGGAGGAAAGGATACGCACGCCCAAAATAACTCGTCGAATGTACCAAATCCCTAGATATATGAAAGAAGACCCTAAAAACTAAATCCCCCATAAAAACAAGGGAAAATAGTACCATAGGATGATAATGACCAGGGGAGAATAGTAAATCCAATAAAAATGAAATAAGAATTAATTGGGAGGAGAAAATAGAAGCAATTAACATGAAGAAACTATCCCCAACTTGAAGATCTCATATATCTACATCGAAGGAGGAGAAGAAATGGTGTGTGACGAAAGGGGGAAGGATACCTATGTCTGTAAAAACTAGGTTGGTGTGAATTGGGTATATTTGGGTTTAAAAATCCTAAGGGGGATGTTGAAAATTTTAAAATTTTATTTTTTGGGCCGACCCACATGGTTTTTAAACCGTGTGGAAAACCGTGCGGCTGACACAGGATAGACTGCATAATGTCTCCTATGTGACCACATTCCCATGTTCCATCCAAGTGGTAGGTTTTATACATTCCACATGTTTACCTGGGTATGGCCAAATAGTTTATCAAACTATGTGCCAACAATGCATTGAGACTTTTAAAGCCAAACATCCATGTTTTCTCAAAAACATCCAAATGAACCATGTATCAACTATGAGAAAAAGAATAGAAAAATAAAACACTTTAATAATCAAAAAATTTTATACCCAAAACCCAGGAAAAACACTAGTATTATACAAAAAGTGGATAATAAACTAAAACATGAAAAATCAAGTGGGACAATTCACTCCACCACTAATGATTTCTGCCCTTGGAAAGCCATAATACTTTATAGCTAATTGATTAATGCCTAAGGATTCCACACTAACATGATCCAGCCTCTTAATTCAAAGACAATTCCTCATCCATTATTCGAACATAATTATCTTCCCTAAAAAAACATCCCATAACTTTTTTGCAATAATCAAATGAAAAATCAATCCCCTATATCCACAACCAAGACAATACCCAGATTTTTGGTCCTCCAAAATATCCCAATGAACTAAATAGAACTAATGAAAGCCTATTTATTTCAAGGGAGACTATAACAGAAACCCCATCATTAGAAAACAACTAACATCCAACAAATTCTTAGAAGAAAACCCAACAAGACCCGTAGTGGGTTTCCCCACCATTAATAACCAACTGTCAATGACCAAAATAGAATTTACTATGAGCCAAAATCAGGCTTTTTTCACTCATTACAACCAAAAACTCTCTTAAAATGAGATATCATACCATTCTAGTAATAACACAACAAAACATTTAAACTATAAACTCCCAAATAGAGGGGATAAATTTCTGAAAAAACTCCCTATATAGGCCTAAAACCCCCCACTATAAGGGGAGGGGAGGGAAGGGGTCCAATGATTGGATCATTGAAATGAAAAACAACAACCACCCACCACTCATCACCTAGGGAGGGATAAAATCAAATTACACAACTAATTCACCTGGCAAGTTCATAATCTATAGATTCCTTACTACGTGTCAGCTTTACTCCAGGACCAATAGTTGGAGCCCTGATGGATGAAGCATCCACTGCCTATTAGTTAGGAACTACGGACCCCTAACTTTAACATGTGTCACCTAATTAAATAAAAAGTGAAATAATAGAAATATGAAAATAAAATCCATACTTCCACTGTAAAACATTAGTTCATAAAGAGACTCAAAACACTCTTTACATTCAAAAAACTAGAACCCCATTATACATCCATCACAAAGAATGACCACCTACACTAGAAGGAATCTTACAAAACAAATTAAATTACATTCCAACAACACATCACTATTGAGGATTTCCTCCATGATTCTTCTTATCAATGTATTAACATAATTATTTTAAGTGACCCAAGTATCCACAAAAATGGCAAAGATTAGTAGAATTTGGACATGAAAGATTCTTATGTCCCATCTTGACCCACTAAGGACACACAATTATCTCATGCTTAGAATAAGATGATGGGGGATATCGATGCCTTTTGAATCCATGAAATGCTCCATCAACTTTCTACCACTTTTTAATATCCTTACCATAACTCCCCCTACTGCTCCTCTAGATTAAAGGGGGGAAGACCACCTAGAACACTCCCACCATCACAGATTCAAAATGGAAAGAATTTCTTACCACATCAGAAAAAGTGGTTATATTGGAGTCTCACACCTTCGACTATAGATCAGTAAAAATCCCACCCTCGAAACACTGAGCCTTCATAAAATCTTTTACCTCATTCTCAAGAAGGTAAGGAAATAGGTACCCAAAATTTTGGAAATACCCCAACACTGTTCCATTACCCTATTGCAAACAATACAACTCCATCCCCCCTTTCACTCTTTCTTTCTCATAGAAATTCTGAGGAATGAAAAATCCTTGAAGAAATCCAAAGTAAGATCTTCACTAGGCATGTTCTGAGTCACCGACTTCCACCACATCCTTAGTGAACCTTAAAGCATGAAAGTTACAAACATAACCTTAAACGAATCAAGAAACATGATGAGGCTAGAGTTCATTTCGATCATTCTCATCCACTATTTCATCTCAACATGATATTATTCTCCATAAGAGAAAGTTGGATCGAGCTTTCAAAACTCTAGAATGGATCCCTATGGCTGATCAATAGAAAATACCACTAATGGGGAATCCACCATAGCTGAACTGTGATCACGCATCAGTGCTCTCTAGGGAAAATCGATAGAAAAAGATAAGCCAATAACTAAATCAATGACAACTCAACACAAAAAATCCTCATGAGAAAACATCACAATGGTGACAAACAATTAACATAGGAAAACAATACATTATAAAATTGAAAAATTCCTTTTAAAAACACATTTAATTTAAAATAAACTTTGTGGGTTGAACACTTTTAATTTATATTCCATAGAGTCTCAATCACATGTATGTTTTCATGCCACCTAGGGAACCCATCCCCCATACCATACATGGTTTCCATTCACATTCCCATATACCACTATGCATGTGATTATGCATGAGAACACCAAAAAGTAAAACAAAACATTATCATTTCTAAAATAAATAATTTAACCCAATTAAAAAATCAGGAATGTTCCAAAGGATCACAAAAAACCAAATAATTAATCATTTTTCAGATTCACATATCTTACCATTTCACTATACTTGATAATGTAACTATATATATTTCTATCAAAAATCCATTTCAATTTTATAAATTTTATTTCCAACATCTCAAAAAACCTCATTTCTTTGAACCATTTGATTAAAAACTCACTCATTTTCATTTAGAAAAACATCAAAAACAAAAATTTACTTTCCATAAACCCTAAGTTCTGATTAGTAAATCCAAATTACATTAAGCCATCTCAATTTTACCCCGAAGAGGTCATTTTATGAAAACTTGTTTTTTTAGGTCTTCCATATGGTTAATTTTCATAATCCCATTTCCATAATTCTAACACAACGGGTTTTCAAAAAAAAAATTCAGAATTAATTGGAGACCCAAAACAACTCAAAAAGGGAACTAGTATCAGTGGGGGACTAGACCATATGGTTAGCGACCACATGACAAACTTACCACTAATAGGAACAACCTTCTAGGACCATACCCCTAGTTACACATGGCTTTCCAGGCCCTAAAAACTCACAGAGACCCCTATACTGACTCCCTTTTTGTATCCCAGTCACCAAACAATACCTAAAGACCATGAAACTAACAAAACTGAATATACCATGGAAACCTGAGGATTAGAACGAGCAAGAGTTCATATGCTCATCTCGAACCTAACCATTGAATCTCGAGAATCCTACTATATCTACCAAAACATTCCTAAATAACAAAGGGCTATATGAAAAGTAAGGTCCTGTAATATCCAACCTCCTCTAATAACATTTTGTCACAAACCAACTTATTTCGACCTTAATCTGGTCACCTGAGCTGATTTGGGTCATGACCCAAAGTATATTCTTGATCTGCATAGGCTAACAACTAGTGTCGGACACAAACATTGTTCATAAAGGGAACAATTTCCTCAAAATTAATCAAATAACCAAGCAGTGCAAAATGAAAAATAACCTTATATATATATTGAGATGAACATCTTTTATACAATTATTTGAAAAATACAACTAAACAAAAAAACAAGACCAACCGATCATGAAAACCACACTATTTCCATGTGACCCTATGGGTCACTCCCCAACACAAAGATCAAATGTCCCCAAAAGTGATTGAACTCAAGTGAAAACCTACTCCAAAGGCTAAAAATAAAAAATAACTATAGGTGTGAGTATTCAGTCTCAATAGTTAATCCTGATTATCTATTCCCAAAGCAATTACATTGAAATAAAACAATCATCAATTTCCTGTTTGAACTATAATATATAAAAGTATGATTTTCTAAAAAAATTAATTAAAAATAATGTACAACTTATTGCCCATATTTGTTTCCAAAACAAGGATCATTCCTATAGTGTTACATTGGTATTTTCAAGGGGAAAGTGATGTTTAAATTTTTTATATTGTGGGAATGGAATAATTTTTTTTTCATTGGGAACAAATTTGATAATCCTTATTAAAATAAACACATCTCTTTAAAATAAAAAATTGCAAAATAAGACACTACAGTAATC
This sequence comes from Viscum album, assembly GCA_963277665.1. Classification (NCBI taxonomy): domain Eukaryota; kingdom Viridiplantae; phylum Streptophyta; class Magnoliopsida; order Santalales; family Viscaceae; genus Viscum; species Viscum album. Next base: position 1,943,646,274 of record OY728125.1, read on the forward strand.
ATCCAACAAGAGCAATGGAAATATCATAAAATTTCTATATTCATCACTACAAGAAACTCTGAGCTAATAGACATAGGTGAACCCAGGAGATCAAGAATAATCTATAAGATTCTAATACATGAGACTCAATCCTCAGTAGAATTCCAGACATGATGAAATCAAAAACGCTAATTGCACTCACCCACCCTAATGCAAGATAGACCAATCTAAATTCCCATAGTAATTAACATAAATATAATCCACCTATTATGGGCCACTGGTCAGTACGTCAACTAATAGCACAAAAATCATTCATAGAAAATTATTTCAATATGCTAGGTTCACATATCTTGTGAATATATAAAATGGGGTGTGATAATCAATTCCAGCCAAGCATCCATTCACATGTATACATATAATAATAATAAAAAAAACATTTATCACTCCGAACAACCCTGAGGACCGATCTAATGCCATATAAATAATAGAACACAATGATTCCAAACTAGGGAAATATAATAATGGATTTCTAGGATTCAATAGTGATAAAATCCCATCCATTATACACATAGAATCCATGAAAAACATCTAAAGGATGTTTTCATAACAAACACATTGACCATATGAACAATGATTCCAAATAAGCCTTTAAGAATTTCACAGAAGTAGAATTTATCAATGGTATGAAATCAACTTTTCATAAAGGAGTTTAAACACACAATTTTATGTATTAATACATTTAAATAATTTCCTCAAAACAATCAGGTCAAAAATTCAAAGCACAACCATTTTTTTAAAAATTATGAATGGTCCATTCACTGGTAGCACATGCCAAAATACATTAAAAAATTATACTCAGTTATTTATAAAAACAAAAACAATGTTGAAAACCCTATGATGACCCCAAAATATCATTTCTCATCTGTCCAATATATTTATAAATCCAAAAAAAATCATTTCATAACAAACCCAATCCATAAAATCCAACTAGGAAATATTTAACAAAACAATTTAAATTTAATAACCAACATGGCATAAAAAACAACTTTCATTTAAAAAATTTATTCAACATGTTAAACCAACTTTTAAATATCATAAACCCCAAGAAAAATATTGCAGATCATTTTATTAAACATGTGGTTTTCACATTTTTAACAAAACAACATTATTTATCACAAAACAAGGCATAAATCTCTACTTTACACTCCCAATAATTTATCAATGGCTCATATAATTATATATATGAATAAATAGAGGTATGAAAAGCATTAAATTGATTTATATTAAAGAAAAAGGGAATGTTCAATGGGAAACCTACCTCAAATCCTTGGAAGAAAGGAAATATATACCATAAATTACTCACTGGGGGTTTAAAAACACTTGATCTTTGAAGAAAAATCCTAAACAACCACAAAACCCATAAAATATAGCAAAAATGTACCCTAAGTCTATCATTATCATGGAAGAAGAAGTAGTCCTAGAAAAATGAAAGAATAAGGAAGATGAAGGATAAAGGAGAATAAATTACCTTGAAGAATCTAGCCCCAACTTAAAGATATCTTAGATATACACTAATAGAGGGTGATAAATGGTTTGGGAGTCAAGGGAGAGGGATATTTGGTTCTGGAAAAACCATGTGGGTGTGATTTGGGTGGATTTGGGTCCACAAATCCTAAGGGAAAAAAGTTAGAAATTTTTAATTTTAAATATGGGTAGACTAGCATGGTTATGCAGCATAATTTATTAAACTATGTGCCAGAATATGTAGTATATATTGGATAGAACACACAGTTTATCCTAAGAGACTATATGCTCATGCACCAATCATGTGGTAGGATTCTTATCTATCTCATGGTAACCTGTGATCAATTTCACGATTTATCAAACTGTGCGCCAACTGTGCGTAAGGAATTTTTAGGAAAATCTAATGATTTCTCCAAAAATTCCCAAAATAATCTAGGATCATCAATGAGTAAAATACTAGATAAGTAAAATACTTCAAAACACAACACCCACCACACATAAAAGCAAAGAAAATTTTAATTATTCACAATGAACTGACTCGCAAACCAAAACATGAAAACTAGGTGTGACACTCCTAAACCCTTGAAAATCACAATGGGCCTCCTACACCTGAGATAACACAAAATAAAACTAATTTTTATAATTTTAAACATTCATATAAATTACAATTCATTCCGTAAAACAATTAAATCAAATAATCCTTAGTTTCTAATCTGTTGAAACCTGTATTTTTTTATAAACTCCCAAATATGAACATGTTTGGTTCATTACCAAAAAATCTTCAATGAGATTTTACAACCCTCAAAATAACAATGTAAACTTAAATTCTCTAAACAACCCTAATTTAGGACTTTATATTGAAATTCTCCTAGAATTTGAAGACCCATGATGACATGGGTCATTATAAACATCATACTGTAGGGATTCTCATCTATTAGAATCATGTTGGATGGTACCTCTATATGTAAAATGAAAATTTTAATTTTATTCCACCACCGACTCTTGATTTCAACTCGTGAAAACACAAAAACATGTATTCCCAACTAGGCCCAAATTAAATTTTCTGAAAACTATTTAACCAACACTGCACATGAATTAATCATCTTTCAAATAATGTATTGGACTCTAAAAAGACATCCCCATAACCAATTATGTGTAAAAAACTAATTAGATCCCTCATTCATCGACCTCCTCAAAATAAATATTGCCCACCATGGTGCCATATTCTCATCCAAAAGATGATGTCTCGCCAAAATAACATCATAGAAAACAAAAGATCCCCTAAAACATCCTTCCCATCAAGTTCCAAACACATTGATGGTAATCACCATCATAGTTGTAACACCAAATATTGTATAATCCTAGAACCATATATAATTCATCATACCTTAATCCTCATGTCACACTAAATTCATCAACCTAAAAACCATGATCGTCACTCACAAAACATAGATGTCAACCACAACCAACATGATGCATGGGTATTATGTCAAAAGATAAATATAATGATCCCCATTATAGGATTGTTCATACCAACATCCTACTATCATAATCTATCCTAGAAGCCAATATTATACTCAAACACCACACATGATCCCCACACATATAAACACATCCATTTTGATCCAAAGAATAATTCATATATATCTAATGATTTAAAATAGACCTGAACATCCACCACCTGGTCTAGATAACCCTAGGTCCTCATCTTCGATCATCTATATGTTTTGTCCCCCAAGAGAACACAAAAATTCACTTGTAAAACCAATCTTCAACCTGTCGCAGCCTACCCCAAAAAATATTTTGGTGCATATTTGATCCCACAATATTTTTTATGAGAACAAAAAACATTAGTTTATTTATTCACGAATTTGTTATTTCGTTCTTAATTAAGTTTTTCTAAAAAAAATATAGCATAAATTAGAGGTTAAACCTATGTTGGGTATGGAATGGTTGATAACATTAGATTATCAAACTATGTTTGATGTAACATATCTTGCATTGGATATTAAAATTATTAATTCAAGATAACTAATTGATATTGTGATCACCTATATATAGATTTTTTTATTATATTATTTATGGGATTATCTAAACATAAACCTTATCATATTATTCATATAGATTTTTTTTTTCTAAAATATATGTCAAAATTATATTAATATTTTTTAAATAGATATTGAGTTTATAATATGATCAGTCTCATGGAAATGGATATATTGATAAATAACATAGTTTTAATTGTTAATCTAATATTTAATTTAGCTAATAAAATTTGGAATTATGATAATCATCTTAATACAATATTAGAAATATAATAGGACCTTGAGTTTTATTATGATAATGTAGTAGTACTAATGAAGTACTAGTAAGTTTATAAATGATATGTTGGTCAATGATATAATTTCAATGAGTTTAATGATACTAGATTTCCTTGTCAATAGAACAAAAATGAATAATAAAAGACTAAATTTGCAAGACAATGTAATATTTTTACCATCAATGCATTATTCATTGAAGTGTGAACCCTATTTCAAGACCTACCATTTGTCTAAATTAAGTTGAGTGCATAATATAAAACATTTATTTATGATTTATTACTAAGGTAAGGTATTTTCAGGAACCAGTAGAATCTAAAGTAATTACTAATGTATTTTAGAGAGGTTTTTTTGGACTATATTGAAGAAATAATATATTATTAATCAATGACATTTTAATTTAAAGCACTAATAATCACTTCATATTTTAGAAGCCATGATAAATGAAACATTAAATCACAATTATAGAAAGTCTTAGTGGTGTAAAATCTATTAGAGAATACACTATAAAAGGATATACTAGAGAATAAAAAGAAAAACTTTTGAACATAATATATGATCACTATTTTCATTATATATCCATTATTAAAAAATCTATTATTTGTTGAAACTAATTACATCAAGCGATTGAGCTCCATAAACTATTATAATTTCATCTCTTTGGTCTGGTTTTACTTATATTAGGTTTCAATTTATTTATTATATTCATTGTTCAATAGTTATTTTTGTTATATTCATTCCAAATTAAAATCAAAATATAGTAAAAGTTATACCTCCATAAACATTATTCTTTTATAATTGGTTATCCCATCTAATCAAAATGAATGTTGTGTATTATTTGTACCTCTATTAGAATATCTATATTGTGTGTAGGTTGTGGATCCCATTGAAAAGATAGGTTTATAATGAAGTAATAGCCTATATAAGAGTATAAGGGTATAATTACTATATGTATTATTAGTTGATCCAAATTAATAAAAAATCATATATACTTATTTTATTTTGATTCAGATTTTAATATTTATATATTTTTCATTCACCCCCACCCCAACTCTTAACTTTTAGTCATTTTATTTCTAGTAAATCAATACCATATCACCTTTCCCAAGAACACTTGGTGGTATACAACATCTCTACCATAGAGATCCTAGTATGCTCTAAAATGTCCAAAATCATATATAATAAATTACCTTCATCTATTATAAACTAGTGACACTTTATGTGGGGAGCCTCACCTTCTATATCCAAACCACCATCTTGATCATCAAATTAATATAAGATTAATCTTACATAGAATGGATTTATCATTAATCCATTGTAGATAACCTATAATCCCTAAAGAACATAGATGTATTTCAATGAATACCTAAATAACACGTTTCCCTATATATATTCACAAATACAATATAAAGAGTAGTTAATATTCACTATGTTCACATTGATAGGTTAGTTTTGCTGAGGTACTGAATATTCGATATGTTCCTTAACTATACAAGATATCTATGGAGAAGCATCCTAATAAGAATTTCTCGTAGACAACAATCTACCTACATAATTTTTATTTCCAAGGACCCAACCATTCTCTTTAATCCATCATTTATCTATGATTAAAGGGTAGCTCAAACCCTTACAATCAGAAACCCTTTAGCATTCCAATCCATGTTGTATAATACATATTATATCATCACTTTACTCAACCCACCATGTCCTATATTTATTTCCACTTTTTATTTTTATAATTACAAGATTTAAATCAATTTAAAAACAACTATATCTTCCCAACTGAAACTTAATGGCAATAAGGACCGAACTTATTATTAGAAATCCAACACTTCTATCATGAATCACCCACGGTGCCTTCATTCCGAATATAACCAAAATAGGACCAACATAACAAAACATTGGGCCCTACAGTACTTGATAACTACTCTAGAGTCTAAAGAATCCATCCATATATTTTTCAATATAGGTTTCATCCTCCCATGAATCTATATCAACACATAAGAATCACTCATTTTCCCATCATGAAAATGAGGATATACTAATCTATAGTAGCTAACTTTATCAAACCTCCCAAATATTCATAACCATGTGAATTAACTCATTAAGGATCATATCTCACCAACTTAAGGAAACATAACAATATATCCCAACCCACTCAAGGGTCTCTAACCAAACAACATATTTCATTCTAGTGCAAATCTATACCATAGGAATTCCTCTCTAGAGCTCATATCTTACCCAAATATTCCCATTATATGGTATTTATATACCTTGATCATGACAAAAATAATATAAAAATAGAATTACACAAAATCCTTAATGTGGTAACAATTAATCAAGTCACAGAAAAAAGGTTATTTGGTAAAAAATAAAATATATTTTTATTGATGATTTAACAAATTGAACCATTTTTACAAAAAACTTTTCTTTCCCTAATTCCATTTTTGAAAAACCATATCACATCCACAAGAAGTCGAACACATGTATAGGATACATACATTCCTATAAGTGATGCATGGAAGACAATCTCTTTCCCCCTTAGGATAATACTGAAACCATAAATTATAGTATTACCCAGAACATAATTACTACACAAACAACTTATTTATATTAGTGAAATTAAATAAAAAAATCTCATAAATTAAATTATAGAATTTTTTTATATAGGGGTAAAATATTCCAATTAATAAGTTTAATCGTAAGATGTGAAAATATTTTACCTCAAAAAACCACTCCCAAATAGTAAATTAAATAAAAAAATTATCATTTTTCATTTCCTTGTCAAAATTTCATGAACGTCAGTTGAGCTAGAGTTTCACCTGACCTCAAGTTAACATCCTTGTATGATAGAGGGAATTTAATAACAAATAGATTATATAATAGCCATTAGGTGATTATATGCTCGTTACCAGAATATAATTTCAAAAAATAAATAATATAATCAACATCCAATATTAGAGTAAATACAAGGAATAAAAACTACATGCCAACATTTTATAAATGATAAATAATTTCATATTACTAAATGGTGAACCCTGTGACCATAGATTACTACAAAAAATATCTCACATGGGTTAATAGGTATATATATACACTAAAAATAATAATACCAGGGGATCCTCAATTATAAAACATTGGTAAATCTACAAACCAGTCTATTAAAATTAATCCTACTCTTCCATCTAGATTTCGAATATATATTGTGGGCTAAAAGATAGACAAGATGGTTTTCATATACACAGTAGAGATCGTGTAGGGTGTGATCATATAATCTTGTATAGATCAACCAAATCAACACTTATTTATTCCACAATATATGTTTATGAATATATATATACATATAGAACACATCATGTAATCAATAATTCCAGGTTGTTATGTGTTGCTAGGAAACCACAACACCCAAACTAACCTTTTTCATCCAATTCCAGGATATTTCATCAGTTATCCCTTAAGGGATAGAGAGAACCAAGTGGATTAAATTCATGTAGTTGGATTAACCATGGAGAGTAACATATTTTATATGTAATTTCACATGTTTGGATGTTTCAATATAGGAACTAAATGCCATATGACATCTAGAAAACTTTACTAGTTTGACCATAGATAGAAAATTCAATATTGTGTCCCAGAAACTCTATCGGTCTAACTATAGGAACTAAATGATATATGAAATATCATTTTATATTAATATTTAACCATAAGTGGAAAATTACATATAAAATTCCATAATCTCTATCATAATGACCGTAGATGATAAATCCATTATGAAATCAGGGATTCTTTTTTTGACTATTGGTGGAAAATTTCAAATTATGTCTCAGAGTTTCTTTTATTTTTTCTATTATACTAAATTCCACATGGAATCTGGGACTCTTTTGTTCTAACCCATGGTTCCAAATTCCATATAGCATCTCAAAATCTCTACCTATTTGACCATAAATGGTAAATACAATATTGAATCCTAGAATCCTAGTAGGTCTAACCATTGGTGATAACTGAATTTATCCAAGGAGATGATCACATGGATGGTGTAACTCAACACCATTCTTTTTAGGGACTTATACCTCCATTATCTCTATGTTTATATCAAAATAGTTAGTGTAATATCGCAAGACTTTTTGAAATGTATTCTCTCAATTTAATTTATATTCATTAATATATTTTGTTACTTTAAATAAATATTTTATCTTAAATCACGTGAAATAACAATTTTATCATTAATTACACACGATATCTTGTCCCATTGTTAACTTGTTTTACAAGAAATGTCGAGTCTTATTGAACAATAATATAATATTAATATTATTTTTTATATGGTAGTTTTTACCTGGATATTATGTTGGTAAGTATGAATATTACTAACTATATTATAAAATGTTTTTACATTCACCCATTATATTTTATAAGTGTAAAATAATAATTAATCAAATTTTAAGAATAAAAGGTTGTATAAGTATAAAATTTTTGTTTACCACCTTTTAATGACATAGCTATTTCAAATATAATTTTGAAAATTTATAATTTTAATATGAAAAATAAAAATTCATTTTTCACAGTGGAATATTAAAATTTTATTTTGGTGAATTTTTTTTATGTTTCAAAAAAGTTTCATTTTTTAAGAATAGTGAAAAATTCTACATTTTAGATGGAAAATGCATTTTCATTTAAATAATTATAAATGATAAAATATATTTTAAATTTCATTAAAAGTCATTATAAATTCTTTATATATCTATTAACACAATTTGGGTCATTGGAATAATTTTTATATTTAATTTATCTATAAATACTTAACGATATTTTGAAAATTTTCACTTAAAAACCCCATTTTCTTGCCCCAACTGCAGGATGTGATTTAAATTTAATTATTCCACTTCTATGAGTTGAATTTGGAAAATCTAAAATAAATGGTTATAATATGTATAATATTTATATTCAAGTGGATCTTTTATTACAAATTCTTACTATGTGGGATTTCAAAAATATATATCTTCAAATTTTAAACACTTTGTTTACCAAGCCCAAGTTGGAATTTCAAGCAACACTATGTCTAAACGAACCATAAAATATTACTATTTAATTATGATTGTTATAAAATAGTTTTTAAAATCATGGGTATGAATAAAAATTAACTTATTTAGGGAAAATGTGTAATTTTTCCATTCATTATAAATGTATTTATATTTTTTATTTATTAATCCCTCAAATTTTAGTAAAGTCTTTTATTCTACAAAAAATATATTTTCTTCAAAATGGATTTCATTTATTTTTTGGAAATAATATTACAACTAATTTTTATACTTTTTAGAATATTTTATAATAAAAATTATGTGATTTTCTAAATCATCACGTCCAAATTATATTATGGTGATATTCTTTTTATTTTTCAAAAAAAAAAAATTCAATTAGTTGTAAAAAAATTAATGATTTTTATTGAGAACTATAATTTCTTTTAAAGTGTTTACAAAGTAATATTTTATTTTTTATTAGTTTTAAAAATATTTTTATTTACTTTTTATTAAATATAATCTAACTATAGTCCTTGAAATTAGTTTTATACTTGAATTTGTATAAAAATAATACTATACTTAAAGGCATTTTTCGGAAAAATCCGTTTTCATCACATTTCATGGGTTTAATTTTAAATTAAATTATATAAATTATATAAATTTATTTTAGAAATATAAATTAAATATTTTGAAAATAGGGGCACAATTTTATTAAATAGTCCCCTTTTATTTTTAGTCATTATAAATAATAACTATAGTAAATATTTATATCAAATGTAAGGGTAAATTGGGTGATTAAGGTTAAAAATAAAATGATAAGGACTAAAAATTAAGCCTTTGACATTCAATTATCAAATTTTATGTGTTTGTTTCAGAAATATTCATCCACTTCATAAAATATATTTTTACTTGTTTTCAGATTTCATTGAACTTGATATTTTTAATATTTAAGAAAATGATAAAGGAAAAATGTCACTTTATTTTTTTAATGACTACAATATTTTGTGATAGGGTTAAAGAATATAAAGTTCATATATATATATATATATATATATTTTTGAAATATAATTTTTTTATCATATTAATTTATTTCTAAACTTTTTAATAAAATAAGTACATTACATTCTTATCCAACAATAATATAATACTTATTTAATTAATGGAAAAATAAAATTAGTGATTTTAAAAATATTAAATGTAATATAAATTCAATTAATTATCATGGTACATGAATTATTTAGATAAATATAAAAATTTAGTGATATCTTGAATGATTATATTTTAATTCCACTACTTTCACGTTGTTTTTAAGTCAAATTAAATGAATCTTTCCAAAAATGACATTAAAAATATTTTATAATAATTAATATGGTTTAAAATACCTAAAAACAATATTATTCTAATTTATTGTTATATTATTTCAAATATCAACCATGGGAATATTTTTGGGAGAATTATCTATTTATATTAATAATTAGAACCCATGTAAACACATTTTTATTAGGGTAAATGTAAAAAGGTGTCAACGTGGGTTAAAAGAAAGAGAAAAGAGTTAAAAACTAATATAAACATATATAAATTTTATTTAATGATATTATTTTGACCCACAATCATCCAATATTATAACTATACTAGTTTTTATCTTTTTTCCATAAAAATATATTTTTATTAATTTAATATTTTTAGATTTTAAAAAATAGCCCATCCCCTCACTTATAAAAGGAAACCTCCTCTCCTATTTTATTCAAAAAAAATGATCCTTCTATTTTATCAAATATATTCCCAAATATATTAATTAATTACCTTTACATTTAATAGAGTCAATTTTTTATTATAAAACCCTCCTAGGAGGTCCTTTGGTGTAAACCTAAAGAGGTTGTTTGGAGAAGTTGTATCATTCTTAGTTGATAGTTTTTGTTTTATTTATTATTACTACTCCTGAAATTATTATTAAACAATTTTTATATAAAAAATTATAAATATAATGTATTTATATGTTATTTTTGTACAATTCAAATCCTATATCAATCTCATCTTCCATAAAATGGGATATGAAACCATCATTCATGAGTACGACGAGAAATAACCTCATGAAACAATGTAGATCATTTTTGATCATCACCTATCACATATGTTTATTATAATGGATTATATATATGCTATATTACTTAAATATTTATCAATATATGATATTAATATATCATTTATCTTCATACCTTTTCACTAACTGGAAGTCGATAATGTCATTTGTGTGAACATGTAGATTATAATATCCATGAAGTTATGTGATTAATTTTTCATTACCAAATACCATGGATGGTATATATTTGTTTGTTTAATTAAATAATAGTATATTTAATTTATACTAAAAAAATTTAAATATAAAATCACACATACCATATTTCTATCATGCTCATTGAAATATGGAAACATTTATGATAAGTATATATGAGTTTCCATCACCATGACTATAACATAGTTAATTTTTCATAACCATGTTCTTGGTTGGGTTTAAAATTAAAATTTATTTCTAAAAAATTTAAATAGTTCATGATTATTATTCTATATGTATTTAAATAAAGACCTCATTGACCATAGTCAACATACTGAAGTCATTTTGGACTTATGAGTTGAATATCCCTAAAACGCCTAATGAGAACTTATATGAACAAGTAATTGAATATAAAATGATAATTAAATTTAATAAGATGTATAATAAAATTAATATTGGTTTTTAGGAAAGTAAATAATTAACATAATTTTATTATTTATGACGATAAATAACATATGTGATGAGTTAGACTCAAGGTAAGGGACTTTTTTAAAATTCTATTTTAATATTTCCCTTCTAACTATTTTTCTTCAATGTCAATGTTATTATAAATTTTTATAGAAAATTTTATTTTTGCATAAATATAAAATAAATTTAATTTTGACCATATTTTATAATCATTAATTTTTTTTTGCAAAGGAATATTTTTAATGCTTTCATAAGAAGCACTTTACCTTTAAACCTCATTTTAAATTTTTTAAATATTTTTTCACAAATATTTATCTTACATATAAAAATTATGAAATTTATTTTATTAAACTATTTATATTAGCATAAATTAATTATAAAGAAAATTTTAAATCACCATTGATAATACTTTAAAATTATTTCAAAATGAAACTTTTTACATAATTTATATAGAACGTTCTGACTTTCATAACTATATACAAAAAGAGTGTTCTATTTTTATGTATATAAAATCAATGGAATTTCCTTCCACTACAACAATTTTTATATTTTGATTTATTTGTAAAATTCCTTGTTTTTTTCAAATAAAAACAATATGTATCTTTTGTCAAAGTATTTTCAAAAATTATTTTAAATGGAGTAGATATTTTGATGTCTAGATGTGTTTTTCTATAAACATTAGGGGTATCAATAAACAACCATTTCCCTTAGGTTTGTACCATCTATCTATAAATCAATTTCTCTCTATCTATTTAATTTTATTTAATGGTTATAAATTATATGTATGTGTTTTTCATATATTTATATATATATAGATTATTGTCACTTCCTTTGATTGTGTAATGCATTACTTATGATTGTTTCACATATTACATCTTTATGAAATGTTTTATGATTATGATTTGATATGAGATTATGAAACATATTTATTTACACTATTATTTCTTATTTTTATTCCTTAGGATTGATTTCCTTTTTTGTAGAAACATAATCATGAATCTGGATAACATAGAGATTACTCTAATGCATTTGGTAAAGGTTTTATCTCATGATACATTATTTATGGGATTAATCATTAAACCAAGTCCACTATGGGAATCAATTCACCATGTGATGTTGTCTTGGTAGTTTTACTTAACTTATAATTATGCCAAGTTTTTTATAACTTCCACATTTCCTATGTTAATATTATCTAATGATATTGTGTTCTTTTTCGATTATTCCATGTTATTACTAATGAGATTATGTTTTAAGGAAAGTATATGATACCTGGAAATGGTAAAATGTATTTTTTTGAAATACTTTTCATATGTTTTCTATGATTTCAATGGAACCATTATCAGTTATATTTTTTTCATCAGTATTTCTCATGAAATGGGTTATGAAAATATTTTGAGATAAATATTTATTTCTTTTTTAATTAAATGTTTATTTTATTCACAAATTTTAATCATAAAAAATAAAAATCTTTTATAATTATCGATGAACTAACAAGTTTCTTTCTTTCTTTTTTCATGAGTCCATTATAGATATTTTGTTCTCATCCAACAATTTGAAACTATTTTTCATAGGTTTTTTATGATGAGTTGGGATATGAATGTGGTCAATATGAATATTATGAAGATATTATCAGAAAATAATACATTTTATATCTTAAATGATTTTTTGTGCGGTCAAATGGATAATATGTAGATGTTTCCACTTTACGATGAAATGTTTATTTATCTAAGGGTGATGAACAAATTCTATAAAACTATAAACCTAAAAGATCTTTATGAATGCAAGAAAATTAATTATTTTCTAAAGAAACTATATTATGTAATGTTTAGTTATGGATATTTACAATTTACGTCCATTTATCTTGATGAAACAAGCTTCTATCACTCCACATGAATTTGGGAAAAAGAATAAGTAGAGTGAAAATTATAGTTCCTTATCTATTTTCTCCCATAAAATTGAAAAGAAATGTGAAGGGTTTTTAAATGAACGGGGACTATCTATTAATACCTACTTTAGAAAAACCATATTAATGCCTATCGGGTATCAAATCAACCGATAATGAGTATGTTTTACCTCACCATCCACCTTGTCTATGTTTATCATCTGGATAGTTGGGTATCATGGGGATTAACATCCTTAGAGAAATATACAAGAACCCAATGTCCTAGTATAGCTAAAATTTAGTCATTGGGACACCGGGCCCCTACTATACTTAGGTTCCAATACATAAAACCCCTGAATTTTTATCGTAACCTCCTAAACATGAAAGAAAGAACCTATTAAGGATGTCTCAACCATAGAAATTTCAATCCAAACCACAATTATTAAAACACCCAATGATCCAACACTATTAATTAAAATACCCCCCCAATTTATCGACATATAAGCATTTGGGTCTTCACATCAGCATATTCCAAAATTATAATTAAATAAATCTAATATAAATTCATTTCCATACATCATAGTCTCTTATTTATTATACATTCAACATATTTAAACAAATAATTACTTGAATAAAAATAATCTATGATTAAACATATTTAATACGAAATTCATTCCATCAATAATCAATTTCAGTTAAACATATAAACAAAAACTCTACCACTATACAGACCATTATATCCATCAATTTTTTCTAATTATTCATATTAATTAGTAATGTCTCAGAAAATTAGACAAACCTATAAAATAGTTATTTTTTACCTCATCAAATTAATTATTCTTAATAATATCAGGATTAATCAAAGAGGAATATTCCCATAAATGAAAAATCATCTTCACATTATCCGATAAATTATTTGAGTTCACCATCAACACCTTAACCTCATAAAAATGGTTTTCAACTATAATAGATATAAATAATTACATTGGTTAATTTATTCTTTTGAACTATTTAAAAATATAATAAAATAAATTATAATATTCAAATCCATAAAATTACTTATAAACCTTTGTTTCTGGCTTATTTGATGAAGATATATCTTTATTTTGAGGATATACATTGATGGTTTATAAAAAATATATGTTTTTTGGATTACTCTATATATAGTATATAATATAAAAAAACTAATGAAAATAAACCACAATAACCTTTATACAAACATTTATTTCATCTATATGTTAATTTATCTTTGGACAAGATCTCTCCTTCTAAATATTGGGATAAAATATTTTAGATTCATGTTGGTGAAATAAAAAACTCTTATAACTAGTGGAAAATATCATCTTAGTCATTAGAATGTTTTTGAGATGGTTAAATGGTTATCTTAAACAATTGTGGATCACACTTGGTGAATACCATTAAATTCAGAGGATATTATTTATATAATTGATGTATCATTCATGTTTATTCATATGGAATTCCTAGAAAAGTTTGATTTTTTCATTTTCTAAATTAGGAAAGAATATCTAGAGATGAAATATTATTCTTTATTGACAAAATTTCATGAAAAAAATATAATCAAATGTATAAATGGAATTATATTCTGTTTTTACTTGATGATGACATTCCTAAATAAATATATCATAACCTGTTACACAATCCTGTTAAACATAAAAAAAAATTATTTTTTAAAATTTAATAATATAAATCATAGGTATGTTTTACAAAGATATATATCCATTCACTATATCGATGGTTTATATTATCTTGTAAACTAATAAAAATATCTCCAACAAATTTAAGTGGATAGAAAACATTATAGCATGATATTTGTAGTTTGGAATGAAATATAAAATGTGGAAAGTAATATTCAGATATCAGAAGTATAAGTTAATAAAATACTTCATGGTGAATCTCTACGTATTATTTATATGGTATGAATGAATGAAAATAAGTGTAATATTTTTCAAATGAAATCATAGAATTATACTAGAAATCTCACTGTCCCATACACCTATAGACATAAAGGTAGTTTCTATGAAGAGAATACTAATAAAATAATCCATTATAAATCTCATTATTAAAATATATAATGTTAAATACCAAAAGAATGGTTGTGTAGAAATAATTTTCTCTCTTTTTGATGAACCAATAAAATAAATAGTGTTAAAATTAGTTGAATAGGTATTAGAGGATGAATAACTATCAATTTAAGACATGTTATATAAAAATAAATTCAATTATGATACCTTGAAATCAAAAGTATATTTCATGATGAATAAAATAACTTTATATAGATATATTCGATAAAAATTATAGAATTTTAAAAATTAAATAATAAAATAATATTTTATTTCCTAGAAATTAGTGTGTGGAAAATGATATTGATGTCATAGGGGGCCAATACAAGGTTTACTAGATCATATCTCATATCTTAATATTCAAATCATTTGGTTAAAAGATCTATTCTATTAAATTATTCCAAATTAAGTGATTAAATTTCTCAAAAAATGACCACCAGATACTTAATTGAAATTATTTTAGATAGAGAAATTATTATTCAAAAACTATATATTGGATAAAATTTTAAACAGGTGGGAAATCTTCCACATGGATTTTATTTTATTGGAGATAGAGATTTTCTTGAATATCTTGGAGATATTATTGAAATATATCCTCCACTAATTAAGATGAATTTTAAAATATTCAAAAATAATAACTTCAACTTCTTAATTGATTAACATGTTCTCACAAATAAATATATACCAAAAATATAGAATATTTTCTCAATATTTGATGTAAATGTATTATAAAGTTTTTATTAAACTAATCCTGGAAATAAATATTATTATAGATGTAGTTTCATTATTTATTCTTATTTAGTATTGTATATTCAGGACAATTTGGGATGATAATGAGAATTTCTTGTGCCTTATTAAATCAATCATAAGGATATTTTAAATGATTTATATAATCATTATTGTTGGGATTATTATTTCCAAATTCAAGAATATTTCCCCTAATATTATGTGTTTTTGTTAAGAATTTAATTTTAATATAATTGAAAACAACCATGTTTTCATTTTTTAATACTAGGTTATAATGTATTTTGTTTTATATTTCTGTTTTTAGTGTCTCTAATATAAATAAACACAAATTTCATTTTTATTGACATAAATTATGAATATTTACATGGGATTAAAATTTTTTAATTTGGAAATATATTTTTAGACTTAAATTCAGAATGTTATTCTATGTTTTAGAAAAAATAATTTTTTTTCCTTACAATTGAATTAATTATATTTTTCTGGAAAATTTAATTTAATTTAATGTTTATTTGATTTTGATTTTTTACTTAAAAGTTCTTGTGATTTTTATAATTTGGAAATTATTGTTGTTAATTTCATTCATATGTTGTAATTAAAAACTATAAAATCATCTATTACTGAAATTTTTATATTTTGAAACTACATTCATACATAAATGTGTATAATTAAATATTTTAATTCATTAAAAATTTCGATATTTTTGGACTTACAATTGTTTGGATGGGAATTTCCAAAGTTTATTTAGTCTTTATTTTTATGGACTTAATGTTTTCTCCATATTTTCACCATAATGTTTTAAAGGATAAGAGGCTTTAAATATAATGAATAGTGTGTTTTTTTGGTAACACTAACCAACCCTAGATTTTTCATTTTTCCTACAAACTAATAGATGTTTAAGGTGGCTCAATGAAGGGTTGTCTACAAGGGTAGTGATGCAATTTTAAATCATGCCAATAATTTTCCGTTTTTAGTCTATTTATGTGAGGGTG
Organism: Viscum album; assembly: GCA_963277665.1. NCBI lineage: Eukaryota > Viridiplantae > Streptophyta > Magnoliopsida > Santalales > Viscaceae > Viscum > Viscum album. The sequence continues at coordinate 1,943,663,549 of OY728125.1, forward strand.
AAAATTGAGCATATTTGATTATGGGTTCATAATATGTTCATAATTAACTATGGTATTGTGTAATAATTATAGAGATTGAGGATATAGGGTTCATTTTCATTTATTGGATCGTGTCCTAATACATTCTGTGCTGCTTCAGGTTTTCATTAAGAAAGTTGGTGTCATCATTTTTTTCGTAATAGGTTTATTGAGGTAATAAGTAGATTTCAACAAGATGGATTTGTGTGGAGTTTTATAAAAGGATACCTACATCATACATGAGAAAATTATCATAAATCCATATCATCCCTTTTCCCAACCACATCATACATATCAAACTAATACCCTCTCAAAACATTTTAACAACCTATTAAAATATTATCTAGCACACTTAAATCCCATCCAATGAAACCAATCCCTCACTTACAACCCACCCAATTCCAACCTCACATAAACTCACACAAATATTCTTAATAAAATTCCAAATGACTTCTTTTTATAATTCTAACTAACCAAAACCCAAAACATATTACTCTTTCCCATAATCTATGCCTGACAATAGTCTACATGGACATCCCACTACCCAACATATAATATCAAAAAAACTTCCATGAAATTAAGGAGTGAGGAACCTAGATTTAGTTATGAAAAATATTATTTCTTTAATTAAAAATTCTCAAGATAAATCCTTCGAAATAATTACATAGAAAATTATCTGCCTCTCTTATTATATAAAATACTAAAAAACGCCCTTTGTGAAAAAAATCCAATCATCTGGGAGGAAACCCCTCCCCAACTCCCATTTTCTATATTATTAAAATTGACTCCCATATTCTTGTAATGAATTATCTATTTCTTAACATTTATACTATTTTCTTTATTTTAAATCTATGATAATTCTTCATTAGAACTAATGTGTTTGTGTTGTGAGTGTCCCTTTTCTCCATGATCTATAATTTTTTTTTATTTTATTATTTTCATTATCCTAAATTCTTCTTCTACATTATACTGATATTTTTTCCTTCATTATTTCTTCTTCAGTTAGGGTGATGTCCTCTTATTTTTCAATCCTTTATTGTTTTTTAATTTTATTACATATTAATATGTGTTAATTTATTTTTCATACAACTGTGTAGTGGGATTTGTTCCTTCTTGGTGTTCATTTTTAATTAATTTTATTCTATTTTATATCTCCCTTTTTTCAAATTTTCTATTATTTTTTGAGCTTTAAAATTTAATATACTTTAATAGATAAGTAAATCATTCATTTATGATAAGGTATAAAATATGGAATATTTTTTGAGTTTTAAATATATGTCATTTCATTTATTCATTTTTTTAAAATCTTGATGGATGTAGTGATGAATGTGGTGATAAAAAACTTCTTCCAAACCCATAATGTCTTCATATTTAATTTAAATTCAATAGTTTCCTTCACTAATAACATTTATCAACAGAGTGTGTAATGAACCAATAGAGTGAATTTTTATTCATATTGACATCCAAAAGAATATAAAACACTTTCATAATGTGATGGATCCATGATAAAGGTCATTTTAGTAATGAGTTATCACTTATATATATAAGACGGTTGAGTTATGTAAAGCACCACTCACTCTACAGAATCATCCAATTAGATAGTAATTATCATTATTCAAATTAAAACAATGGTAAACCATTTTTTTTTGATCCCGTTAGATTTTAAATTTCACCGAATAAAATCCATTTCATATAACCACTAAATAACCTTCACTTTTAGGTATCATACCCTATTATAATTTTATTTTATATTCTAATTAATCAAATACATTATATTTTAATCACATTAATATATTTCAAACAAAAAACAATAGTTTAAAAATTAAAAAATAAGAGATAAATGTGATGAAAAAATATCCTCATTGAGATAGAAATCCTCAAGGACAACCATTGTGGAATCACTCAAGTGATTATAAAATTTTAAAGTGTGTTGGTGTTCCTTTGATAAGGACACAATATGTCACTTTTTTGTATCATTTTTGGGGAGGTTTGTTCTTTTCTAGTTTCTCCTAAAATATTATATTTGAAAAATCACTTAAAAATACTAGAAAATATAACACAAATTTTTATGATAAAAATGATTCAAATTTTGGTAAAACTCTTATGAATTTTTTTATTTAGTTCTTGAATACTAAAACCTATTTTATTTACTACTAAAATTTGAAATATATAGAAACCCAATATTTTCATAACTATATATTAGATTTTTTAGATTAATATTCAATAAATTACACAAATACACATTAGAGGATCACAAAGATATAGTTACTTTGGAATCATGGAAACATAATCAACTGGTTCATTAGATTTATAAATATTATCCCACTTAGTTCCTCATAACCATAACCCTTATTAAAGATTTCACACATAATACCTATCATTTTAACCAAGGGGAAAAACATAATAAATGGTGAGATTAGATTATTAGTAACGTTAAATAAGGGAAATATATAAATATAATCTGATTATAAGGGTATGATAAGATGAGAATAACTTGTGAAAACCATACCATGCATATAAAAAAAATCAAATCTTGAGTTATGGAATAATGAAAAGTAGTTTAAGAGGCCTCAATTATAATGAAATCAAAGATCCTAAGCCATAATAGCATAAAATTTGTTGGGAAAAAATCACTCAAGGTGATGTCTTAGTGTTTTGTGGTGATTGTTTTTTTGAAAATCCCAGATGACCACATTTCTATATGGTTTTTGTTACCGAATTAGATATGTTTGAGGTGGCATAATTTACCAGTATTTTCCAATTTTTTGGGCCTCAAAATATATATTTTTTATGTCAAAGAAACTATTTACTCATTTCATATTTTGGAAAACCACAGAGAATCTAAAAGATTTTACATAGTAAATAATAGTTCATTTATGCTATGCAGATAGAAAAAAGAGGTATGTAGATTAGAGAGGAAAAATCAGAAAATGTAATATTTTCACATAGCAATGTTATATGGATCGCAAAGAATGCTATATGAACCTCAAAGGGGATTGAGTTTTTTTTATTACAGTGGTGATTTGAATCCATGGTAGGATCAGTTCATAGGATACATGATGCATATGAAAATCAGTGATTTAAGGGGATATGAGAATGATTATATGCATTATGCATACTGTATAAAAAGATTTCAGTAAAGGATGTGCCACATTAATGTTTTCAGTAATTATTTTTAGAATATTTTATAGATCTATATGACTATATAAATACCCTATGTTTCATCATTAGGGTATAGAGTAATATTTATTATAGAATATTATTATTGGGAGAATTTAGCGATGTCTAATGTTTTTCATGAGGAATTTATTCCATGATAGAAAAAGTGGTTCATGGGAAAGGATTCCATGAACGCATAATTTTCTAAGGGAAGAAAGATTGTGAATATTATTTTATATATAGGGTGATGTTAGTTTTTAAATAAAAGGTCTTCTGTGAAACACTCACACCACACACCTTAATGAATATCATAGAATATACAAGACAGTTTGCGGAGGGTGAAAGAAAGTTCACAAAGGGACTAAAATGGTTCACAAAATAAATTCCAGAAAACTTAAAGTATGTATAACATTTTATTTCATCTACTTGGTGAAAATAGTATATCATAGAACAAACATATATGTGTTAAAAAATTCATGGGTGACACAGAACAATATGATATTCTTTTAGAGGAGGAGTGATCAAAATTATGTTTAAAGAGAAGTGAGCTTTCAAATTATGATTTGTTGTAAACCCAGAGGGATGATGGGTATATTTTAAACATTATAAGTATAGTGAGACTGGGTATAAAAGTGATCTATCCCAATTATTATTTGGGTAGTTAGATTTAGGGGATTTGGTACATTGACACATTTTTGTTTTACGCTCCTTGGAAGTATCTCAGTGAGGGTGAACCATGTAAAATCATTGTGTCTCATGCATGATTTCATTTTTATTCATGCATTGTTATGGTAAAGAGATAGAAGTGTGTTTTGTTTAATGAAAAAATAATATCAAAATAATACACTTTTTTTAATCACTTATACCCAGATTCACCCCCCCCATTCAGTGTATTTAACCTAGTTGGCTATCATTTTGTATCAAAGAAAATGGTTAATATCATGGTTTCGATGTTAAGGGTTTCCATGCAGGTATTCAATCACAACGGAGTTCCAATATTAGAAGGAAGAAATATTCAATTATGACAGAATCTGTTGAAAAAATACTTCCTATCTTTATGAATGTATTTATTTATAGTTGTGATGCATGCAATTTAGGCTAGTGTCGAAAATGGTTCTTTATCAAAAGATGACCAAAATGAATTGGTTAATGATTAAAAAGGAATAAATGTTTTAGGGGGATCCCTATTTCAAGAAATATATATAAAGGTGAGGTTTTTTAAGTCATCACATGATAAGTTGGAATGATTCTAAATATTTATAATGGTGACTAAAAAGTCATAGAAACAAATATAAAGGTTCTATAGACCAAGTATAAGGATCTCATAATGTTCCATGATCAGTCTATTAATGCATTAATTGAGTGGGTGAATGTTTTTGTGGAGGAAATGTGACGTCTCTATGAAATTATTAAAGATATAAATATTTTTAATCACATCTTGAGAATTCTTACACGTAAGTTCAATACAAATATTCCCATATTGGAAGATAATGATCCAAGGGATTTGACATCGGATATCTTTCATGGTAAACTCATTTCATATGAGAAGATAAATTACGGTAATGGGTCTATGTAAAAAAGTTAATTTGAATGAAGTGGTATTCAAGGATGTGAATAATATCACTATATAATATGGGAAAGATAAGGAAGATATGGATAAAGTAATGCCATTCATTTCAACAAATTTACAAAGTGGAAAAGGAATGTTCCATAGGAAACATCCACTTGCATGATTTCAATATGAGAAAGTTGAAAATCATGGTGTGAGGTTCCCAAAAAATATTCATGATATTGATGATGATAAAGTAGAAATTCCCATAAATAGTTCTTCAGTACATGTGAAAGGTAAGAACTATTTGGTTAAAAAAATGAAAAATAAAAATATGCTTTCAAAGAATAATTACATTTTTAATGAATCCAAGGCAGAAGAGTTGGAGGATTACAAAGATCATGATAAAAATTATATGGTCAAATTTCAAAAAAATACCAAAATAAGGTAAGAAATAGATAATGATGAAAAATAATTTGAAGGAAGAGTTGATCTTCGAGTTGAATTAGAATCTTCACTTGAAGAGAGGGGAATTTGGAGAGATGAAGTGAAGAAATCCAACATGGGGGTTCTTGAGGCCAAAAATATTTATGCAGGAGTGGGTAGCAGAGATTTCTAAGATTATAGATAAATTTTAAAATATTAACTCATCAATGCAATAGAACACAAAAATCGTCAGTGAGTACAAGATGAACGTTGAAGAATAAAAAATGGTAACAAATGTTTCGAGTAATATTTTGAATGATCAAGGAAAAATCATAAAGAAGATTGATGAGGAGGTTGTAAAACTACAAAGGAAAGTGAAATATCTAGATAAAGTATTAACTCTAGTAAAAATATATCAAAAACAATATAAAATGGAAATATAGAGTTCAAAACTCTCGTGAAACAAACAAAGGAATGCGAGGAGAATAAAATAACAAATATAAATGTTACTGGTAAAATAGGGCCCAAATGAAAATAGAAATTAGTAATGGTTAAACATATTCCACAAGAACCCACTCAATTATTGAATATTTATTTAGGTTAAAATTATATTCAGTAGAATCATAGATCCCAAGATAAAACTATTAGTGTAGTAGTGACATATAGGAATGGACCCTACATTAGATGTTGTTGTTGTGGAAAGATGGGAAACTGATGAAATGATTGATATGTATACAATAGATACCAAAGGGAACAAGACCAAATATGGTATCCATAAAGATATTAATATTATATGACATCATTTGATGGTCAATATTTTAGGTGTGGAGGATTCAGAAACATGGAATGATATTCCTCATCACCAATTCAGAGAAATGTGCTGAAGTAAATTTAATGTGGTCATAAACAGCAGATAAATGTATCATAAAATGTGATGAAAATAAATAATTGATTTATATATCTTCATTATTAAGCTTCACCGTCATACTCTCATGAAAATAAATATTATCAATCCTTACATACTATGAAATCCAAACATGTATAAAAAAGAAAAGTGTTGAACATGTAGTAGTTGTAGAGATTTCCCTTAAAGAATCAGATCATTCTGGTGAATAGATCCTAGAGGGTGGATGAAAATACCATATAATAAGTAATAATGATCATGTTATAAGAATAAAATATGAAAATAATGGTGTTTTCGAATTTGGGAATGATAAAGTCTTGATGATTATTAGCTCTGGAAATTCCAAATTTGGGTGGATTGAAATGTGGGATGTAGATTTCTTGGTTGTATATTGTCACAGACACAACATTATTTGTGTTAGTCATCAATGTTACATAGGGTATGATATAATCATTACTAATAATTTTTGTATCATCAATGTAAGAGATGGTGCAGTTGTTCTATGGGGGAAAACGAAAAGAAATCAATACCTTTTATGTGGAGAAGAATTTCTGTTCTTTTTATAAAAAGAAGAACAAAATAGGTTGTGCAATAAATGACTTGGCCATATATTCCAACCATCCCTGGAAGATATATTGAAATTTGAAGAATATAGATATCTCCCTAAGCTGTCATGTGATCATTCTCATATGTGTGATGCTTGTCAATAAGGGAATATCATCATAATGATGTTCATGGAGAAAGTGAGAAAGTAAACCAGAGTGCTTGAATTAGTGAGTGCAGATGTATGTACGCCAATATCACGAAGATACAACGATGGGAAGATTTATTATATTATTTTTATTGATGATTTGAAAAGGATGGAATGGGTGTATGTCACTGCCCATATTTTTGATATGTTCAGTTTCACAAAACAGTATTGGAGGTAATCTAAAAGGATTATTAGAAAAAAGATTCTAAACATTTATATTGATATTAGTATTTAATTAAAATACATTAAAGTTGATAATTATCTAATGAAACACAGGATAAGGAATCAAGTTTTAGTATTTAGAAATCCTTAACCAAATGGAGTGGTTGAGATAAGAAATCAGATCGCCAACAATATATCAAGAATAAATGCTTATTTAATAGAACCTACCAGAGAAATTATTGAAGGAATAAGTCTTGAAATTTTTATATATATCTAACATGTATTTGTTTTTTTTGAAGAAATAAATGACTAAATACAATATTTTATATGAAAATAAGCCAGTATTGAAATACATTAAAATATTTTGAAGTATGTGTTTTATTCCTAATAAATATAAATATATGAAATTTGGGTCATGTTGAGATTAGGGCATATTTCTTGGATATTTAGGTTAAATAAAAGTATATAAATGTTTCAACAACAAGTTTGTAAAGTTATTTTAAATAAATGATATCATTATAGTAGATAATTAATAGAACGTACCACAATAGAGTGAATAGTTTCCTAATGAATATGATGAGGATGTAAGAACCTTAGGGGAAGTTGAATTGGAAAATTTTGATTCAAAAGAATATATTGATGGTGATAAAATTAAATTAAAATATATATGTTCACAAAAACAAATATTTTGAGCTTAATTTGATATACAAAACATCATTGGTGATCAGGCGGTTCTAGTTCAAACATGAAGAATGAAGTCATTACAGAAGGTATCCTTCCTATCTTAGGTAGAGCCTAAATGATTTTATGATTCTATTAGATATTAGAACATGGTTTATTCTATGAAAAAAGAGCTTGATAAAATTGAAAAGAATCAGGAAATGGATATCGTTTCAAGACCAACTAATAAAAATTTCATTAGGACCAAATGGGTGTTTCACAAAAAGATGAATGATGATGAAATACTGATCTGAATCAAATAATAATTGGTTTGAAAAGGGTACTACCAGATATAGGGTATTGAAGTTGATAAAAAATTTCCACCAATTGCGTGTTTGGAGATAATAAGATTATTCTTGGCCATAACAATGAAAAGAAGGTTCAATTATTTCCATATGGATGTCAAGTCATCATTTCTAAATTGGGTTATGTAAGAATAATATTATATTGTTCTTCCAGTTGGTTTTATCATTTAGGAATATGATAAAAAACATTTAGCTGAATAAGGAACTATATGGGTTGAAATGAGAACAAAGAGCTTAGTATTAACAACAAGATTATTTTTTGAATAATCTTGGTCTTCAGTGTGGTGGAGTTGATTACATTCCCTTTGAAAAAAATTTATAGTAATCAAAGGATGATGATGATTATGTATATCAACAACGTTATATTTGGTCGATCAGATAAAGAATATTGAAAATTGAATATATAATTCTGTATAATTCAATTTGAAATGTCAATGTTTGGTGAATTGATATTTTCCTTTGTTCATAGGTGATATAAAAGAGAATAACACATAAATTTCCCAATGTAAATATCAAAAGAGAGTTTTGAGAAGATTTGAAAAGGATGATTCCAAGGATATGACTACTGTAGTGTATAACCGAATTAAAATATCATGGGATGATGAAGTTAATGTAGATATTTCCTCTATATAGAGAAAAACCATTAGTAATCTATTATACCAGATAGTAACTGGACCTGATATTGTTTTTACCACATGCCAAACCACAATATATCAAAGAAATCCCAATGAAAGAAATATAAATTTAGTAATAATAATATATCATTATATCAAGGGCATGGTAAATTTTTTTATTGTACAATAATAAATCTTAGTATGAGTTATTAGGCTATATAGATAAATATTGGGTTGATTCAACAGATAATAGAAAATCAACGTCAGGTTGTCCGTTATATCTTTTTTGATTGTGTATTTCATGGCTAAGATAAATTCAATATCTCATTTCATTGAGAATAAAGGAAGATGAATATATTATAGCCACCCAATTTTTAATTCAATTATAGTAGATAAAGTACCATCTTGATGATATGGGAGATGAAATGAAGACTTTGATGGAAATCGATTGAAATAATTCAAGTTCTATAAATATTTGAAAAAATCTAGTCCATAACTCGAGGACAAAGAACATTCAAATCAAGTAACATTTTATCAAGGAGAAGGTGGAGCAAGGGCATGTGATGTTGGAAAATGTGCCTATAGAACTATAGGTTGTGGAAATTGTGACAAAATCCATACCCAAAGAATCCTTTGACTTCCATCAACTAGATATTAGAGTTTAGTCAAATCCCAACTCTTGAAAAAAGTGAGAAAGTGGGACCCACTCTCCCTTATGTATGATTTGTTTTTCCTAATGTGATGACCTGTGTTTTTTACCCCATTTCAAACCACAAGGAAGCGTTCATCAGGTTCATTGATAATTGTGGATAAATTATGGATATAAAAGGGGAAAAATTTATAAATAAGATAAGGGATAACCTAATATGGAGTATAGTGAATTAGGGGGGTGATATCTGATGATTCTAAAGATGTTCAATCAAAGGTTATATAACATAAAAGATGAGATTTGTGATGAAATAAGTAGATTGGTGTTGGGAATGAAGTGAGTCATTGAGGAACATTGCATAAAATCTTGTTTCTCATTCTGATCATATATCATTTCATCTTAGAGTGAGTGTTGGGATAAATATCTAATCTTTATTTTATTCATAAGATGAAAATGCTTGTAGAAGATGGAATAATATTTAATGATATATCAAATTGTGAAGAGTTATAAATAACCCAATGGGGGATATTATTGGGACGACCCCTCAAGGTTTAATCTCAGAGTTTTTAGTGTGATTGTGTTTGTTGAAAAATCAAGATGATCACGGGTCATTATGGTTGGTGTTTCCAAATCAGATATATTTATAGTGGTGTTGTTTCCTAGTGTTTTCCAAATTTTTGGGCCTTAAAATTGGTATTTGCAAAAATGAAAGAATGGATTTCCACATTTAATTTTTAGATAACCATAATGAATAAAAATAAGAATGTACAAAATAAGCATGGAGTTCATTGTCCATATAAGATAGAAGATGTTCTGTATAGACTGCAATGGAGGTTTGTAGATCAGTGAAGGAAAATAGAAAATGCATATTTTACTCATAGAAGTGTAATGTGGACCACGATGAATTATGCATGAACCAAAAAGGGGCTTGATGTTTTTTGGATGAGGGAAATGACTTGAAGCCATAGTAGGATCAGTTTGAGGGAGGAATATTGTTTACATATGGAAATGATTCATGGTGCATCACAAATGATTATATACACCATGCAGACTACATAACATTTTCGTAGTGAAGGTTGTACCGTATTAGAGTTTTTGATAATCATGATTAGTGGTTTTTTGTGCCTATTTTATTATTTAATGACACCTAATCAGGTCATTAGGGTATACCGAAAAATTAATTACAAAATATCATTGATGTTAGAATTCAGAAAGGTCATAAGTAGTCTATGAGGGAGTAATTTAGTGAAGGAGAAAGTGGTTCAAAAGGGAGGATTATTTGAATCCATAATCCATGGAGTGAAGGAAGATCATGAAGACCATGCCATCATAAAAGTGAAGGAATTATTCAAATAAAAGGTTGCCTATGAAGTACTCATTCCTCACACTGCAAGGCAGTTCACAAAAGATACAAGATAGTTCTTGTATGAAATAAGGATGTTTTCAAAGGAAATGAAACTATTTTCAAAATCAATTTCTACAAACTAAACATTTGTGGAAATGTGTATTTGACCTACTGGGTGAAATCTAAACTTCATGGAACACTTATATATAGGGAAAAAAAATTTAGAGGTGACTCAGAATAATAAGATAATCTTCTTGAGGAGTAGTGATCACACATCATTTGATAAAGTAGTGAGATTTGAAATTGTGAATAGTTGTAAACTAGGAGGGATAGTTAGTCCTCTCCAAACCTTGTAAGGTAATTTATCCTGGTCAAAGAAGTGATCTAACCTGAACTTTATTTTTTAAGTGAGCCTTAGTGGATTTGGTACATCCACACATTTCTATTGTACGCTCTTATGATATAGCCTAGTAAGGGTGAGCAATGTAAAATCATTATATCTCATGTATGATTTTATTTTTATTTATATATTATTAGAGGAAAAGGAATAAAGTGTGTTTTATTTAATGAAGAAATAAGATCCAAAGGGGAAGTTTTTTTAATATTTCATACACTAATTCAACTTTCTTATGCTATTTAACCTAGGCAGGCTAACAATATTTACATAAGATATCAAATTATTTCATAAAAAACATATATTATCATTTTTATAGTTGTCAAGGATCATTTCATATGATATCTTAGTGGAATGGGTTCAATCCCCAAACCATCATAGTAGTCAAGCTTCACTCCCACATCTATCATAGTGTAAAAAATACCCCTACTTAACTAGCTTCACTCCCAATTCTAGTTTTATTTATCTCATGGTATATCAATGTTCACCCAATTCATTGGAGGGAGTTATAGGTCCCACACATCACATAATGAACATCATACATATATGTTTCATAGGATTATAAATCATTCATCATATCAAAACACATGAAAATAAATGTTCTTCATAAATAATAATTATATCATAACTGATAAAAATAAGTAGACTTCATAAAAAATCATCATATCATAGCCCATGAAAATTAATGGGTTTAATGAAACATTTCATTATTGTATAACCAATAAAAAATAAATGGTTTCCATAAACTTTGTTCTATCATAAATATAAACCGTCCAGATAAATAATAATGATGGTATCATTGGATAATATCCCATGTAAATATTATATTACATCAAAGGATTTCGTATTAGATGGAAAATGATTTTGTAATATAACATACAACATTTATTGAATAAAATATCATTTCCTCTTTGAAAAATACATTAAAAATATAAAAAAATCAAATTACTTTTCTTTGAAAATTACCCTATAAATATATATAGGAATCATTATTTATCATTTAAAACATATCTTGACGAAAATATCATTTTCACTGTGACAAAAATATAACATGTAACTTTTATTAAATCCATTTCTTTTAAAATAAAATTGTATTTTTATAAATGAATCTTTAAAAAAACTGTATCGCTATGAAGGCAAGAAATTACATTCCTTCCATAAATTTTAAAATAATGATTCCATTCAAATTTTTGATAAAATGTAAAAGGACATTGTCTGGAAAATGAAATAAAGATTCATAAATTTTTATAAAAAGTAAAAAATGGGTAAAAATTTCTCTAATAAATACTTTTGATAATTTTAAGACCCTTATGAGAATTTTTTTTAGAAAACATCAATATGGATGAAAATAGGTTTTCAAATGTAGAGTAAAAGTAAGATGATTTTTAAAAAACATTGTTTGGGTATATCTAATAATTTATGAGAGGAAAATGAAAGGATAAAATTTAATCTCCATAAATATCCATATGAGAATAAATAAATGTTTTTATTGATATTTATTTCATAATATTTCATTATTTTAATTATAATCATCAACTATCCTAATAAACAATGAGATTGTAGCATAAAATGCTTACCAATTTGGAAACATAGAATCATAAGAACCATGAATTTATAAAATTAAATGAGACATATAATATCATGAGAATTAATAAATTCATGATATTTCATGGCAAATTGGATGTATATTCCCCACATAAAATAAGATAGCTGCAAAACATAATGTATGTCCCATACAAGACAAATTGACACCAAAATATCTTACCTTAAATATTAATATCCTTTAAACATATTCAAACCTATTGTATAATAAATATAATTTTATTATACATATATTAATGAATCTTAATTATATATATCATACCATATTTTATATTCATAAGACCTTTTTTTACCCATTTATAAACAACTACTTGTAAAAATCACATTTTAGGTAATAACTACTTTATTTTCCATTTATGTTTTGATTTTGTATTTTCAGTCCTTTTAATTTTATCATGGTTGAATAATATCGATAAATTTAACCATGATAAAAATATAATATATATTCATTATATATTTATTTATTTTAATCCATTAACATTTGAGATATAAAATGAAATACATTATTTATGGAGATGGTAGGTCGTACATATGCATGAACATAGTTTCTATTTTACAATAGATGTAAAAAAGAAAGGTAAAAAATAATTCATGTTTCCATAATCATTATTATTTCATATATATCTCATATATTTAGTAAATTTATACTTATTACCTTCCATGAAAAGAGTTAGTGAAAAAATTAATCACATCGCTTCACAAGGTGGTAGTCTGTCGTATACATGGGCAACAATATTATAACCCCCATGGATTGAAAATGGAGAAGGTAAATGAGATATAATAATTATATATGTGTAATTATGTTAAAATTATATCTATATAATAATTAAATATATCTTTATTACTATCCAAGTAAAATGTAAATGGGAAAAAACAAATCGCATCACTTCATGAGGTGACAATCTTCTGTACACATGAGTGCAGTTATTATTTTTCAAATGCTAGGAAAGTAAGAAGTTATATGTGATATTATAATTATAGAAGTATAATAATATCATTAAAATAATATATAAAAAATAAATCCATCTTTATATCGAGTCGAAAGATGTGGTAATGGAAAACGAATTACATAGGTTTGCAAGGTGTCAATCTGGCATACACACTATCGATAGTTTCGCTTTCCATTTGATGGAAGAGTACATTAATATTGGTTATTAAATTAAAATAATAAAATCTAAGTATATGAGATATTTTTTTTATATTATCATATTTGGATAATATTTGAAGCATTTATAGTGATAAATAAAATGAAAATTCATGTTTGAGGACCATACCTCTTCTTCAGAGTACCATTTTAGGTTTACCGCTAAATCCCTCATGGGAGGACATAATAATAAATATAATTCCTATAAATTTTTAGGATAGAATTATTAGGGATATTTGGGTTGGGGTTGGTAAAACCAAATGGGTTTGGATGTGATGATATGTGAGTAGAGGTGGTGGCCTTTTATGAGTGGGGGAGAGGAAACACATAGATGTTTTGAAGATAATAAAGTGTACCCACATTTTTAACATTCAAAAAGGCTAAAAAATGGGTCCTTATAATAACTTAGAGGTTATAAGATAGATATATTTAAATATAATGGGTTTCTGATAAGTTTCTAGTCCATTCTACATGTACTATTTTTATTTTAACACCTAGTAAAACGATATGAACTGTAACCATGATAATTAATTTTTACTACTGTTACTATTAAGTATGATAAAAAATTAATTTAACCATACTATATAATATTAATTATTCTTATTATAAATATTTATACAATTTATTTTCCTAAGAGCTGATGAATTTAATTTAAAATTAAATTTGAATAGGTGATGAAAAAGTGATTTTCTAAGGAGAGAATTTTCAAAAGTATAAAACATTTTTATAACAAAATTAAATATAATATTCATTTGAATGGGATAATAAGGATTGATAAATATATATTTTAACTAATTATACTTTTAAAAGCTTAACAAAATAAACTATGTCTAGTAAAATGTTTGAATGAAAAGTTATATTTCAATAAGAATTTCTATTTTTAACTATTTACTAAAAAATTAATCCTTCGATAAAATTATCAAAAATTAAATCTTAGATAAATTTTAAATTATAATATAAAAATTGATTTTTCTTTTTCAAAATTAATTTTCAAATATTTTCAACAAAATCATTTTAAAATCTATGTGTAAAATCTAATAAAACTACTTTTTATAAAAAAGAGTTTGTAAACATAAAATTTGATATATTATTATCAAAATTATATAAAATAATAAGATAAATATTAAAAAAATTATTCAAAAAAATAATATATAAATGTCCTTAATATCATTGAAAAAATGTGATTTTTAAAATTTATTGAGGTAAACCATGTTTTTTTAAAAAACTAATTTTTCAGAAAAAGATTTCAATTAGGTTCAAATGGTTTTTAATTTTATTTATAATTAATTGGTCAATAAATAAATAATTTTTCATACATGTGTAAATAATATATTTTCATCATTAATTTAATCTTATTCACATATTTTATTCCTATGTCTTGTCAATGTGTATCATATTAAATAATAATACTTTAATAGTACCTCATGTTTCTTTAAAACTTTGTGTTGTGTGTAGTACATGCTATCAAAAAAATAAATTTATTTGAAAAAACAAATATTTAATAAATAAATTTGTTACACTATAACCCCTTAAAATGAGTTTCTCTATCAATATTATATCACATTGGTATAAACAACATCCAACTCATCATATCCTCATGTTCCCATGTAGATTTATAAAGCTTGTGGTTTCACTTCTAAACTATGACTAGGTGAGTGGACTTGTTTCGTAGAACTTTCTCTCTACTGTCTAAAATCTCCACTTGTTGTTCCTTGTAAGAAATATCTCCCTTCATCAGTATAACCAATAATTTTAGTACATGTGATGGATCTGGTATTTACTTATATAAAAAAAATAGATGGAACACTTCATACGCTTGGGAGAGGTTCGGTGAAAGTTCTAATCAATATGTTGTTATCTTGATATGCTCAAGAATTTCAAAGGGACTAATATACATGGGTCTTAGTTTTCTCTTCTTTTTAAATATCCTTACCTTCTTCAATGGAGATATAAGTAGTATAATATTGGTATTCAAGAACTCTCTTGAGTGATAAGATCTTATCTTATACAAAAACATTTCTATTTAAATCTTGGGTTCATCCTTCTACGGATAGAATATAATATGTGATTTCAGTAATAAAAAATCCATGTAGTGGTAGATTATCAATGTTGAGAATCATATCAAATTTCACTAAGGAATAAACAATAATATATTCATAGGGATCAATCATACCAAATAATACATGAAATTCCCAATAAAGTAGTGAAAAATAAGCTCCTCCAATCATGATTCACTCCATCCACTATGATTTCATAAGAATTCCATTTTTTATTTATCATCATAGGTTATTGTGTCTTATCATCCTCATTGTCCCTTGTATTACAGAATTGATTCTCATAATTCTCAAACTCCTTTCACAGGAAGCACTAGAGTGTGGATGGTGCATTATATATTTCTTTATCTTTATTTTTATTATCTGATAACTTATTCACAATATTTAGGAGTTTTACTTCTCAATGATCTTCCTTTCCACACATAAAAAATATATATTTCCCCTTAAGGTAATTTCCTCCATTTTTCCTTCCACACATTTAGCATAAATGAAACTTGGTATTCTTCTCTCCTGGATTTTTAGTGTTTCCCTTATAATCCATATTTCATTTCTTATTAGAGCCCTGAGATTTATGGGTAACTCCAATATTCATTTCCACATTTAGAAAACATAAAATTATTTATTAATAGATGCCAAATGCTCTTATAGAGAACATCCTTAAGAGACTTCATTTTCATCTATTAAAGTGTCAATCATCCTTACATTATGGTAGGATGGTAATTATTGAATCATACCTTGAATGTATTGTAAAATTTTCCTAATAAGTACCAATGTATTCATCATCCTTTTACTTTAACCCAAAGGATTCCTTCACTTTATTCATGAAAATAATACAAGGAAAGTACTTATTAAAAATAGATTCATAAACTCATCCAATATCATAGAGTCAATTTCAGAATGTTGCCTCATATTATTGATGATAATACACTATTGATATGTTTCCCTTTCTAAGTGATAGATAACCAAAATGAATTTTACATTTTTTGAACATTGGAGAATGAAAAATAAATTTTTAGTGGTACATATTCATTGCTCAGTAACTAGTGGATCAATGAATCCACTAAAACATTGTTGATTTTTACACATGAAAGACTCAATAGAATGTTGTCCCATAACTTACTCATTTTGATATTTTTCTTGATTCATATCTTGAGAAAGTTGTGTGATCTGAGAAACAAGATTTATTTTTCTCGGTCACCTAACATTCGGTTTATCGAGAGGAATATTTTTTTATTATCTATTGGATTTATCATTAACTTAGTTTTTTTGGGTTCCATTCATTTACTAAAACCTAAATAAAATGGTGAGTATCAATATTCATTGTGGGAAACCAAATAATCATTAAGAATCAATTATATGATATCTAGATCATGATAACTTCCATTCAATCTATGAACCATAACATTATCCTAAGTCATTTTTTGTTATTATTTAAATCTTTTAATATGGTTCTTAATGAGTTTTTAAATTACCAAAGAATATTCCCTAGGATTGTAAAAATAAGTAAATAGTAATGATAATTATCGTTTACTACATAATTATCGATTTAATCTTGGAATAACTTTTTTGAAGTTATTACCCTTATGTTCTTCTATTCTAGAGCCACATCCAATTTTAGTATCGAGATAGGGATGTATTTCTAAGAAACCACATGTTCTTTCCTTCACCAATAATCCAATATGTTTTCCTATATATTGAATTGTCTTTATACTTAATCTTAGATATGTCACAAGGGATATCACTACTGTTTTCACATCCATGTTTTCAATGTTTATCTAAATATAAACTTTGATACTAACAATAGAAATCCAAGATTTTCATACATATATATTACATCATTTTTTATGAATATTCACTACATTACACTATCACATTTCTGAGTATCATAATGTTATAGTGCCTTTAGAAATTTGGAAATGTAAACAACTAGTTTATATGAGTTATACATTGTCTCCCACATATTTCTTTGTAACTATAATCCATCTTAGAAATGTCACATGTAATACCTATCATCATAACTTGAAAAAAAGAGACATAAGAATGGGTGAGCACAAATACTCAATATGGTTAAACAAGGGAAATACATAAATATAACATGAGAATAAGGTTATGAGAAAATGATTATAATATATGAAAATATTATCCTACTTATCAAATATTCATATCATGAGTCATGGAATAATGATTGGTAGTTCATAAGACATGAATCATGAGAAAATAAAAGACCATGAGTCATGGGAGCATAACATTTACATAAGACATGGAATTTTGGTATACACATAATATTATTAAATTATTTCCATAGTAGTCAAGGATTATTTACAAGTCTATCATAGTGGAAATCATTCACTCTCGAAACCATCATAATAATCATGGTTCTCTCTCAAAGATATTGTAGTAGAAAAATTCTCTTACTGAACTCGGTTTACCCCCCATTTGATTCCTTTTTATCTCACAAGATATCAATCATCACCCAATGTATTGGAGGGAGATATTGGTATCATCATTCACATAATGAAAATAATAGATATGTGTGCTATAGGATCATAAAACATTCATCACATTAGAACTAATTAAAATAAATGGGATCATAAAAATGCATTATATCATAACCCATAGAGAAAATAGGCTTTATAAATCATTCATAATATAAGAACCCATGGAAATAAATGGTTTCCATGAAGCATATCATCATAGCATATCCCATGGAAGAGATATAGGTGTCACAAAAAACTTAATCATAAATATAAAGCATCCAGATAAATAATAAATATGGTATCATAGGATCATATCCCTATTAAATATTAAGTTATATCAATGGATGTCATCTTATATATAAAATGATTTTGAAATATCACATGGACCATTTATTGAGGAAATTAGCCTATAAATTTTGGAAAAAAACCTGTTAAAAAATAAAACATTTTTTAAATCATTTTTTTAAATAACCTTGGATATCTATAAAAACAATATTTAATGATCATGTACTACATTTCATGTAGAAATAAGAATTTACACTTTAAAAACATTTTTTTAAAACATAAAATATTTTAAAAATAATTTTATTTGAAAATAAAATTTAAAACATATAATGAATTCTTTAAAAAATTGGTTTGTCCTAATAAAGGGAATAAATTACATATCGTATATGTTCAAAAAATATTTCCTTCACAATTTTGGTAGAATCCAAATTGGACATGTTTGGAAAACAACATGAATATTACTTTTAAAAAACATCCTAAAATTTTAAACATGAGTAAAAATATATTTATTAATTCCATCATATAATTTTTAAACATTTTTTAGATAATTTTTAGAAACATGGATATATCATAAAATGAATTTTTGTCTGAATGGAGAAATAAAGATTATTTTTATGAAAAATATTATTTTTGTATCTTTAATAATTTAAGAGATAAAAATGAAATAAACAAATTTATTCTCCCAAAATAACCAGGGGATAAGAAAATATATTATCTTTTTGAGATATATCTCTTAATATTTCATCATTGGAAGAATAATCACGAACAATACTGATAAACAATGAGATTGTACCTCAAAACTCATACCACTTTAGTATCTTTGAATCATTATCTCTATAAAAAAATAACATTAAATGAAACTTATAATATCATGATAATATGAAATTACATGTCAATGGGTCTGTATATACACATTATTAGTCAGATTAGGACAATAAGGAGGGAGAGAATTGTGTTTCTATAAAATTTTTTGTCTAAATTATTATTTAATAATCCCCTAATTTAAAATTAATTATGGCCTAGTTAACCAATGTATCTGATTTACAAATCTTTTGATGTTTTGAAAGATTTATCATAGAGTGATTAGTTCTTAGTAAAATTAAAATGAATTATTATTTTATCTTTTAAAATCAAAATAATAAACCAAATTCTAATATAGACACAATCTATGATCAACAATCAAAACGAAGTAATGTTTTCAGATTTAAATAAAATAGTTGAAATAAAACTTTGAAAAGAACATCCGATTTTAAAAAACAAGTTCTATCTCAAGATGGGAATTATTATTATCCACTTTATGATCACCTATCATAAAGATATTTATAAAAATAAACTTGATCCATACCCTAGATCGAGGTACACAATAGCATACATAGCTGTCTAGGTAAACTGAACCACTTCAATAGTTTTCATAGGAGTTGAAATATAAAATAGTCCACACATAGACCTCTTCCACTATTTTTTGGAGTGTAAGTGGTAAGAAGATAGGTGTGTGAAAATAATAATGTATCTTTGAGTTATTCATAGGATATAGTGTGTGTTTATATAATAGAGATACACACACTACTCCTATTGTAAGTAATGTACACAAGCAGAGCTAAAATATTGAGAAGGGTGTTAGAAAGATTTTTATGTTTGAATATATAGAATTAATACTCCTAGAAGACAGATTAAAGTAAAGATGGAGTTGTCTTTCAGGAATAGACAAAAAAATAGAGGGTCATGAAGCCTTACATCTTATGTTCTTACTGTTGTAGAGAATTAATCAAAGTGTTCTTCTCCACTCAAAATTTGTTGATGTATAAGATTTTTTATAGGGATTCACAAAACTCTTTTTGTTTTTTAACAACTGGTAGTTCTTATGTTATTGTAAGGTGCATGGTAATCTTAGAATATTTTCTCAGGTCACGTCCTTTTTCCTTTGGATCCATATATTCCCTTTATATAGTGTAACTATCATGTAGCAAGTTATTGGGTACCGTATACCTCGTACTAGTCTCTGACTTACATTCAATGTTGTCTCAAAATTATTGAAAAGATCATTAATATAATAACCAGTTCTAGGTTTCATATATATGACAGTTATAAGTAATTTTATATTTAAATGAAAAAATAAAGTATAACGGTGACTCAGGGTCAGTAGGTCAGTCTATCAGTGTCTCAGTCTATTGGTGTCTCAAACAATTGGTAGGTTGGTCTGTCGGTAGATCACTCTATTGGTAGGTACACTGTCAGCAGGTACTCTATCAGTAGGTACTCTGTTTATAGGTACACTATCGTCAGGTACTCTATCATTAGGTACTCTATTGGTATGTACTTTGTCTATAACTTGTTTATCAGTAGATTATACTTCACAAAAATTATGAGTATCAGTTAGTCACTATATCAGTAGGTCAAGTTATCGGTAGTTCAGTTATCAGTGACTTATAATCATCAGTGATTTATACTTATCCAAATTCTGTTAACTGATCTTATGATATAAACACTAATAAAATAATTTAATATTAAATTTAATCATTGTTAAATAATATTTAACTTAATAAAACATAATTAATAATGATTTGTGTGCATTAAAACTATAGAAGGTCAACAATATCTCCCTTATTGATGATCACAAATCATTGTATTATATAATATAGCATTTGAATTATGATGACCAAATTAAGGATTTCTTAATATATTATACATATTATAAGAGATGAAATTTTATGATAAACCGAAATATTTTACCGATCACTTAGAAAGCTTTTGTTTTAATCTAATAGTTTTTTTAATATTATGCCCAAGTTTAATCTTAAGACCCCCCTGAGATGTATGGAATAAACATACACATATCATAAACATTATCCCCCATTTTGAATTATCAAAAAGGAAAAAAAATAAATAAAATAATGAAAAGATAATGAGATGAAATCATAGAAGATATTTCCTTATTCAAACAATAAAAGAGGTAAAAAATAGTACAATAGATCCCTATCAAAGAGTCATCCAATACAATCTACTCCAAAGAAGATTCCATCACTTCATTTAACATATAAGAAGTAGAGGAGGTAGAAACATGAGGTGTAGATGTAGTTGTTGTAGGTACAGAAAGGGTACTGAAGGATGAAAGAGGAACTACATTAAAAAGAGAATAAGCAAGACTTGATCTAGAAGAGGCAAGCGGTCCTATAAGATCATGATGAATGAAATAGATCATTTGGGTTAGATCATGAGAAGGAGTCATGAAAAAGGTTGAAAAGGAGGCATATGAGGGAGTATAAGGGTGCATGACATTTTAGATAAGAGAAGCTGCTTGATAAATAATAGCAGTTCTCTGATGACACAGGTATGGTTTCATAAGATTGATAATGTCCTTGGGGATTTGACCACCATAATCCATATATTTTTCATAATATTCTTTATTCTCTATAAACATCTAAATATTAGGATATAATACCAGAAGATGTTTTAATTTATCTTTAAAGGCTTGGGTGACAGGATTCAGTCTCACATTCTCAAACAAATATTTGAAATGACTATCTAGTAAATGCTTTGTATAAACCCTCTTAAAGTAAAGTATACTTTCTTAGTTATCTCTTCCTGAGTATTAGTGCCCCCTATGTTAAAAATCATACCATGTCATATATATGATCACTTTTCTGTCAAATTTGGATTTGGCATTCAAAGAATGTGCCACCCACCATAGTCTGAAGCTCTACTGTTATTACAGTTCTGATCATCTCAACACCAAGAAAATGAACAGTAGGAGTAGCCAAGGTTGAGGCAACATTAATTACATATTGAAATACTATTTTCAATTAGTTAAAATCAAGGTCTATAGATGAAGTAGTATCATTCATAGAAGACTTATAAGTGGTTTCTCCAAGACCTTTCATAACCTTGTCAAAAGGTGATCTATATTCAATGGCCAGGCTATTAATGGCAGAAACCATATTAACTAGTTCATTATGAATCTTTTGATTATCTATGACAACTTATTCCATTAGTGTGATCAACTGAGGTTCAACCTTAGAAACCAACCTTTTTATTAGCATAAATGCATCTTATTCACAGAGCCTTAAAATGAGATAATTTTGATGGGAAGAGGAATATCTAACCACAGTAAACAACTCTATCATAAAATCACTGAGATAATCTTTATTTATATACTCTTTAGGTTCAGGTATAACTACTAGATTAGGATCAGGATCAGGTATCCTATCCTCTAAATCATGGTACTCCAAAACCAAATTAACATACCCTGTATCATTTCCCCACAAAGGTAGAACTATATCATTTAGAGAATAAAGTTCATAAACATTCACTCCCTTTTCTTTTCTCTAACCCTCAGCCGATATTCTCTTCCTACCATAAACCAACTATTTCACTGGATCCCCTGAAACTTCTCATTCAGCATGAAATTCATCATGGACATGTATATTTGGAGCTCTTTCCTCAACCACAAGTGATTTAAGAGCATCATTGGATTACACAACTAGTTCATGGTTCACTAAAGCAGTATCATCTAGTTCTACACCCGGACCTTGATCATCACCTGGATGGTCTGATCTGTTGTTTGATTCATCACTTCCTTCTTCTTCCCTATCACTTGCATCTTATGAATCTTCATTATTAGATTCATTATTATCTCCTTAATTTTCTTCTTCAAATCTATCACCGTCATCATCTTCTTCTTCTTTACTACCACTTTCTCATTTTCACCATTCGACACCTCATAACTACAAGATATATTATCATACTCAACATTATTTGACTCTTCAGTCTCATCATCAATGTCCTCATATAGAAGTGGTTTTGATGAAGGTAGAGGCCAAGGAGTAATAGATGATCTATAGGTCACCCATTTTGACATGTAACTATATCTTTGTCACATATATCATCAATAAGATATTATCCTCCATGATCTGCCTCAACTCTATCTTCCTCATCTGAATACACATAAGATTCACCTGGTCCTAGAACAGGGTAAACTAGGTTCCATGTCCTTGTTGGGTTATCAGCAGAATTAAAATCTTCATATATTTCTTCATTTTCCTCAACCCACATCTTCTTCCAGGGATTCCAATTTATTTTCATCCTCCTTCATATTTATTTTCTTAGAAAATATCCATAAAAGTTTATCATTGTTTCTTCACACTCATTTACTAAACCCTTATATTTTAACTTATAAGATATAAGCATCGGATAAAAAATGATTTTTTGTCATATGGTTTTATCATTTCACTAATATAAACCATAAAATATCTGAACAAGTTAACCTTATATTCCTTTATCAATAGATAATGAAAATAGACATCTTTATACTTTAGGGAGGTAGATTCCCCTTTAATAGGACATAACTGAGGCTGGATAAATTTGAATAGTATCCTACACTCACCATTCATATATATTTCTATAGGCCTTCTATGGTCTCTATTTTTAGCAATCTTAGCCAATGATTCCCCAAAACTTAATATATCCTTGGGTGGAGGTGCAATTCCCTGATGTTCATCACATACACCCTAATAGAGTACCTTTAAAAATTCTTCCCACTACATAGAAGAAAAATAAATTATTCTTACATTTACAATAGAAATAATCCAAGATACCTCTGAGCCTTCCATTGTAAATTCCGCATATATATTGAACTCAATCACAAGACTTGTGTAAAACAATCTTTAATTGTGGGATAAGAACTTCATACTTCCATGAGTTTAAAACACATTCAATAAGAGAGACTTACGTGGAAGTAACCATTTTTCATCCACCTCTTTCTCTGGGTGACTATTTGGCTTGTGATTTCATGATGTATAGGTTTCTGTTTAGGTTGACTAAATTACCCACTTTTATTCTTAGATGGATACGACTCATCCAAAGATCTCTTAGAAACAAATTTAACTCGTGCCATTGGTGAGATTTGAAGTTTTTGGTTTAAGGGAGATGGGTGGCAGTTCAAGAGAGAAAGGTTCAAAGGTAATAGTTTGTAAGAAATAGTTTCATAGTAAGAAAAAGTGTTGGATAGACCATAATTTTTTCATTTATAGATTTAAAATAAAAAATAAGGAATACCGATTAATATAAAATGAAATTATTAAAATATAGATGTTTTAACTTCAAGATAATGAAATGAAATTGTAGATCTGGGAGACACATCGTTGAGTTATATAAGTGAGTCCTATCAAAGAGACTTATCAGTGAGACAACACATGTGTGACATCAAATGATGATCATTCCCAACACATGTCTGATATAACTCATAATTTAGGAATTTAATTTATTAGTAAAAATTTCAGCAAGATTATGTTTAGTGTCAAATAAATCTAAATATATATCACTTTTTTGATAATGATCTATCAAAAATTGATGTATTACATAAATATTATTTGTTCATTATTGAGAAACTAGGTTTATTGATATATCAATAGAAATATTATTTTCATAGTTTGTAGGGACATGCCAAAATTGATATCCATAATCTTGTAATGTTTGTTTCATCCATAAAATCCGAGCACATGAACTACCAGTGGCTACAAATTCTCGTTCAGCATCACACTAGTTTCTGGCCACCAAAATATATATAGGTATTCAAGAGTTTCTGTTCTGCTTTATCTACACTAAATTAAAAACACATGATAGAAAGGTTTTATGGTGTGATTTAGATGGTATTAACTGAGATATCACCCCTAGATTGTTGGGGTGATTTCAATATTATTGAACCCCTAAGGAGAATCAAAGAGGAGGCATATTCCCTAGGATTGAAAGTTGAGATTTTGTCTCATGCATGGATAGAAAAGGCCTTCTTGTTTTGGGATTTGAGGGCGATAGATTTACCTAGTGCAATAATCAACGTTGAGGAAGATGCACCTAGTTTCGTCTTATCCGATGATTGATTAATGAGGATACTATCTTGATGTTCTAGGACACCAAGGTCACCCACCTAGTTCTATGCATCTCAGATCACTCTCTGCTCCAAATTTCATTGGGTGTACTGGTGTCATGGTATGATCATATCAATTTTTCTAAAACCTAATTGGTGGAACCAAGATTCCTCAACATGGTTAGGGAGGAAGAAATCTCAATATTTTGGGGAATTTGTTGATCCCAATCTTTGATAAGTTAAGGAGGCTCAAACATCTTCTTCACAACTAGTGGAAGAACCTCACCACACATGATCAGGATCTTTATGAGATCTACAAGGAGGTTTAAGGAATGAAGGATAATCCTGAAAATAAATGGAATGAAATTTTGTTTATTGAGTTAAGGTTAAAAAAATATCACCTCACTAATATCCTCTTGAGATAGGAATGGATGGTTAGAGAAGAAGGTAGTGTAGGATGGATTCTAGAGGGGGGTCAGAATACCAATTTTTCTATACATGTATCAAGAAATGATGTCGCGTTCAGATGCCCAACTTCCTCCAGAAAAATAGATCTTTTTACAATTATGATGATGAGGTGGGGACTCTAGCCAATGAAACCATCAAATCCTTACTAACAGCTCCCAACCCAATGATGGTTGGAGGGTATCTGAGCGTCCCTACTAAAAAATTTTAGGACATACCAAGCATAGTTTCAGAGGATATTGATGAGTGATTTGGGAGGCTCCCTAAAGAAGAGGAAGTATGTGAGGCGATATAGACTCTGAACTCGGGTAGCTCACCAGGGCCCAATGGCATACTAAGTTCTTTTTACTGGGAGACTTGGGAAATTGTTAAAGGGGATATTATGATATAAATGTGCTATTACTTCCAAGGGTATCTACCACACATTTCATGTGCCACCAAGATGGTACTAATTCCAAAGGTGAGTAATCCATAGTCTATTGACCAATATCATCCTATAATAATGTGAAATATACCATACAAGGCCTTGTATATTATTCTCAACAAAAGACTGGCCTCTCAGTTGAATTCATGTATGGCGCATGAACAACATGGTTTTACCAAAGGGAGGTCTATCCAAGGTGCAATTGAAGTGGTGTAGAAAATGGTTAGTGGCATCAACAATAAGTCTATTAGTGGAAATTTTATGATTAAGGAAGGCATGAGTAAGGCTTACATAGGATGGATTGGGGTTTCATTTTAAGGATTATGGCCTGCATGGGGTTTTCTAATTAATTTATGACCTTATTTTATATTGATTCAGATCAGTCTGGATTGCCACATCATTTTTCAGAAAGAAATTTGGTTTTTTAAATAATTTATGTGGCCTATGGAAAGTGGATCCTCTTTCCCCCACACTTACCATTATGACACAAAATTCACATAGCTATTATATCAACATAGGCCTTTACATGGGTAAAATATTCCCTTATAGAAATAGCAATGTCATAAGGGATATATTTCATTTGATGATCATAGATGACTCAATTCTATATATTAATGGAAGTAAGAGTTCTTTCCAGGGGCTGAATGAAATTCTTGGGGAGTACTGCATGTGGAGTGGCCAGGTGCTAAATAGCGAGAAAATCCTCTACTATATAACTAGGAATGCTTTAGAAAGTAGGGTAAGGGATCTAGACAACAACCTGAACATGAGGAGAGGATCATTACCTATGGTGTATCTCGAAGCACGGTTCATTCCCTTTTCAGTTAGAGTTCATCATTTTCATAATAATGATGTAAAGATCATAGGTCGCATCTACAACTAGAAAACCCAATTCATATCCTTTAGACGTCATATCACTCTGATGAATAGTGTTCTTGTTTCCATTACCATGCACATTTTGTCTACCCTGAAGGTCCCTTTTAGGGTGATGGATTGCATGGAGAGGATTATTGTGTCTTTCATATGGGATGGAAAAATGGAGGGAAGAAATATCTAGGATTGAGGGAAGCATCTATCCAGTCCCCCCTCTGAAGTGGTTATCAATTTGAGAAGTGTCTCCTCGACCACACTAGGGTTACATGTAATACTCACATGGGGGGATTTAGAAGGGCATACACTGTGGGGGAAGGACAATGCAAGACAATTATGGGATTATTGTGAATTAGAATTGATCGAAGCCTTCTAGGATTTAGAATCTGATCAACCCACATAAGGAGATTTGACACCAACACTCCCAATGGCTGTTAGAAAGAGGGGACATCCATTTTGGCATCAAGATTGGGAGGCAGGTAGTTTTTGGTTTCCAAGATGATCTAAACCAAACCTCTCATTTCAAGAGTCTAGAAGTTATCCCAGTTTTATTTAAGAAATTCCCAATAATAACTAACGTGATGACATCAAATACATTGGTTTAAATAAGGACCTTGATAAAATAATTTTTATGGGATCATCGTCAGGTGAGATATCCATCATGTCATTTGCTCATCTGAGAATGGATTCGACTACTGAAGGCATATGGGGGGAATCAATATGGTTCAAATATATTCCATCTAAGTTTAACTTCTTCTTGTGGCATTTGAGACATATGGAACTACCCACGGAAGAGAACATCCAACACATATGTGTTACTATGGCTTCCAGGTGATGGTGTTCCAGAGACCACAAACAACAAATGTTAGGGCACTTCTTCTTCAATAGTGACTAGGCTAGATGGGTTTGAAAGGAATTCGGGGCCTTCTCAGGATTAAATGAACAAGGAGATATAGGATATGTTTTTCAACTTGTGGTTTCAAGGAGCTGGTGAGTAATATCGAGATAAGAAATCTAGAGTTATCATTCGAATGCCGGGATGTTGGATGATATAGAAGTCCAGGAATGATGTTCATCACAAAAACATTAGTAGATATCGAATAAACATTATATTCAAAATGTATAACAATCTTCTAGACCTAATTATACTGTGCATCGATTTTCATGTTGCGTCATCTATAAGAATGAGCATCCTGAGATTTTTTTTATTCCAGTGAGAACCAGTAGCCCAAGGCAGGGACACTGGGTCTGGTGGTATCCTCTCAACTGTGGGATCAATCTTAACACTGATGGGTCTCTTTTTAGGGGGGATATGTTGGGGAAAGGGGACATTAAGGACCAATAGTGGTATGTTCATATAGTATTCTCATAGTTTTTTGGAAATGGTGATACTATATAGGTGTAGAATTAGGCTATGGTCAAACATTTGGAGAATTCCAAACAAAGACAAATCATGTTGAAGGTAGTCGAGACTAATTCCTTGAACCCTTATACGGCTTTGTCAGGAAAATCCATGTCTCCCTAGAACATTGTGTATATGATTTGGAAGTGTAAATAGATCGTGGGTTACTAAATGTAGATCCTTCATACTTGGTAGGAGGGGAAGATGGTAATGGACTTCCTGGCAACAACAGAATCACCAAATCATAGAATTTCTATATTCCTCATATTAGGTTATTTTCTTAGTGAGGGCATCATGTTTTTTGTTAATGATGATTTGGGGTTGCAGTACTTTAGACCTTCATGATGATTTTGTTCTCTTTGTTTTTTCTCAGCTTTTCAAAATACATAAAAATGATAGTTTTTAGTCAGCACACATACACACACTAAACATAATATCAGGTTGGATATTAGTCAAGTAAGTAAGACATCCAATCATACATCTATAACTTGTTTGATCCACTGATTATCCATCTTAATCAAGATTCAATTTACTACTCATAATCATAGGAGAATCACTAATGTTTGTTTTATCCATATTAAACTGTTTTAAATTGTATTTTGAATATTTAAATTTATTTAAAATAATTCCTTATTTTAAAATATTTAAATACTTAGAAATAATTTTCAATCACCCATTAAACTCATTTCAAATTCATTTCGCATCCTTTTTTAAAAATTAACTAATAATAATTTTTTTTAAGATCTAAAAATAATATCATAAACATATATTTGAAAATCTAAAACACCATTAGAAATTATTTTTTTGAAAATAGTTGGATCATCATTCCATTTTTTAAAACCATTAGAAAAAAGAAAATTGTTCAGCCTATCATACCAAGCACTTGGGGCTTGTTTTAATTCATACAAGGATTTTGTTATTTTGAAAACATGATTTCGAAAATGAGGATTTTTAAAATAGAGGGTTTGTTTAAAAAATATCATCAACTATATACCCATTTAGGAATACACTTTTATCATCTATTTGATAACATTTTAAATTCAATTTTTTTTCATAATATAGTTGTATCATAATGGATTCAGCTATGTAAATTATTGGAAATGATAATTTATAGTCAATTCCTTCTTTATGACTATAACCTTGTGAAAATAATCGGTACTTATTTCATACTATAGAACCTATGGTCAAGGTATATATTGGTCTATCAAAAAGTTTCCAAAATTTATTTTTTTTCAATCATATTCAATTTTTCTTGCATAGCCATCACCAAAAATTCATGATTGATTTCATTATTGACGTTTTTATGTTCAAAGTGTGACAAGAAGGCTTGATGTTCAACCTGGTTTCTTAGAGAATATCTAGTCTATGTCCCTTTACCTAAGCCTCCAACTTTAGCATCTAAAGGATGATTCTTAAGGGTTCTAATAGATCTAGAAAAAGATAGGCTATTTATTTCTGGGTCTCCTATAGATTTGGGTTCACTATGATCAGAATCTGGAAATTCTCTATAACTGGATGATGTTGATGCTTTCTTAACAGCAGAGTCAAAATTATTAGAATTAACGTCAATATTTTAAAAATCAAACTCAATATTTTCTAGGGTGTCTTAGATTCATGTAGATCTGTTTCATAAAATTTGATATGTATAGATTCTTCCACACACTTGGTTGTTTAATTAAAGACTATATCAGCTTCTCTTGAGCTTGAATATCCTAGTAAAATCCCTTCATCACTCTTAGATAAAAATTTGGAAACATTATATTTTATATTAATGATATAGAATTTGAAACGAAAAGAATTAATGTAATTAACCTTAGTCTTCCTAATATTCCGAATCTCATCAGGATTTTTCTTAAGGATAGTTCTAATTAAAACAATATTGATTACGTAATAAGATATATTCAATACTACATCACAAAAAATTTTATATCATATTCATTAATCATTGTTTGGACTATTTCTTATAAGGTTTTATTTCTCCTTTCATCAACTCCATTGTTCCAGGGTGTCCCAGGAGTAGAGAAGTTATGACTATAGCCAAGTTATTAGAAAAAAGATTCAAAATATTTATTTTCAAACAAAAAACCATGATAAATTCTTATGTTTTTGATTCTATACCTACTTAAAGTTTATACTAACTTAGAATACCTTGTAAAATAAGATAAAGCTTCAATTTTTGTGCTAAAAAGAAAGTCATAGTATACCTAGAATAATCATCTACTAAAACATAGATATAATTCTTACTATTTAAACATAAAACTCTAGAAGGTCCAAAAAACAAATATGGACCAAATCAAGAGCGTGAGAATTTGAAAATTCTTTATTTAGTTTGAATGATATTTTTTTCTTTTCTAATAAGGATTACAGACATTATCTTTGGGAAAAATTATTTTTATTGGTCCTTAACTAATCTTTTTCTAGAAATCATTCTATGTGAGTGAATGTCAATTTTTCTAGTCTCTAATTCTAGATCCAAGACTCTATATAAAATGAACCTAAGTAGGAAAATTTTGAGAAACTAAGGGATATAGGTTAACAACATATACATTTTCACTTCTAATGGTAGTAAATACTAAATCATTTTTGGAATTTAAAACATTATAAGAATCATTTTTAAATTTAAAAAGAAAACTTCCTTCAAAAAACTCTGAGATGGTGAGAAGATTATAATTATGACCATAAAAAATGAGAGTTTATATTTAAATTATTTTAACCAATTTGACCAAGATCAATTATTTTCCCTTTTACATTGTCACCAAAGTTGACATGCCCACAATAAACATTTATGAAGTTCTTGATTTAAGAGAAGTATACAATGAATTTTCAGGAAATGCTATTGTCCAAGTACCATAATAACATACAATAACTCTTTAAAGAGCATTCCTACAAAAATAGATCAAATAAGAAAAGTCTTTGGTGCCCATATTTTCTTGGGTCCTGTAGCATTAATCATTAAATATTTGTGAATCCTCATTTTCTTCATGGATTTCCTATAATAAGATTGTAATGTTTTATAAAAATAAACCCTATTTGATCTAGAAAAACAAGAATTAGTGAAGGAATTTCTAGTTATGTAACATTCAACAGATTCTTCACTTCTAGGCACAAAACCAAATTTTCTAGATTTTGATACAAAATTATTTTTAATAAAATTTCATTACCCTTGTTGATAACCTGTACCAGTAGTTCATTTTGGAAAATATTTCGTACCCTGAATTGAGTTAGGGTATTTATAGATTTTTTAAATTTCTCTAAATCCTTATTTAATTACCCATTAGACAGTTTGAGTTTATTATTCTCAATGAGCAACTGAGAATTATTTTCATTCTCAATAGTAAATTTATACTTAACAGAAATTGGAAGTTCATGTTTCTTTTTGATATAAATTTATTAATCCTTTTGTTAATTGCATATATCCTAAATCATTTTATAGTATTCAAAAATATATTCCTTTTTTATATTTCCAGAATCAGATTCATCTTTAAAATAATAAAAATTATGTATAGGGGATTCTAGAGTTATCTTGGGTGTGTTAGTCATAAAACACATGTTGGATTTATCATCCTTATCATCATGTGATTAGTATAAGTCACTAGAGAAATTCTCATAAGCACTCCATGTGTACTAGATTTCCTTTTTGTACTTCCTATCCTTAAACCCATATTTCTTTTTGTGCATTATTTCTAGAAAGTATGCTTTTACATGTTCTCTTATCTTCTATTCATATAATAATATTGAATTTATTTTGTCACCTCTTTTACAATATTTTTTTCTAGTTTCCCTTATCATCATACATCTTTTGTGACTATGATTTATAAAATTTATTCTTTATATAAAACTTTTTCAATCTTCTATCTAGTTGATCCATTTCCTTATCACTTTCACTTAATGATTCTTCTTTTCTAGAAATTTCAATATGAACTTGAATTTTCACTTTCTGATTGTGTTTAAAATAAGTGGTTTGATAGCAACATATTTTCTTTTAAGTTCATCATATTAATATCTATTAAACATAAGTTCTTCTTCATACATATTAAACATAACTATATGATTATTTACATGTAGTCAATCAATATCACATGATTATTTAATGGATATTGATGTCCCTGCCCATATTTTTGGAAGACACCTAAAAATTCACATGATCTGTTCCTTTACAGTAATTGTCTTTCCCAATGAAATCATCACACTCGCGATCTCATTAAACCTGATATACAAGTCAAAGATAGGTTCATCAGACTTCATTTAAAAGTAATCATATTTTATTTTATAATTGTTAAATATCATTTCCTTAACATTAGTGGTTCCTTCATGTAAAATTGTTAATGTTTACCTAATTTCAAAGGATATTTTACATGTATAAATATAATTAAATTCTATATCACCTAAAGAAAAGTATAAAGAACTCATAGTATTTCAATTATAGTTATAGGTTTTTTTAGTGGAATCACTACATGTGTGTCTAAAAGTATTAGTAATTTTATGTTCATCAACAATAGAAGACCAGATTTCAAAACCCATACTTTTGACATACATTTTAATTTTATGTTTTTACTAGGAATAATTTGTGTCATTGAAATTGGTAGTCCTATTTATAAAAACAACTTCCTATCTATTATCCATTTAAAAAAAATAGTTTAAGCAACTATAACTTTTGAACTGAAAAAAATTTATAGATCTTTAAAACACAACAAAGATCACAGCTAAAAATATGTAAAAGCTTTTAGAACATAAAACCTCTAACACGAAATGTTGGTCAGAGTATGACACTCAAGAGGGGGTGAATTGAGTTCCTATAAAAATTTCTTTCATTTTTTTTTAAAATCCCCCAATTTAAAATCAAATACTACCAAGTTAACAAATGTAGAAAATTTATAATAGTTTTGATCTTTTTAAAGATTTCTCAAAGAGTAATTATTTCTCAGTTAAAAATTTTGAAGTATTATTTTAGATTTTTAAATCAAACTGCTAAACCAAATTTTAATATAAACACTATCTATGATTAAAAATCAATTTGAATTGACATTTTCTAATTTAAATAAAATAGTGAAAATATAAATTTTAAAAGCATAGAATATTTTATAACAAGAGGTTCAGTCTCAAGATGAGACTTAGTCCTCTCCTCTTTATTATCACCTATCCTCAATAAATTTATATAAATAAACTTGATCCACACCCTAGATCAAGGTACATGATATCATGCATGCCCATACTGGTCAAATAGACCTCTTCTAATGTTTTATTGGGAATGGAATTTACAACCAGGCCATGCAGGGACTTCTTTCGTTATTTTTTATTGGGGTGTATGGTTTAAAATGATATGTTTGTGTAGATATCAATGTATATTCTAGTTATTAAAAATAGATAGTGTGAGTTTATATAATGGAGATAAAAACACTACTTGTATAGTAAATAATTTTCATAGGAAGAGATAAAATATTGATAATTGCATTAGAAAGCTCTGTGTGTCTAGATTTGAATCTTTGAGACTACTTAAATATTGACTGAAGTGAATTTGGATTCGTCTTTTAGGAACAGATAGAAATAAAAAAAGGGTCTTGAAACCTTATATCTTGTATTGTTAGTGAGATAGATATTTTTTCAAAGTTCTCTTCTCTAATCTTCAATTTTTTTCTATATAAGTTATTCGATTTGGATTTATAGTTTTTTTTTGTTTTTAATAGCTGTTAGTTCTTGTGTTGTTCTAAGATACATAAGCATCTCAATATATTTTTTAGGTGGTGTCCTCTTTCTTATTGATATAGATATTCCCCTTATACTATGTAACAAAAAGAATCATGTTCTCTCATACCTAATACCTTGTACTATTCTCAAACATCCATTAAAATTTATCTACAAAAGATAGAAAATCTCATTAATATAGTATGTGGTGCTAAGTTTCACAAATATGAACATCGGAAGTAGTTTTGAATTTTAATGTAAAATGAAGGAATGATAGTGTCTAAGGGTCGGTAAGTCAGTATTTTGGTGTCTTAGACTGTCGGGGTCTCAGTATGTCAATGTCTAAGCCAATTGGTAGGTCTTCTATTGGAAGATTACTATGTCAGTAGTTACTCTGTTGGTAGGTACTCTGTCGATAAGTACTTTGTCGGTAGGTACTCTATCGGTATGTACTCTATTGATAAGTACATTGTCTATAACTTAGCTATAAGTAGATTATACTTCACAAAAATTCTGATTATATGTTAGTAATGTTGTCAGTAATTCAATATGTAAATTGGTTAGGTATCTATGACTTATAATTACAAGTGACTTATACTTAACCAAATTCTGTTAACCAGTTTTCTGACATAAACATTAGAAAACGTTGTTAAGATTAAATAAAAAACATGGTAAAAGAAGTTATAACTCAATAAAATATAATTAATCCTATTTTTGTATCATTAAAACTAGAGTAGGACAACACACCTCATAAAATAATATAGGGGCATAACATAAATTCTATCCCAAATAAGACAAATTGAGAGAAAAATCTCTTACCTTAAGTATAAAATTCCTTCATGCACATTCAAACCCCTTTATATAATAAATATAATATTATTATAATTATATTCATGAATCATAATTTTATATACCATGTCATATATTATTTTTATGACCTTTTATTACCTTTTTATTTACAATTCCTTGTTAAAATTATGTTTCGGGTAATAACTGCTTTATGTTTTATGAATGTTGTAATTTGGAATTTTCTATCTTTTTAGTTTCATCATGGTTCAAACATAACCATATATTTAAACATTATATAAATACCATATATAGCCATTATATCAGTATCTATAGTACCCCATAAAATTTATATATATAAAATGAAATACATTGTTCATGGAGATGGTTGGTCGTACTTATACATGAATCCTGCTTAAATTTTTAACTGATGGAAAAAATTTAAATAATAATTCACTATTAAATAGAAATTATTAATTAATATATATAATATATATTTATTAAATTTATGATTTTTACCATCCATGAATAGATTTAATGAAAAATGAATCACATCGCTCTGTGTGGCGGTAGTCTGTCATACAAACGAGTGACATTATCATATCCCCCACAGAATGAAAAGTAAGAAGGTATATATGATATCATAACTGTATAGGTATAATAATATTAAAAATATTATATATATTCATTTCATCTATCCTTATTACCAACCAAGTAAAATGGAAATGGGAGAAACACATCACATCAGTTTAGGAGCTGATAGTTTTCCGTAGACACGATTGGCGTTATTGTTTTCCCACATATTGTAAGGGGAGAAGTTAGGTGTGATATTATAATAATATAAGTATAATAATATCTTAAATATCTTATATAATCATTAAATTTTTAAATATATCTATCCCTTAGAGGTGGTGATGGGAAACAAATAACATCAGTTAGTGAGGCTGTAGTTCATCGTACACACAATCAACAATTTCATTCCCCCTTTTATGGAAGAGAAGATGGATATAGGTTTCTTCATTATCATAATAACATCTCAGTATATGGAAGATATGGGTTTTATCAAATCATCCTATTTTAATAATATTTTAATTGATTAGAGGAATAAATAAAATGAACACACAAGTTTAAGGATTATATCTATTTTTCATTTAACCTCTTTAGGTTTAAGCATAAAAACATATTTGGGGGGGATTAATAATCAAACTAGGGATTATAGGATATAATGGGGGATATATGTAAGATATATGGGTAGAAATTTATAGAAACAAAGTGTTTTCATAGTGTTAAGTGGAGAGGATACGGAGTTTCCACTTATAAGTGGGGGAGAGGACACACATGATTGTTTTAAAAATAATAATGGGTACTAATGTTTTACCCATGCCAAAAAGAACAAAAATTTTCAATTATCAATATGTAGAGGAATTAATATTAAAATATCATAATAAAATGGGGATTTTACCAATTTTTTGTTCATTCTACAACTTTCCTTTTTTGTTTAACCCTTTTTAAACTCGTTTTATCCTTAACCAATGTAATTAATATTTTTTATTTTTAGTATTAATTATGGTGAAAAATTATGTAGAACATATTATATAATATTAATTATTACATGTTATTACTATTTTTTGGTACCCTAAAACCCCTCTATTATCATGATTTTGTTGAGTCTCATTGAAGGGTTCTTTAGGTAATATTTTGGAAATTTTAAAGGGTTATTGGGATGTAAATGTTTGGTGCCCGGTTAACAATAACTCTGTACCATGTTAGTAAAAACCATGAAAAACCAGAAAGTTTGGAGACTTTATAGTTGGTTCAATATTTTAAAAACCATACACCCACTAGGGAGAAACCATGTAACTACATCAGCAGGGGCACCTGTGTAGGGATCATGGTTTGAAAAAATGTTTAGCCCCTCAAAAGAAACCAAGTGTATGATTATTAATTAATTCAAATATTATTTTAAAAAATTGATAACCATATCTCTTCCCCCACTTGAGCCAAAATTGACCTATAATATTTTACTAGTTATCAGAAGCTCTCAAGTACCAATATTCTCTTCTAAAACCCCCTTTTTGAGGTGAATCAAAGCATGGAAATTTTTGTTATATCCTTTTATGGTAATTTTTCCTTCGCTGGTCATTCTCTCCCACTCTCTTCTTCACTTATTTCTTGGGTTTATTAGGTCGCAATGTTATTGGAGGATCTAATCCTTATTGTTTTAAATCTTAAATCTAGGTTTGATTCTCATTTCTTCATTTTTGATGTTCTTCGTTAATTTTTTCTATTTAGGTATTTGGGATTTGTGATCTTATGATCTACAGTAGGTGGAGCCATTTTAGATTTTGACAATTTATTTGACCATAAACTGATTAATATAAATTAAATTTAATTCAATTGTATTATGAAAACCAAATTTATTTTATTATAATATTTTGACTTAATTAGGCATGATATTGGGGAAACATACAATTCCATTGAATTGGGGAATATATTTGGAAATTGGATGAAAAGTTTGTGTAAAATTAAATTAGGGAATTTAAAATGATAAATTTATATGTGAAATTGATTTCAAATTGTTTCTAAGAAAAATGGTATAAATTATTTTCATAATAATCCTTTAGTTTTATCCCGAAAACATGAATGATTTTATTATAACCTCATTTGAGTTTTCAAATATAAATTGGAACACTGGAATGGGAAACAGTGGAATTGTATTTTAAATAGTTTTGAAATAAATTTACCATAATTTAATGTTGTTAGAGAACATGCAATCCTAGGTATTTAGTGATTTATTTATAACATCAATATTTTTACATTGTAAAACTATAATAAAACATAATGCATTTGGTCACATCTTTGATGGGATGATGAGTCCTATTTGACCATTTTTTAAGGGATGTGTGTAATTATATTATCATGATCACTTATTAATGTATATGGAGATCTCATAACATTGAACTATCATACCTCTTAGAAGTTTCCTTATTCATCCTTATTAATTTTTTGATATATATTTCAATTATTTTAAACTATTTTACGCATACCTTGTGAATTTATATAAAAAATTTATTAATCCATTTTTTAAAGTATTTTCATTAATTGAATTATAATGAATGATTTTCTTAAATATTATTTTGAACTAACATTCATGTTTATTTAAAATTTATAGCTTTATTTAGTTAGTTAAATATGTTATGTGATTATAGAATCCTTGGGGTGACCCTACTAGGATTTTATCTCACATCCTACCTGTTCCTTGAGGTGTTTATATATTATATTCTTTAAGGTTTGAACAAGGGTAAAGGGCCACATAGAGGTGGTTCTTATTGTTGATCATTTGGATTAGAGAGTTTTTTATATTGGGTCCTCAATTGTTTATCCTATATTCAAGTAATTTTTTATTATACATTAGGTTTGTAAACAAGTTTGACTTTTAGTACAGTTATTCATGTAGAGTTTTCTATTGTGCATACTGAATTGTATATTTTACATCCCTTTTTATGGAAAAATCATTCCTACTTTCATATTTATTGATGATAGGTTCTTGTTAACAACTCACAGGGATCGGTAATTCCATTAAGGATGTGTCAATACTGGCTCAAGTATCATGGTACTAGGGTATTCTAGATGGTTCCAGACAAAGTGATATCATAGGTTTAGTTTAATAATCTTTCATTGATATATTATGTTGTTGTGTGATTTTTTCGGGACTTAAGAGGATGTTATGACTGATTGTATGTACATATCTCAATATAATAAGCATTTAATAACAAGGGTTGGGTTGGTAATTATATCTAGGTATTAGTTACATTCTATTCCCTAACATTGATTTGGATATTTCGAAATCAAAATATTGTTAATCTATCTATTAGGATTAATTTTCCCTTGTTTCCATATTTGAGTGTTTATCTGAGTATCCTTCCTAATGTCTTCAATGCAGACTATTGATTTTTTATAGAATCATGCCTATGAGAATATGTTTGAGTGGGATATAGGAGGAACCTATTGGTGAAGCTCAGTGATCAAATCCACTCATGGACCAGAACCAAGTTGAGGTAATCATGCATGTTGTCAAAGCTATGGTACATACACCTGTACCTATTCCTGTTTAACATCCAGCAGTGAAAAATTAATGGGATTTTTTATAGAATCATTCTCATGAGATTTATTTCCAAAATACACCATTTTTCTAGAGATATAATAATCCTCAGCTAGTTTAGGATTGGTTGAGAGATACGGATAATTTGTACGAGTTCTTTAAAACACTAGTTGAAATAAATGTAAAATGTTCCACCTTTAAGATAGAGGAACCTACTAGGATATAGTGTGACATGATGGTGACAAAAAATAATTATGAGGTATTAGAGATGAAATAATTTATGTCTATTTCTTCTGACCAGTTCTATCATGATTCAATGGTGTGTGTCATGTAGTTAGAGTTCTTCAATTTTGATAAGGATGATAAGATCCTTACAGAATATGAAAATCTCTTTACTGAGCTTGCATATTTTTCACATGAGATTGTATTGAAGGTGATGTTGAAGACTTAGTGGTATGAGATGAGACATCAGTTTGATATTCATTATTAGTTATTCATTGTAAATCTCCCTACATATGTTTATGTACTAGATAGAGCATTTATGGTTGAAATGGACATGGCATGTTAGTCCGGGTTGATATAGGTTCCTTTTTTTCCTAGAGGCAGTGTGATTTCATTCAAAGGAAAAAAAGAATCATTATTATTATTATGGTTGTTCTAGATTACAGTCTTATTCAAGAGATCATAATGTGCATGGAAAAGGCACTTTTATTTTTTACTAGTCTGTAAAACCTAGAAAATTGAAATTGGATTGCACTGAGGGACCCAAGATATATTGTTCCAGTAGATGCTAAAGTCACATTAATATATTCTTCTATTATTATTTTGATCAACATAGTGGAATGAGATTATTAGTACCTACTAAAACTATGGTGAGACCAAAATTTTTCTAAATAAATGGGTTCTAGCCATAGCCTTCTGGAATAAATCTTCTTCACATGGTGAAAGAGTCTCTAGTGGAAGAAAATATTGGTCCAAAAATGGTGAGAGTTACCATAACATATCTTCATTGTAAGTGACTACTTCATTTTATTCTGGTTCATCACATTCATTTGATTCAACACATATTTTCAGTCCTCTAAATATTACTATGGATATTTTTTCCTATGTGACTAATATTTCTACAACCCTTGGATGGAAGAGAGAGAAGGGTCTCTATAGTCATGGTTGTGTTTTCCCTTTGTCCTATATTGAGCTTTCATGGGATTTTCTAGTTCTCAACATGAGACCTCTGGACATCATATCATGATGGATTGCCTCATTTATAAAAAATTCCAGAATGTTTGTTATCTTTGATGGGTCTCCTATTATATGATTGATTGATTTTTTAGTGTATTTTAAGGAGAATGATACCTGAGTTCAAGTAGAGATAGACCTTCTAATTCAGAGATGGGTAAAGTGATATCTGTGTTCACTTTTTTATCTGAAGAAATAATCTTTAACTATTGATCTCCCCCTCGATTTCATTTAGTTTCCCAATGATTTTTCTTTATAATTCTCTGGTTTTCTACTGGTATGGGAGATAGTGTTTTCTATTGATTTATTACCAAGTACTAAACACATTTATATCCCTTAATATCACATTGAACTTGCTAATATTAATGATTTGATGTCCCAATTGGATTATCTTCTAGAGAAAGGATTTATATGTCTGATTATGTCACCTTGGATAGTGTTGGATCTCTTTACTAAGAAAGTGAATGGGTCTCTTTTCCCTAGTGCAGATTAATGAAAACTCAATCTAATCATAGTAATGAAAAGGTATATCTTTTAATATATTCATGATATTTTGGATAAGTAGAATTGGGAGAAGTGGTTCTCAATGTTTTATCTTTAATCTTTTAATCATCAGTTGAGAATAAAATAATCTTACATTTATAAAACCACCATTCCGAGCAGGTAGGACTGTAATGAGTACCTTTTCATGCCATTTGGTTTAACCAATTCTTGTGAAGTTTATCTGGATATGATGAACATAATCTTCCATGACTATCCTGATATGTTTTTAGTCTTTGTTGAGGGAATTGTAGTTTACTCCAAGTTAAAGGAGGATTATATGCATCAAATAGTATCAGTTCTTGTATAGTTGATAAAACATTGAATTTATGCCATGATTTTGAAATGTGATTTCTGGATTCATGTTGTGTAGTTCTTGGGATATTTGGGGTCAGAACATGGTAACCCAGTTGATTCTGATATGGTGAAAGTTGTTATGTCACTGTATAAACCAAAAAATGTTTTTCATATACATATATTATTTGGTTTAATTTTGTATTGTTGTTGGTTTGTAAAGGACTTCTCAAATTTGGCTTCTCCAATGAATTATCTAACTCGGAAAGGAGTGTAGTTTTCCTAGGATGAAAAATTCCAGATTTATTTTGTTGAGATGAAATGTCTTTTGACTACTACACTAGTTTTGAATCTTCTTGAGATAGATCATGGATACATAGTATTCTTTTATAGATTATGTTTATGTTAGGGTTTTGTTCTTATTTAGGGTGATCATGTATTTTCCTATAGATTTAAACAGCATAGGACACATGATAGGAGTTAGTTACCCATGACATTGAAGTCACAGCGGTGATGCTTACACTCAAGAGTTAGAGGAATTTCCTTTTCATAGTAAGCTTTACTACGTATTTAAATCACAATAACTTGAATTATGTATTCTATCAAAAATATTTCAATCTTTTGTATATGCATTGGGTGGAATATATGAAAACGTTTCACATTGATATCACCTATACCTTGGGGAAAGGGAATGTTTTCATTGATTATTTGACCAGGAAACTTCTAATATAGGCCATGATGGGATATTCATAAGAACGATAATTGATGGATCTTTTTTATAGTTTCATATTAGAGTTTGGGAATCAGGGGAAGTGGTTTCCTTAGATAGTTTTCAGTCTAACGCCACTCATTTAAAGATGATTCTTTAAGAAAAATACTTGATAATTAATTATATATCATTAGAGAATCTCTTTCTGGTATGGAGGAAAGTACTGAGTGTTTATTCTCTATGAAGGTTATTATTTGTTATTGAAATCATTATGTTATTCCATTAGTGGTAAGGAATGTTGTAATGGAGGATTTTCCAAATTATTAGTGGGAAGTGTACCCGAAAATATGGAAGTTGATCCATGAAATGGGGATAGATTCTAGTTTCCATGTATGAGATCGAGCATTGCTAATTTTTTCTCTCATTATTATACATTTTAATAGGTTAATGTAAATTACCAAAGACCATCAGGTTTTCTTCATACACTACAAGGAGGTAGGAAAAGTTCTATATGGACTTTTTTGGTTGGGATTCCACATACCCAGAGAAAGATGAATGTGATATGGGTTGTGATCAATAGGCTGACTAAATTAGATCGCGTTATACCCAATTATGATACATCAAAAGTTGAGGATATATAAGTTATAAATGAGAAATAGATTTTTCATTTGAAAAGAGTTTCATATTCTGTAGTCTTGGATAGGGATCCTCTGTTAACTTCTCATTTTTGGAGATCCCTTCATTAGGCAATGGGATCTTATGTCTATTTGGGCATGACATACCATCCATAATTGAATGGATAGAAAGAAATAAATATATATATCCTTGAGGATATACATCAAAAATATGGTTTAGACTTTTTTGGGGATTGGGATGACCATATGGGTCTAGTTATGTTCTCTTACAATAATAGTTATCCTTCCATGATTATAATGGTACCTTTTCAGGCCTTGTACCATTGGCCTTGAAAATATCTATTTTTCTGGTCAGATATTGGTTAATGTTCTTTGGTTGGACCATTTTTTGTTCAAAAATAATTAAAAAGGATTCATTTGATTCATTAAATATTGTTGATGGAACATTACTGGTATAATTTTTATGTTATTTTCCATCACTAACTATTGGAATTATCAGGTGTTCTTGAAATTTTCACCTTAGTTGGGTCATCGATGGCTTAGGATGAAATGGAAACATTCTCCTTGTTTTGAGGGACCATTTATGGTTGTTGAGCTAGGGGAGAAGGTGTATTAAAGTTTGGAGTTAATCCACACCAAATGTAGATACCTAACATATTTAATGTATTTAAGCTATGAGAATATCTTTTTGAGGCATCTCATGTTATGAGATGGAGCAATCTTGATGTTGAACCAAAATTTTATATGACTAAGAATACATTTAGGATAATGGATTATGAAACTTAGGTAATTTGTGTGAGGATGATACCATTGGTTATAGTGCTTGGGAATCATGGTTTTGATACACACAAGACTTAGGAGATAGAGGCACTGATGAGAGAGTAGTGCCCCCATATTTTTTACATCAAATATTCTTAATAGGATTTCTAGGTATCGAATGTTTCTATGAAGGGGAGGCCATAACATCCTTTTACTTATATAAGGTACTCATAAACCCTTGTTTTTATACATCTTTGGTTTGGTCTCATTTAAGGGTTCTTGAGGTAAATGTTTGAGAATTTTTAAGGGATCTTAGGTTGTGCAAGGTTGGTGCATGGTTTTCCCACACTATGAAAACATAGGTAGTATATATTTACATAGTTACCATATAGTTTAAAAAAATATGTACCCACTATGGAGAAAAAATAAAACCTCATCAATAAGGGCCCATGGTTTGACAAAATGTGTGGC
Source organism: Viscum album (assembly GCA_963277665.1). Taxonomy (NCBI): domain Eukaryota; kingdom Viridiplantae; phylum Streptophyta; class Magnoliopsida; order Santalales; family Viscaceae; genus Viscum; species Viscum album. Next base: position 1,943,707,341 of record OY728125.1, read on the forward strand.
CCTGTCCTAAAAACAGTGCGCGTGGCTTTTAATTAATTTTCAAAATTTTCTAAAAATTAATAAATCTCTATTTCTTCCTCAAATCAGACCTAACTCAACCTAGAACGTTTTAATAGGTCATGTAATCTCTGAAGGGACAATTTTGGCATCTCTAACCACCTTCCAAAGAGAATCAATGGATGGAAATCATTTTCAGTCATTTTTGAGTAAGATTTCATTTCACACTCCTTTTCTCCCTTACTCTTCTTCCCTCATCCTTAGGGTTTTTTATGTCTATGTATGGTTGGATGATATAATCCTCATTTTTTTAGATCATAAATCTTTCTTTTATTCATAGTTATTCATTTTCTACATTCTTCATTGGAGTTTTCAATTTTGGGCTTTGTGATTCATGATTCAATGATCTAGGGTAGGTGGTTCCATTTATGATTTGGCTAATTTATTTGACCATAAATTTTTTGATTTAAATTATGTGTATTTTTAATATTATTATGAAATTTAAATTGTTTTAAATTAGTATTTATATTAACATTGTAAAATAATTTAGAAATTCCCACAATTCCATTTAATTGGGGCGTATTTGTGAAAATTTCATGGTTAATTTGTGAAAATTTAATTGTGGTATTTAATTGTGGAATTTAAATTGGGAAATTGATTTTTGAAAATGATTTCAAATTATATTTAAGAAAAAATGGATTAATTTTTTTTATAATAATCCATTTATATTTTCCACCAAAAAGTCGCGATTTAATTAGTTTCTCATAGTGATTTTTAATGGAAATTGATATACTCAAATAGGAAATGGGAGAATTTTATTTTATATTGTTCAGAAATAAATTTCTCAGTATTGATTATATTTATATTATATGTCAGCATAGGTAGTTAGTGAGTAATTTAGTACAACACTCTTTTGATGCTTTAAAACTATAACAAAACATAGTGATGTAGGTAACGTCCCTAATAGGATGGTGATGAGTCCATATTAACTAGCTTCTGAGGGACTTATGTACATATATTACCATGATCACTTCTTCTTGTGTGTGGGGATCCAATAACCTAGAACAATCGTACCTCTTCGAATATGAACATCTTTCTTGTTGTTAATTATTTGATATATATAGCATTTATTTTAAATTTTTTTACACATGCCATATGAATTAATATAGAAAAATTTATATAAAATTTTTATTAGTACATTTTTTTAAATTTTTTCCAACAATAGAAACATAAATCATTATTTATTTTAAATACGTTATTGAACTGTTAATCATTTTAATTTAAAATTATAATCTTTATTTGGTTAGTTAATTGTGTCATCTTATTTTTTAATCCATGGTGATACCCTACTAGGATTTTAGCTCACCCCCTACTTGTGACTTTAGGTGTTTATAGATTTTCTTCTTCCAAGATTGAGCAAGGGTAATTCACAAAATGAGTGTGGTTATTATTATTAATACTTGGGCTAGGAGAGTTGTGTTCATTGGGACTTGGGTTGTTTATCCTATATTATGGTACTTTGTGGTTATTCTTTGGGTTTGTACACCTGTTTTCTTCTAGTATAGTTTTACCTGTGTAGTTTTCTTTTATGCATATTGACTTGTATCTTTTTTTGTGTTTGTTAAAAATGAGTTCCCACATTCATATTGTTTGATTCCTGGTGCTTAACACCAACCTGGGGGGATTAGGAATTCCCTTCAAGATACATCATAAAAAACTCAGGTATTAGGGTATAGAGGTATCCAAGATGGTTCATGAAATTAATAATTCAGTGGGATACATTTTTTCAAATTCTATTCACATAAGTGGGAAATTTTAATTTAAAATTATACTCCTATATGGGATGAAAAAGTGATTTTCCAAAGAGAAAATCTATCTAGGTTTAAAACGTTATTATATAAATATTCAATATAAAATGTATTAAAATTAGAAAAACTGAATTAATAAAAATATTATTTAAATAAATTTTCTTTTAAACCCATATTAAATTGATTTTATCTTTTAAATTCTTTGAATGAAAATACAATTTTTAATAAAAACCATTATTTTTCAAAATTGACTAAAAATTTTATCCTTTTGGAAAATTATCTAAAATTCACTCCAAGTTAATTTTGACATTATTATTTATAAAATTAAGATTATTTTTTTCAAATCAATTTTCAAAAAGATTCAATTTTCTTTATAATAAATATGTAAAAAGAGAAAAATTACTTTTTAGAAAAAAATACTTTCTTAATCATAAAATTGGATTTATTATTATATCATGTCTAGAAAAAACAATAGTTCAATGTTAAAAAAAATATTAATATATTAATATCCTCATTTAATTAAAATAATATAGTAAAATTTATTTATTTTTAATTTATTATGGAAAAATTCATTTAGGCATAGAAACATTATTTTTTTGAAAAATATTTATTAGTATTATCAAACAGTACTAATTTTTATTTCTAATTAATTAGTAATAAAAAAATTAATTTTTTATAAATTTTTAAACCATTTATTTTCCTAATTTATTTAATCATATTCATACTTATCACTCCAACATCTTGAAGATAATTATCATCTTAAGTAATAATATTTGAATAGTATGTCACGTTTCATTAAAACTGGATGTTTCATGTAACGCAAGATATTGAAGAAATAAAACATATTAAATATATATATATTTCATAAAATCTTATGGTGTTAAAAAATACACCTCACTGACATTATATTTATATTGTATATTCTCTAACATCCATAAATTAAAACATTTTTTTCCTATACAAACACATCTTTTTAGAACTATTAAATATTTTAAATATAACCATATAAAGATTTTTAGGTGGGAATACAAAAAATAATATTTATATCAATTTTATTGATACTATTGACACAATAAATGATAGTGTTAAATAAAAGACCATTATTTCCCCAAGAACATGTAGAAAACGAAAATATTTATTGGGTAAAAAATCAATTTTCTTGCAAATAAAAATTCAAAAATATAATCACCATATTTGATCAATCTCAAGATAAAATTCAAATACTATAAAATTAAATTTAGAAATTCCAATAAAAAAATAAATGAAATAGAAGAAATTTAAGAATGGGAAAATGTGAATGAATATAAGGATATTATGAAACATTGATCAATTAAATTGAGGAAATAAGTGAAATTGAGGAGTATCGAAGAGAAGTGGGAATGAAGAGGAATAGGAAGAATTAATTGAAATATATCCCTTTGGATATGTTATCCTTATGAAAATAATATTACATCTCTATCAACACCCAGAATATCAAGACCTATATGTAGAGAAATTCATTGTAAATTTACCCTCCAAAAAGAAAAAAGAATATATGTTTAGATCTTATAAGGTTTATTATCTAGTTTATAAGCCTTTATAAATTTATGTTAAAAGGAAATTCATTTGTAAAATGATATATAATCTAAAATAATTGTGGGATATACCTCTAATTTTAATTAATTCCATTCATTACTCTTTTGATTAAAATTTATCTCAAACAAAAATGCATATTAACCCTCATTATTTTGATTACATTGATTAAAAATAAAAAAAGTGGGTTATAGAGGTTATTGAAGAATCAAATTACTTGAAAGTAGTTTTTGATGATGATATAAGTGAAGTTTAATTTAAATATCAGCTAATTTTAGTCCTTTAATCATCCAATGAAAGTAATAAATATATAGAAAAAATTTAACAAAATTTATTCTCATAATAATGAAGTGAAATAAACTCCTAATTACTATATTTAAAACTTAAGAGAAATTAAATCAAATAAATAATATGCTAATGAGGATATCCCCAACCATGTTCCACACCCATATATAAGACATATTTTCACTAAATTGAGGGTAAAAAAGTTTGAAGTTGACAATGTGGAACAATAAGAGAATAAATAGAGAATGAAGAACCCTAAAAATAAACACATTGTGTGGTTCCTAATTAGAAAAAAACTATACATCATACAATATATGACCAAAAATAACTTCCCGATTGTATACATTCAAAACTACATCACATATTTTGGGGTTTCGATACCAAATTTCTCTTCTCATTAATGTTTTTTTTATTTTTTTGTTTTGTATCATTTAAAAGAATATGGTATTTCTATATAAGTTAAAATAATCAAAGAAGAACTGCATAAGTATGAAAAAAATAATAATATTTTTCCACACAAATATAAATTCCTTGGTATAAATTTCTTATTTAAAATCAATTTTAATGACAAGACTCATTATTATTATTCATATAAAGATGAATTTGGTAGCTAAAAAGAACAAAATGATGAAATAAAATTTTTTTATGACTACATATAGAATAAATCCAAGCCATATTTCTCAACTTTATTCTCTAGTATTTCATTAAAATTAGTTTTTGAGAAAAAATTTTAAGCTTAAATATAAATATTTTTCATAAAAGTATTTGGTGTAATATATGTAATAACAATGGGAGAAACTTCTCATTTTTTAGGCTCTGATTTTTATTTATTTATTACTTTTATTTACATGTGAATTTTAAATTAATCATTATTAATAATGTTTAATTAGTTATTATATTCTAAGGGATCACTTGGATTTATAAAAAATGGGTCTAGATGATTTCTGATATGAGATCTTCTCACTTAACATTTAATTTAAATAATTTTTTTTATTTTTCAAAATTTTTTAAATTCATTATATAATAACCCTAACCAAGGATTCTAGATTTTGTGCTACATATATGTTGTAAATTTTTTAATAAAAGATAACTAAAAAATTTAAAATGATTTATAAAAATGATGTCATTTTTCAGTCTATGTTTCGTAAATTTAGACTACATCATAAAATTTATCATAAATTAAATAAAATAATCGGTCTAATATGCTTCCACATACACTAACTCCAAAGGCAATGACAATGAGATTATAACTTTTGAGACACTTGTGAAAATCATTTTTAAACATTGGATGTTATAAAAATTACCTAGTAAGTGTTTTTAAAATCATTTAAACACTTTTAAAGAAAAGTTATATCAAATATAACCATTATAAAATGATATTGAAATTATTTTTTATATATAATTAAAAACTCTAATGCCTTTGAAATATTATCATACATTAAAATACTTACATTCAAAATCTGGTTTAAAAATAATCTATTGATTTTTTTTTGTAATTATTAAGTAAGATTTGGAAAAAAAATCTATGGCAACATGAACATTGAAGGTTTTCTTAGGCCTACACAGTTACTGAGGGATGGTTTCACACCTCAGTTCCATACCATATTTAAAATTTTGAAGTGATGAATTTTAGGAAATCATTTTAAGATTTTAAAATATATATACCTTTTCAAGATTAATTACGCTAAAAACATGACAATTTTGATAAATTAATTTATAAACATTAACATATATAATTATAAAAAGGAAATATGAAAAAAATTATTCTCACCATTATTAAACATTCATTAATTACTTGGAATGTTAATTAAAATATAATTAACATCTATCTTGAAAACAATTTCCTATTAGAGAATTAATTATACACTTTTTTCCATATATCAAAGACCTAATAAAATTAAAACAACAATTTCATGAAATATCATAACATACAAACAATGTCCATATCTTATATTTTATATGAAATCCAGGTATGTATAAGTTATTTAGAAACATAAAATGAAAGTATTTCTAACTCAAAACGTACATTAATTTAAAAAATTCACAAGAAATAAGACCTTTCTAGTATAAATAGAAAGGTTTTGATAAAATAAATGTCAAACATGGAATTTTTTAAATGATGAAATAAATCATAAAGTAATTCCCTTATTAAAGGGTCTAAAAATAAAATTTAAAATAAAACTTAATTGAAATCGAAATATTTTAATAATTTTTAGTAACACTTGAAACCATTTAAATTATTTGTATAAAAGATAAATAAAATTTTATTTTAATAGAGGTATTTCCCATTAATTAGAATTTAAAATAATTAATTTTAAAGTAAGTATATATCATTATCAAGAAGATATATTTTTAATGAACAAATAATTTAAAGTAAACATTCCCTCAACCAAAACCACAAAATTTAAATCATAATGTTGAAGTAAATGAAGAAACTTCCCTAACATTAATTAATTGAAGAAGGAGGAAGAAACAATTATAGGTATTTGGTTTTCCAAACATGAAAAAGTGTACTTGTGAAATTCATAGGGGGTTTTATAATTTATTTATAACCATAATGCTCTACGGTCTACTATATTATTTTATGACAATACATTATTTACGTATTATTTTATGCCAAATGGTTGAGGGGTTATAAATAGCCATTTTTCGATGCAATAAAAACAAAATGACATGAAACTTTTCTGGTTTAAAACAACTGAAATATATTTATGTTTTATATTCTCTTTGTGTGGGATGATCACATGTCTATTGTATTTTGATGAAAATTGAACCCAATATTGTTTTTTATAGAGATAAATATAATTTATATATGAAGATAAGAAATCAAATGGATTTTTTTGGTGGATAATCATGGTGATAGATTTGATGTGTATTCAATGGAAGATCAAGCTCCACTCATGGAATTTATATTAGTTTAGGTCATTCCATTTTTTATTGGATTAATTTATGGTTTGTTTTAACATGAACGAAATTGGAATTGAAGGGTTTTCTTGGATTGTATATGGTTGAATAAAATGGAAGGGGTCACCAATGAATAAACGGTCTATATTAAAAATGATCAGGGCCTTAGATCTTACCAATTGTAATATTGATGTGGTGAATAGAGGAACAATGCATTTCTTGATGGATGGAATAGATGTGTTGAAATAAAATAATCAAAGAGGAGGACATCTTGGATCTCCCATACCTAAATGCGCAATGCTGGACTACTCATTTTAACGAAATTCTATTAACATCTTTATTTTTTATAATTAATTACTAATACCCTCATAATTATAATTCTAAATTTTATAAACTAAAATATAATAGTCATAAAATATATTTCAAAACAAATACTAAACATTTATTTAAAGAGTTATCTCTAGAATAATAATTGAAAACATAATATTTATCATAAAAAATATTCATTATTTTTATTTCCATATAAAGATTAATAATAATAAACAATCACTAATTGTTTTCTATAAATATATATACCAATGGTTCTTACATGTCGTGTTCAACTTTAAATTAAAAATTCTTAGAGAGATATTTTATAATGGTAAAAACAAATGTCATATAAATATCCACACATTAGGGTATTTCAAATACATATAAATTATTCAACGTTCATTTTATTTCCCTCAAAATGTTATTATATATTGCACTTAGTCTTTGTCTTATTACAATTTTTTTGTACTATAATGTTCCTATTTATGGTTGATTCTAGTGATATGCAGTACTTAGCCAGCCTTGTTTTTCTACATAGTGTATTTCCAGTGGTGTTACTATTAATCAGAGTGGGTTTCATGGGGTAACTTTTTTATGGAATAAAATGATTACTATTTGTGTCTTTTATCAACGTCTTATTTATTTACATCCTTAATTTAAAAAATATAATAGATAAAAATTCAAAAATAATCATGGGGTGTTGCATTATCCCCTATTAATTTAACAGGTCCCTTGCAATTCATTTGGGATTACATTTAAAAATTCAGTATTGAATGATATATTTTGGGTCTAAAGTTCCCCAATGTCTGTTGTAGTACCCATAACCCAAGGTTCTGAACAGTTAGAAAACTCCATGGGTAGTATCATTTCATCAAAAGAGAGATAAGTTCATGATGGATTCAAATTCTTCAACTTTTCTAGCCTATTTATAGCTTGTAAAATTTGGGTTGGCTGGATAGAATCACCAGAAGATAGTTCATGCATAATTTTTTTGATCATAAAATTCCATGAGGTCTGTCTGAACTTTATTCCTAATTGACAGTCTCAAAGACTCATCTTTGAAGGATTTAAAATCATCATACATTATTTTGTGAAAATAGATACCCAAAAGATGAAACATTTATGTTGTGCTGAAGCGTACCTCTTTCGATGCTACATAAAAAGATACGAGTGATTCAGATGGTTTGGAAATGGTAAAATATTCAAAATAACCTTTATTATATTTTCCTTGGCATCTATAGTAGGTATGATTCATCTATAAGAAGTCGTAGTAAATAAATTATGATCCTTAGTAGAGTTGAAGCATGTCAGATGTATAATGAATGTTACAGAGATACTTTTAGGTAATTCATAAGGCGCAATAAAGTTTATATTCTCAACGACATGAATTAATGATGATCATAACTGATACTTCATCTATAACAGATAAGATATTTTTTTAGTTTCTCATTCCTTCCATCTGAGTGTTATAGAAGATAATATTTTACTAAAAAGGTATACTTAATCTAAAAAAGGGTTCTAATTTTCACAATTTTCCTAGATAGTTCCTCTAACAAAATATATATCACCCAAATCACATGTTTTAAGATTCAGTGCTAAAAACATGTTGTGAATTTTTTTTATAAAAGATAAATGAAAAATAAATAGTGCTTTATACAAATGAGGACCTTTTCTGACATTGGTTTATGAAAATTAGACTATATACTACAATTTATTAGGGATGAAACAAATTAATATACCTACTATGCTTTTATTGGAACTAAGTCTAAAGGAAAAGACACCTAGATTACATCTTTTTAGATACTTGAGAAAATAATTTATAAACATGGTATGAGCATAAAATTTCTTAGTTAGTGTTTTTTAAATGTTAATATATTTTTAAAGAAACCTTCTATTGAAAATATATTATTTTAAATGACATTGAAAATATTTTTGGAAATAACATTAAAAACTATTATGTATTTCAAATAATATCAAAAATTAAAATAAATACATTCAAAAAATTGTTAAAAAATAAACCTGTGAATTTTATGAAATTATTAAGTAAGCTTCAAAAAACAAAACACTATAGCCACTTGAATATTGAAGGTTTTCTTGGGCCTAACAAATTATTAAGGGATTCATTCACTCCTTAGTTCCCTACCATATTTACAATGTTCAGGTGATGAATTTATGAAATAATTTTAAGCTAGCCTAACTATATATACATTGATTTCAGTTTTAACTCCAAAAACACGACAATTTTGATAAATTAATTTATAAACGTTAACATATATAGTTACAAAATGGAAACTGGATGAAAATTAATCACCCTTTTAACATATGTTAATTCATTACAAATAATTTTTATTAAAATATAATTAACTTCTATCCTGAAAAAAATTTCTATTAGATAATTATCTATTCACTTTTATATATATATCAAAGACACAATTAAATTAATCTGACACATTCAAGTAATGTCATAACTTATAGATAATGGCTATATATTATATTTTATTTTACAACCATATATGTTCAAATGAATTAAATACAGAAAATGATATTGTATATGACTGAGAACATACTACAATTTAAAAAATTCACGTGAAATAATACTTTTCATGTATAAAAATAAAGGTTTGGATAAAATAAATTTCAAACTTGTAAAATTTTAAATTATGAAATAAATCTTAATGTAATTTCCTTATTAAAGGGTCTTAAAAAATAAGATCAAATAAAACTAAATTTAAAACATAATATTTTAATAAATTTGAGTAACACTTGAAACCATTAAACTTATTTGTCATCAATATAAATAAAAATTGTATTTTAAGTGAGGGTTTTCTCGTGAAATTTGAATTTCAAACGATGAATTTAAAAATAAATTGATATCTTTCTCAAGAAGATATAACTTGAAGAAAAAAATAATTGAATGGAAACATTCTCTTACCCAAAACCACAAAATAGAAAACATAATTTTGAAGTAAATAAGAAAAATTCCCTTACCTTGATTAATTAATAAAGGCTGAAGAAAAACATGTAGGTCTTTGGTTTTACAAATGTGGGAAAGTGTACATTTGAAAGTCTCAAGGGGTTCTGAAACTTATTTATTAACAAAATACTCTCCTAAGAACTATATAATTTTATGTTTATAAATTATATAAGTATTATTTTATTCCAAAAGTTTGAGGGGTTTTAAATAACTGTTTCTATATGCAATAATAACTAAATTAAATGGATTTTTTTTATTTAAAATAAAATAAATATAATTATATTTCATATTATCTTTATGATGGATGGTTACATATCTAATTTCTATCCGTGAAATTTGAACCAAATATTGTTTTTTATAGAGATATATATTTTTTATATGTGAAGATAAAGAATCAAATGGATTTGTTTGTGGATACTCTTAATGATAGATTTCTTATGTATAGTATGGAAGATTGAGCTCCACTCACGAAATTGAAACCATATCTTGTCATTCAATTTTTTATTTAATTCATTTATGGTTTGGTTTGATATGGACTAAATCGGAATTAAAGGGCCTTCCTAGTTCTTATAAGGTTGAAGACGATGGAAGGGGTTGGCAATGAAAAAATGGTCCATAATAAATCAGATCAGGGCATTGGATCTTACCCACTAGTGTATCGACTCAATGAATGGAGGAATGAATCATTTCTTGATGGACAGTGTAGATGCGTTGAAATGAAAAAAAATCAAAGATGCATAGAGCTTGGATCTCCCATACCCAATGTGTAGTGCTTGTCTGAACGTTTTAGCAATGTTTTATTGAAATTTTATTATCATGTTCATTTTTTATAATTAATTATGAATACCCTATTATTTATAATTCAAAATTTTATAAAATAAAACATTAATAGTCATAAAATATATTTTAAAATAATACTACTCATTTCATTAAGCTATTAATTTTTGGGAAAATAATTGAAAATATAATATTTATCATAAAAAATCCCTATTTTTATTAAAAAATACAGTTTAATAATAATAATAACTAAATTATTATATATATATATATATACCAGCAATTCTTATATGTCACTGTTAACATATAATTGAAAAATCTAACTTCCATATTTTATAACGGTCAAAATAAATGTTTTATAAAAGTCTCAATTTAAGGGATTTCCAAACACACATAAAATTTTTCGACATTCATTTTATTTCCCTCAAAATGGTGTTATATGTTAGTCTTAGTGTCAGTATTATTTCTATTTTATATGTTATAACTTTTCTGGTAATGATTGATTTAGGTGATGTGAACTACTTAGTCAGCCTTATTATTATGCTTGGTGGATTTCCGATAATATACCCAGTAATTATAGAATAATACATTTTCATATCTATTAAAATTTATGAATTAGATATTAATTTTACCTTAAAGGGGATGTTTTGTCTGCTAGTGTACTCACACAACAATGGGTTTCCTTAAAATCTTAGGATGCACACACGATTGAGTTATACTGAAAAATAACACATTATTAATATTATTATTTTAAATAGTAGTAAAATCCTAGTCATTGTATTGGTGGGAATGAATAGAACCAAAAATACTCTATTAAAATAATTTTCTAAAATATTTTTAATTTCTTCCAATAAATTTTATGGGTTAAAAATTTGAATAAATCTAATTTTAAGAATAAACAGCTTTAATATTTTTAAAAGGTAGTTTTACCATCTTTTGATGGAAATCCATTTTAAATTATAAATTTGGATAGTTTTATCAACTTTATATGACAAACTAAAATTCTTATTTGGTAGTGGGATATCAAAATTTACATTGTTTTAATTTTTTGAATTTTCTGATAATACTCAATTTTTAATGACTAGTGAAAAATACTGCATTATAATTCAAAAATATTTTTACATAATATTTTTTTATATAGTTAGGATATGATTTTAAGTTTCTTTTAAGTTTAATTAAATAATATTTTTATCATTTAATCCAATTTAGGTCATTGGAGTCAATTTCAAATTCAAATTGGACATAAAAACATTGTGAAATTTTGAACATTTTTACTTTAAAAACATTTTTCCTCAATCCGTCAATGATATTAATTTTCAATTTAATTTTATTTTATTCTGTGAATTTATTTTTCAAAAATCGACATACATGTTTGTAATCAGTATGAAAAATATAATCTAATAGGGTTAAAATAATTTTGGGTGAATAGTAACTTTAATATTTTATTTACCAAGGTTAAATGTAAATCAGGTAATTAAAGTTACAAATAACAATATAATAACTTAAAACTACCCTATTATTTGTCTTAATCTTATTGGATGAGTTATTTTGGCCAATAAAATACTTGGTCCAAAATTGTGGCCTTTTAAATCCACAAGGAAGTCATTATGAAATTAATAATATTTTATTTAAAGTAAAAACAACAATGTCATAAACATGTCTCTAATTACTAAAACAATATTAATATAGGGGAATATAATTGATATCTTTGACTATAAATATTCATTATAAATCTAAATATATTAAATAATTCATGATAATTTATTTATAGTTTTTATACATTATATAATTAAATTTAATTATGACATAATGATGATGAAGTAATAGATTTATTAAAGGAAAAATCAAATAAATTCTATTAATAATATTAAAATAAAAAAATTCAAATATTTGATGTCATCCATGAATTTAATGGATGAATTATTCATTTTATTGATGATTTAAACTATTTTTTTATTTTATCAAGTTTTTATGAGTTTTAAAAAACTCAAATAATGAATAGTGTTGAAATTGACAAAATTTATATTTTAGAAAAAAAATATTTAATTAAATGAATGAAAATTTCAAAAAAAAAAACAAGCTAAGTCCAACTAGTTGTGTTAGGTCTCCAAATTTACATAATGACTCATTCATTGGTAGTTTACAATGTTATGGTAATTATATTAACTCTCAATGTGTAAATTACTTAGTAGAATTGTAAGAGTTAAATGTGTTTAAATATAAAGATAAGGATTTAAAAAATATCCAAAACTTTCTTATTTTCTATTAGATGAATGTATTTCAACCCATAGTCATACATTCTTCTAAATAAATCTATTTGGATATATTTTGAATATAGAATGATTTTATATTAATTTAATACATTCTATAATTCAAGGAGTGACCCTCCCCTCACCTATAAAAAAGGAACTCATATAATGTCTTACTTACACTAAAAAAATTGTTTCATCAAATTATTTTCCCCGACCTCATTCTAGATTCCCTTCCTACATTATTGAGGACTTAGTTTTTACATGACACCCTTGTTATAGGTGTTAAGGTGTTATGAAAGGTGATCATCTGAATGGAATGGGTATAATGATTGTACGTGATGAGTCAGAATCAAGGTAAGGTACTTCGTCTTAATTTCATTTAATTATGGAATATTTTGATGTTATACACAACCTTCTTTTATATGGTGTATAATCTACCTTTTTAATTTTAAATTTATTCAAAGTAATTCAAAAGGAATATTTTTATGTGAATCATTTTACTAAACAACCAAAAGGAATGTTCCTTTTTAACAGATACAAAAACAATAAATTTTCCACCTCCACGACCATAATTTTATATTTGGATTCCTAAACAAGTTGTGAAGTTTTTAAAATAAAAATTAATACCATATTCCGTTTTTAGTTAATTTGGTATTCAAACGGGTTTCAAGAATGTTTTGATTATATCAATATCTTGAAATTGTAACATGTGAATACAAAGTGGAAATTTTATTTTCCCATTATTCATTTTTTATTGTTATGATTATGGTATGGTTCTAGGTAATTTATTATTTATATAGGTCGTTCTATGATAAACTGAGGGAGGGTGATCCTTTGATATCTCTCCAATTCATTGGGTAATGATATATAGTTAAAGAATATGTTTTCTCAAAAGAGATTTAGGTAATATATTATGTTGGGTGTTCTAAATGTAACCATAAAGGCTACTCCCAATGCAGTTGTCAAAACTAAAATTTATATATGATATAGATTCCACAAGTTACCTTTATGATTTATTATTACTAATAATGTTTTTTGGAATATTATGATTTCATAAGGTATGTTAAAGAACTTATGTTTTATGGGTGAAAAGTATGATTTTGTGAAAATGTTTTCCTGAGTTTAAAATATTTATGGAATAAAGATTTCATTCTTTATTTTATATCCCTTAATAAGTTTTTTTTCAAATCCCATGTTTCTGAAATGTTTTCCATATGGTATAAGGATGGTTAAGAGAATGGAATCATTTGATATGAATGTTATCAAGATTTCTATCCAGAAAAAAAAATCTTTTTTTAAAGAGTTTTATATTGTGAAAAAATGGATATTGAGTAGAAGATTATACATTGTAATATTTGAGTTATTATGTAATATTTATTAACTAATTATCTAAAACTCTAATCCAAAAAATATCATTAATGTTTATTTATGAATTAACTCATGATTATGTACCATTTAAGACCAGGGCCCTATAGGTGTTATCAGATGTCTGTTTAGATAAATTTCGATGTTAGGATATTATTAATAGAATATCTATAAATTATCTTTTTTTGTAATGATATATCATTTGAATATTACTAGTTTTCTTTATCTAAGATATGTATATTAATAATGGTTTTCTACAAAAAAATGGGTAGTTGTGCTGGGATGACATCCATAGGAAAACAACCTTCCAAATCAGCAACATGAGATGGTTGGGATCAGAACCAAATTTTTTTTGTAGTGATAGTGCAGTTGACTCATGTTATAAATTGTGGTGGTATTAATGCTCGAGATTAGCTAGATAAACCTTAGAGAAACATATAAATATTTGATCATTTCATGAGTCAACATTATTGATCATTCATAAGATCATCTAACCCTATACCAGTAAAATGGTGGATTAAACCACTAGAAATGATTTTTTAATGTAATAGGGTGTTCATGCATTCAAAAGGTTAGTCTTGTTGTTTACCATTTTGATGGTGAAGCCAATTATTGGTGGTTATTTTTTATGAATATCAGGGACATTTAAGAGATTTATGCTCTTTATTGAGATTAATTCAAAAGTATGCTCCTTGAGAAATATTTTCTTAAGGTGGTTCGACTTAGGATAGAAATAAAATCTTGGAATTGAGGCAATATAAGGACTCAGTTTCTTCTTATAAAGAAAAATTCACTCAATGGGAAATGTATTCCCAAAATTTCATCTAGGATCTTCATAGTAAAATCAATCATTTTTACTCAGGATTAAATCCAAATTATCGAAGGGTGTTGAATTCTCCTATGCTACAAAGTTATGATTTTTTTTGATGTTTGGAGAAGGTGGAAATGAAGATTGTTGATGATCACATGTTCTTCAAAAACCGCCAAGCCAAATCCAATGGTTTATCATTAACTCATCGAATATATCATCCTCATGGTATATAACTAGAATAATTTTAAGATCATTTATAAATATATAATATCATGAACATAATATATTAATAATTATATATGTTCAACAACATTTCAAATGAACTTTCATTCATGAATACAAGTGAACAAATCATGAAACCATGTAAGAAAATTCTTCCAAAACAATAAAATTGAATCTCATAAACCCATCAAAAAGGCCATTAATGTACTTAATAAGGTTATACCATATAAATTAAATGTTTATGAGGTTATTTAGTTAATAATTTATGAATCTGAATTTGATTATTCCGGCCGTTTAGAACAAACAAGAACACCATTGAGCATAAGGTAAGGGATCCTCTCTCACACTTTTGTTCAAGAATCTCCCTTATTTTTTGCCCTTTTATTTTTAATTCGTAATTATGGGGTATGATTCTTCACCTCCCACATACCGAAATTATATTATATAAACAATGGTATACCCCTTTATCTATCATTAATCCCTCACAAGAACACTCGTTACCATGCCGAAATGATTGTAATGAGTTTTCTTATCTCACTTTCAATCCTATGGGATTTCTAATGTTTGCCTCTTATTTATTATATGTGGTATATGTGTACTTCCATTTGATATATAGTATCATTATTATCTTTATATTCATTTTATTATATGATTTTATTTGTGGTTATTAACTTTTGGTCATATGACTCAATTGATTACAATGTGGTAATGATATTTATCTCAATTTTCACAACATTGTGACTTGCTTAGTATTGTGCACCTACTATTTCTTATGTTGTGTACCTACTACCTAAATGCAATCACATTTCAATTGGAATTATATTCCATTTAATTTTACATATTTTCATATCATGGATATGATTATTTTCATAGCTGTATAACATTTTACATGTGGCATTTATTTTGAATGTTGTTTTAACTCGGGAAATATATATGAACCTGTGTCCTCTATTTTATATGGATAATGTAAAGGAATATTGATGTAGTGTTGAATATATGTATAAAGAATACTTTCGACATGAAGCATCGGGTGGGTCCTGCTATAACCCCTCTATGCATCGGTATGTCTAATTAGATGAATCAGTTGGTGAA
Source organism: Viscum album (assembly GCA_963277665.1). Classification (NCBI taxonomy): domain Eukaryota; kingdom Viridiplantae; phylum Streptophyta; class Magnoliopsida; order Santalales; family Viscaceae; genus Viscum; species Viscum album. The sequence continues at coordinate 1,943,723,709 of OY728125.1, forward strand.
AAACCCTTCAAGTTTGTTTCCAAAAATCAGATGGTTTCTACCCACATGACTAAACTATTTTTACAGCATTATGGTATCATGTTCTAGATACATGAAATCCAAATAATAATCATTCTCTTTATTCATTATCAGTTATTACTATCCATGAGGTTTCCACTATGACAAAAACTATGAATGCATTTATTAATGACATGAGTTTTTATTTCTTCACCATGCCATATTGATTATGTAAAATTGTTTACAATTCAGTTATTATTGATTTATGCTTATTCTTATTTTAACACTTACTGATCATGTCAACTCACCCCTTTCATTGTTTACTTTCAATAGGTGATGAATAGGAGATCATTTATTGAGTTCTTGTGGATGCAGTTTTTAGTTTTTGTTATATAGTATATTTTGTAACCTTTTCCAATGTAATTTGAGTCACATCTATGTATCTAGATTATTCAAGACTACTAAACTGATCGTTCCTTAGAGATTTTAATTACTTATAACCATGACCATATAACAAGTAATGCAGCGACTCTGGTCTAGAGGGGTCAAGGTGTTACAGATACTTCTAGCTCAAATATCTTCCCATCAACATTTGTGATGTGATTATAAAAGCACTCAGTGTTGAAGGATGTGTGATCCTCCCACATATGACCATCAGTAGCCCTAAAACTCTGGAACTGGTATAGTTTACTCCTTTTCCAATAGGCGGGTTTATACCTATATTCTTTGGGGATGAGAACATCATCCCTCATACCAAAGCCATAAAGAGGTAACATTTTTAAAAGAGGGAAATTCTTCTGGATGTCTGCTAATAGTTCAACTAGGGATATGTGGTCTGAATGGCTCCACACACATTCCCTAATTTATAGGTTATTCACTATATATTTCCTCTGATAAGAATATGCGATGCCCCCCTAGCAGATTATTGGTGAGCCATTCTATCCCAATACATTAGAATTTTTTTTCTAGATTGTCGAGATCTACCACACATCCTGATTGTAGAGCTAGATCAGAGAGACTGGTCATAGAGCTCCACCATGGACCTCACAGACAAAACTCGCATAGTGCACTATCATAGAGTTTTAAGACTATCTATAAAACACATATAAATATATATCATAGTTTCAAAGAGTGATCACAAAGCACTTGGAGCTTCAAAAATTGAGAGATCAAGCATAAAAGTTACGAAGATAGGTAAGGAAAAAATAGAGGTCATCCTCACCTATTTATAGGTGTTGAACTCCTAGATTCATTGTGCTCCAGGACGTAGAGAGATTTTTGTTGTTCTCAACCCGTTCAATACCCATCCACATTATGAACCTAATTCATGATCTTATTTCATGATCTGCCTAAAATGTTTGGCGTTCTACCCTTAGAATTTAACCATCATTTTCTCCACATCTCCAATTATGAGGGTGGAATTTTTTGGTTCCAAAATATGTGTGTGGGAAAAATATGCAATTAACACAACAATTCCAAAAGGATATTCTTCATGAAGAACCATCTTGAATCCCTTCAGCACTGTGGCTGGTGCAATTCCCTTCCACACCTTGGCTAGTGCAAAGCGGAGGTTTCCTCTACAGCTGTCACAGAATAAAGAGGTGATCGACTTCAAGATTATGATGAAATTGATGGATTTATTCATCTCTCGGTTGGCAGACGATTCCTCTTTGATTCCTTATAAAATGATGGAATCATCTACGAGTGCTTCATAGGTAATGGAAGAACCCTCTGCGTCATGGAGGGGTTGATGGTAGAATCATCAGTTATGACAAAATGGATGCAATCTTTCTCCAATGGAAAAGAACATGTAGCTTCATGGTTCTCCCTTAATGCATTGCACCCCTGGTGGATATAAATACCCCGCTCCCCTCACTCTAAAGGGATCATCACCCCAATATTTTTTCCTTCTAAGATCCCAAATCTGAAAAACACCCTTTTCTCTATGAACCATTTGAAAAATGAATCATTCGAGGTATATGAGAATTGATAAATCCCTTCCCTTTTACATAGGTTTACCCCATCTTCAAAAATAGATTCCCTTCGTAGAGCCTATGGGCCATCACTAAGGAAGGAGACACCCTTGGGTACTTAGGAAATCCAAAAGAACCCATTTTTCAAGAAGCACCTCCAAAAACACGTGTACTCCATGATGATGCTGAGATATTATGATTTGTGAAGTTCTCCTTTTTGCAATGTCATATCCTCTATGAATGTTAATGATATGTGAATCCATGTGCTCCATGAATTCAAGTGCTCTACAAAGCCCCATGATCTGTGATCCCCTGAGCTATGTGAAGCCCTAAGCTCCGTGAAGGCATATGCTATGCGGCTACTTTAGCTTTGCAAAGCCCCACTTTGCATGGCCTCTATATTTGAAAACACCTTTCTCATGAATCCATCCAAGCTTGTACAAAGTGATTTCAAGGTCCCATGGGCGGTTCTTCAAGTTGCATTTCATTTCCTCATGTTTCTTCGCATAGGAACACTAACGACTATTGCTTCTTTGCATAGACATGATAATGTGAGGCACTCAATGGATCACTCCACAACCACGTATCCATATGGAATTGTTGTTACTTTCCCCTTACAATGGGATAAAGTGAACTTGTTATTGAATTCCTAAGGGTGAGGAGTGATTCCTCCTCATTCAATCTATTAGACACTAAACTTAAAAGAAACATCATCCCCAACACATGACATTAAACCACAACATCGTCCCATGTGATGTACATGGGTTCCCAACGTAAAAATTTTCTACAACTACTTTTACCACATAAGTTAGATCTTCCTCAAATGTAATGAGATCCTCCTTTCATGGGGTGATGTTTTCCGTAAGGAAGGTCAACCATCTGGGTGTATCTCCCTAGACTTTGTTGTAGGTGGTAGAACCATTGCTCCTCCTTAACTCTTCTGGGCACATAAACTAGAGGGGAGATATAAATAGGGGATTCATAACACCCCAACCCACTATATTTTGGATTTACCACCATTGGGCCTCAATCTTGGAGTAAGTCCCAATCTCTATCTCCCTACGCTGATAACCACATGTATGACCCACTCCATTGCTCATAGACACACCTTTTCTGACATGATCATCAATTTTTTGTTATATCTTGTTTCTCACACTGATCATGGATCATGTGGGTTTAGATTAAGCCGTGACCATGACACCCTTTTTGGGTTTCCTTAGTGTGTAACCCCCATTCTCAAATACCGAAATACATGAATTTGATCCTTCCCCCTTTTCAAAAAAGGTATGCAAGAAGCCATCCTGAGGTTCAGGCCCATCACCCATCAGTCCCAACCACTTCATGATGGATCACCCTTGTACTTAATGATGTTAAAATATACTCTTATGAACTACACAGATTTTGATCATGGTCTCCTAGATAAGGTATGTAGGAAGCCTCCCTGAATTTCAACCCCAAACACTGGTAAACTTCCATGTCCCATTAGTTGGGAACCACATCCATGGTCCATCCCTTGGTGGCATCAAACCATCTCCTGAGTATCTAACTATATAGAAACCCTAAAATCAATCCATATTCTTCCAACCTAGAGTGCCCTTCTTGTGATGAGAAACTTACCACACTTAATCCCTAGCATGTCTTCATGTTGTTGTCCTTTGTTTAGATGATGACTCTATTCCCAATATTGAACTATATTGACTTTGATTCCCCAACATGGGGGTTCATAGGAAGACTCCCTGAGAATAAATCTCATCACCCATGTCCTGTCATAGTCTCTCTCTTGATAATTTTTGTTTAAGAGAAGTCATGCCCCTACCCAGAGGTTCTACTTCCTTCGGGCTCAATCCATTCATGCATTCTCCCATGCCACCTCGTGAGGTGTCCCATCACCCCACCAAACTATGTGTACATTGATTCCCTACCATAAGGATATGTAAAAAGCCACTCTGAGGTTCAATCCCAATATCATCGTTATCATCACGTCAACTACACCCCATTATGCACAATCCACTTTGTCCAACCATCCATCATTCATCCTGATTTTACCCAGGCCGCCACATCCCTGTGAGATCATGTCATCCACATCATCACTACTCTTATTATAACTTAGGTTTATAACCAAGAATAATCCTCAAAATGTCTTCAAGTTGTTTTCTATTGTGTACACCCTGATACTAGGATTCACCCTCTCGAACTATGGGGGATTTTATCCATATCCTTTATACAGGGTACATAAGAGACCTTCACATGGTTCAATCCCATACAATGGTAAACCATGGTGTCCCCTTTATAGGGACCCTAGAATCCTCATATATGTCTTCATTGGACATTTTGATCCACCCATCTAGTAAACCCCTTAGGTGATCCCTCTTAGGGATGTACCCTTCTAATCGACTCCCATCAGTGTTCCGATCAGGATGATCCCTCTCTTCTAGACATTAAACATGCATCATAATCCATGTTAAACATGGGAAGCACAGGAAAAGCTCAAAGAAATTCCTATGGAATATAATTCCCCACAATTAATGTGGGAGGCATTGGGATTTTGTACCCTTGAGAATCCCTATCATAAGTGTAAGAAACCAATGTGTACTAGTGCTTCAGCATCCAGACATTCCAGCGATATCCAACATGACTACTCCCCTGGCCGTAGCTTACTTCCTTAGATTGATCCCTTGGAATGCCTAGATAGAATTAGCGTAATTAGATGATGTCCACAAAGATGTGGAACTAGGAATGAGATTCATGAACAACGACTCAATATTTGAGGGAGACCCAAACTCGGTGACACATTTTGGGGAAAATCCATGGATGAAGAGACTGACATACCATTATCCTATTTTGATCAAGGAGGAAACATCACTGAATAAGTGATGGATTCCACCCACCTTTGGTAAATGAGAATACAGGGCAATAACCAGTGTGTTGCAGCAAGACAACATGCTCCCCATTGAAAGCGTTGGAAACAAATACTATCAACACCTCTTTGATCAAACTTCCCAATATTCTCTCATTTATAATTGATAAATAAGGTTCTACTAAAGAATCTTAATTATTTTAAAATTGGTGTCACTTTAATGTACATATCATATGGTGTCATATTAAAGTATTTCCTATAGAAATAGTCATTCTGAAAGTGAAAATTTTCTCCAATATGTTGACTCCAAATGAATAAAGATATATCATGTTCAGTTATTATATTTCTTGCTATCTTATCCAAAATTATATTCTTTTTTTCATAAATACTATTATGTTGTGGCGTGTATGGTGCACTAAACTCCAAATGAATTCAATGAATTTCACGATAATATATAAACTTATAGTTTTTTTTATTCAACACTACTATTGGTTTTATTCTTATTTATGGAATATCAAAATTCAATTTCTAAACTTCTCCTAAAAATATTGATCATTTTTGGAGCCTTTGAATTATTTTTTGAAACATAATGAAAGTAACAAAAATGAAATAATTCATATATGAAATAATGTACTAATCTCTGTTATGAATCTATTTCTCATGTACCCGCATATGTTAGAATGTATATGCTCTGAGGGATGAGTTGAATATATCTCAATCTTTTTATGTACTATGTTTGTAATCTTACCTTTCTATCATATAAAAAAATTTATTCGCTTATTCTTATCATGTTATGAACATAATGAATACAAAATATTTTTCTTATTTCTTCATATTTGTTAGGAACATATGTTGATGCCTCTTATTCAAAATATGATTTTATTCCCTCATGTTCACATAGAATGAAATTTTTCCATATCAAAATTGAAATATATTTCCCTTGGTTTAATGTCTTCTTGTGACAAATACCCAATCTTTAATAATTTTAAGAATTAATTCATATATTATGAAAACAACTCCAATTCTTTTATCACCATGTTTAAAAACACTAAAAAATTGTTTTTCATATCATTAATATTTAAGGTGCTTCTATATTTCATTTTTTTCTCTAATGATAGCATATCTAATGCATTTGATTCTAATTGACTTATCTCATCCAATTGTTATTGTGCCTTATTTTTAATCATTAAAATGAATTATCAATTTCAAATAACAATTCATATGTGAAAAACACCCACTATCTAATGTTCAATGTCATTATCCTTTTCTGTCCATGAAATTAGTTTCAACCACTAAGGATTTTTCATTTCATTTTTCTTATATCACATATAGCTTTTGAAATTTTTCTTTTAAATATTTATTAGATATTGTCAACACAAGACATCCTTTATCAAGATGTTTTATATGATCCTTCAATTAAAAAATATTTTCCAGAGGATAAAATCAAATTTAAAAGTTAAAATTTTATTTTTTTAGATATTTTTTTTGAATTTGTTTACTCTCCATTGAAATGTACATGGAATACCTCCTAGATTAATTATAGTATTGATAACTTAATCACCACATTTTCATTTTATTCCCAAAACATCTAAAGTTATAGAAATATCATTATAAATCATATTTTCATCAATAACCAACATGATATATAGGATTGTGTATCTTTAATCCAACATCATTCATTCCACTAACTTTGTATCTTTATTGTGAAATAAATTTTGTAGACACATTTCATCATATTATTTAGATTTAACATAGTCATTATTTATATCTATTCTTTTCTTTTGTGTTTTATTTCTAAATGATTTCATAATAATGGAAGTTTCTTGATTTATATACAAACATGGTTCTATATACTATCTTATTTTTATGGACATATTCATCCTTGTTATTAACCTCAGAGTATGATCATATTGATTCAAAATTTTAACTTTTGACCATTACATTCCATTAGTTTCTCGAATAAAAAACACGTTATTAATTACTTGATTATCACCTTTTTATATCAAAAGTATGTTAGAATATTTTTGTAGAAAACATATTATTTTATGATAAATATAATTACTTCTAAAGTATTACGGAATATATACAAAAATTTTCATTAAACTTATCATAATTAGTATTTATCAGATAAAAATATGATTCACCTTTATCAAACCGTATGTAATAATTTTTTCCTATCATTCATAGTGGAAAAGTACATATAATCATATTAATGACAGAACCAATAAACATTAGATTCTGACTCATAATGATTATTGTAATGACATATGTAAGGATGTCCATTAGAATGAATACATTTAAATTCTGAATATGGAATCCAATTTATAGTCTAAGTAATGATTTTTACACTATAATGAATTAAATCAATATGATGTCGAAAAATTACTTTTAAAAGATATTTTGAAGTTCTAGGTGTGTAAGTCGATGCACCAAAATCCATGGAATATTACTGTTGAGAAGGAAATATGATTGTAGAAATCTCACCTATAAATACCAATTATTTTGAAGAGTTTTGTGCTGATAGATTTGTTTATCAATTTTTTCATTATGGGAGAGATTGTATGATTAAAAAGCATAAATGGATTATTCTTATTATTTTGTAACTATTTTAGAGTTTTTTATTCTTAAGGGATCTTCATCAGGTTGTGGGCTTAAGAATTTATTTTTTTGTAATCTTGTGTATGATATATAATTATGATTGAGAGATTTTGGGGATAAACCAATAGAGAATATGATCATTTGATTTATGTATATTGGGGATATAAATATAGAGCTGATCCATCTGATATAGGGCTACTTATTCTATGTAGATAGAGAATATGATATTCATATTGTGTGTTTTCCTTATAGAGGAAAGATAAACATAATTGTAAGTATAAAAGAAGGGATACTTGTAGCCATGCTTTTTGGCTACCTTAATCTTAAAGATAAAGTATATTTATCTTTTTTAAATATATTTATGTCATTTTTACATTGTTATTATTCTATAAATTTTTTTATAAGCCTTTTATTTAACTATTCATGTTTTTAATTTTTTTATTATAACGTATCTGAATATGATAAAAATTATCCTATTAATCGGATCTTATCTGAATCTGACCTATTAGCATTGTTTTTATTGAATATTATTTTATTATAGTTATTATACTATAATATATAAAAATCATCTCTATTATGATACTTGAGTAATTGGATGAGGTCCGTGTCCTAAATTTAAATTTTTACTAAAAGAGGTTTTGTGAATCTATTTAGTTCAATTTTTTTAAAATAATGTTTTTGAACTATAATCTACCCTTATATTGTAAAAGAGTCATCACAAAAATATCAGTTAAATCATAATACCAATATATCTTATATTTATCGCCAACAATTGATATCATATCTAGTTTTCAGAGCATATATACTTGTTAAAATTTGGTTTCATTACTATTTTATGTCTGCTATGTTTTATTATAAAAATTTTTAAAATATTTTTTTTACATTAATGTGTTTTTGGAAATGAATTTTTTCCTATTATGATGGCAGATATTCATCTTGGATCAATAGATAATTTTTATCCCAAAAGACCAACAATTTCTTATAGTTCTTACTATGAATATTGGAGAGTGATAATGAATGATTTCATTATCAATATTGGGGTTGATAATTTTTTCATGTTGACAGGAGATTATAAAATAATTGATGAGAAAGTTACATCTTTATCCCATCAAGAAAAAAAAGAGTATCAACTAAACATTATAAAAATGAATACTTTATTATGTTCAACGATTAGAATCATTTATATCCAATTTTTTTTTGAAGATACTAATAGTATTTGGAAGAAGTTAGAGGTTACAAATATTGGTACATATAAGGCTATTAAAACTATAAAATAAATGCTAGGATCTGATTATCAAGCCTTTAATATCTTACCGAGTAAATAAATTTTCAAGATACATCAAATATTCATGAAAATTATTAATAGTCTATAATATATTTGGGAGAATGGTTTATATTTTGAAATATTTTTTTATAAAATCATTGATATCATGCCTAATGAATGTGAATCTAAAACATCTTTTTTTGATGACATAAGAAAGGATTTTAATATTACCCTATATAATCGTATCAAAACTTTGATGTGTTATGAAATTAGAATTAAAATAGATAAGAAGAAAAAGAAAATTAACAATGGTGGAGCTTATTTTCCAATAACTAATTTACGTTCTAAATATCAACCCCCAAAAAAATATGTTAGATCTTCAATAAATAAGTAAGTTGTTATTTAATCAGATTCTAGTTATTCTATGCATTCTTAAATGATATGTCAAATTTCACAATAAGAATTAATAACATTGTTGGTAAGAGGGATTTTCAATACCAATATATGAAAGGTAATAAGGATATAAGTGATAATAAGGATGAATAAAATTATTATTAATGTTAGAAATCAGGACATATTAGACCAAATTATCCAATATTGAAAATAAAAGTTCTAAAAGATTGAAATTCATAAAGGAATTCCAAAAGATATTTCAAATACAAGGTCATGAAAATTATTAAAGATAATGATTTCTGGACTTCAAGTGGAAGATATTCCTTAGATAGCTATTCTGATAATAATTATTCCAGACAGAGGAACATTGGTTTTATTTCAAGAGTTACTAAAGAAAAACATGGTTTAATGGATAATGTATAAAATGCAAAGAATATTACAAATATGTCTCATAATGCTAATTATCTTGAAGAGTGGGAAACAATATCTTCTAATGAATAATTCTACTTATTAAAATATAATACTCTTCCTTCTTATGATGGATTATCTATTTTTCAGAAGTCCTTGAAAATGATAATTTCAATGTTAAAAAAAGATGATATTGAGAATTCAAGGATAAGTGTTTTAAAAAAAGAAGTATCAGATCTCCCAAAATATATTAAGAATAATCTTTTCAAAAATAAGATATTTCAATTATTTTGAAATTTTAATTTTTGAAAATGATAGCTTAGAAACTATTTTTGATAAAATCAATTCTCAAACTATCCCTAAAGAGGATAAGAATTTTTTTTGAAACACTGAGGCCTGAATTTTATTCCTTGAATAAACTCTTATAAATCATTAACACTGTAAAAGAAAACTTTTATAAGAAGTATAAATAAATTTTCTCTCATGGAACTGGTTCGATAATGGGTTATATTAATAAAAACTAGTTTTTAGGAAGAATTAAATTGTTTCTAAAAATTCTCCCTTTTTCACTAAGTTTCAAAGTAGTGGGCATCAGAAAAAGAATTTTTCACTTTATAAATATCAATCCTTAGGTTTTTATAAAGTATATTTTTTTTTAAAAAATTGGATTCCTAAAATTTTCTTTTCTTAAATAACCATAACCAAGAAGGTTTTGGTTTGCACAACCTATTGTTTTTGCTTTCAGGAAAGAAAAAAGTACCAAAAACACAAATATTTGGTACGTATATAGTGGATTTTTACAAAATATGAATGGTAATAATTATTTCATTGAAAATATTATCAAGATGAAATGAGGAAATGTAAGTTTCATAGATAATTCTCAAGGAGATATTATCGGTATATGTAACATAGTTCTTATTGGTAAAGATTCATTTTCAAATGTATTATTTATTATTGCTAGTATGAAAAGCCTTATAAGAATAATTCAGTTATGTGTTGAGAGTTACCTTGTGAATTTTATAAATTATAATTGTGTACTACACAATTATAATGATGAATTTATTCTCTATTCCAATCAACAAGATATTTTTTTCACACATAACATAGAAGACTTTAGGAGCCAAGAATTACATTGACTTAGTATAATGAAGGATCAATCTTGGTTATGGAATATAAGGTTAGGACACAGTAACATTATAAACATATGTAAGTTGACTAATAAAATCCTTTTTAAGTATATATAGGATCTTATGTTTGATTATTTAAAATTTTATGACCCTTTAGAATATGGTAAGAAACATAAGTCACGTTTTAAATCAATTAGTGGTGGCTTAACTACTAATGTTTTATAGTTAGTGAACATGTATTTATTTGTCCCACCACAAACTTGGATTATTTTGGGGAAATACTATGTATATTCCATGGTTGATTATTACACTAGATATGAATGGTTTTATTTTCTCACAAATAAATTAGTATCCTTTTTTATTTATAAAATTTTATAGCCCAAGTTAAATATGTGAAAAACCATCCCTTGATAATTATTTGCAGTGATTGTGGTAGATAATTTGAAAATTATTATTTTCAATCTTTTTTTAGCAAAAAGGGCTGATAATATAACATTTTAACACATTTAAATCTTTATTGGGGGTTTTGAAATAAGAAATATATGTCTTTAAGAAATAAAATTATCAATTTTGAGTGAATACTTAACTGCTAAACATTTTTGGGATGAAGTAATTAGTACTTTCTTTTATACTATAAATCATGTTTTAATTCAATCTATTTTTAATAAAACACCTTATGAGTTGTGGAAATATCGAAACCAAATGTTTCTGAATTCAAATCCTTTGGAAGTAAAGTATTCATCCGGAATATAGAAGATAACTTATATAAATTTGAAACTAAATCCGATGAAGGAATATTTTTAAGATATTCCACTACCTCAAGGTTTAAGACATTTCTAATAAAAATTAATATACAATTGAGGAAACTGTATATGTTACGTTTAATGATACACACATTTTTTTTTCAAAAAACCCCAATTTACATCCTCCTTGAATGTTATTTCAAATACTTATTTTCATCATTTTTAGAAATATCTCCTTATAAAAAAAGTACCAAAAAATAGTTTCTAAAGTAATTACTCAGTAATAAATTCTACCTTAGGTTGATTAACATTGTTTCCAATACCCATGAAGTCAATTATTTCTTAGGAATCATCCTAGTTATAGTGTCATCGGTGATGTTGATCAACCCATTAGGTCTCGATGTTCCTTAAGTAATAAAATAGAACATATTGATTTTTTTCCATTTTAAGATAAAAATATTGATAATTCTTTAAATGATGAGGATTTGATTAATGATATGAATGATTAACTAGACAAATTTTTGAGGAACAAAGTCTGGGCTCCTGCTAAATGACCTAAATTTAATTCCTCAATGGGAGTACAATGTGTTTTTTGAAAAACAAATGTGATGAACCTCAAATTTTTCATAAAAATAAATTAATACATGTTTCTAAGGGTTATAACTAATAAGATAGAATATACTATAGAAAAAAATATACAATGGTACCTATACATTAGTCTATTTTTATTCTTTTATCCTTTGTAGTATTATTTAATTTAATCGATGTGAATTTTTATTTTTAATGGATACAATTACGAGGAAGTTTATGTTGAAAGCCCCCTAAGTTTTAAAAATTAAAAACATGTTGAATACATTTATAAAAATAAAAAATCATTATATGGAATTATGCAGGCCCCTTGAGCTTGGTATGATAGGTTAATAAGATTTTTTGTTAAAAAAAATTTGTTAATGGAGTTGCAGATCCAACACTTTTTATAAAAAAAATTAACACAAATATTATGACTATATAAATCAATATTGATGAAATTTCATTTGAATAACCCCAAATATAATTGAGTATGGTGGGTGATTGTATATATATATGTTGATGAAATTATATTTGAATCAACCCAATAATAAATCTATGATGTTACAAAATACTTTTAATGGATCTTATAAAATATGAGTTTTAGAATAGTATGATGGGTTATTTAACATTTTTATTGGTTTTCAAATACCAAAAAAACGATAAAGAAAACATATATCACAATATAAGAATATAAAATATCATCTTAAAAAGTTTGTATATGACAATACTAAAAGGATTTACAGTCCAATAGGTATATCAAATACACTAGATGTTGATGTGGTTGTGAATCTAGTTGATTAAAAAAAATTTAGATGTATGAATAGAATTCTACATTACATAACCACTATTCCTCTTTGATTAATGTTTTAAATATTATTATGTGAAAGATATCAAGAAAATCAAATAAAATTCCATATAAAAGCTGTAAAATGGATTTTTCATTATCTAAATAGAGATATGGGTTTATGACTTTTTTATTCCTCTGGAAATGTTTTTGAATTACTATTTATCAATGTTGATTTTGGTTATTGTATAATAGATATGGAAAGAACATTCCAGAATTGACATTTCTTAGGTGATTCATTAGTTTATTGGTTATGTATGAAACAACACTCTGTAGAAATTTTCCACTACTGTAGATGAATATATGATAGATGGAAGTTGTTTTACTCATTTGTTTTGGATTCAAAACACACTAACTGACTAGAGAATTAGTTTTACAAAAACTCAAATACTATGTGATAATACTAATTCCATTTCATTATGTAAAAACCTTGTACATAACTGTTGTAAAAAACAAAAAGATGTTAAGAATCAATTTCCTAGGGATCAAACACTTAAAGGATATATTATTTTACAATTCATTATAATGAAAGGACAAATTTCTGATATTTTAAAAAAATCATACCCTCTGATATATTTGAATACATTAAAAGAATCTAGGAATAATGAATGTAAAATGATATTTTATACCTAATTTTTGTTTACCATTATCTTTATAATTAGATACTACTTTTTATAGTAGGAGTACATATTTTATTTTCAATATTTTAGTTTTCTTAAAAACCTTATTTTAAAGGGTCTTCCAAAATAATCTTTCTTTATAAAATTTTCAGAGTTAGAATTCAAAAACAGTTTATGATTCTCATAAATAATTAAAAAATTTCCAGACTTGAATTCTTTTTTTGATTCTAAAAGTTATAGTAATCATTTTTTATAACTATAATTTATTATAATAAAACTATCTCTTCTAATAAAAATCGTAATCTAGTTAGTTTAAAAAAAATAAGAACATTTTGTTCAAACAAGGGAAATTCCCTAACTCTAAAATCTATTCTTATTAGCTATAAAGTGTTTTTACTATTTTATAATGATTTTTTATCCTTATTGTGGTAATTATACTTTTAGTTTTCTTAAAAAATTAGTTTTTTAAAGTTTCTTAATCATATTATCTCGTAATAGTATAACATTATTTAAACCCGAGGAGTTGAAAAATCATAAAATCATTATCTAGGTCATTTTCAACCATCAGATCATATTATGATATATCTTATCTACTATATTTTTTAGAAGATAAACCATATCTCCAATTTCTTATATAAATGGTAACCCATCCCTTATCCCACATTTTCATTCCTGATATTTTACTCTAAGTTTTTGTTTCCCTTAAAATATCCCAGTCTGAAGGTTCTCTTCTGATTTTCAAAATTCATCCTCATTCTCAATACGATGGAAACTGTTGAAGATTATAATGATTGGTTTTTTATTAAAGGTTAGTAGAAAGAACATTATTTGATAAATATTATTCTTCTCGTAAATGGATTATTCTGTTTAGATAATGGGAAAAAAATTATTGAATAATTGGAGAAAGGGTCATATTTTTTTCCGAATATGAAAAAAATATTTTATGCCTTAGTTAATTTTTCAAGGAGGATAAAATTGAAAAAAAAATCTTTCCATGAATGAAAAAATATATAATATATCTTATAAAAAAGTTGCATGTTTGATTGGAATTCTTTAATAGGATATGCCTTCTTTCCTTCTCACAAGCTTTCCGATGGACTCCAAACACTTTATGGAAAGCAAGAATAAAATTATATGTTTTTTCTTGAAACAAAAGTTAGTAAAGTGACTCATATAACAATGATGAATTCTGGGATATAACTTTGGATGAAAGTATATCTTATTCCATGAAAAAGTGATCAAGATATACTTAATGTATCTGATGTTTTTGTTTTGGATTATTTAGTTATTCTGAGGAAGATTAATATCATCTGATTTGATTTCCTTACAATACAAAATATTAAGTCTAGGGCTATAATATCAAAAATAATCATGTTTCTAGTGTTGTTAGTAAAATTTATAGTTGAACTCATAAGGATTTATATGTTTCTAATTAAATCAAGTCTGAAGAGGTTGATGAATTGGTAATTTAGTGGTGATTCACTAAAGATAATGATATTTGATTTTGATGTAGAATCAAGTAGGTTTATTGAAATATATTTTGGTTCTAATTCAGAAGTAAAACTATAAAAAAATTGATCTGGTGAAGAAAATAAAATCTAAATCCTCCACATTTATGAAATAAAAGAACCAAAATATTTTCCGTAATGAGATAAAAGATAAGTAGATGAATAAAAATAATGAGAGGAATGAAATTGATCCTCAATTTGGAATTTACCAAGATGAATCCAAATATTTAAGAATTCATGGTTCTAATGTTCTGAAATAATAATCCAAGAATAAGAAGAAAATGATTTTTAAAGTTTATTCATGTGATAAATTTCTAAAAGGAGTGGAAAGATCTTCAGAAAATTTGCCTCTGATACCTCATGTCAATCCAATGAATCTATATGATGGATTCTCTTTCCCAGAAACTATAGTGGTTAATACCAAAAATCCCTCAATCATAGACAAGGGAAAGGATAATGTTGTTATCCCAGAATTGGTACCTACAATTAAAAAAAATTCATATGATTCAATTTTATATGGAAAATATAATTTAAAAAGAGGTTTACAGTGCTATATAGATTTTATTTAAATCTATAGAAGAAGTTTCTACAAGAATGGATAGTTTAGATAAATAAGGTCAAGAAGTAGAATAATGATATTACATGTAAGAGTTTCTTTAAGAATATGTGGTTAATAATGATAATAAAGATGATATATAAGATACAGATAAGGAGAGTGAAAATGAAGAGGATGAAGAATAAGGGGATAAGGAAGAGGAATAAAGTGAAAATGATGATAAAGAAAAGGATCAATCCGATAAGAATTCATCAGCACATGTATCCTCATCAGCCATACCCACTATGATTGATAATGGTAGTAAAAATAAATGTTATGAGAAGAAAATTTCTTCATCAAAATAAAAATCCAAATCTTTATTTAGGAAAGATTAGAATGATAAAAATTCAAAGGTCGAAGGTAATAAAAATGAAAATGATGATGATGGGATCATTTATTTATCTAATTAATACGAATTTAGAGAAAAAATTGAGAAATCAATATCAATTAATGTTGATAAAAGGAAAAAATGAATTAGAGACTAAAACCATTTATATTCAAAATTTTTATATAGAAAAAGAATTAGATTCAGTGAATATGATAATTGCATAGGGAGTTGATTAGATCAAACCTGATTTACAAAGGCTGGAAGAAATATTTCGAAAAATTCCATGAAATTAATCTAGGGTGGAATTGATTAAAGATATTTTGAGTGAAAATTATGACTTAATCAATGTTTTAACAGTTATGATTATTTTTTTGGAGTCTTCTCTCAAAATTTTACTAGAATGCCTCTAATTTCACAAAGAGGCATGAAATAAGGCTGTGAAATGGTCTCATAATATTTAAGTCGATGTTATTTAATGATGAGAGTTTTTAATATATGAAGAATATTAAAAATTAATATGTTGAAGAGTTTAATTAGTTATTAAAATATGTGTTTGTAAGAGTAAATTTCATGGAACACTTCAAAGATAAAACTAAAAACCAGAATCTGGGAGGGAAATAATTAAATAAGAATATAAAATATTTCTAGTTGGATTTTTCAAGACTCAAATACTCTATATTTGAAATCATTATTTATAAAAATCAGAATAATGAATTATTTGAAAAGCTTCAGATTCTAGAAAATAATTATAAGTATCATGAAGAGAAGACTTGGATTCATGATGATAAAATTTAGAAGCTAAAGTAGGGTAGATACAATTTTAATAAGATCAAATATTTTTTCAAAACCCTCATAAAGAAAGACATATTTTTTTAAACTCTTGTTGTAATATTTTGTATTTTTTTCTATATGAATGAATTACTCTTTTTTTAGAATACAATTGTTTGAATGTTTTCCCAAATATAATTGGTTTGATATTCATTCATATTTGATTGGATAATTGGTCAATTAATTATCTTGTTTTCTATAATTTTTTTCTATCAATTTTTAGGACACTTTGGTTTTTCCATTCCTTTTTGAAAATCACAATGTGGGAGAATTTTATAGAAAGGGGGTGATGTTTTCTTAAATAATGATAATATCACACTAGGGGGAGAATACGGTACTTAAGGGTTATTTTTTTACTAAGGGGTATGTAATCATAATCATCATAGTATTCATATGAATCATAAACATAGAACGATATTTTTTATTAAAATGAAAATAGTATTTATGTTTTTCAAAGTTAATTTTCCATTTAAATTTTGTGTTTGTACATTCCAAAAAAGGAGAGATTATTGAGTAAAAGTTTTACTTTTAAATTTTTCATTAATTTAGTTATGAAAATCAGAAAAAAAAATTAGTTACATGAATACTAACTTTTTTATATCCAAATTAAATTATAATATTTGGAAGAGAACCTAATCTTTTACCATATATAGAATTATTTCAAAGGTATTCATGAATTTAAACTTAAATTCTTCAGTATAGTTATTTTAATGAATATGTATTTGATAAAAATCATATTCACCTATCAGAATATATATTATATTTTTTGTCCTATATTTCATAATGACAAAGTCTTTATAATTTCTTAAGTGATAGAATCAATAAACAACATATTCACACTCATTAAGATTATTGTAATTAAACCGATAAAGAAGTACACCAGACTGAATAAGTTTAAATTATGAATATAGAAAACTAATTTCTAATGTAAGGATTGCATTTTACACTATAATGGTGTAAATTAATAAAATATCAGATTATCTATTTCAAAATATTTTTTGATATGCTACGTTTACAAGTCATTGCGGAAAAATAAAAGAAACTGACAATTGAAAAGGAAATAGGAACATTGAGAGCCTAGCTATAAATATATGGCTATTAAAAGAGTTTGTAACTAATCAATTTCATTTTAAATTTTCTTATTATGCGAGATTTCTAAAGAATAAAAAGAAGAAACCACCCGTTCTTAGCCTTTTCATGAAATTTTAGAGTATTTCCTTTTTAAGTGAACCTCACCAAGATTCCCCATAAGAATTTATTTACATGTTAATCTTGAATTCGATATGTGATAATGACCAAGGGATTACAGGGATTCAAATATAGAGAATAAAATCTTCTGATCGAGTTCTTATGGGGATATCAAGATATATTTTATCCATTGTATTGAAGGATACCAAGTCTAGGAAGACAGAGAATATAATATTCATATTATGGTCTTTCCTTGAATAGGAAATGAAGGCTTTATTAAAAGTATAAAATAAGGTATACCTTCAGAAAAGGTTTGTGGATACCTTAATCTTATGTTTAAAATAGATCTATTATTTTTAAATACTTGTAAGCCATTGTTACATTGTTATTATTCAGTTACAAGTTTCTTACAAGCCTTTTATTTCTTTGTTCATTTTTTAATTATTTTATCAAAAAATATCTAAATACCATAAACATTAACTTTTTATTAAATATTATTTTAATTCAAATGATTTTCATTATTTTAATAAAATATTATCTGATTATTATTATTATACTCTGGAATATAGACATAATCTAAATAATGATATATATGTAATCAGATTTAGTGCAATGTCTGAATCTGATCATTTTACCAAAATAGATTTTGATTTTTTTTAAGTTTAATTCTTTTAAACCAAATTTTTTGAACCATAATTCACCCCACCACACTGGTAATAGAGCCATCAAGAATGGATTATTTTGATACTAATATCAATAAATATTTTATTGATCTTAAAAAAGATCATTTTTCATATTTTTGAGGTTTACAATTCTTAAAACATTCACTAGATTTTCAAACCATGTTTTGGATGTTTTTGTACCTTTTTCATCTTCAATAAGTTATCATCAATCATGGTCTAGTTATTTATCATTTTCTTTTAAATTTTCTTAAATCTCGATGTTTATATTTTTATCTTTTTTGAGTAACTTCTTCTTATCATTAATATATTTAAAATAACTTGAATGTTTCACTAATAGTTGATTCCCTATCTTTACCCAGTCAAAAACCTTTTTTAACATCCTTATTTCTTTCTTAAGGATAATATTTTTTGAATGAAATAATTTCAATTATATTTTAAGAACAAACTCCATCTGGGTATCATATATTTCATCATTTTAATTTATCATATCACAACTAGTAAATTTTATAGCATTCAATTTTATAATAAAAAACTTTTTAGTGCCATTATTACTAGAATTTTCAGGTTTCAGTTAATTATCATCATCATAATCACATTTGAAAAAATGTTTATCTTTTTATATTTAAGGAACTTCTTATCCATTACTTTTGAATAAGTCCATGATTTTAATATATTATTTTTGGGATATATTCTTTAATTTCCATCCACATCATCATTATATTCATCTTCATTTATCCTTTTATAGTCTGTTGTGAAGTTTCAAATGGATCCATAACTAAATCACCTCAACCAAAACATTTATTTATACTTCTACGTGCCTATATTCACCTTTATAGACAAAAAATAATTTAATTAATAATATTTATTACTTCCTTCAAATTCAAATTTAGTGCAAATGGTTTCTCCCATAAAAACATTCTTTGAAAATCATTTCTTAATCGGTTTGAAATATATTTCTCGGTAAAATTTTTATTTTTTATTGATATCCCTTTCCCTTCTCATTTAATATGAGATATGAATAATACGAAAATAATCAAATGAGATAGTTTTATGATATTTATATTCTATAGATGATACCTTATCATTTATTTTTTCATGAATAATTCATAGAATCATTTCAATAAGAATTGAATCATCCTAAATTTCACTAATACATCGGATAGTCCATAAAATATCATTAAATCTTATACTAGTTGGTTCATTATCTACTATTTTGAGATCAACATACTTTAATCTCTATATATTCAATTAATATTTATTCACATTTAAGCATAATTAATAAATAGTCTCCAACTTTTCCAAAGTTCCTTAATCAATTCCAATTCCTTTAACACACAAAAACACACTTATAGATGGTGAAGAAAGAATAACACTTCTGGCTCACCCATCAGTCACCATATTCTTCTTATCAATAGCTGTTAAATGAGAAACCTTTGTATGAGAATGTAACCCATTTATATAAGATTAAAATACTCTATATCCAAAAGATAATATATAATTCATCATTATATATTTCTATATATGATAGTTACTTCCATAAAACATAAAAATACCCCTACTATTTTCTTAATTTAGAGCATCCGTGGTAGGATCCTTTTCCTTTGTAGAACACACAATACAGAATCCTTGATGGATCATCCATGTGATACTAAATGAAAGGATCAGTCATGATCAATGTTTTCACTCAGAGGGGGAGGTGTATCAAATATATATTCATTTTATGTTTTTTACTTTGAAAAAAATCATCTTTTCTAGTTATGGATAATTGACTCTATTGAAAACCGAAAAAAATTAACACACATATGAGAAAAATAATTTACAATGTTCACTACTCAATAAGATTATTTATTCCTCTATATCATTTTGAAATAATCCAACACCACACATCTAAAATAATAATATACTTTATAGTTTATAGTATATAGGGAATAACCATCATTTTCATAACACTATAGTCCTTTCATAATATATATTTTTTATTAATATATGTGTTGTCCATATGTTTTTTAGACATTTTTTCCTCGTTCATCCATTTAATTTCTTCTTCTTACACATCACGTTCTTTTATAGTAGTAGGGAAAAAATAATTTATAATTTTATATGTCAAAAATTTCTATCTATTAACTTTTTTATTTTGCTGTAGTCTATTGGGAAACCTCTATCTAGTATCCTTGGTCAAATATCCTTTTTATAATAACTTATTCATCTGATTGATTATTCACCAAATTCCCTATATACCAATTGTTTGGTATACTCTATATATTACTCTTCATTTGGTATTAATGTTCATCTGATGCTTCTCAATATGATTCATCAACAAAGGATCTCTCTCAGGTTCTCTAGTTATCACCTCAGTTATTCAAAAAATATCACGACACTAACAACTGAAATAATAGACTTTTCATTTTTCAAATACACCCCTTTATATACGTTTTGATTCTTTGAAAATCATGGGTAGATAACTAACTTCAAATTCAAATTCCCATTCAAATATTGAATATCCTTATAAAAAAAATCTTCATTTTACCACCTTCAAACATCATTAAATAATTAGAGTCAAAAAAACATTATAGGATTATTATTTATATATTTATGTCAATAATAAATTTGAAATGTATGAAAACTCAACAAGAATCATGATTGTTCTATTCTAATTATTGTTGTGTAAAATTATCAGCTCAATATTTTCATAATTAAAGACTTTATGAAAACATTTTTAAGTTCCTAAAGTTGTCGTATGATTATTCATTGAAGGAAATTATCATCCTAGTAATCCTTTTTAATGTTATTGTCTATATAGATTTCTTCTATTTGATGGATTCTAAAAAAAATTCATCTAGAATGATTTTTTTGGGTCCCCTTTGTTCGATAATCTTCTTATCTATCTAACCACAATGATTTAGAGGCTACTCAATCGAATATCTTCATGAAATTCTATCTGATTACTTTTTACAATGACTTATCTTGTAACTTTTGTTTGATAATTGTACACAAAACCCATTGTTTCATTCATTCAAAAACTTGTATATAATGAAATAAAAAACATAGTAATGGATGAGAGAAAATTCAATGTTCGCCCAGATTTAACTTCCTCTAATACAAATTTTTCTGCTCATATTAGTCTGTCAATATCAGTCTAGAAACTTTATAAGTAAACCTAAATCTAGAAATATTAACTCCACCGAGTCCTAGTAAATATCTCCATCAAACAAATTTAGCTAAAAGTAAGAAATCCTTGAAGTAATCTTCATATTTTATACTTTTAAGAATATAAAATCATCCCATTATTTATCTTATTCAAACATTTATGTCCACTATAAATTATTTGATCATTTTTTTATAATTTGATAATCATTTTATTACATCCTTAATCTAGTCACATCAGCCTATTAGAAATTATTTGATCTACATGATCTAATGGACATAATTCATTCACCTTTGTATGGAAGATTTTAAAGTAATTTATGTATAACAAAAAAAAACACTAAAGAAATTATTATTTCTTTATATATAACTTATCCACAAACTCTTGGTCTCAATATATTCCACCATAAATAAGTATTATAACTAAGACATCAAAATGATATGCTCTATTACCTAAAATGTATTTTATTTCTGCACATATAGAATGATAATTCCCCAAATCCACTATAATTAGTGAAATAATGCTTATATTCCAAGCATTATACATCTTGATAGACACATACCATGTTCCTTACTCATGTATTAATTCCATCATAGTTCTTCATACTATTAAAAATTAATTTTTCTGGTGAACCAACACCACAACATTCAAACTCATATAACTCACCATCCTATCACTCTCACATCCCAAATCACTAAAAAATCATCCTCCTCCCATAGAAGTTATAAATCTTATCAATTCCCAAATCCTCATTGATGATGAACTATATTTATTTCTTATCAATCCCACAAATCTAGTATGTCGCTTAGTGTTTTTCAAGACCCAATTTTCATCAAAAAGCATTTCATATTTCATAAAAGGACATAGATCATAGCTCATTTTAGATGACCATTATAGTATAATCATAATTCTTATAACCCTCCATGCATTTCACTATAACTCTTTATAGAAATAATCTCATTCCCAAATCATATCGAAATACATTGGTTTTCGATGGTCAATCACACCAGACAATCCCGAAAAATCCCTTTTTATAACCAACATAAAATACAACATCAAGGGATAACACCCTTACCCATTCCTTATCCAAGTCATAGTACCTCACACCATTCCACGATTTCATTATGCTTGATCAAAACCCAAAAGTAACATTCACTAAATTTCATTGCCACCCCATAGCCTAGCATCAAATGGTATGGGAGATCATAGGGGGCCTAAACCCCATTATTTCATAGGAATCTATCATGGTTCTATAATCCGTACGGGTTATAAGGGATGTAATATTCATCATACCCAACCAGACCCACACACTAGAAAGGAATCACACACATTAACCAAACATTGACAATCTAACCATGACATACCCCCAAGTGTAATGTGACCTTTATTACACAATCACTTGATCTCAAATATTTTCCCCAAAATCCACCGATTGGAATATCTAATATGCTATCTAATATGATCACAAATATCCATCATGATGAACATTTATCTTTGGATGGTATTACCTTATTTTCACCCATATACCTTTTATTCCGAGTAAAAAATCAAACACTTGTTCCTAAGGAAATATTTTATCAAATGAAACACTCACAATGGGAAAAACTCTCTCATTATTTTACAAATAACAAAACCCGACAAGAATATACCATAGTGCCACCCCCCATACCCCTTGAATCTTCCCACCCATGAGTCACATCACATTAGTCCTAGGCTCACTCACATAATAAAATAAATGGTCTTGATTCTTGTTCATGTTAAATAAATTCCTCACATAAGTCACAATTTGTGACTTCATTTTCAATACAAATCTGAATCACCCCTCACAAGACTATATCATATACCTAATTTCACTTAATGTGAATCCTTGACTTCCCTTAAATAAACCGACATTCTACAGATATTCAAGGCATCCACATAAATTGTCTATCCCCTACATTATAGGTATCCTCTAAAAACACATATTCCCTAAATAAATTTTTGAATTTGATGAATTTATTTATATAATTGGGGATAACATGGGTATATTTTAAGGCATGAAATATATATATCTTGACACTATATTAACCAATCATATTATATGATTTTCTGAATCGTATAATTATGTTATGAGTATAATCATATAGTATTATTCACTCTTGCATCCTATGAAATATTTGGAATTCGAATAAAAAGAACTATCATTTAAGAATAATGCAATGTTGGAAATCATTATTGTAAATGTTTCATTTAATGTAATTTATAGGTTGATCATTTCATTCATGTGACTAGTGCATGAATAATCAGTGAATTAATTCATACCTTATATAAAGTATGAGTTAATTAATGAACACATCAGAATGTTCTAATAGGTATATATATATAAGGGATTCATTTCTACTGTGATGGGTGTTCAATTGTTGTTTTTCTCCTACTAATACTCACAAACCCAATAGCCCTGTTACTCATCCTCATTTACTATGAGAGTCCATAGTAAAATATGGAGTAAAGGAGAGTCCTACCCATATAATGGGTGATTCAATTCAACCAGTAGATAAACCATATAAGAGGGAGTCCTTCAAGTGCCTTTTATAGATATTCATCAAAACACTCTAATGATGGTAGAAATTTATTCTCATTGGTTCAACATACTTGACTATTCTTCATTTTAGTTTTACATGGTTTTAATTTCAATCATTGTTGATCTTAGGTTTACGAGTTTTTAATTGATAATGTTTCCTGGAAAGAGTGTTGTTCAATCCCAAAAAACACATCTATAGCATCAGATCGATTTAATGATCATTGATTTGTGAAATTATGTTGGGAGACATTGAATGTTTGATATAATTTTTGAATCATATGGTTTGATATTGTATATGATATAAATTATTTAACACATTCACCTATATGATATGGAATTTTATAGTCCATGATATAAAATTTAAATAATGGTAAATGTTTTGTTATTAGATAACATAATCTATTATTTGTGTCACATCATATGATATAGGATATTATAGTAGGCAACTCATCGTAGTCCATAGGTTTTTAGTATATTTTAGAATGTGAAATGTGATATCGTATGGAGAGAAGGCATCATACTATGGGTGAAAAAAACCATCTAATCATCAAAAGTATATCAATAATAGTTCTATAATATAACTCCTCCTTCAGTAAATGGATATCGCATAAGGGTATTATATATATAAAAAATATGATAGATAATGAAACCTTGTTGACGATTATGTCATAAGGATGTCGCTAAATACGATTTGCATGATATTTTTTGTTTTTTTCAATTTTAAATTATGAATTTTATTTTCTAATTTATAAATTTTTTATAAATTATAGAAATCCGTATTTTGGGATATTAGGTAAAACTGTTAATAGCTACTCACACACGATACATGAAATAAAATATAAACCAATTGGCCTGGGGACTTGACCATGAAACCACGCCCCACACCCCATACCACCCTAACAACCCCATCTAACCATGGGGGTTGTATTTTGGGATATTAACTTAATGTATAAATTGTTCATAAAATAAATAATTAAAAACAATTTATAATTAATTATTAAATATTTATTAATAATTTAGTAAATATATATTACGTAGTATTGAATTTTAATTTTAAAAAAATTAAATTAAATTTCATGACTTATAATATGGACATTAATTGTGTGTATATAAATTATAACTATAATTTATAATATTAACTTAAATTAGAAAATAAGTAAAAAATATAAAGGAGTTTTAATTAAAATTATAAATTATTCATAATATTTAATTTCAGTTAGACATATTAAAATTTTTATCTATAAAGTTGTTTAAATAATATTAAAAATGATGTTTAATAATTGATATGATTAAGGTTTAAATAATATTAAATGTATGATATTATGAGTATCTATACAATATATGAATATTTCACATATATAATGTTTATATTATAGATATCATATATTTAAATATAAATTCTATATAAATGGATAAATATGAAGGAGTTTATATTATAAGAATATATACTATTTTTTATATTTATTTGATTGTGTATTTTCCACAATGCATGAATAAATTATTTAGTGTTTTTAATTAGTATTATTTATGGATTGTCCATAAATGATTATCTTATGTTTAATAATACGAATTATTCATTTATTTGTTTGTTTAGTATTCAATGATATAAAATTTGAATATTATGAATACATGTTTGTTTTAGTTTATAGTGTTAAATTTCATATATAAATTGTCCTACATATATATAAGAAGTTATATGCTAGGTATGATAATTGATTTAGTTTTTTTAGTATAAAATTATATTTTATTTGGTTTTAATCATAAATTAAATAATATTTATTTTTTTATAAATATTATATGTTAAAATGATCATGGAATTATGATCTCTCTTCACTAATGTATCCTTGGGTAGAGGGTAGTTAGGTTGAACTGCTCATTGATCCAAAGGCTCATGCCTTTCTTAGAAACATGGGGGGTTTTATATATGTCACTACAAGCTTACTATTGTTGAGACTGTTGATTTAATGTTATTCTAATAACATACATGAATGGAATTCATATATCTTATACATGAGTTTATTTTTGATGTTTATAAATATAGTTATCATTTAATTTGGGTTGGTAATACAATGTTGTTAAAAGATTTAAACATCAATATCATTTTAACTTATTACATTAGTGGAAGGAATAGAAATCCAAATTAAATTAGAAGAATTAATATATAAAAAAGAATAACTTGATATAATATGGTGAGATTAAATCCTCAATAAAAATAATCAGCGTTATATTTCATTCAAATAAATAACATGTCAATACCTTAATCATTCATTTGGGTAGGTTCAACCTAACTAGGGTTACAATGGAATATCATGTGAAAGGAATGGTGTAAATGTATAACCATAATATTTTGGTAACAAAATCTCATTATGATACTTGGGTCACATTTATCTTGGAGACCCTTATAAAATATACTAAAGTAATGGTGTTAATTTTATCCAAATAATGGATTAGAAAATGAGTTGTTTGATTGAATATTCAAGAGTCATATGTGATATAAGGGAGATAACACCATACCTAAATAAAAAATGGTGACGGGAATGAAAAATAATTCTCATTTTGGGGTGAAATAAGGATAATGGACCACTAATGAATATAATATAATCTAAAATGGGTATTTATTTTAGTGAGATCACATTCAATGAAATTTATTGTCCAATGTATTCAAAAAATGACACTCATATGATAAAAAGTTCTATTTCAAATAAAATTTATCATCATTATCCAACATGTATTTGATAAAAATATATAGAAAATAATATTCTTAATATAATAAAATTTATAGATAGGTATCAATATCTAAGAATTATTCTTCAAAATGAATAAATTCAACATGTGAAGCGAAACCCCTTCCTGAATAACCAATCATTGAAGATGCTAAACACTTGATTCAATGTAAAAGTTGTATGAATATATTAACTCACTAATGGTATTCCGGGAATTGGATACAAAATTACTAATGGAACATTATTCTATACTCATATATTCAAAATAATTTATTATTTTTTTACTTTGAGGGACTAAAGGACTCATTTAAGGATTTTCTATCCATTAAATTCATTATATAATCATTAAGTGGAATTTTTTTACAGTGTGGATTAATTTAGGAAATTTTTAAAAAATTAAATAAATTTCTTGAGAATATATGAATTAAGAATGTGATGTCTAGGTTCTGTTGTTTTATCATGTGTACAAGTGGTTAAAAATTTCAAACCTGAAGAAGAAAAGATGGTTATAGAGAGAAATGGTGTTTATTCAAGTAACCCGTCATTGTAATCAAAATCTAAATGTAAAATAAAGAAGGGATTAAAAAATTTACATATAATTAAATCTTACTAAATACCTAATGGGTTTTAATAATCTCCATGGAATTTTTGTATCATTTTATTACAGTTATAGAAATCAATAATTCATTTTTGAAAGTTATAGGATACTAAATATACATTTTACCAAGGTTGTAAAAATACAAGAGTTAAAAATAATAATTGATTAAGGTTACAGTTTTTATTTAAATAAATATTCAAAAGGTTGTTTAATCATCATCTTTAATTAAAATGTAAAATAAAATCTCATATATATCTAAATAAATTATGTTTTGTTCCATTTTATTCCTCGTATATGGTAATACAAAATTTAAATTAATAAAGAGTTGTTATGAACAATATGATATGATGGAGTCAACACACATGGTTAAATATTCATAATATTATAAAACATATTTGAGAAGAATAGAAAACAAAAACAATTCTTGGATAAGTTTTTTTGTCTAGATAATTATTAAAATATGATTAGTTTTATCCCATAATAGTGAAATATTTTAAATAATATTTTCTTTTCAGAATTACTTTCTAACCTCATAGAATACCATATATGATATGGATACAATGTTATATTTTTTAAATATTAAAACTAATGGAAATAATGTTTTTCTTTAACCTAATGGTTTTGTGTATTTTACCATGATATTTTGAAAATAATAAAGATACTAAGAGGATATTGGGAGTATATTTGATGTTTTATAAGTTCAAATAATAAAAAATAAAAGATTATTCAATTTAAAACATTAATTGAATGTCACCATATATCTTAAATTGGTTTACTGTGTGATGGTTTTTTTGTGACCAACGGATACATGAATTGATCACGCAATTCATGCCCCAAGGAAGTTAATTAAATCAAAAGTATTAAAAAACATTCTCAAGGTTTAATGAGTTTACACCAACCCAAAAAAACACATAAAATGAGAGTGATACATGATATTATTTCAAAAAGTATCAAACCACAGCTTATTCAAACTGCCTGAGACTCCATGCATTTGAGTAAGAAATCACATCAAGCCGAAATTTCAGAAACTCCAATCAAGCTCCAATGCATGAAGATCTATAATTATCAAGTGAAGAGAACACCATCAAAAGTTGGTCCAACTCATCTAAAAAGGCTATAATTGCATGCTGCAGCTCAACCAAAAGAGGAGAGTCAACCAATTTAGTGCAAAGAAGGTCCCTTCCAACCATATAATGGGAAATGATGGAATAATAATGATTCAATGTTGATAATGATAATAAACCAATAATGAAATATAATTTGATAAATGACATTATTTACTTCATAATATTTTATTTTGTGTTGTTAATAAGATTAAATAATTTTTTAAAGTGTAAAAAATTAGTAATATAATTCTTAAATATCACAGTCTTTCAGACATACTTTCTTAATATATGTTACTTACTAAATAGTTTAATGGGGGGGGGGGGGGTTATCGGATAGTCCCATAGTTTTGTGTAAGAAATTTCAAAGAGATGCAATGAGATTATAAAATCCATAAAAGTGATGAAAATAAAATTCTGATTTAGAATTATACCATATATGATATAATAATATATGAATGGTAATAACCTTATTCTTTCTTACACCTTAACTCATGATTTGTTACATAAAAGTACACATAATACAACCCAAGAAATCAATAAATCTAGTGTATTTCATAATTATGTACATCTAATAACATCTTGAACATGTGATACAAGAACATTATCGAAAACTTCCTTATCAAGCATTTAAAATTCCATGGCTTTTAAAACATTAAGGGATAACCTAGGGTCCAACATATGAAAGGGGTGAGATAAAAAAAATTGAGTAAGGGAATTAAAATAGAGTAAGGTTATACATGTTTCAAAATAGGCATATAAATGAGGCATAAAAAGACTATGAATCATAAACTTGTACACATATACATGATATATAATGATAATAAGAACATGATAAATGGGGAAACAAATTTAAATAATGAATCATAAACACTGGTCAAGTCTAAACCGCTTAGACATCATGGTGGAAACAGTACCTTCATAGAATTTTGTTTACTCCCTATCCCAACATGATGTATCTAGAGACTAAACATTACACAATTAATTGGAGTGCTATATAATTATGGGTGCACCTGCCACTTTAATTTCATTATCATAATTAAGTGTGCCACATATATCATACACCATGGATTCATTCGTCATAATATGTTATTCCATGATCAAGGAGTGTGGAATATATGTATATGTAAGTTCCATGTAAAATTTGTATAAATGGATAAATTTTAATACCTTTGATATGAAATAAGTATAGTATTCACAACACATTTTTTGGCATGGAAAATTGTGGTAAAATTTCAGTATCATAACAACATCCAATAAAAATTCATATAATGGATTGATGAGAGTGAAAGGGGTTTCTCATCATTTGGATATAAATTGGAATGTAATTTTAATATGTAATAACATATCCCTCATATGTAAATAAATATAAAATACTTAAGGTAAAGAAGATACTTGAAAAAAGAGGAGGAAAGAAAAGACCCCTTACTAAATTTCGGCATAGAAACAGGTGAAGATAATGTTTTGTGGGAGGGGTCAATGCCAATGAAAAGGGTATATCATCATATAGAAATAAAATTTATTATACGGGGGTATGTAATAACATATACCAACATGATAAAATTGAAATTGAGATACATATCATAAAAGATGTGATTTAATTGAAATGTGAAGAGAGAAATCCCTTACTTGAGTGTGTGATTCCAAATACATGGGTGAGGCATCATGAGAGATTGGGAGAGACTTGATAGGACTATAGATAGTGGTGGGGAGATTTTGTAGTTGCTCTAAGGAGTTTGAGTGAGGATAAATGGGATATTGGGGGAATCTTTATAGGAAAATAGGTAGATTTTTTGTTATTTAGGTTTTGTAATCTATATAATAAAATATCCCAAACCACAAAACATCCATGGGTTTTTTTTCTGATAGTTTCTTCCTAATCGTAGTGGCTATCTT
Source organism: Viscum album (assembly GCA_963277665.1). Lineage (NCBI taxonomy): Eukaryota > Viridiplantae > Streptophyta > Magnoliopsida > Santalales > Viscaceae > Viscum > Viscum album. The sequence goes on from OY728125.1 coordinate 1,943,754,258, forward strand.
TGTTTTATAAGTCTATGGGTCTAAAATTATTAAATAATGCCTCTAATTATGTGGAGGTGAGTCGTACTCTTAAGGAAATGATTTTAAACACTTAAAAATATTAATGGTTTTGGAGGATTCATAAAGGCATTATAAAATTAACCAAATCAAAATAAAATCAAATTATTTTAATTCTAAAACATATATATGGTAATTAATAAACATTATTGTAACACACCAATATTTCATAGTGTGTTACTTCTTCAAAATAATTCAATAACTTGCACTATACACAACACTGAGTTCAAGCGCACCATGACTTACCAAAGAAGCCGTTCAAAAGAGGTTATGAATAGTATTAACTAAATTTTTAACTTTATATAATCCTTATAATTTTAGAATCTATATTATTAGTTTCTTAGACATAATTTAAGAACAAATTCATTTTTTTCGGATAAAATAATTATTTTTCAAAAATTCACTTTTACCAACTTTTAATAGTGAACCCTTTTTAAATTCAATATTTTAAACTTTTATATAATCAATTTGACTAAATAATTTTATTTTATAATGGGAACATAAACAATTTACAATTAAACACCCCAAGCTTCCACGATACTCTTCTCTTTGAATAAAACAGTGGTGTGTGTTATACACAACTTCGAATTCTAACACACACCACAACCAATCAAACTAGCCGTTTTGAATAGTAATACCTAATTTTTGAAATTTTATAAATTTTAACTTTCAAAATGGACATCATTTTTGGATTCTTAATATCGAATTTAGCCTAGGGTTAAATTTTGGTACTTTTTAGATAACTTTTATATTTTGATGAATAGTGAAAATTACTAAATTTTAATTAAAAACAACTTTTTTAATCAAAATAATTAATATTGATAAATTATGAATTTGAGTGGTTTTAAAGTATATTTAAAATATATTTTTACCATTTAATACAATGTTGGTCAATGGACATAATTTCACAATTAAATCAGACATAAACAAATGTCAATCTTTTGATAGTTATTATATCTTAAAAACACACTTTTGCTTTTGACAGTGGGAGTTAATTTTTAATTAATTTCTACCACTTCTATGTTTTTAATTTGGTAAAATGGATTCCATATTCGGAATAACTATTTCCAAATTGTGTAAATAGGTAACTTTTATTTTTAGACATTTTGAATAATTACTTCGGTAAATATTTTATTTACCTTGGTTAAAGGGTAAATCCGTTAAATAAGGGTTAACAAATAATATTATAATAATAATTAATTACCCTAAAACATGTCCTAACCTTATTTTTGGATACATTTCCGACCATGGGCATCTTTGGGTCAATTTTTGGGACCCCATGGAGCCACTTGTAGGCGATAGGGACACTTTATTATAATTAAGACAAAGTAAATACAAAAATGACATAAGCTTATATCTTTAAGCACAAAAATTTTTACATAAGGTAATATATGTTATATTTTCTGTTATAAATATTCATTAGAGATTTAAAAATATTTCCTACATAATAATATTTTATTTATAATTTTTAGACATTGAAAAAGTAAAAATATATATGACACAATAATGATGCAGTATTTTCAATATTAATGGAAGAATCAAATAATTGGTATTATAAATGTAAAAATAAATATAATTCAAAAGTTTTGATGACATACACTAATTTTATTGGTTAATATGATGTTTTAAGATTTATTAAATGAATTTTTTCAAATTAATAAAGTTTGTAATACTTTAACAAAAATAAAATTTTGAGTAGTGTCAAAATTGACATAAATGAGTTTTTAAAACAAATATTATATTATTAATTTATATTCTATTCATAAAACCATAAGGTTCTGCCAAAGGACTTATATCATTATTGTTGTATCATTAATGGACCACTTTGGGGTCGCTTGGATGTATATAGTAAGTTTATTTACTATATATTATAAAAATACAATGTGACATGGTAAGTGTTAAACTAATTAACCAAGAGTTAAAACTAAAATATAAGGTTAATATAATGACCCAAACCTGTAAAAAATCTATTAGTTAAAGGATTTAGACCCATACCCACCTTAGACTTTGAATAATCTACTATGGAGCCATTATAAACCTAATATGAATTTATTATAAATTAATACTTTATGTTTTTCCAAAAGAGCCCCTCCTCCCCCTTATAAAAGGACCCAACTTCTAACCGATTATTCACACCTTAAAAGCCTTTTTGATCGGCCAAAACCTGAAAAAATATCCTCCCAACTTCCCTCACTTCTTCCTAGAGGCATTAGTTTTATTATAAAGCAAACGTAAGGATCCATTTTGATCAAATCAAAAGGAAGAACCTGAAGAAGAGGTAACGTCTTCACCACCCTCTTTAAACTTCCTTTCTTCTTCAAATTCTTCCTTCCTTGTTATTTCCATTATAAAATAATAACTCTAGTAACTTCTATATACTGTGATTTTATTATATTCATGTAACAAAAAAATTCATTATTCTATCCATCCCTTGAATGACATGTCACCATACGTGCGTACGCATGGCCTACCGTCTCCACGTTGTGGTGTAATTGTTATTCAATATACTATAATTTAGATGGGTATAATAATGATTTATAATTCATGTAAATAATAAATAAAACATGATAATGATCTTATCTATATGATATACCATCCAATTATATATTATTTTAATATCAAAAGAATGATATTGTCGCTCGTGCGTACGTACGGATTACAGTCTCCACGAATGCGATGAGATTCATTCCCCATCTTATCCATTCAAGAATAAATTTTATTTGATGATTAAAAATAATATTTATGGAATTAATATAATTCTGGATATGAGTATGATAAAACCTATCCATAACAAACACAACTTATATAAAAGAAAATAAGTAAGTTAACACCCAAAACGACGATAATACTATGATTTTATTAACAATGTGATGTTAAAAGATCATATATGATATCATATTAATATATATGATTATTGTATAATTAAATAACAATTATTTCACCATTATACTGGAGTTTAACCTACCATCAACCAAGTAAAATTACAAGGTAGAGGGTTTTTCATCTCACTCCTTATTTCCGTGAGATTCATGCCATATTTCCACTACTAACTTTTGTGTGGTGTATGTACTACCCATAATTGTATTATTTGTGTAATACAATTTAATATTTGTGTATATACATATTAATTTTATGATACCTCTTTCATGGGGTATATGTTTTGTAAGTTACCAAATTGGCAAGGGTTTATTTCACAATCTCGTCATTATCCGAGGTTGTTTATACATAATTATCTACTGGGATCTCCTTATGATCCACATCCATGTTTCTTAAAAAGAGTATTTCAAATCATTATTAATATATTATATACTATGGGATAATGTCATTTTTACCCTTTTTGACTTTTTATAAGAAGTTTATAAAGGAAAATTTCCATCATTTTCCAAACAAGGTCCTTTTTAACCTTTTCGACAGAGTTAAGGTAAGAATGTCTTTTTTAACTTATACGGTGGGTGCGGCTATTTTCTGCCATTATAAAATCTTTAAAGATTACCTTACAATATAATAAGGATATTTTTAAAGTAAATGTTTTATTTTTATTTCACTTTTAAATGATTTCAAAAAAGAGATATTTCTCTCAAATAGTTTTGACTTCATCTATGTCAACATCCTTTGATAAATTTTACAGTTATTTGAAGTTGATTTATTATGATAAAAATCATCCATACTATATGTAAGGTTTTGTGATATGATTGACTATGAATGAGTTATTTTTATGTCCTTAATGGCTTATGATTAATGTTTGGTCATTTCGTATTCTAGTTTTAATACGTTTGTTTATGTTATATTTCATCCTCTTCTTAAGATGAATGTGTTGGACTAGTATGTTCCAGGTTGGGGACCAGTAAAAGTAAGCCCTCCGGGTTGGTGTCCGATTATTAGAGGAACTTAGGGTTGGTGTCTGGTTATTAGAGGCACTTTGGGTTGGTGTCCGGTTATTAGAGGCACTCTAGGTTGGGTTCCGGTTACAGTAGCCCCTAGGTCTTTGCACAATGCCTTGACAAAGAAATTAAAATTCAGCATTATAAATTCCCTCATTATGGAAATAATATTTATGGTTCATGTGGTCATTCAACAAGTAGAATACCCATGATTATGTTTTATTATGGCATTATTTAATCATCTCATATTCTTTCCATTAAAGTAATCATGTTTTTTATTGGTAAGGGCATGTGGTTTCAATTATTTACCATGCTTAATATTTATGTCATTTTCCGATGTATTACTTACCATTACTGAGAATTTGAGCTCACCCCTTTCAATGTTTTATTTTTCCCAGGATTACATGAAGTGTATTGTGATTGATATGCAGGATTAGGCCAAGGGAATAATGGCGTTCATAAAGATTATTTATGTTTTTTTGTACGTCTTAAAGTTCAATGTAACATTCATGTATGTAATGTATTTTCTAAGACTGCTAAACTTATCGGCCCTTCGGGACTTGATTCCTTGTAATCATGCCAATGTATTAAAATAATACACCGACTCTGGGTAACTGGGGTCAGGGATTTACATTTATAGTATGTATTATATCACTTTTAGGTCATAATTATCTCATAATACACAAAGTATATTTATACAATATTTAATTTTTACTAGAAAAATTGACTATCAAAAAAACAATTATGAAAAATTCACCTTTTGATAAATTTGAAATTATGATTCAAAATATAATATTCATTTTATCTAGGTAATTTTCTAAATATGTGAATTTTTAATTTTTAAATAGGAATAAAAATCTTTTGAGATTTGTTGTATTTTTCATGACAATAACAGTTTTTGAAACCTTATAATAATTAAATTTGAATTCACAAAAATTAAATGATAATTTATATTTAATAATAATTATTTAAAAATAAAATTTTATTAAATTATTTTTTATTGAAAATATTTATTAATTCATTAAAATAAATTCCTTAATCTAATTCTAATATTACATAAAAGTACTATTTTTGTTTTAATATATCGAATTAACAACCATTTAAAAATAACCATAATAGGATAAAAATATATTTATTATTATATAAATATAATTTAAATAATCACAATTTTATGTTCTTGATACATATCCATTCAATACACTAGAAAACTCTGTATGTGTAAGGTTCTCGATGGTGGGATTTTCATAGGGTGGTTCAGCTCACACGGTTTGGGTCATGATGTCGATGAGTTTGAACATATACCATAAATTGGTTTGTTCTTAATTAATTTTTTGGAAACCATCTTGGTTTTTGTCAATGTAAAATCCTTGTGATTCAATATATTTTATAAGCTCTGATAACTGGGATTCATATAGGGTAATCACTCTAGTTTTGGCCATCACTTCCTTTTTATCTGTTAATTGGAGTTCTTAAAACCCTATATTTATACTAATATTTTTATCAATGTTAAATGGATATATAATCAATGGAAATGATTATTAACTATATGTTAATGTCATTAGTATATAATAAATTCAAATAATTGGATGGGTTTTCTATAACAATACTACATAATAATATATTAAATTAAATCAAAAATGGGAATTCTATTTATAATAGTTTGAGTTGTTACAATCTCCCCCCCCCCATCTTAAGAAATTTCAACTTAAAAATTTTCAATTCCCAGACTAAAACATATGAGGATAACTCTTTTTCATCACTTCCTATAGTTCCCATGTCTCTTCTTCAAGCTTTTTCTTTCTCTATAGCACTTTATCCAGGTTCTATTCCCTATTTTGTTGAAAATTTTATCTATGATCTATGATCATCACTATATACTCCTCATATGAGAGACCATTAACCAATGTTACCACCTCTAGATTTGGTATAGGTGAGGGGTTTGGTTTTTTAATCTCTCATTAGTGATACATGGAATAAATCTTGTGCTTAATAAGTTTTCGGTTTTAGTAGTAGTTAGTAGGCCGAAACTCTGATGCGATAAAGGATCTCAATGGGATCAATATATCTTGGTCTAAAATTTGTTTTTATTACCAAATATTATCACTTTATTCCATGTACATTTGTAGAGGAATACAATGTCTCTTATATCAAAGTCTAGATCTCATCGATGATTTTTATTATACCTCTTTTTTCGACTCTTAGAACCCATGATGTGAAGCATAATAGTACTGAACTTTTCCACTATTTCCTTGACAATTTCAGGAAAATGAAGTTTTCATTCCCCAACATAATCGCAAAATGTAGTGTTCTATACCTCCTTCCATAAAGATCATTCTAGGGAGCCATTAAGATGCTTGAGTGGAAACTGTTATTGTATTATAATTTGACTAGAAGAAGATATTAGCCCTATCATATTTCTATGTCCATATAACATGCTCTCAATATGACTTCCAATGTTTGCATAGTATACTCAGCCAGGCCATCAGTTGGAGGATGATAGGCCTCACTAAAGTTCACATTAGTTTTTAGAGCAAGTTGAAAATTTTTCAAGAACATGGAGGTGAATATCGTATCTCAGTAGGATACAATCGATAATGTTACTCCATGGATCCTTACCACCTCACTGATGTATATTTTCTCAATTTGATCTAGTGAGAAATACTGTCAAATCTCAATGAAGTGTGTAATCATTATAATATGATCCACTATAAACCTAATATCATTGATTCCACTATATATCATGAGAGGTACATTGAAAATTTCAATGGTGACCTTTTCCCATTTCCATGTATGTATGGGTAATGGTTTCATTATCCCCATATATTTCTTCCTTTTAGAATTCACATGTTGACATACCAGGAACTTTGATGTATATACATTGATCTCCTTCTTCAAATTGTCCCACCAATAGTGATCTCGGAGATCTTGATACATCTTTCTATATCCTGGGTGAATAGAGAATGGCGATCTATGGGCATCATCGAATAATTATTTCTTTATCTCGGGATTTGATGATACATATAATCATTGAGAAAATAACACAAATCCTTATTTATTAACAATAAACTCCAAGGATTTTCCCTTATAATTTACACTTTATTATGAATTCTCACACAATCCCTTTGATAATACTTCATTTATTCCAAAAAAATATGATTAAGAAATAATTTTTGAAAGTATTAAATATATTATTTTCTTTCTGAATCCCATGTCCATCCTCTTCAAGTCTATAAATATTTTATACTTCCCAATTTTCATATGTGATATAATTGATGTATCCATTCTACCTAGACCATATTCCACATTATTTTTTCCAATGACGATATTGAATTCAGTAGTCATATTTCTTAATCATCTCTAACTATATTCATTGGCACATATTCGACACTTTCTATGTGATTATATACATGAGTATTTTGTGATCCATATATATTTTATACTTATTAACTACGAGATAATGCAACCATTTTTTCAAAGATAAGATCAGTATATCTAACTCCAGATCATCTGTTGGGTAGTTCTATTTGTGAGCTTTCAACTACCTTGAAGTATATGCTATGAATTTTCTATTTTTCATTAACTCATAAACCAATCCTTTATTTTAAGAATCATGTATTACCATGAAAAGATCTCCACCTGTTGATAGTGTGAAAAAAATTGTCATGATAAACCTAATTTTCATCTCCTCGAAGATATCTTCTAATTAATCATTCCATACAAACTTGACTTCTTCCTAGATAGCTTGGTAAGAGGTTTTGACAATCTTGAGATGTTTCTTAAAAATCAATGATAATACCTAGATAATCCAAGGAAACTATCGATATCTATCAAGAATGGTGTCCTTGAACATCCTTCAATTTATTTTTCAAGGGTCCATAGATATCCCATTTCATTTGAGGATATGTCCCAAGAAGGAAACTTACTTCAATAGGAACTCATATTTGTTGTAATTATCATAATGCTTCTCCTTCTGCACAGTCTTTAACATAGTGATCTAATGATCCTCATTCTCCTCCATGGTTATGGAGTAATTTATAATATAATCTATAAATACTACCATATAGTTTTCTATGTAATCTTTAGAGACTCAATTCATTCAGCTCGTGATCATTTCTAGAGAATTAGTGAGTCTGAATGGCATTACTATGAAAACATAATGCACGTACCTTATAAGAAAAGTAGTCTAGGGGATATTCTCCATCATCACCCTATCTTTTTAATATCCCAACTAGAGATCAAACTTGGAGAATTATTGTGCTCAACATAGGGGATCGAACAAGTTATAAATATGTGGAAAAGGATACTTGTTCTTTATCATGATGTAGTTGATCTCACAATAATCAATGCAAACGAACATTGACTCATCCTTATTCTTAAATAAAAGGAATGGTGCACCCCATATTGAATAACATGGGCATATTAACCTTTATCCAGATTCTATTGTTGTTGTTCTTTATATTCACAAGTTCCAGAAGATCCCTTATCTATAGATTCTTGGATAATGGAAATTACCTAGGTATTATCTCGATTGAAAATTTCACATCTCAGTTAGGATAAAGACTATATATTTCCTATGGAAACATATAATATTATTCCCTCACAAAAGTAATTTCTTCAAGGATAGTTATTTAATTGGACTCAATCATTTGATCTAGATATACATGCTCAATGGTAAATAATATACATTTTTGAGATGTTTGTGTTAAATAATATTCATCGTCCTCCTTGCACTTGTATAGAGTTGGAGGTCGATTCAAAATAAATAGAGTGAATTCCTTCCCACATAAATTTATGTTGTATTTATAATGGGAAAGACAATACATACCCATAATTACATAAAATTACACCAAAATGAGTATGAAAAGGTTTTCTGTGAAGCTAGGCCATCAAATTGTGTTAGGGGATGAGTTCTATACTCAATATGCAATAATTTCCCCATGTTAAGTTTTCACTGATAACTCCACTTACTTTATTTGTGGTGGTGGTTGAATAGTTCTACTAATCATTTTTGATTTTAAAGGATATGTATAACTAGAATAAAAATGTATATTTTATATCAATGAATTAATTATAATTTTATCTATCACCATTTCATTATCGGGATCCACCTAAGTGGTTGTGATGGAAGAATCTCTCCCTTTATATCTGTTGGGTTTTTGGTTGCCTCTGAAAGTACTTAGATTAGTTAATTGGTTTGAAATGTTCCCTAGTTCCATGATGTTCATGTAATGAAAAATGCACTGAGGGTCTCTCAGAGAATTACTTTCCAATTTCAAATTACTGGGTTTCTCCTATCAGTCATTGTTAGATATGTGTCCTTCCTTCTCACTCCTATATCATTTCTTCACTCCCCTTAAAAAAATTTTAGGGTTCTTCTATCTGTACATTTGAAATAGGGAAGTTGAAATTACTTGGTGCCATTATATTTCTACATTGGATCACCTGATTTAAACTCCACTATTTGCATCTTATCCCTATGATACCATTTAGATTTATCAGTATCTATTTCAACTTTGAGGGGACATCAAAAAAATTTCATCTTAATATTCAATGTCTCAAATCACCAGGGAATTTTGTATACTTGGTTTTTTCCCAAAAAAGAAGGGGTCAACCATACATTCATGAGTAACAAAAAATAAAGAGGTGTATCATGCATGTCTTGTGATATTTTCTGTTTACATCCTCATAGATTCAAAATCAATTTTAAGGGAAAGGTAATACATTTCCACTTTAAGATAGAGTGTGAGGAAAATATTTATTAAGAAACATTTTTTGGAATTTATTCCAATACATCGATTTGATATCTTACTCATGCATCATATTATTTATAAATTTCCTCCACTAATCTGTCTCTCCCACCATATAATAAAGGTTAATTGAACCATCACTTTTTTAAAACATTTAAGGATGGAGAAGTTATTATAAATAAGGTTGACACACTATTCCGTGATTAAGGGATCAAATGATTCATTGAAAGTCGGAAGAATTTGTCACATAAATCACTCAATAACTTCTTATTCTCTTTTAAGTAAATTTGTATAGTCCTCCTAATACATGTTTCTATTCAGAACCAGAGTTAGCTAAGATAGTACAATCATGAATTTTGTGATTTTTCTTCCCATCGAGTTGGGAATCTCCTTGCAGAAGTCATTATATTTCCCATCACATTGATTGTTTACCTGATTCCTCCAATTTATGGCCATTGGATAAAATGAAAAATTTAGTGATGGGTATTTTTAGTCTAATAAATACTTAAAAATTAATTCAATAAAAATAAATTTATTAATTACAAACTATATTTATTTCCTATCTTTTGAATTTTTAGACTCTAATATACGTTATCTATGATCTATTCCCTAATAAATACTCTTATGTGTATTTTTATTCCCATAATAATTGTTCATAATGAAATTATTAATTTACTGAAGAAAATCACCCCATGAGTTTCAAACCTGGTTCAAAGTAAGGCCTATTGGCCTGAAAAATGTTACATCGAGTTAAGCCCGACACACCTTGTTGGATTTGTTACCACTTGGTACATCTGTTCCAAAAACACATCAACTTGTAGTATCAATAAAATGAGGTATTTGATTTATTAACCACATAATCTATACTTTAATAAAATTTAGGGATGTTTTCTTATACTTAGTCTTATCCAAAATGCTTTCCCTGGATTTTTTTAATCTTAATCAAAAAAATAACTAAACATTTCCTCTGATACCCACTACAATGACCACATTATTTATTACACCTTAACTCATAATTTATTACCTAAAAGTACACATAATACATCTAGGAAAATTTATATGTCTTGTGTATTTGGTAATGATGTATATTTCATAACATCTTGAATGTGGGATACAACAAAATTACTAAAAACTCCTATAACATACTTATAAAATTCCATGTCTTATAAAACATTAATGGATAACATGTGGAAAAATAAAAAAATGGGTGATATATGAGGCCCATTAAGGGATTAAAAATTGGATAAGGTGATACAAGTTTGAAAATATTCCATCAATGGGTCATAAAAATAGTAGAAATAATAAACATGAACAATGAGACTTGATATAGCATGATAATCATAACATGGGAAATGTGGTAACAACTTGAAACAGGACATCATAAATATAGGTTGAGGATAAACTACCAATACATCATGGTGAAAAATTTCCCATAAAGTAATCATTTTTACTCAAATTTTCAACAAGATTTCTCATGAGACTAAACATTATCCAATGAATTAGATCTCTATATAACTTTAGATGCACCCATCACTTACATTTTGTTCACATGCTTAAGTGTGACACATAGATCATACAACATGAATTCATTCATAATCATATTATATTCCATGATCAAGTGGTGTGGAATAAATAAATGTAAGTCTGAAGTAAAAGATGTATAATTTTATAAAGGTGAATATCCTTGATATGAAATGGTTATGGTATTCCCTGCACAATTGTTTTAGAATGAAAAATTGTTGTGAAATTTTAGTAGTAAGATGAAATCAGATTAAAATTCAAAAAAAGAGATGATGAGAGTGAAGGTTGTATCTAATTATTTTTACATAAATTTGATATTAAGGAAGTATGAAATGACATATCTCTTTATAAAAAAGTTATGATCAAATTAAAAAGGTAGAGAAGATACTTGAATGTTTCATAGTTCCTTAAAACATGTGTTTTAGTTTTAAGAAACACTATTTCTATCCAGTTTCCATTGGATTTATTAATGGAACCCGAAACTTTCAACAGTTATTTATCCAAAGGGGACCTACTTTCAAAAGGTAGGCCTTTATTGTGTTTTAACATTACAATACTCAAGAAAATGCATTAGTCGATGGGATGGGAGTTCGGACTCATCACACCCTTTGAGAGGAATTATTGTCCACTCTGGGACTCTATTTTTAAATTTAAGACATTTTCACGAATCCTTTTTATTTCACCAAGTATATCATAAGTATCCCTTGGAATTTACAATCACTTATTAACATGTGTAAAATTTGAAATCATCAGTATGCATTCAAGGTTCTTCATTAATGGAAACATTCTTGTGTATATGATGTTTTCAATAAATGGTTTCCACTAATATACCGATTAGAGATTCTATTGATCATCATTGTGATGATACAGGTTTTTAAGACACTCAGTGGGGCACTTTGGAATTTATTGTCATCCAGGGAGATGAAGGTTTCTTATGATCTTGGTGTCGTTCCCATAAAATGAGATACCTACATATCCTTGTGAGAGGAATCAGAACCCTCATAGTTTGGTGCCTTTAAATAGAAAACATCACACCTTTTAAGGTCATTTGATAAGGACCTCTAAGAGGAAGATGCATAGTTGAAACTTAGTGTGGGGCTTATGCTGAAGCAGCCTGAGGAACTTGGAAAGGATATGGATTTCTAAGTAAAATCAGACCCTATAGGGAATATGGACCAAGTAGAACAAGTTTGAATTAAAATTTTAGTTTTGAAACTAAAGGAGGATTCCTATGTATCCCATATATATGGGAATCAAAGCCCACATTGTTCAATAAATGTCATAGGAGAGTATGGTCGTTTGAGAGAGATGAGTTTGGGCTTACTTCCTGAAAAGGATGTCTTGATGACTTGGGGTTTTATTTGGGGTTTATTCATAAGGAGGATGCCCAGATTAAAAGAATTGGGATTGGGTTCTTGATGAGGATGTCCAATGAGCTCAGGCCATGAGATTGATTCCTACGTATCCTGGTTATGATGGGAATCACAGTTCTCATAGTTTCTTCCAATGAGTGTTTGTGCACATGTTGTAACCATCACATATCTCTATGCCCATGTGAGTCATGATCAGTGTGGGAAACAAGAGGATGTGAAATATTCAACAATGACACACCACTCTTTTCCTCCTCCACTAATGGAATAGGGCATGTTGACCATGGAAGAGGGAGAGGCGACGATCATTCCCTCTGTTATATTTACATAAGACAAAGGATCATTGTAAGGAGTAAGGGATTAAGGTGAGTGGATTACACTTGAATGGCTACCCTTTTGGGGTTGGTTGGGGATTACTCCTATAGGGGATTTCCATTTTGGATTTGTTTGGGGATTACTTTTAAGGAGGATTCCCATTTGGAATTTAACCTGGCATAAGAGTCAGTTGATATGGTTTTAGTAGTTTCCTGAGGAGTGTATCAACTCAAGGTACTCGAGGAATCCATAATGAGAGTGAAAAATCGTAATATATGAAAGGAACCAAGAGGACTAAGTCAACTCAAGTAACTTCATCGAGTGTGATGGAGTGTCTCAAATCATGGTATTCGAAAGTTGTAACTTGGGACACCCAAAGGACACAATGGAAAACGTCCTGGATAGGATCTAAAAAGTTTGTGGTGCGAATCCCCATTTTTCATGGGGGTAAGTGATGAAAGTGAAGGGACTAGCCCGAAGGGTTGAGACTGCATCCTGACACTAAAGCGAAGTAGGGGTGCGGGGGAGCAACCCTCATGGTATAGACCAGCAGGGGCTTGTAGGTGCTCCACCAGGATATGTCGTGAAGGTGCTCCGTGCAGGTCCTCTCTTAAGGTGTTTCATGCCGGTGCTCTGCATAGCTTCATATGTTCTAGACCCTAATGGGACATTGAACCACTTTTTACCCATTAATTATATCTTCTTTCGTGTTTTCAGAGGGTTAACTGAGAACAATTGAGGTATTTTGGTGAAATATCAATGCAATGGGAGCTTTGGGGCGTCTTCCATCTTTTTCCATCTCGAAATGGGGAACCCAAGGGCTCTATTTATAGGCACAAATTGGACCTGGTTGTAGTGAAGTTGTCTACATACGTCCTTCACCTAGGTCTTCCATGTAGGGGTGTGAAAATTCATTTTCCGAATAGGTCAACTATGTAGGTCTTCCTATAGATCCTCTGCGTAGGTCCCCTTGGGAAATTTATCCATCTTCCAAGTGCCATTAATTTTGATCAGTAAGTTTGTTTAGTCTCTATGACCTATCAAATCGAAGGTATTGAAGATATCTACACTTCTTGAGATTGTAATTACACTATGTCTTCCCAGAATAAACTCAGAAATTTAATTTAATGTGTTGAGGCCTTTTCATCCTTGTTTTGGGAAATCCACTACCTACTCCTAGAGGGGGGAATCAGTTCACTTATCCATTAGTATGGAGTAGTATTTTGGCACATAGAAATATAGAATTCATATTCTTCTTTTTTGGTGAAAATATATTTACTCATACTTGAAATTTTTTTCCTATATGAGAATAATATCTTCACTATACAAAAAAATGCATTGAACACATTTCATGGTGTTTACATTGAATAAAGAGGATAAAATAAAATATCACATACTAAATTTCAACTTGATAATGGGTGTACATAAAGGTTCATGGTAGGGATTCATGATAGTGAAAAGGGTATAAAATCATGTTTAAATAAACTGGATAGTATGTGGGATATATAAGAGCATATCCCAATCTGAGAAAATTGAAATTTAGAGGCATGAAAAAAAGGTTCTTAAATTGAAATGAGAAGGGAGAAATACCTCGCTTGAGGGTGTGATTCCAAATGCATGGTAGGGGAAAATTAAGATATTGGGGGAGCCATGGGAGGAATATAGAGTGTGTAGGTATGTGTACGTATGTTCTTCAAGTAGTTTTAATGAATAGAAATTTGGGTTTGGGTGGGCTCATATACAGAAAGCGTGGGGTTTCTTTATTATTTTTTTTATTATCTACATTATAAAATAATAAAAACCACAAACCAAACCATGTTTTTTTCCATGATTTCAAAAAATTAGGGGCGTTTCTCATTATTTTATAAGAATAAGGGCCTAGAATAACAAAATAATGACATTTCTTAGGTGGAGGTGAGTCATACTCTTAATGAAATGATTTTAAATCCATTGAACATATTAATGGTATTGGAAGATTTATAATGTCTTTATAAAATTAGAAAAATAACAATAAAATTAAATTATTTTAAATGGGAAACATATATTTTTTAATGTATAACATTTATAGTATTTATTACATCACTTAAGGATATTTATGATTCCATAATACACAAAATATATATTTACAGTATTTATTTTTTACCCAACTATTCTATTGTATCAAAACATTTTGGAAAATTAAACATTGGATAATTTCAATTTTAGGATTCCCAAAATAATATTAATTTTATATAAATATTTTTCTAAATATTGAATTTTAAAATTTTAACATAGTAATCAACATTTATTGATAATTACTGGATTTTTAGACAATAACTATTTTTGAGCCCTTAAAAAATTATATTTGACTTCATAAATATTATATGATAATTTATTTTTTATAAAAATTATTTAATAATATATTTTATTAAAATATTATTTATTTTAAAAATACATTAATACATCAAAATAAATTTATTAATTTAACATAAATATTACTCAAAATTATTATTCTGGTTTTATTATATCGAATTAAAAATCATTTATGAAGTAAAAATTTTAGGATGAAAATATACTCATTATTTTATAAAAAATTATGAAAATACTAAGAATTATAGGTTACTGATACATAACCCTTTAATACACCAGAAAACACCCTAATATTAGGGTGCACGATTGTGGGAATTTTATGTGGTGGTTTAGCGAATATGGTTTGGGTCGTCATCTCAATGAGCATGAACTTATTTTATAAATGGTTTCATTCATGCTTATGTTTTTTGATATTAGATTGGGAATGGTCCATGATAAATCTTGGTGATGTTGTCTCCCTTAAAATCCTTAATAAATGGGTTTTATAGGGTATTATCCTATTGATTGAGTCTATCACTTTTCTTGTTTGTGTCAATTCGATTTGTAAAAACCCTATATTTATAATCATCATGTTATCACAGTTCAAAGGATATATTATCAATGGTAATGACTCATAATGGTATTTTTATTTAGATAAGATATAATAAAATCAATAATGTGTATGTTCTTTCTATATCCATGTTACATAATATTATAATTAATTAAATAAAAAAGAGGAACTTTATTTATAACAGTTCGGGTCATTACATGAACTTATATATCATTTTTATAAAATGATTAAAAGAGTATAAGAATATAAAATGTATCTTTTTATGAAATAAAAATATATACTCTATCTTTCACTTTTATGGATGCATAAATTCATGAATTGATATGATAATTGACCTTTTAATGTAAAATATTTGAGTTATCCTTAACAAATATTTTTCCTGGAATATTATAGGCTATGATAAAATCTTATAGTGGGAATGAATAATAATCTTATATTAAGATATAGAATATTCTCATGAGTCACAGAGCATGTTTTTTTCACTAGATATCCTATGTAGTATTCAACATTGAGTGTCACACACTTTGTATTTTGTAAACAATAGGTGAATGGTTATTATATATATGTCCCCAATACGTTTGGTTGGTGAAATAACTTTTATGGGGACCATCATACTTTGATACCATTTATAAATAAGTCTTTATAATTAGATAATAAGGGGTGTCTAGGTATATTTTTTACCATACCTTTGGTTAGAGCTTAACCGATATATATTTTTTCTTCTCATTGGTAAAATATAAAATACGGTACCTATATTGAGATAGATTTATGGAGTGTATGGACATAACTAGATAATACATATGGCGTGCTTAGTATTTTGGGGAAATCCATATGATTTTATAATCCATAAAGGTGAATTGTATATGATGTATTCATCGACCTAATTAATCTATACTTGAAGAATCAAGAATGTATGATTGGCGATATAGGATTGAAAAACCCTATGCAATAAGTTTCTTAATGTCTTCTATAATTGGATCATATAAAAATGAATTATTTGATATGATTCTCCAGGTGGAAAATGGTATAGAGATACATTTTTTTGATGATGATCATTTTAGATCCCTTTGTAGCTTAAGAAACGTTGATTATTTTTTAGATACCACTCTTTGATTACATTTATGATTTCAATAATTAATATTTATTATCAATTAGAAAATGTAACATGGGGTAAACTTTTTGGTTGACTGAATAAGGAATTATTTTCACTCAAAGAACATATCTAACTGTTTTTAAGGGTTTATAATTTCTTTTTTACTTATTGAATGAGTGTTGTTTGATCCCCAAAACCATATTGAAGCTTAAATATCAAATTTCATAAAAGCAATAGTTGTCTTAATAGATGATTATTTTACTCACATGATAAACTCACCATCATATTAAGTCACACCTCTTAATTTTTAGGTCATTCAAAATTGTCTCTATGTCATATATCACATATGTCACATTTGTCCAAATAAATTTTTATTCTTCAGTCTAATAATTTAATGAAACTATTTTTCCGTAATTCCATCCTAGGATCCAAATTGACACCAGGTATCCCCATACAAATAAAAATGTACACACTATATGGTACCATATCACTTAATAGAATATCGATGACCTCTCATTGAGTGATAACAAAATATGATAAGGTAGTATAAAAATGTGTGTCCCACTACCCTATGCATACCAGATGATATAATGGTTACATATCACATAGGTATGATTTTGTCTCAACCTACACATTCCAAGGTCTAATATCTATTCACATATTTATTCACTCTATATAGAATAATAACTAGTAACCATGATTTAGTTGAGTATAAAGCCACAAAGAAGTAATGTGGGAATATACTATATAAGTTATTTTTTTACACTCTAAATTCCTAATTCTGACAATAATACAATCATCAATCACATAAAAAGAACAAAAACTCTTGTGAATCATACTTTTTGAATATGATGTAAGTAAAAACACCTCCTTCAACACCAATCCAACAAAACAACCAATAACTAAAACATATTTCGTATTGAAAATAACTCAACTACAACTAGAAAATCCAAAAAACAATAATCCAAACACCCTAAAAATATGGAAATCAACTCATAAGAGTGCTACAGATGCACATGAATTTTTTCCATCCTAATTTTTAACCTAATATATCTCTATCTATCATGTCTAAATAGTTAGATATGTATAAAATATCTGAATCCACTTTTTAACATCCCATTTCGTCCCACCCAAACATTGATCAAAATGGTGGTTCTACATGACCCACAGTACACCACCCCATATGCTGGAGACTTTCGATGAGCTTTGAGGGACTAATAATCCATATTTGGAGACTATACACCCAAGTATAATCATAATAATAATGATTGGATTGCTAATAAACTATAACAATTATAATAGTAGAGTGAAAAATATTTAATTACAATGGACGTCTTACAAAAACAATAACATGACCAATATATAAGAAAAATTAATGCATGTAGGTCACATAGTCTTATGAAATATGTGAGACTACCTAATAGAAAATAATAAAAGGAATAAAAAAACTAAAAATGACAAAGGGAGACCCATTTTATCCTTTTCTAGGCCTAAGACTTATCTCCACAATACCTATAATATCTCACTCCACCTGAACCTATACTCCAGATATTTATCAACCTTAATTCCATACAATATGTATATATATGAACCAAATTGATTGTTCATGGTTTTATGATAAAACACATTTGGCCATAACCAATAGTATCCATAAAAAAATATGTGTATGTGTGTGTTGGATGTGAGAGAGTCATATCATGTAACACATACATTACTCTACATGTTGGGTACAAGATGAGTTAACTTAATGGTAGATAGATACCTACTTCAATCAGTGCTATAATTGGATAATTTATATATATTCCCAACAATATATGAGTTTAATTATTATTCACCACTCATACCATCAGTCATGGAGAATGGTTTTTCCTCTTATTATAACTCAGGGGTGAACAATGAATCACCCACATGCTATTCAAAGAGAATTATATATCATTGAATCATATTTAAGGTGAATGATATATAAAAATTATTTAATGAGGATGGATGATATTCCACCAAACCAAAATGTTGAATGAGGTATCTCCCAATGAATTATGTATCACCACAAAATATTAGGGTGAATAATGTATGACTGGAGTAATAATCTATAACCACACAATGATATGGAAATTGATTTATCACTTGTTTAGTGATGTATCAACATCAAATGAAATATTTAATGTTGTATCTTTAAGTTATTGATCCATGAAACTTCTTACCATAAAAAATGGGTGAATGATGTATCATTGGTTGAATGATATATCACCAAGAACATCTAATCAATTCTTGTGGGGGTGATCTACGACCATGATAATCACTGAGGTGAATGATACATTTTTGAGTAAAAACATTAGTGGATGATAAAACATCATATGATATCCATAAAGAACATTATGTCAAGGTTAATGGGTGGGAATACCCAATCAAAAAAATCAAATATAGCATCACTAGGTGAACTAGGAATCACCCGTCAACAAATATGGTAGAAGATGCATCATTGGGTTAATGGGGAATCACCCATCCAAAACCATCAAATTGAATTTATATCACCAGAATAAAACAATTTTAGTAAAAATAATAATTTCTATGACATTTTATATCAACATGTATCCTAGCTATGGTGAATGAGTTATCATCCTTGGAATTTTACCCACTGACCTAAATTCATGATTGGATACTCAAGTCCATGATGTGACACATAGAGTAAACGTACATCATGTCTGGAATCCAACAACATGTATTAGGATATCATTAAACTACACATCTCCAAATGCTCAATCCATAGTGATGATCATCAGACCAAATTATTAACAATAATTCTAGCTCAAAACATAACCCTAAAATCATAAGATATTACACCACTAATGAACAATCATTAATTTCATACTATTATTGAAATATAATTTAATAACTTTGACACCAATGAATTTTTTATTCCCTAAATATATTATATATTACCAAAGAATTATGGCCATCAATGGCCACTTGGTCAATCTATAAGGCTCACGAGACCTGCCACAAGTTAGGTATCGCAACTCACTACTAAATAGATAAGGGGACTATAAATGGTTCTATCTCATTTAATTCTCATACACTCAATCAATAATGTATATAATATGGTTAATTCTATAAAAATAAAATATACACACCTCTTGCAAAATATTTAGTTTATTTCCACTTACCACAACACAACCCTGCATATTATAGGATCCTTAACTTATATAACGGAAACCCCTCATAGGTCCATCTACCTCTAACCAAATCTTATATAGATAATAAATATCTATCAATTGAAAAATCATAAATCCATAACCTCCCAGTAATAACCCCTCATAGATCCCACCAAGGTCACTCATAATTTCTTCCAACACATATATCCCATAAAAATATCAAACACCATATAAATGATAATATTAGGCACCACCAAACTCATCATTGATTTATCCCCTCAACTAATTCTTGACCACTGTCAGTGAATATTTTATAACCCCATACTACCCATTGATTTCCTACACAAGGTCTTAGATCCTTTAAAATAGAACTTCATTTAATTATAAAATAAATACAATTTATGAAAATAATTAATCCATAATAATTAAACTATGAATAAATGAGGGATCACTCTCTAAAAACACTTGATCCAACTGACAAGAAAATAACTAACACTAAATTCTATCACAATTTGATAGAAAAATAAAAAAATGGGTAAGTTGATTACAATTAACAAAAATAATGAAACCTAAAGTGTGTTATCACCTAAAGTCTCCCCTAGAAAATACTCACCAAAACCTCATCTTCATTTACAAATTCTACCATGATCTAGGGGAATCAACACCGAAACCCTATCTCTAACCCAAAAAAAAATTCGATATAATATTGGCAGAAGAAGATGTGGAGGGTTAAGGGGAAATCAACTTAAATGATGAGGAACTAAACTTTGAACTCTATATATTAAAGGGAAACATGGGGAGAAGGAGTATAAAGACCCAAGCTTGATGTACATGGACATTACATCACTTTTGGGAAAACTTAATACATGACACAAAATGACACCCAAAGACTGTGTTAGTTTAGTGTCTTTGGAAACTCAGAACAAAATCTTCTAATCATGGTGAAAGATCTTCAACATCTCCCATAAATATCTTCCCCTTTTGTTTTCTTACCTAAAACCTTTATTTATATCCCGGGGAAAATAAAACATATAAAGGGTGAGGTTAAATTCTCAGTAAGGGTAAGGATGGAGAAAGTAAAACAAATCATATATGTTTGAACTTAAAAATATGAACATAAACTTTAAACATTAAAATCATGAGTTTTAAAATAAATCATGATAGTACGTAAGGCATAGATCATAAAGGGACATTAATCATGATAAAATAGCATGGGAATAAAATAGTTAATTGTGGCAAACCATTAATCACATGATATGATTTCAATATTAGCCAAGGCATTTCTTCCAGGACCATCATAGTGGAAAATGTCCATTACTGAACTGTGTTTACTTGCTTTTCTAGCCCTATATTACTGATCAAAATTTACTTTTCATTCCAGCCATGTCTATATCATGAGATATAAATCTTTACCCAATGCATTGGATGGAGATATAGGTCGCACCCATCTCATAATTAAATCTTTCTTTCATGTGCCACAAAATAAACATAATCATTCATCATAACCCAAAGAATAAAATGGGTTTCATAAACATCATCCCATGATAACATAATCCATATAAAACAAATGGATATCATTTCATCATAAGAAAAATGAAGCCATATAAATAATAGAGACATTAGACTTGAAACATAAACGTACTAAATAATGTCATATTAGATGGAAAATAGTTTTGATAAAACACTTGAAATGAATTCTTGAGGAAAATATCCTTGCTTCTTCAAAATCATTTTCTTTTCACAAAATGCCATGTAATTTTAAAATAAATGGATTTTCTTGAAAATAGACATGAAATATTTTATAGAATGCTTCATGAAAATAAGGCGTTATGAAAATGTAAAAACCCATTCATGATGTATATGTTAAAAAAACATTCTTCCAGTACTTTTTCCAGAAAAGTCAAAAAGTACCTCGTATGGTAAACAAAAGAAAGATTCCTTCCATAATACATAGTAAAAGTCAAAAAATGGGTAAACATGACTTTAAACATACTTTAAAGAATAGTAAATACTTTATTAAAACATTTCTCTAAAACATGGAAATGGATGATAAATATAACCCTAGTAAATACTTATGTATAAACAATCTCAGATAAAAATGAGATTGCAAAATTATCCCTTACCTTTTTTACAATTTCATCTGTATGTGTCATAAAATCCTGTATATTGGGTTTAAACATATTATTAACTTGTAAAAAAACATAATAATATTTATTATATCATATGTGATTCACTCATGACTTTATATTACCCATTCTTTTGTCAATTCCATGTTAAAGCAACGTTTTGGCTAAAATCGTTTCATTTATCGTACGTGTTTGGACTTGTTGTTCTGGATATTATTACAAATAACCTGATTTAATTAATTCCAAAATGTAAAACATTATTTATATATAATATATATTCAGCATATAAATATATATGATAGATCGATAAATGGAATGAAATACACCTTTCATGTAGACAGTAGGTCGTACATACGCATGAACGTTGTTTTTGTTTCCGTATTAAATTTAATGGAAGTAAGTAAATAACATATAAATAAATCTAGTATCATTATAATGTCAAATTTTTCATTATTATTTATTATATATACTTTATATTCATTCTTTAATGGTTAACATAGTGAATGAATCTCATCATGTCGTGGAGACGGTAATCCGTACGTATGCACGAGCAATGATATCATTCTAATAATTATTGAATGGAATTTAAGTGGATGATAGAATATCTCAGAATTATTATAGTTTTATAATAATCATATATATTTATTCTTTACACCAGTATACCCATCCATGTAAGGTGGTGGTGGAAAACAGAGTACACCACGGCGTAGAGACGGTATTCCGTACGTACGTATGCAGGATGATTTCATTTTTTGTAGGATGGATAGAAGGTGAAATAGGGTTGTTTCATATTTATAATAACATATCTTTATATGAGTGATACTTATGTTATTACTTTATAATGAAATAAATAAAAAAGAGGAAGTAGAAGAAGAAATAAATTTGAAAGAATCGGTAAAGGATATTTCCTCTTCTTCAACGCGCCTCTTCTAAACCTCTTATTAGGGCACTAAAGTTGGTCTTTAAAGAATAATAGGACCTCTAGTACGTTTTTAGGGAAGTGGAGAAGAGAAATGGGAAGGGTTCGGCCAAGTTGGAAGACTCAAAATTGTTTGAGGAGGAGAGGGATGAGGTTCCCTTTTAAAAGAGAGGAGAGGTGCACTCTTGGAAACCTCTAAAATATTAATTTATAATAAACTCAAACCCTACTTAAAAACCTCCAAATAAGACTCAAATATAAAGCTTAGATTATATAGGGTTTTAATATATTCAACCAATAAGATTTAGACATGTTGGAAATTTATTTTAAACCTTATCAACTTGATTTATTCTTATTTAATCTATTTAATTTTATTTGTGGTAATAATATTATAAATTGATAATTGTTATAAATAATTACTTATGTGTTTTGAATTGTCCATAATTGGACACATTTTGAAATTTTAGACCACATAAATATAAATTTATAATTTTTAAATATTTTTGAGATTTTTAAACAATTTAATAATATGTTATTTTTATAAAATAACAATAAAGTGAATTTTGCACTATTAATTTATTTGAATTTAAATAAAATACACACAAAGGATATATTATAAAAAAAATATTTAATAGATTACTAACAGGTAATATTCATCTAAAAAATTCATGGAGCACATTAATTTGTTCATATAACAATTATTTTAATATTTTTAAAACCATTTATTTGATATTTCCCTTAACAAATTTATTACTACAAGATTTTTGTATAATTATTAAATATACACATTTATTTCATAAAAATTAAAAATATAATACTATGATGCATATAAATCTAATATATTACATAAGAATACTTTTAATTGAATTTATTATCTTAAAATCACAACATTTAAATTGTTATATTTATTAAATCATGAAGGAGACAACTTTGACATCATTTAAAATAAAACAAAATAAGTGTCATAATCACTTTTATAAGACTCCAAATGGTCAAATAATATACCATTGTATTATCATGGTTTACAGGTACACTAAAAATAAGTTTTGGTCATGTTTTTGTTTCTTTTATGGTCACTATTAGTTTAATAAAAATTATATTATTGATTTTTTCACTAAATAAACAATTTCTACAACACTATTGTGTCACCATTAATGATAATTATTTAATCCCTAAAAATTCTTAATAAATTCATATTATGTAGATAATTTTATTATATTTCTGTTTACTATTTATATTTGAATTTTTAACAAGTTTATAACTAAATTAAAATTATTACACTTATACGATATAAGAGAGTGTGATGTTGTCACTTTCTGAGGTATTAATCATAATTACATAATATTCATGGTCAAAAGTCCATGAAAATAATATATTTATACCATTAGGTGATATGGGTTGACGTTTATTCATCCAATAAAATTTTTAAAGGTGTTAGAGTAATTTTATATTCTTTTTTTACCCTTAATTACCTGGTATACCTTTAACTGTATTAAATAATATTTACAGTAGTTACTATTCTTAATGTCTAAAAATAAAAATTAGCCTATTAACAAATATTTTGATACAATTATTCCAAATATGGATTATATTTTTTAAAATTCAAAACACAAAAGTAGAATTATTTAATTTAAAATTAATCTCGCGGTTGATAAAATTGGTTTTAGAAGTTAAAACATTGCAAAAGATTGAAATGCTTTTACATATGAATTCAATTTTAAATTAATGATAATGACTTGAATTATCTTAAATGGTAAAAATATATTCTATTTATACTTTTAAACCATTCAATATTATTTTTTAACTATATAAATTATCTTGATGAAAAAAGTAGTTTTTAATTAAAATTTAGCAGATTTTTGCTATTCATTAAAATATGAAAGTTAACAGAAAAATATAAAAAATTCATTAAAAGAAAATTTTTATATCCTTATTTCAATGAATAAGTTTATTTATTCTAATTGAACCTATAAACATGTCAAAAACTAGACTTCATGGTGGTGCACCATCAAAAGGCGGCAAAACTGCAATTTTTTTAAAAGAAAATTTATTTTACCCGAAAAATTTATTTTTTTCTAATACCACATTCTAGAATATGTGAAAGATGAATTATTGTGTAATAAAATTCAAAATGTAGTTAATAATATTCATAAAAACTAGTTCATAACAATATATCATTGTTTAGTAAAACTCTGTATTGCGTACAACACAAGCAATTGAGGAAGGTCGCTCTTACGTGAAACACAAGCCAAAAAATAGTGTTTGTGTATACTAAAAGCTAGTAAGATATTTTGTTTAGCACAAGATAATCTTGATGAACCATAAAACACAAGATGTAAAATAAATTAAAAAGAATATTTCTCATAAAATCTTAGGGTATTACATTCTACCCCCCTTGAATTGAATTTCTCCCTCGAAATTCATCGGGGTTATATATAATTTACTACTTGAAAGTTTCTTTCATAGAAACCCACATCGTAAAAATAAATACTAAAACTTAATTTTAAAAATGAAAGTTAGAAACATAATGATCACCCAAAATAACTCAGCACTGGGTTTCCATATAGGAGAATATAGGTGAAAATATGGATATTGATGAGAAATCTAACCATCATGTTTAGATGAAGAGTGGTAGGGAACATGGCAATGAAAAATCCAACAATCACAAAGATATAAATTTGTGATGTTCTAAGGTACCATCTGATTTATCATATATGAGGGCACTAGGAAAAATTTTTTGGTTTTCAAGATCATTTCCCTAATGTTAAAGAATTTTTGAATTAAAATAATTACTTACTTTATTTTGGTACAATCTCACTACTGTTTGTGCCTTGAACAATTTCCACTTCATCTCTTAAAGAAATGAAGTTTAATTTTTCGTTCATGAAGTGTTAGCAGATCATACGATAGAATGACTGGTCATTCCATCTATCTTAAACATAAGGTTATCAAAAGTTATATACATAAGTTTATCATATGGTGAGATTAATCGTACATGGTTCCAAAAATGGACTTATACTTCATCTATCATACTTCATAATAAAATAAAACTATTTTATACAAACTAGGGACTTTTTGTTGGCCAGTGGTAGGGAATAAAGGCCTCTCGCACTTCGGTTGTGGGTTCAATTCCCGCAATCTTTTCCGATGCGATGGGTTGTCACCTCTCCTACATGTTATCCTTTTTCTAAAACTACACTATTATAACATTCCAGAAATAATATCGAAAAAGAGATTCAATCCTTAAAAAATATTATCTTATGTCCAACATAATCCATTTAAAATCTTTAGGCTTATCCAAAATACTTCTATCCATGCTCATAGTACAAAGAAAACGATTACTAGAAATGTCATCAACCAAGCATGTGAATACCATCATTTCTCCCCCATATATCATAAGATATATCTTGTTTGTCACATTCCAAACATGTGAATACCTTAATCATGTATTCTCTTAAAACATGAATTACCATATAATCTATGTGAAAACATGAGTGTTGTTAAAAGTTATCTCTTTCCACATACCAAAATCCTAAAATTTTTATATACTCAAACCATGATATCACTTTGTCCTTATATCAGTCAGGAGTTTATTAATAATATACATCATATTATTTTCTCCTTATCCATTCATTATGTGCATATCATCTAATTTCCAAAAATATCTGAATAACCTTTCATGGTTACCAGTACCATTCATCATATAATTTAAAATAATTTAGGAAAAAGAATAGTGTATCAATCCTTAGATGAATCTTTATTCCATAGTACCAGTAAATTACCTATACAACATTACTCTTGATAAACATAAAATAATTCCACTACCTTCTTAAACCATCGACCGAGCTTCATAATTTTATTCCTCAAAACTTCTTTCATATCATATATAATTTGTAGTCTCTTCATCATCATCAACATAAATACTACCCATACGACCATGCAGATTCTATTCACGAAATTTTCCCTTAGGGAATTGGTTTTCATAATTCTTGTACCTTCCACATTTAAAACATTTAACTATTGTGGATGTCTTAGTAATACCATTATCCTTGTCCATAGTGTTAACTAAACCCTTTCCTTTAAAATTACTGGCTTTGTGTCCTTTTCCACACCCAAAACATCTTACGGTTCCTTTGAAACATTCTCCTTGATGTCTCTTCCCAGATGATTAACATGAGGAAAATTGAACATTCTTTCCTCTATGATCATCATGAAACTCCTTCTTTCTCTTATTAACTGAGTCAAGAAACTTACCAAAGTTGATATTATTAGTCATATTATGAGATTTCTTATTAGGCATAATAACGATGTTTCTCCTTCCAAATACCATTTCATTTGATTGATCATGAAGAATATCATTCCATTGCCCATCATATTCTCCATTAACATGAATCTTTCGGTTTCCATCTATTTTTCTAAAACCCAAAAAGAATAGTGTGAGAGGAAAAAATCATGCTTGGAAAACAACATAATAAAGGGGGAGTACCTTCAATATATTAAATCTTAGGTTTAATTCTAAGATCATTACCGTAATTCTAGGACTATAACCTATATGTAAACTTAACCTTAGGGACATCCCTAGACATACCTTATAAATATCTCTTGGGATCTCATTAAAGTATTTGAATCCTAGTTTCCAAAGGTTAACTAAACCTTTGATTTGATACCAACTATAAAGACCCAATCTTGATGTACATGGACATTACATCACTTTTTCATAAAACTTAATACATGACACAAAAAGATGCCCAAAGACCATATTAGTTTAGTGTCTTTGGAAACTCGGAACATAATCTTCTAATCATGGTGAAAGATCTTCAACGTCTCCCATAAAGATATTCCCCTTTTTTTATTACCTAAAACATTTCTTTATATCTTGGGGAAAAAAATATAAATAGTGAGCTCAAATGCTCAGTAATGGAAAGCATGGAGAAAATAAAACAAACCATATATGTTTGAACTTAAAAACATGAACATAATGTTTAAACATTAAAATCTTGAGTTTTAAAATAAATCTTGTTAGTACGTAAGGCATAGATAATAAAGGAACATTAATCAGGATAAAATAGCATGGGAATAAAACAAGTAATTGTGGAAAACCATTAAGAAAAGGACATGATTTCAATAGTATCCAAGGCATTTTTTCCAAAACCATCATAGTGGACAATGTCCATTACTGAACTGGGTTTACTTATCGTTCTAACCATGTATTACTGAACCAGATTTACTTGCCATTACAACCATGTCTATCTCATGAGATATAAATCTTTACCCAATGCATTGGAGGGAGATATAGGTCCCACCCATCTCATAATAAAACCATTCTTTCATGTGACACAAAATAAACATAATCCTTCATCATAACCCAAAGAATAAAATGTGTTTCATAAACATCATCCCATCATAACATAATCCATATAATACAAATGGATATAATCTAATCATAAGAAAAATAAAACCATGTAAATAATAGAGACATTAGACTTGAAACATATACATACTAAATAATTTAATCTTAGATGGAAAATAGTTTTGATAAAACACTTGAAATGAATTCTTAAGGAAAATATCCTTTCTTCTTCAAAATCATTTTCTTTTACCAAAATGCCATGTAAATTTAAAATAAAAATATTTTTTTGAAAATATTTATGAAATATAGTAGAGAAATCTTTATGAGAATAAGTAGTTATGAAACTGTAAAAATCTGTTCATGCCTTATAAGTTAAAAAAACATTCTTCTTGTACTTTTTCCAGAAAAGTCAAAAAGTACCTCGTATGGTAAAAAAAAGAAATATTCCTTCTATAGTACATAGTAAAAGTCACAAAGGGGTTAAAACGAATTTAAACATAAATGGAATAATAGTAAATATTTTATGGAAACATTTCTCTAAAACAAGGAAATTTATATTAAATATAACCCCAAAAAATACATACGTATAAACAATCTTAGATAAAAATGAGATAGAAAAATTATCCCTTACCTTATGTCTAATTTCTTTTGTATGTGTCTGAGACTCCTATATAGTGGGTTTAAACATATTATTAACTTGTAATAGAACCATAATAATATTTATGATATCATATATGATTCACTTATGACTTTATATTACCCGTTCTTTTGTCAATTCCATGTTAAAGCAACGTTTTGGGTAAAATCATTTCATTTACCGTACGTGTTTGGACCTGTTCTTGATATTATTACTTATAACCTGATTTAATTAATTCCATAATGTAAAACATGATTTATATATAATATATATTAAGCATATAAATATATATATTATAGATCGATAAATGGAATGAAATACACCGTTCATGGAGACGGTAGGCCGTACGTACGCATGGACGTTGTTTTTGTTTCTGTATTAAATTTAATGGAATAAGTAAATAACATATACATAAATCTAGTATCATTATTAGGTCACATTTTTCATGATTATTTATTATATATACTTTATATTCATTCTTGAATGGTTAACATGGAGAATGAATCTCATTACGTCATGGAGACGGTAAAGTGTACATACGCACGAGCGATGATATCGTTCTAATAATTATTGAATGGAATTGAAGTGGATGATAGAATATCACATAATTATTATCATCTTATAATAATCATATATAGTTATTATTTACACCATTATACCCATCCAAGTAAGGTGCTGGTGGAAAACAGATTACACCACGACGTGGAGATGGTATTCCATACGTATGCATGTGCAGTGATTTCATTTTCCGCAGGATGGATAGAAGGTGAAACAGAGTTTTTCATATTTATAATAACATATTAGTATATTATTGATACTTATGTTATTAAATTATAATGAAACAAATATTGAAGTATAAGTATAAGAAGAAATAAATTTGAAAGAATCGGTAAACTATATTACCTCTTCTTCAACGCGCCTCTTCTAAACCTCCTATTAGGGCACTAACGTTGGTCTTTGAAGAAGACTAGGACCACTAGTATGTTTCTATGTAAGTGGAGAAGAATAATGGGTAGGTTTTGGCTGAGCTTGAAGGCACAAAATTGTGTGAGGAGGATAGGGATGAGGTGCCCTTTTATAAGATAGGAGAGGGGCACTCTTGGAAACCTCTAAAATATTAATTTAAAATTAACTCCAAACCTACTTAAAATCCTCCAAGAATGACTCAAATCCGAATATTAGATGATATAGGGTTGTAATATCATCAAACCAGAAGATTTAGACAAGTTGGGAATATATTTTAAACTATATCAACTTGATTTATTCTTATTTAATCTATTTATTTTTATTTGTGGTAATAATATTATAAATTTTAAATTATTATAAATAATTACTTATGTGTTGTGAATTGTACAAAATAGGATACTTAATGACATTTTTTACCATATAAATTTCAATTTATAATTTTTAAATATTTTTTATATTTTTAAACAATTTAATAATATGTTATTTTTATAAAATAACAATAAAGTCAATTTTAACACTATTCATTTTTTTGAATTTAAATAAAATCCAAACAGAGGATATATTTGAATTAAAATATTTAATAGATTCATAAAATGTCATATTAATCTAATAAATTCATGGAGCGCATTAATTTGTTCATATAACATTTATTTCAATATTTATATAACAATTTATTTTATATTTCTCTTAATAAAATAATTACTACAACATTTTTGTATAATTATTTAATAAACTTATTTATTTAATAAAAATTAAAAATAAACTACTATGATGCAGATAAATATAATATCTTCTATAAAAATACTTTTACTCGAATTTTTCATCTTAAAATCACAACATTTAAATTGTTATATTTTTTAAATCATGAAGGTGACTACTTTGACATCATTTAAAATAAAATAATATAAGTGTCATAATCACTTTTATAAGGCTCCAATGGTAAAATATTTGACCATTGGATGATTATGGTTTACATGTACATGAAAAATAAGTTTTGGTCAGGTTTTTGTGCCTTTTATGGTCACTATTAGTTTAATAAAAACTGTATTATTGATTTTTTCACTAAATAAACAATTTTTTCATCACTATTGTGTCACCAATAATGATAATTATTTAATCCATAAATATTATAAATAAATTTACATGATGTATATAATTTTATTATAGTTCCAGTGACTATTTATGTTCGATGTTATAAAAAGTTTATCACTAAATTAAAATTATTACACTTATAAGATATAAGAGAGTGACATGTTGTCACTTTCTTTGGTTTTAATAATAATTACATAATGTTCATGGTAAAAAGTCCATGAAATTAATATATTTCGACCCCAAGGTGATATGGGTCGATTTGTTTCATAAAATATTTTTTTTCAGGTGTTAGGGTAATTTTATAATCTTATTTTTCCCTTTAATTACCCTATTTACCTTTAAATGTAGTAAATAAAATATACTGTAGTTACTATTCCAAATGTATAAAAAAAGGTATCCTATTAACATAATTTAGACCTAATTATTCCAAATATTAAATCGATTTTTTAAAATTCAAAACACAGAAGTTGCAGTATTTAATTTAAAATTAATACCGCTATTGAGAAAATAGGGTTTAAATGATAAAACATTGCAAAAGATTTAAATGTTTTTACCTATGAATTCAATGTAAACTTAATGATAATGACATGAATTATATTAAATGGTAAAAATATATTCTATTTATACTTTGAAACCATTAAATATTATAATTTAACTATATAAATTATTTGGAGGAAAAATTTGTTTTTAATTAAAATTTATTGTATTTTTACTATTCATCAAAATATGAAAGTTAACAGAAAAATATAAAAAAATTATCCTAAGTAATTTTTTATATCCTTATTGTAATGAATAAGTTTATTTCATCTAATTGAACTTATAATCATGTCAAAAACTGTATTTAAAGTGGGTGGTCCATCTAAAGGCAGCAAAACAACAATTTAAAAAAAATACTTATTTTACCCGAAACATTTTTTTTGTTCTCATACCATGTTATAGATTATGTGTAAGATGAATTATTATTTAATAAAATTCAAAATGTAGTTAATACTATTCATAACAGCTAGTTCATAATAATATATCATTGTTTAGTTAAACTCAGTATTGCGTACAACACAAGCTATTGAGGAAGGTCACTCTTGCGTACAACACAAGCCAAGAATAGGGTTTGCTTATACTACAAGCTAGTACGGTGTTGCGTATAGCACAAGCTAATCTTGGTGAAGCGTATAACACAAGATTCCAAAGAAATTAAAAAGAATATATCTCATAAAATCTTAGAGTGTTACAAGGAGATAGGTTGTAAGGCCCGACCTCTCCTATGATTCAAAAACATTAGATAAATAACCTTGAGTGGGTTCTTCCTTTTTAAAAGAAAAATAAACACATTTTACAAATTTTAAAAGAAATTTACAGGGAGAAATTTTTACCCAGTCCACCATCATGGGCCACATAATTTAAATCATTGACCACCTAGTGTCTATTGGTAAGGATAAAGTCCTTGGGACCTCCACTGGGTTCTTAGTTCCACAAAACCTGGTACTCAATGGCTCACTATAGCCACCAGTATATAATTTGCATCCTCCATATCATGAACCAACCTAGGTCAACCCCAAACTAGTCACTTGAGCTAATCTATTAGATGGCCTAAAGGTCTTTCCCAATCCCCAAAGGCTGTTAACTAGTGTCGGGTATCAACAAAGTACATAAAGGGAACGATTTCACCTAAAAATACAGAAATATCCTAGTAGTAAAAAGGGGACAAACAACCTAATATATATATAAACTTACTGGAACATATTTTATACAGGAATATGAAAATCGCATCAAAACAAACCAACAAGACCCATAAAACCTATAAATCACACTATCTCAAAGTGAAACTGTGGGTCACTCTTTAACAAAAAGATCAACTATCACCAGAATCCAATGAATGCAAAACGAAACCTACACCAAAGGATAAAAATATAAAATTAATATTGGCGTGAGAATTTAAACTTAGTAGGATCACTCGATTATCTATTCGTAAATAACATCCATTAAAATAAAAGATACATCAGTTTAATTTTTGAACTTCAATATATAAAAGTATGCTTTTCTACACATTTTACTTTAAAAAAGTATAACTCATTTCCCTTATTCATTTCTAAAACTAGGATCATTCCATTTGTGTGATATTTATATTTTCAAGGGGAAAGTGATGTCTAAATTTATCCGATTGTGAAAAGGAGATAATATACTTTTCATTGGAAACAATTTTCATAAGAATTATTAAAATAAATTGATCACATTTCACAATACATGCTATGAGGGAAACCAGTGGGCAGACATTCTGTACTATAGTTCTTCCCAGTCCTTTCCTCTTATGGTTTTTAATTTCCATTGGCTCTCTCCAATTAGTATAAATAGAAGTAGTTATTGGTATTCTCTTTGCCTCCACTTCTTCGTACCACATTGATTAGTGTACTTCTCCTTTCCCCCTTCTCTTTCAATAGAAAATAATTTTCATTCAAAAAATAAATAGATCTCTTTCTATGAAAAACATTACACAAGATGGAACTATTGTAATCACACAACAAGTGTAATGGAAATAACATAAAAGTACTACATTCATCTCTGTAAGAAACTACGATCCAATAGACATTGGTGGACCCAGGAGTACTTAAATAATCCCTAAGATACTAATACATGAAATCCCATCCCTGGTAGCATGCCATATACGAAGAAATAAAAAAAACTCAATATTCTTGGACAACCTAACTCGGGACAGACTAAGGGAAAATCCTATAGCAATAAACCCAAATATATCAACCTACTATGGGCCACCGGTCAGTACGTCAACTACTAGTGAAAACATAATTCTTATAAAATTCAATCAATATTCTAGGTTCCCATGCCTCATGTATATATAAAAGGGGGTGATCCAACTAATTATAGTCGATCATGCAGTCACAAGTATATATATAATAATAATCAACAACATGCATCACCCTGAGCCACCCCAAGGATGGATATCCTGCCATAGATATAATAGAACAAAAATAGTCCAAACCAAGGCACTCTAATAAAGGATCACAAGGATTCCACAATGCTGAAATCACTTCAATTATACATATACAAGTCATTAGAAACAACCAAAGGATTTTTTTCATAATGAAAACATTCACTAATTTTAAAAAATTCACTAAATAAGACTTTAATAATTTCACAAAACTATCTTTTATCAATAGTACAAAATCCAATTTTCAGAAGGATTTGTAAACAAACCATTTTCCACCTCAATACATTTACATAATTTCCTCAAAACAATCCGGTCAAACATTCAAATCACAACCATTTTTATAAAAATTCCAATCAGGCCATTCATCGGTAGCGCATGCCAAAAACATTAAATATTGATACCCATTTCTTTATAAAAATACAAAACAATTTGAAAAACATATGGGGACCCCAAAATATCATTTCTACAATTAAAATATTTTTATAAGTCAAAAAAAATAATTATATATAGACTCAATGCATAAAATCCAATATGGAAATTAACCACACATTAGGCATGCAAGATTTAACAAAATAATTTCAATTTAACACCCAAAAATGCATAAAACAAAAATTTTCCTATTATAATTTTATTAAAGATGATAAATCATGTTTTAAATGTCACAATGCACATGAGAAAGCTAATGGATAATTTTATTAAACATGTGGCGTGCACATTTTTAACAACACAACATTGTTTATTACAAAATAAGGCATAAACTACTACTTTTCACACCTAATAATTTTTCTAAGGCTCATATAAAAACATATATTAATAAATAGTGGTGATAACATCATGAAACAAATTAATATTAAATAAAAATGGAAAGATCAATGGGAAACCTACCTCAAATCCATGGAGGAAAGGATACGCACGCCCGAAATAACTCGTCGAATGTACCAAATCCCTAGATCTATGAAAGAAGACCCTAAAAACTAAATCCCCCATAAAAAAGGGAGAATAGTACCATAGGATGATAATGACCAGGGGAGAATAGTAAATCTAATAAAAATGAAATAAGAATGAATTGGGAGGAGAAAATAGAAGCGATTAACATGAAGAAACTATCCCCAACTTGAAGATCTCATATATCTACATCGAAGGAGGAGAAGAAATGGTGTGTGAGGAAAGGGGGAAGGATACCTATGTCTGGAAAAACTAGGTTGGTGTTAATTGGGTATATTTGGGTTTAAAAATCCTAAGGGGGATGTTGAAAATTTTAAAATTTTATTTTTTTGGCCGACCCACATGGTTTTTAAACCGTGCGGAAAACCGTGCAGCCGACACAGGATAGACTACACAGTGTCTCCTATGTGACCACACTCCCATGTTCCATCCAAGTGGTAGGTTTTATACATTCCACAGGTTTACCTGGGTATGGCCAAACAGTTTATCAAACTATGTGCCAACAATGCATTGAGACTTTTAAAGCCAAACATCCATGTTTTCTCAAAAAACATCCAAATAAACCATGTATAAACCATGAGAAAAAGAATAGAAAAATAAAACACTTTAATACTCAAAAAAATTTATACACAAAAACTATGAAAAAAACTAGTATTATACAAAAAGTGGATAATAAACTAAAACATGAAAAATCAAGTGGGACAATTCACTCCACCACTAATGATTTCCGCCCTTGGAAAGCCATAATACTTTATAG
The DNA here is from genome assembly GCA_963277665.1 of Viscum album. Classification (NCBI taxonomy): domain Eukaryota; kingdom Viridiplantae; phylum Streptophyta; class Magnoliopsida; order Santalales; family Viscaceae; genus Viscum; species Viscum album. The sequence continues at coordinate 1,943,790,026 of OY728125.1, forward strand.
CTAATTGATTAATGCCTATGGATTCCACACTGACATGATCCAGCCTCTTAATTCAAAGACAATTCCTCATCCATTATTCGAACATAATTCTCTTCCCTAGAAAAACATCCCATAACTTTTTTGCAATAATCAAATGAAAAATCAATCCCTTATATCCACAACCAAGACAATACCCAGATTTTTAGTCCTCCAAAATATCCCAACGATCACCCAAGATAAATAGCACTCATGAAAGCCTAATTATTTAAAGGGAGACTATAATGGAAACCCCATCATTAGAAAACAACTAATATCCAACAAATTCTTAGAAGAAAACCCAACAAGACCCGTAGTGGTTTTCCCCACCATTAATAACCAACTGTCAATGACCAAAATAGAATTTACTATGAGCCAAAATCAGGCTTTTTTCACTCATTCCAACCAAAAACTATCTTAAAATGAGATATCATACCATTCTAGTAATAACACAACAAAACATTTAAACTATAAACTCCCAAATAGAAGGGGTAAATTTCTGAAAAAACTCCCTATACAGGCCTAAAACCCCCCACCATAAGGGGAGGGGAGGGAAGGGTTCCAATGATTGGATCATTGAAATGAAAAACAACAACCACCCACCACTTATCACCTAGGGAGGGATAAAATCCAATTACACAACTAATTCACCTGGCAAGTTCATACTCAAGAGATTCCTTACTACTTGTCAGATTTACTCCAGGACTTATAGTTAGAGCCCTGATGGATGAAGCATCCACTGCCTAATAGTTAGGAACTACTGACCCCTAAATGTAACATGTGTCATCTAATTAAATAAAAAGTGAAATAATAGAAATATGAAAATAAAATCCATACTTCCACTATAAAACATTAGTTCATAAGGAGACTCAAAACAATCCTTACATTCAAAAAACTAGAACCCCATTATACATCCATCACAAAAAAATGACCACCTACACTAGAAGGAATCTTACAAAACAAATTAAATTACATTCCAACAACACATCACTTTTGAGGATTTACTCCATGATTCTTCTTATCAATGGATTAACATAATTGTTTTAAGTGACCCAAGCATCCACAAACATGGAAAAGATTAGTAGAATTTGGACATGAATGATTCTTATGTCCCATCTTGACCCACTAAGGACACACAATGATCTCATGCTCAGAATAAGATGATGGGGGATATCGATGCCTTTTGAATCCATGAAATGCTCCATCAACTTTCTACCACTTTGTAATATCCTTACCATAACTTCCCCTACTGCTCCTCTAGATTAAAGGGGGGAAGACCACCTAGAACACTCCCACCACCACAGCTTCAAAATGGAATGAATTTCTTACCACATCAGAAAAAGTGGTTATATTGGAATCTCACACCTTCGACTATAGATCAGTACAAAACCCACCCTTGAAACACTGAGCCTTCATAAAATCTTTTACCTCATTCTCAAGAAGGTAAGGAAATAGGTACCCAAAATTTTGGGAATACCCCAACACTGTTCCATTACCCTATTGAAAACAATACAACTCCATCCCCCTTTTCACTCTTTCTTTCTCATAGAAATTCTGAGGAATGAAAAATCCTAGAAGAAATCCAAAGTAAGATCTTCACTAGGCATGTTCTGAGTCACCGACTTCCACCACATCCTTAGTGAACCTTAAAGCATTAAAGTTACAAACGTAACCTTAAACAAATCAAGAAATATGATGTGGCTAGAGTTCATTTCGATCATTCTCACCCACTATTTCATCTCGACAGGATATTCTTCTCCATAAGAGAAAGTTGGATCGTGCTTTCAAAACTCTAGAATGGATCCCTATGGCTGATCAAAAGAAAATACAACTAATGGGGAATCCACCATAGCTGAATTGTGATCACCCATCAGTGCTCTATGGGGAAAATCGATAGAAAAAGATAATCCAATAACTAAATCAATGATAACTCAACACAAAAAATCCTCATGAGATAACATCACAATGGTGACAAACAATGAACATAGGAAAACAATACATTATAAAATTGAAAAAATCCTTTTAAAAACACATTTAATTTAAAATAAACTTTGTGGGTTGAACACTTTCATTTTATATTCCATAGAGTCTCAATCACATGTATGTTTTCATGCCACCTAGGGAACCCATCCCCCATACCATACATGGTATCCATTCACATTCCCATATACCACCATGCATGTGATTATTCATGAGAACACCAAAAAGTAAAACAAAACATTATCATTTCTAAAATAAATAATTTAACCCAATTAAAAAATCAAGAATGTTCCAAAGGATCACAAAAAACCAAATAATTAATCATTTTTCAGGTTCACATATCTTACCATTTCACTATACTTGATAATGTAACCATATATATTTCTATCAAAAATCCATTTCAATTTTATTAATTGTTTTCCAACATCTCAAAAAACCTCATTTCTTTGAACCATTTGATTAAAAACTCACTCATTTTCATTTAGAAAAAAATAAAAAACAAAAATTTACTTTCCATAAACCCTAAGTTCTGATTAGTAAATCCAAATTACATTATGCCATCTCAATTTTACCCCGAAGAGGTAATTTTATAAAAACATGTTTTTTAGGTCTTCCACATGGTTAATTTTTAAAATCAAATTTCCATAATTCTAACACAACAGTTTTTCAAAAAAAAAATCAGAATTAATTGGAGACCCAAAACAACTCAAAAAGGGAACTAGTGTTATTGGGTGACTAGACCATATGGTTAGCGACCACATGCCAAACTTACCACTAATAGGAACAACCTTCTAGGACCATACCCCTAGTTACACATGGCTTTCCAGGCCCTTAAAACTCATAGAGACCCCTAGCCTGATTCCCTTTTTGTATCCCAGTAACCAAACAATACCTAAAGACCATGAAACTAACAAAACTGAATATACCATTGAAACCTAAGGATTAGAACGAGCAAGAGTTCATATGCTCATCTCGAACCTACCCATTGAATCTCGAGAATCCTACTATATCTACCAAAACATTCCTAAATAACAAAGGGCTATATGAAAAGTAAGGTCCTGCAAGATCCAACCTCCTCTAATATCATTTTGTCACAAACCAACTTATCTCGACCTTAATCTGGTCACATGAGCTGATTTGGGTCATGACCCAAAGTTTATTCTTGATCTGCATAGGCTAACAACTAGTGTCAGACACAAACATTGTTCATAAAGGGAACAATTTCCCCAATATTAGTCAAATAAACAAGCAGTGCAAAATGAAAAATAACCTTATATATTTTGAGATGAACTTCTTTTATACAATTATTTGAAAAATACAACTAAACAAAAAAACAAGACCAACCGATCCTGAAAACCACACTATTTCCATGTGACCCTATGGGTCACTTTCCAACACAAAGATCAAATGTCCACAAAAGTGATTGAACTCAAGTGAAAACCTACTCCAAAGGATAAAAATAAAAAATAACTATAGGTGTGAGTATTCAGTCTTAATAGTTTATCCTGATTATCTATTCCCAAAGCAATTACATTGAAATAAAACAAACATCAATTTCCTGTTTGAACTATAATATATAAAAGTATTATTTTCTAAAAAAATTAATTAAAAATAATGTACAACTTATTGCCCATATTTGTTTCCAAAACAAGGATCATTCCTATAGTGTTACATTGGTATTTTCAAGGGGAAAGTGATGTTTAAATTTTTTATATTGTGGGAAAGGAATAAATTTTTTTTCATTGGGAACAATTTTGATAATCCTTATTAAAATAAACACATCTCTTTAAAATAAAAAATTGCAAAATAAGGAACTACAGTAATCATCCAACAAGAGAAATGGAAATATCATAAAAGTTATATATTCATCACTACAAGAAACTATGAGATAATAGACATAGGTGAACCCAGGTGATCAAGAATAATCTATTAGATTCTAATACATGATACTCAATCCCCAGTAGCATTCCAGACATGATGAAATCAAAAACACTAAATGCACTCACCCACCCTAATGCAAGATAGACCGATGGAAATTCCCATAGTAATTAACATAAATATAATCCACCTATTATGGGTCACTGGTCAGTACGTCAACTAATAGCGCAACAATCATTCATAGAAAATTCTTTCAATATGCCAGGTTCTTATATATTGTGAATATATAAAATGGGTTGTGATAATAAATTCCATCCAAGCATCCATTCTCATGTATACATATAATAATAATAAAAAAACATTCATCACTCCGAACAACCCTGAGGACCGATCTAATGCCATATAAATAATTAAACACAATGATTCCAAACTAGGGAAATATAATAATGGATTTCTAGGATTCTATAGTGAGGAAATCCCATCCATTATACACATAGAATCCATGAAAAACATCTAAAGGAGGTTTTCATAACAAACACATTGACCATATGAACAATGATTCCAAATAAGCATTTAAGAATTTCACAGAACTAGAATTTATCAATGGTATGAAATCAAATTTTCATAAAGGAGTTTAAACACACAATTTTATGTATCAATACATTTACATAATTTCCTCAAAACAATCAGGTCAAAAATTCAAATCACAACCATTTTTATAAAAATTATGAATGGGCTATTCACAGGTATCACATGACAAAATACATTAAAAAATTATACTCAGTTATTTATAAAAACAAAAACAATGTTGAAAACCATATGATTACCCCAAAATATCATTTCTCATGTGTCCAATATATTTATAAATCCAAAAAAATCATTTCATAACACACCCAATCCATAAAATCCAACTAGGAAATATTTAACAAAACAATTTAAATTTAATAACCAACATGGCATAAAACAACAACTTTCATTTAAAAAATTTATTCAACATGTTAAACCAACTTTTAAATATCATAAACCCCAAGAAAAATATTGCAGATCATTTTATTAAACATGTGGTTTTCACATTTTTAACAAAACAACATTATTTATCACAAAACAAGGCATAAATCTCTACTTTACACTCCCAATAATTTATCCATGGCTCATATAACTATATATATGAATACATAGAGGTATGAAAAGAATTAAATTGATTTATATTAAAGAAAAAGGGAATGTTCAATGGGAAACCTACCTCAAATCCTTGGAAGAAAGGAAATATATACCATAAATTACTGACTAGGGGTTTAAAAACACTTGATCTTCGAAGAAAAATCCTAAAAAACCAAAAAACCCATAAAATATTGTAAAAATGTACCCTAAGTCTATCATTATCATGGAATAAGAAGTATTCCTAGAAAAATGAAAGAATAAGGAAGATGGAGGATAAAGGAGAAGAAATTACCTTGAAGAATCTAGCCCCAACTTAAAGATATCTTAGATATACACTAATAGAGGGTGATAAATGGTTTGGGAGTCAAGGGAGAGGGATCTTTGGTTCTGGAAAAACCATGTGGGTGTGATTTGGGTGGATTTGGGTCGACAAATCCTAAGGGGAAAAAGTTAGAAATTTTTAATTTTAAATATGGGTAGACTAGCATGGTTATGCAGCATAATTTATTAAACTATGTGCCAAAATATGTAGTATATATTGGATAGACCACACAGTTTATCCTAAGAGACTATATTCTCATGCACCAATCATGTGGTAGGTTTCTTACCTATCTCATGGTAACCTAGGATCAACCGCACAATTTATCAAACTGTGCGCCAACTGTGCGCTAGGCATTTTTAAGAAAATCTAATGATTTCTCCAAAAATTCCCAAAATAATCTAGGATCATCAATGAGTACAATAATAGATAAGTAAAATAATTCAAAACACAACACCCACCACACATAAAAGCAAAGAAAATTTTAATTATTCACAATGAACCGACTCGCAAACCAAAACATGAAAACTAGGTGTGACACTCCTAAACCCTTGAAAATCACAGTGGGCCTCCTACACCGGAGATAACAGAAAATAAAACTAATTTTTATAATTTTAAACATTCATATAAATTCCAATTCATTCCGTAAAACAATTAAATCAAATAATCCTTAGTTTCTAATCTGTTGAAACCTGTATTTTTTTATAACCTCCCAAATATGAACATGTTTGGTTCATTACCAAAAAATATTCAATGAGATTTTACAAACCTAAAAATAACAATGTAAACTAAAATTCTCTAAACAACCCTAATTTAAGACTTCATATTGAAATTCTCCTAGAATTTGAAGACCCATGATGAAATGGGTCATTATAAATCCTACTGTAGGGATTCTCATCCATTAGAATCATGTTGGATGGTACCTCTATATGTAAAATAAACATTTTAATTTTATTCCACCACTCACTCTTGATTTCAACTCATGAAAACACAAAAACATGTATTCCCAACTAGGCCCAAATTAAATTTTGTAAAAACTATTGAACCAAAACTAAACATGAATTAATAATCTTTCAAATAATGTATTAGACTCTAAAAAGACATCCCCATAACCAATTATGTGTAAAAAACTAATTAGATCCCTCATTCATCGACCTCCTCAAAATAAATATTGCCCACCATGATGACATATTCTCATCCAAAAGATGATGTCTCGCCAAAATAACATCATAAAAAACAAAAGATCCCCTAAAACATCATTCCCATCAAGTTCAAAACACATTAATGGTAATCACCATCATAGTTGGAACACCAAATATAGTATAATCTTAGAACCATATATAATTCATCATACCTTAATAATCATGTCACACTGAATTCATCAACCTAAAAACCATGATCGTCACTCACAAAACATAGATGTCAACCACAAACAACATGATGCATGGGTATTATGTTAAAAGATAAATATAATGATCCCTATTATAGGATTGTTCATACCATCATCCTACTATCATAATCTATCCTAGAATCCAATATTATACTCAAACACCACACATGATTCCCACACATATAAACCCATCCATTTTGATCCAAAGAAAAATTCATATATATCTTATGATTTCAAATAGACCTGAATATCCACCACCTGGTCTAGATAACCCTAAGTCCTCATCTTCGATCATCTATTTGTTTTGTCCCCCAAGAGAACACGAAAATTCACTTGTAAAACCAATATTCAACCTGTTGCAGCCTACCCCAAAAAATATTTTGGTGCATATTTGATCCCACAATATTTTTTATGAGAACAAAAAACATTAGTTTATTTATTCACGAATTTCTTATTTCGTTCTTAATTAAGTTTTCTAAAAAAATATAGCATAAATTTGAGGTTAAACCTATGTTGGGTATGGAATGGTTGATAACATTAGATTATCAAACTATGTTTGATGTAACATATCTTGCATTGGATATTAAAGTTATTAATTCAAGATAACCACTTGATATTGTGATCACCTATATATGGATTTTTTTATTATATTATTTATGGGATTATCTAAACATAAACCTTATCATATTATTCATATAGAATTTTTTTTCTAAAATATATGTCAAAATTATATTAATATTTTTTAAATAGATATTGAGTTTATAATATGATCAGTCTCATGGAAATGGATATATTGATTAATAACACAGTTTTAATTGTTAATCTAATATTTAATTTAGCTAATAAAATTTGGAATTATGATAATCATCTTAATACAATATTAGAAATATAATAGGACCTTGAGTTTTATTATGATAATGTATTAGTACTAATGAAGTACCAGTAAGATTATAAATGATATGTTGGACAATGATATAATTTCAATGAGTTTAATGATACTACATTTCCTTGTCAATAGAACAAAAATGACTAATAAAAGACTAAATTTTCAAGACAATGTAATATTTTTACCATCAATGCATTATTCATTGAAGTGTGAACCCTATTTCAAGACCTACCATTAGTCTAAATTAAGTTGAGAACATAATATAAAACATTTATTTATGATTTATTACTAAGGTAAGGTATTTTCATGAACCAGTAGAATCTAAAGTAATTAATAATGTATTTTAGAGACGTTTTGTTGGACTATGTTGAAGAAATAATATATTATTAATCAATGCCATTTTAATTTAAAGCACTAATAATCACTTCATATTTTAGAAGCCATGATAAATGAAACATTAAATCACAATTATAGAAAGTCTTAGTGGTGTAAAATCTATTAGATATTACACTATAAAAGGATATACTAGATAATAAAAAGAAAAACTTTTGAACATAATATATGATCACTATTTTCATTATATATCCATTGTTAAAAAATCTATTATTTGTTGAAACTAATTACATCAAGAGATTGAGCACCATAAACTATTATAATTTCATCTCTTTGGTCTGGTTTTACTTATATTAGGTTTCAATTTATTTATTATATTCATTGTTCATTAGTTATTTTTGTTATATTCTTTCCAAATTAAAATCAAAATATAGTAAAAGTTATACCTCCATAAACATTATTCTTTTATAATTGGTTATTCCATCTAATCAAAATGAATGTTGTGTATTAGTTGTACCTCTATTAGAATATATATATTGTGTGTAGGTTGTGGATCCCATTGAAAAGATAGGTTTATAATGAAGTAATAGCCTATATAACTGTATAAGGGTATAATAAACATATGTATTATTAGTTGATCCAAATTAATAAAAAATCATATATACTTATTTTATTTTGATTCAGATTTTAATATTTATATATTTTTCATTCACCCCCACCCCAACTCTTAACTTTTAGTCATTTTATTTCTAGTAAATCAATACCATATCACCTTTCCCAAGAACACTTGGTGGTATACAACATCTCTACCATAGAGATCCTAGTATGCTCTAAAATGTCCAAAATCATATATAATAAATTACCTTCATCTATTATAAACTAGTGACACTTTATGTGGGGAGCCTCACCTTCTATATCCAAACCACCATCTTGATCATCAAATTAATATAAGATTAATCTTACATAGAATGGATTTATCATTAATCCATTGTAGATAACCTATAATCCCCAAAGAACATAGAAGTATTTCAATGAATACTTAAATAACACATTTCCCTATATATATCATAATGATCAGGGACCGGTAAAAAACCGGCCCTAAAAAAAAGTTAAAAGAGTCAGGCATTTCACAAACACAATATAAAGAGTAATGAATATTCACTACGTTCACACTGATAGGTTAGTTTCGCTGAGGTAATAACTATTCGATATGTTCCTCAACTATACAAGATATCTATGGAGAAGCATCCTAATAAGAATTTCTCATAGACAAAAATCTACCTACATAATTTTTATTTCCAAGGACCCAACCATTCTCTTTAATCCATCATTTATCTATGATTAAAGGGTAGCTCAAACCCTTACAATCAGAAACCCTTTAGCATTCGAATCCATGTTGTACAATACATATTATATCATCACTTTACTCAACCCACCATGTCCTATATTTATTTCCACTTTTTATTTTCATAATTACAAGCTTTAAATCAATTTAAAAACAACTATATCTTCCCAACTAAAACTTAATGTCAATAAAGACCGAACCTATTATTAGAAATACAGCACTTCTATCATGAATCACCCATGGTGACTTCATTCCAAATATAACCAAAATAGGACCAACATAACAAAACATTGGGCCCTACAGTACTTGATAACTACTCTAGAGTCTAAAAAATCCATCCATATATTTTTCAATATAGGTTTCATCCTCCCATGAATCTATATCAACACATAAGAATCACTCATTTTCCCATCATGAAAATGAAGATATACTAATCTATAGTAGCTAACTTTATCAAACCACCCAAATATTCATAACCTTGTGAATTAACTCATTAAGGATCATATCTCACCAACTTAAGGAAACATAACAATATATCCCAACCCACTCAAGGGTCTCTAACCAAACAACATATTTCATTCTAGTGCAAATCTATACCATAGGAATTCCTCTCTAGAGCTCATATCTTACCAAAATATTCCCATTATATGGTATTTATATACCTTGATCATGACAAAAATAATATAAAAATAGAAGTACACAAAATCCTTAATGTGGTAACAATTAATAAAGTCACCGAAAAAAGGTTATTTGGTAAAAAATAAAATATATTTTTATTGATGATTTAACAAATTGAATCATTTTTACCAAAAACTTTTCTTTCCCTAATACCATTTTTGAAAAACCATATCACATCCACAAGAAGTCGAACACATGTATAGGATACATACATTCCTATAAGTGATGCATGGAAGACAATCTCTTTCCCCCTTAGGATAATACTAAAACCATAAATTATAGTATTACCCAGAACATAATTACTACACAAACAACTTATTTATATTAGTGAAATTAAATAAAAAATTATCATAAATTAAATCATAGAATTTTTTTATATAGGGGTAAAATATTCCAAGTAATAAGTTTATTTGCAAGATGTGAAAATATTTTACCTCAAAAAACCACTCCCAAATAGTAAATTAAATAAAAAAATCATCATTTTTATTTCCTTGTCAAAAATTTCATGAACGTCACTTGAGCTAGTGTTTCACCTGACCTCAAGTTAACATCCTTGTATGATAGAGGGAATTTAATAAAAAATAGATTATATAATAGCCATTAGGTGATTATATTCTCGTTACCAGAATATAATTTCAAAAAATAAATAATATAATCAACATCCAATATTAGAGTAAATACAAGGAATCAAAACTACAGGCCAACATTTAATAAATGATAAATAATTTCATATTACTAAATGGTGAACCCTGTGACCATAGATTACTACAAAAAATATCTCACATGGGTTAATAGGTATATATATACACTAAAAATAATAATACCAGGGGATCCTTAATTATAAAACATTGGTAAATCTACAGACCAGTCTATCAAAATTAATCATACTCTTCCATCTAGATTTCGAATATATATTGTGGGATAAAAGATAGACAAGATGGTTTTCATATACACAGTAGAGATCATGTAGGGTGTGATCATATAACCTTGTATAGATCAACCAAATCAACACTCCTTTATTCCACAATATATGCTTATGCATATATATATACATATAGAACACATCATGTAATCAATAATTCCAGGTTGTTATGTGTTTCTAGGAAACCACAACACCCAAACTAACCTTTTTCAGCCAATTCCAGCATATTTCATCAGTTATACCTTATGGGATAGAGAGAACCAAGTGGATTAAATTCATGTAGTTGGATTAACCATGGAGAGTAACATATTTTATATGTAATTTCACATGTTTGTATGTTTTAATATAGGAACTAAATGCCATATGGCATCTCGAAAACTTTACTAGTTTGACCATAGATAGAAAATTCAATATTTTGTCCCAGAAACTCTATCGGTCTAACTATAGGCACTAAATGATATATGAAATATCATTTTATATTAATATTTAACCATAAGTGGAAAATTACATATAAAATTCCATAATCTCTATCATAATTACCATAGATGATAAATCCATTTTGAAATCAGGGATTCTTTTTTTGACCATTGGTGGAAAATTTCAAATTATGTCTCCGAGTTTCTTTTAGTTTTTCTATTATACTAAATTCCACATGGAATCTGGGACTCTTTTGTTCTAACCCATGGTTCCAAATTCCATATAGCATCTCAAACTCTCTACCCATTTGACCATAAATGGTAAATGCAATATTGAATCCTAGAATCCTAGTAGGTCTAACCATTGGTGATAAATGAATTTATCCAAGGAGATGATCACATGGATGGTGTAACTCAACACCATTCTTTTTAGGGACTTATACCTCCATTATCTCTATGTTTATATCAAAATAGTTAGTGTAATATCGCAAGACTTTTCGAAATCTATTCTCTCAATTTAATTAATATTCATTAATATATTTTGTCACTTTAAATAAATATTTTATCTTAAATCACATGAAATAACAATTTTATCATTCACTACACACGACATCTTGTCCCATTGTTAACTTGTTTTACAAGAAATGTCGAGTCTTATTGAACAATAATATAATATTAGTATTATTTTTTATATGGTAGTTTTTACCTGGATATTATGTTGGTAAGTATGAATATTACTAACTATATTGTAAAATGTTTTTACATTCACCCATTATATTTTATAAGTGTAAAATAATAATTAATCTAATTTTAAGAATAAAAGGTTGTATAATTATAAAATTTTTGTTTACCACCTTTTAATGACATAGCTATTTCAAATATAATTTTGAAAATTTATAATTTTAATATGAAAAATAAAAATTCATTTTTCACAGTGGAATATTAAAATTTTATTTTGGTGAATTTTTTTTTATTTTTCAAAGAAGTTTCATTTTTTAAGAATAGTGAAAAATTCTACATTTTAGATTGAAAATTCATTTTCATTTAAATAATAAAAAATGATAAAATATATTTTAAATTTCATTAAAAGTCATTATAAATTCTTTATATATCTATTAACACAATTTGGGTCATTGGAATAATTTTTATATTTAATTTATCTATAAATACCTAATGATCTTTTGAAAATTTTCACTAAAAAACCCAATTTTCTCACCCCAACTGCAGGATGTGATTTAAATTTAATTATTCCACTTCTGTGAGTTGAATTTGGAAAATCTAAAATAAATGGTTATAATATGTATAATATTTATATTCAAGTGGATCTTTTATTACAAATTCTTACTATGTGGGATTTCAAAAATATATATCTTCAAATTTTAAACACTTTGTTTACCAAGCCCAAGTTGGAATTTCAAGCAACACTATGTCTAAACGAACTATAAAATATTACTATTTAATTATGATTATTATAAAATAGTTATTAAAATCATGGGTATGAATACAAATTAACTTATTTATAGAAAATGTGTAATTTTTAAATTCATTATAAATGTATTTAAATTTTTTATTTATTAATCCCTCAAATTTTAGTAAAGTCTTTTATTCTACAAAAATATATTTTCTTCAAAATGGATTTCATTTATTTTTTGGAAATAATATTACAACTAATTTTTATAATTTTTAGAATATTTTATAATAAAAATGATGTGATTTTCTAAATCATCACGTCCAAATTATATTATGGTGTTATTCTTTTTATTTTTCAAAAAAAAATATTTTTCAATTAGTTGTAAAAAAATTAATGATTTTTATTGAGAACTATACTTTCTTTTAAAGTGTTTACAAAGTAATATTTTATTTTTTATTAGTTTTAAAAATATTATTATTTACTTTTTATTAAATATAATCTAACTATAGTCCTTGAAATTAGTTTTATACTTGAATTTGTATAAAAATATTACTATACTTAAAGGCATTTTTCGGAAAAACCAGTTTTCATCACATTTCATGGGTTTAATTTTAAATTAAATTATATAAATTATATGAATTTATTTTAGAAATATAAATTAAATATTTTGAAAATAGGGGCCCAATTTTATTAAATAGTCCCCTTTTATTTTTAGTCATTATAAATAATAAATATAGTAAATATTTATATCAAATGTAAGGGTAAATTGGGTGATTAAGGTTAAAAATAAAATGATAAGGACTAAAAATTAAGCCTTTAACATTCAATTATCAAATTTTATGTTTTTGTTTCAGAAATATTCATCCACTTCATAAAATATATTTTTACTTGTTTTCAGATTTCATTGAACTTGATATTTTTAATATTTAAGAATATGATAAAGGCAAAATGTCACTTTATTTTTTTAATGACTACAATATTTTGTGATAGGGTTAAAGAATATAAAGTTCATTTATATATATATATATTGGAAATATAATTTTTTTATCATATTAATTTATTTCTAAATTTTTTAATTAAATAAGTACCTTAAATTCTTATCCAACAATAATATAATACTTATTTAATTAATGGAAAAATAAAATTAATGATTTTAAAAATATTAAATGTAATATAAATTCAATTAATTATCATGTTACATGAATTATTTAGATAAATATAAATATTTAGTGATATATTGAATGATTATATTTTAATTCCACTACTTTCACGTTGTTTTTATGTCAAATTAAATGAATCTTTCCAAAAATGACATTAAAAATATTTTATAATAATTAATATGGTTTAAAATACCTAAAAACAATATTATTCCAATTTATTGTTATATTATTTCAAATATCAACCATGGGAATTTTTTTGGGAGAATTATCTATTTGTATTAATAATTAGAACCCATGTAAAAACATTGTTATTAGGGTAAATGTAAAAAGGGGTCAACGTGGGTTAAAAGAAAGAGAAAAGAGTTAAAAACTAATATAAACATATATAAATTTTATTTAATGATATTATTTAGACCCACAATCATCCAATATTATAACTATACTAGTTTTTATCTTTTTTACTTAAAAATATATTTTTATTAATTTAATATTTTTTGATTTTCAAAAATAGCCCATCCCCTCACTTATAAAAGGAAACATCCTCTCCTATTTTATTCAAAAACAATAATCCTTCTTTTTTATCAAATATATTCCCAAATATATTAATTAATTACCTTTAAATTTAATAGATTCAATTTTTCATTATAAAACCCTCCTAGGAGGTCCTTTGGTGTAAACCTAAAGAGGTTGTTTGGAGAAGTTGTATCGTTCTTAGTTGATAGTTTTTGTTTTATTTATTATTAGTACTCCTGAAATTATTATTAAACCATTTTTATATAAAAAACTATAAATATAATGTATTTATATGTTATTTTTGTACATTTCATAACCTATATCAATCTCATCTTCCATAAAATGGTAAATGAAACCATCATTCATGAGTACGATGAGAAATAACCTCATGAAACAATGTAGATCATTTTGGATCATTACTTATCACATATGTTTATTATAATGGATTATATATATTCTATATTACTTAAATATTTATCAATATATGAAATTAATATATCATTTATCTTCATACCTTTTCACTAACTGGAAGTCGATAATGTCATTCGTGTGAACGTGTAGATTATAATATCCATGAAGTTATGTGATTAATTTTTCATTACCAAATCCCATGGATGGTATATATTTGTTTGTTCAATTAAATAATAGTATATTTAATTTATACTAAAAAAATTTAAATATAAAATCACACATACCATATTTCTATCATGGTCATTGAAATATGGAAACATTTATGATAAGTATATATGAGTTTCCATCACCATGACTATAACATAGTTAATTTTTCATAACCATGTTCTTGGTTGGGTTTAAAATTAAAAATTATTTCTAAAAAATTTAAATAGTTCATGATTATTATTCTATATGTCTTTAAATAAAGACCTCATTGACCATAGTCAACATACTGAAGTCATTTTGGACTTATGAGTCGAATATCCTCAAAACGCCTAATGAGAACTTAAATGAATAAGTAATTGAATATAAAATGATAATTAAATTTAATAAGATGTATAATAAAATTAATATTGGTTTATAGGAAAGTAAATAATTATCATAATTTTATTATTTATGACGATAAATAACATATGTGATGAGTTAGACTCAAGGTAAGGGACTTTTTTAAAATTCTATTTTAATATTTCCCTTCTAACTATTTTTCTTCAATGTCAATGTTATTATAAATTTTTTAAGAAAATTTTGTTTTTGCATGAATATAAAATAAAGTTAATTTTGACCATATTTTATAATCATTAATTTTTTTTGCAAAGGAATATTTTTAATTCTTTCATAAGAAGCACTTTACCTTTAAACCTCATTTTATATTTTTTAAATATTTTTTCACAAATATTTATCTTACATATAAAAATTATAAAATTTATTTTATTAAACTATTTATATTAGCATAAATTAATTATAAATAAAATTTTAAATCACCATTGACAATACTTTAAAATTATTTCAAAATGAAACTTTTTACATAATTTATATAGAACGTTCTGACTTTCATAACTATATACAAAAGGAATGTTCTATTTTTATGTATATAAAATCAATGGAATTTCCATCCACTACAACAATTTTTATATTTTGATTTATTTGTAATATTCCTTGTTTTTTCAAATAAAAACAATATTTACCTTTTGTCGAAGTATTTTCAAAAATTATTTTAAATGGAGTAGATATTTTGATGTCTGGATGTGTTTTTCTATAAACATTAGGGGTATCAATAAACAATCATTTCCTTTAGGTTTGTACCATCTATCTATAAATCAATTTCTCTCTATCTATTTAATTTTATTTAATGGTTATAAATTATATATATGTGTTTTTCATATTTATATATATATATATAGATTATTGTCATTTCTTTTGATTGTGTAATACATTACGTATGATTGTTTCACATATTACATCTTTATGAAATGTTTTATGATTATGATTTGATATGAGATTATGAAACATATTTATTTACACTATTATTTCTTATTTTTATTCCTTAGGATTGATTTCCTTTTTTGTAGAAACATAATCATGAATCTGGATAACATAGAGCTTACTCTAATGCGTTTGGTAAAGGTTTTATCTCATGATACATTATTTATGGGATTAATCATTAAACCAAGTCCACTATGGGAATCAATCCACCATGTGATGTTGTCATGGTAGTTTTACTTAACTTATAATTATGCCAAGTTTTTTATAACTTCCACATTTCCTATGTTAATATTATCTAATGATATTGTGTTCTTTTTCGATTATTCCATGTTATTACTAATGAGATTATGTTTGAAGGAAAGTATATGATACTTGGAAATGGTAAAATGTATTTTTTTGAAATACTTTTCATATGTTTTCTATGATTTCAATGGAACCATTATCAGTTATATTTTTTTTCATAAGTATTTCTCATGAAATGGGTTATGAAAATATTTTGAGATAAATATTGATTTCTTTTTTAATTAAATGTTTATTTTATTCACAAATTTTAATCATAAAAAATAAAAATCTTTTATAATTATCCATGAACTAATAGGTTTCTTTCTTTCTTTTTTCATGATTCCATTATAGATATTTTGTTCTCATCCGACAATTTGAAACTATTTTTCATAGGTTTTTTAGGATGAGTTGGGATATGAATGTGGTCAATATGAATATTATGAATATATTATCAGAAAATAATACATTTTATATCTTAAATGATTTTTTGTGCGGTCAAATGGATAATATGTAGATGTTTCCACTTTATGATGAAATGTTTATTTATGTAAGGGTGATGAACAAATTCTATAAAACTATAAACCTAAAAGATCTTTATGAATGAAAGAAAATTAATTATTTTCTAAAGACACTATATTATGTAATGTTTAGTTATGGATATTTACAATTTACGTCCATTTATCTTGATGAAACAAGCTTCTATAACTCCACATGAATTTGGGAAAAAGAATAAGTAGAGTGAAAATTATAGTTCCTTATCTATTTTCTCCCATAAAATTGAGAAGAAATGTGAAGGGTTTTTAAAAGAATGGGGACTGTCTATTCATACCTACTTTACAAAAACCATATCAATGCCTATCGGGTATCAGATCAACCGATAATGTGTATATTTTACCTCACCATCCACCTTGTCTATGTTTATCATCTGGATAGTTGGGTATCATGGGGATTAACATCCTTAGAGAAATATACAAGTACCCAATGTCCTAGTATAGCTAAAATTTAGTCATTGGGACACCGGGCCACTACTATACTTAGGTTCCAATACATAAAACCCCTGAATTTTTATCAGAACCTCCTAAACATGAAAGAAAGAACCTATTAAGGATGTCTCAACCATAGAAATTCCAATCCAAACAACAATTATTAAAACACCCAATGATCCAACACTATTAATTCAAATACCCCCCCCCCAATTTATTGACATATAAGCATTTGGGTCTTCACATCAGCATATTCCAAAATTATAATTAAATAAATCTAATATAAATTCAATTCCATACATCATGGGATATTATTTATTATACATTCAACATCTTTAAACAAATCATTACTTGAATAAAAATAATCTATTATTAAACATATTTAATACGAAATTCATTCCATCAATAATCAATCTCAGTTAAACACATAAACAAAAACTCTACCACTGTAATGACCATTATATCCATAAATTTTTTCTAATTATTCATATTAATTAGTATTATCTCAGAAAATTAGACAAACCTATAAAATAGTTATTTTTTACCTCATCAAAATAATTATTCTTAATAATATCAGGATTAATCAAAGAGGAATATTCCCATAAATGAAAAATCATCTTCACATTATCCGATAAATTATTTGAGTTCACCATAAACACCTTAACCTCATAAAAAATGGTTTTCCACTATAATAGATATAAATAATCACATTGGTTAATTTATTCTTTTGAACTATTTAAAAATATAATAAAATAAATTATAATTTTCAAATTCAAAAAATTACTTATAAACCTTGGTTTCAGACTTATATAATGAAGATATATCTTTATTTTGAGCAAATACATTGATGGTTTATAAAAAATATGTGTTTTTTGGATTACTCTATATATAGAATATAAGATGAAAAAACTAATGAAAATAAACCACAATAACCTTTATTCAAACATTTATTTCATCTATATGTTAATTTATCTTTGGACAAGATCTCTCCTTCTAAATATTGGGATAAAATATTTTAGATTCATGTTGGTGAAATAAAAAACTCTTATAACTAGTGGAAAATATCATCTTAGTCATTATAATGTTTTTGAGATGGTTAAATGGTCATCTTAAACAATTGTGGATCACACTTGGTGAATACCATTAAATTCAGAGGATATTATTTATATAATTGATGTATCATTCATGTTTATTCATATAGAATTCCTAGAAAAGTTTGATTTTTTCATTTTCTAAATTAGGGAAGAATATCTAGAGATGAAATATTATTCTTTATTTACAAAATTTCATGAAAAAAATATAATCAAATGCATAAATGGAATTATATTTTGTTTTTACTGGATGATGACATTCCTAAATAAATATATCATAACCTGTTACACAATCCTGTTAAACATAAAAAAATTTATTTTTTAAAATTTAATAATATAAATCATAGGTATGTTTTACAAAGATATATATCCATTCACTATATAGATTGTTTATATTATCTTGTAAACTAATAAAAATATTTCCAACAAATTTAAGTGGATAGAAAACATTATAGCATGATATTTGTAGTTTGGAATGAAATATAAAATGTGGAAAGTAATATTCAGATATCAAAAGTATAAGTTAATAAAATACATCATGGTGAATCTCTATGTATTATTTATATGGTATGAATGAATGAAAATAAGTGTAATATTTTTCAAATGAAATCATGGAATTATACTAGAAAGCTCACGGTCCCATACACCTATGGACATAAAGGTAGTTTCTATAAAGAGAATCCTTATAAAATAATCCATTATAAATCTCATTATTAAAATATATAAGGTTGAATACCAAAAGAATGGTTGTGTAGAAATAATTTTCTCCCTTTTTGATGAACCAATAAAATAAATAGTGTTAAAATTAGTTGAATAGGTATTAGAGGATGAATAACTCTCAATTTAAGACATGTTATATAAAAATAAATTCAATTATGATACCTTGAAATCAAAAGTATATTTCATGATGAATAAAATAACTTTATTTAGATATATTCGATAAAAATTATAGAATTTTAAAAATTAAATAATAAAATAATATTTTATTTACTAGAAATTAGTGTGTGGAAAACGATATTGATGTCATATGGGGCCAATACAAGGTTTACTAGATCATATCTCATATCTTAATATTCAAATCCTTTGGATAAAAGATCTATTCTATTAAATTATTCCAAATTAAGTGATTAAATTTCTCAAAAAATGACCACCAGATACTTAATTGAAATTATTTTAGATAGAGAAATTATTATTCAAAAACTATATATTGGATAAAATTTTAAATAGGTGGGAAATCTTCCTCATGGATTTTATTTTATTGGAGATAGAGATTTTCTTGAATATCTTGATGACATTATTGAAATATATCCTCTACTAATTAAGATGAATTTTAAAATATTCAAAAATAATAACTTCAACTTCATAATTGATTAACATGTTCTCAGAAATAAATATGTACCAAAAATATAGAATATTTTTTCAATATTTGATGTAAATGTATTATAAAGTTTTTATTAAACTAATCATGGAAATAAATATTATTATAGATGTAGTTTCATTATTTATTCTTATTTAGTATTGTATATTAAGGACAATTTGGGATGATAATGAGAATTTCTCGTGCCTTATTAAATCAATCATAAGGATATTTTAAATGATTTATATAATCATTATTGTTGGGATTATTATTTCCAAATTCAAGAATATTTCCCCTAATATTATGTGTTTTTGTTAAGAATTTAATTTTAATATAATTGAAAACAACCCTGTTTTCATTTTTTAATACTAGGTTAGAATGTATTTTGTTTTATTTTTCTGTTTTTAGTGTCTCTAATATAAATAAAAACAAATTTCATGTTTATTGACATAAATCATGAATATTTACATGGGATTAAAATTTTTTAATTTGGAAATATATATTTTAGACTTAAATTCAGAATGTTAATCTATGATTTAGAAAAAATAAATTTTTTCCTTACAATTGAATTAATTATATTTTTATGGAAAATTTAATTTAATTTAATGTTTATTTGAGTTTGATTTTTTACTTGAAAATTCATGTGATTTTTATTATTTGGAAATTATTGTTGTTAATTTCATTCATATGTTGTAATTAAAAACTAGAAAATCATATATAACTGAAATTTTTATATTTTGAAACTACATTCATACATAAATGTGTATAATTAAAT
Organism: Viscum album; assembly: GCA_963277665.1. Classification (NCBI taxonomy): domain Eukaryota; kingdom Viridiplantae; phylum Streptophyta; class Magnoliopsida; order Santalales; family Viscaceae; genus Viscum; species Viscum album. Next base: position 1,943,810,856 of record OY728125.1, read on the forward strand.
ATTTTAATTCATTAAAAATTTTGGTATTTTTGGACATACAATTGTTTGGATGAAAATTTCCAAATTTTATTTAGTCTTTATTTTAATAGACTTAATATTTTCCCCATATTTTCACCATAAAGTTTTAAAGTATAAGCAGCTTTAAAAATAATGAATAGTGTGTTTTTTTGGTAACACTAACCAACCCTAGACTTTTCATTTTTCCTACAAACTAATAGATGTTTAAGGTATCTCAATGAAGGGTTGTCCACAAGGGTAGTGATGCAATTTTAAATCATGCCAATAATTTTCCATTTTTAGTCTATTTATGTGAGGGTGAAAATTGAGCATATTTGATTATGGGTTCATAATATGTTCATAATTAACTATGGTATTGTGTAATAATTAGAGAGATTGAGGATATAGGGTTCATTTTCATAGATTGGATCGTGTCCTAACACATTCTGTGCTGCTTCAAGTTTTCATTAAGAAAGTGGGTGTCATCATTTTTTTCATAATAGGTTTATTGAGGAAATAAGTAGATTTAAACATGATGTATTTGTGTGGAGTTTTAGAAAAGTATACCTACATCATACATGAGAAAATTATCATAAATCCATAACATCCCTTTTCCAAACCACATCATACATATCAAACTAATACCCTCTCAAAACATTTTAATAACCTATTAAAATATTATCTAGCACACCTAAATCCCATCCAATGAAACCAATCCCTCACTTACAACCAACCCAATTCCAACCTCACATAAACTCACACAAATATTCTTAATCAAATTCCAAATGACTCCTTTTTATAATTCTAACTAACCAAAACCCAAAACATATTACTCTTTCCCATAATCTATGCCTGACAATAGTCTACATGGACATCCCACTACCCAACATATAATATCAAAAAAACATCCATGAAATTAAGGAGTGAGGAACCTAGATTTAGTTATGAAACATATTATTTATTTACTTAAAAATTTCCAAGATAAATCCTTCTAAATAATTACATAGAAAATTATCTACCTCTTTTATTATATAAAATACTAAAAAACCCCCTTTTTGAAAAAAATCCAATCATCTGGTAGGACATCCCTCCCCAACTCCAATTTTCTATATTATTAAAATTAACTCCCATATTATTGTAATGAATTATCTATTTCTTCACATTTATACTATTTTACTTATTTTAAATCTATGATTATTCTTCATTAGAACTAATGTGTTTGTGTTGTGAGTGTCCCTTTTCTCCATGATCTATAATATTTTTTTTTTATTGTTTTCATTATTCTAAATTCTTCTTCTACATTATACTGATATTTTTTCCTTCATTATTTCTTCTTCAGTTAGGGTGATGTCCTCTTATTTTTCAATCCTTTATTGTTTTTTAATTTTATTACATATTAATATGTGTTAATTTATTTTTTATTCAACTGTGTAGTGAGATTTTTTCCTTCTTTGTGTTCATTTTTAATTAATTTTATTCCGTATTTTATCTCCCTTTTGTCAAATTTTCTATTATTTTTTGAGATTTAAAATTTAATATATATTAATAGATAAGTAAATCATTCATTTATGATAAGGTATAAAATATGGAATATTTTTTGAGTTTTAAATATATGTCATTTCATTTATTCATTTTTTTAAAATCTTGATGGATGTAGTGATGAATGAGGTGATAAAAAACTTCTTCCAAACCCATAATGTCTTCATATTTAATTTAAATTCAATAGTTTCCTTCACTAATAACATTTATCAACAGAGTGTGTAATGAACCAATAGAGTGAATTTTTATTCATATTGACATCCAAAAGAATATAAAACACTTTCATAATGCGATGGATCCATGATAAAGGTCATTTTAGTAATGGGTTATCACTTATATATATAGGACGGTTGAGTTAGGTAAATCACCACTCACTCTACTGAATCATCCAATTATATAGTAATTATCATTATTCAAATTAAAACAATGGTAAACCATTTTCTGTTGATCCCCTTAGATTTTAAATTTCACCGAATAACATCCATTTCATATAACCACTAAATAACCTTCACTTTCAGGTATCATACCCTATTATAATTTTATTTTAAATTATAATTAATCACATACATTATATTTTAATCACATTAATATATTTAAAACATAAAACAATAGTTTAAAAATTAAAAAATAAGAGATAAATGTGATGAAAAAATATCCTCATTGAGATAAAAATCCTCAAGGACAACCATTGTGGAATCACTCAAGTGATTATAAAATTTTAAAGTGTGTTGGTGTCCCTTTGATAAGGACACAATATTTCACTTTTTTGTATCATTTTTGAGGAGGTTTGTTCTTTTCTAGTGTCTCCTAAAACATTATATTTGAAAAATCACTTAAAAATACTAGAAAATATAACAAAACTTTTTATGATAAAAATGATACAAATTTTGGTAAAACTCTTATGAATTTTTTTATTTAGTTCTTGAATACTAAAACCTATTTTATTTACTACTAAAATTTGAAATATATAGAAACCCAATATTTTCATAACTATATATTAGATTTTTTAGATTAATATTCAATAAATTACACATACACACATTAGAGGATCACAAAGATATAGTTACTTTGGAATCATGGAAACATAATCAACTGGTTCATTATATTTATAAATATTCTCCCACTTAGTTCCTTATAACCAGAACCCTTATTAAAAAGTTCACACATAATACCTATCATTTTACCCAAGGGGAAAAACATAATAAATGGTGAGATTATATTATCAGTAACGTTAAATAAGGGAAATATATAAATATAATGTGATTATAAGGGTATGATAAGATGAGAATAACATGTGAAAACCATACCATGCATATAAAAAAAATAAAATCTTGAATTATGGAATAATGAAAAGTATTTTAAAAGGCCTTAATTATAATGAAATCAAAGATCCTAAGCCATAATAGCATAAAATTTGTTGGGAAAAAATCACTCAAGGTGATGTCTTAGTGTTTTGTGGTGATTGTTTTTTTGACAATCCCAGATGACCACATTTCTATATGGTTGTTGTTACCGAATTAGATATGTTTGAGGCGGAATAATTTACCAGTATTTTACAATTTTTTGGGCCTCAAAATATATATTTTTTATGTCAAAGCAACTATTTACTCATTTCATATTTTGGAAAACCACAGAGAATCTAAAAGATTTTACATACTAAATAATAGTTCATTTATGCTATGCAGATAAAAAAAAGAGGTATGTAGATTAGAGAGGAAAAATCAGAAAATGTAATATTTTCACGTAGCAATGTTATATGGATCGCAAAGAATTCTATATGAACCTCAAAGGGGATTGAGTTTTTTTATTAAAGTGGTGATTTGAATCCATGGTAGGATCATTTCATAGGAGACATGATGCATATGAAAATCAGTGATTTAAGGGGATATGAGAATGATTTAATGCATTATGCATACTGTATAGAAAGATTTCAGTGAAGGATGTGCCATATCAATGTTTTCAGTAATTATTTTTAGAATATTTTATAGATCTATATGACTATATAAATACCCTATGTTTCATCATTAGGGTAGAGAGTAATATTCACTATAGAATATTATTATTGGGAGAATTTAGCGATGTCTAAAGTTTTTCATGAGGGATTTATTCCATGATAGAGGAAGTGGTTCATGGGAAAGGATTCCATGAAGGAATAATTTTCTAAGGGAAGAAAGATTGTGAATCTTATTTTATATGTAGGGTGATGTTAGTTTTTAAATAAAAGGTATTCTGTGAAACACTCATACCACACACCTCAATGAATATCATAGAAGATGCAAGACAATATGCGGAGGGTGAAAGAAAGTTTGCAAAGGGACTAAAATGGTTCACAAAATAAATTCCGGAAAACATAAAGTATGTAGAACATTTTATTTCATCTACTTGGTGAAAATAGTATATCATGGAACAAACATATATGTGTTAAAAAATTCATGGGTGACACAGAACAGTATGATATTCTTTTAGAGGAGGAGTGATCAAAATTATGTTTAAAGAGAAGTGAGCTTTCAAATTATGATTTGTTGTAAACCCAGAGGGATGATGGGTATATTTTAAACATTATAAATATAGTGAGACTGGGTATAAAATTGATCTATCCCAATTATTATTTGGGTAGTTAGGTTTAGGGGATTTTTTACATTGACGCATTTTTGTTTTACGCTCCTTGGAAGTATCTCAGTGAGGGTGAACCATGTAAAATCATTGTGTCTCATGCATGATTTCATTTTTATTCATGCATTGTTATGGTAAAGAGATAGAAGAGTGTCTTGATTAATGAAAAAATAATATCAAAATAATACACTTTTTTTAATCACTTATACCCAGATTCACCCCCCCCCCATTCAGTGTATTTAACCTAGTTGGATATCATTTTGTATCAAATAAAATGGTTAATATCATGGTTTCTATGTCAATGGTTTCCATGTAGGTTGTCAATCACAACAGAGTTCCAATATTAGAAGGAAGAAATAATCAATTATGGCAGAATCTGTTGAAAAAATACTTCCTATCTTTATGAATGTATTTATTTATAGTTGTGATGCATGCAATTTAGGCTAGTGTCGATAATGGTTCTTTATCAAAGGATGACCAAAATGAATTGGTTAATGATTAAAAAGGAATAAATGTTTTAGGGGGATCCATATTTCAAGAAATATATATAAAGGTGAGGTTTTTTAAGTCATCACATGATAAGTTGGAATGATTCTAAATATTTATAATGGTGACTAAAAAGTCATAGAAACAAATCTAAAGGTTCTATAGACCAAGTATAAGGATCTCATAATGTACCATGATCAGTCTATTGATGCATTAATTGAGTGGGTGAATGTTTTTGTGGAGGAAATGTGACGTCTCTATGAAATTATTAAAGATATAAATATTTTTAATCACATCTTGAGAATTCTTACACGTAAGTTCAATACAAATATTCCCATATTGGAAGATAATGATCCAAGGGATCTGACATCAGATATCTTTCATGGTAAACTCATTTCATATGAGAAGATAAATTACGGTAATGAGTCTATGTAAAAAAGTTAATTTGAATTAAGTGGTATTCAAGGATGTGAATAATATCATTATATAATATGGGAAAGATAAAGAAGATATGGATAAAGTAATTCCATTCATTTCAACAAATTTACAAAGTGGAAAAGGAAAGTTCCATAGGAAACATCCACTTGCATGATTTCAATATGAGAAGGTTGAAAATCATGGTTTGAGGTTCCCAAAAAATATTCATGATATTGATGATGATAAAGTAGAAATTCCCATAAATAGGTCTTCAGTACATGTGAAAGGTGAGAACTATTTGGTTAAAAATGAAAAATAAAAAAATGCTTTCAAAAGAAAATTACATTTTTAATGAATCCAAGGCAGAAGAGTTGGAGGATTACAAAGATCATGATAAAAATTATATGGTCAAATTTCAAAAAAATACCAAAATAAGGTAAGAAATAGAAAATGATGAAAAATAATTTGAAGGAAGAGTTGATCTTCGTGTTGAATTAGAATCTTCACTTGAAGAGAGGGGAATTTGGAGAGATGAAGCAAAGAAATCCAACATGGGGGTTCTTGAGGCCAAAAATATTTATACAAGAGTGGGTAGCAGAGATTTCTAAGATTATAGATAAATTTTAAAATATTAACTCATCAATGCAATAGAACACAGAAATCGTCAGTGAGTACAAGATCAACGTTGAAGAATAAAAAAGGGTAACAAATGTTTCGAGTAATATTTTGAAAGATCAAGGAAAAATCATAAAGAAGATTGATGAGGAGGTTGTAAAACTACAAAGGAAATTGAAATATCTAGATAAAGTATTAACACTAGTAGAAATATCTCAAAATCAATAGAAAATGGAAATATAGAGTTCAAAACTCTGGTGAAACAAACAAAGTAATGCGAGGAGAATAAAATAACAAATCTAAATGTTACTGGTAAAATAGGGCCCAAATGAAAATAGAAATTAGTAATGGTTAAACATATTCCACAAGAACCCACTCAATTATTGAATATTTATTTAGGATAAAATTATATTCAGTAGAATCATAGATCCCAAGATAAAACTATTAGTGTAGTAGTGACATATAGGAATGGACCCTACATTAGATGTTGTTATTGTGGAAAGATGGGAAAATGATGAAATGATTGATATGTATACAATAGATACCAAAGGGAACAAGACCAAATATGGTATCCATAAAGATATTAATATTATATGACATCATTTGATGGTCAATATTTTAGGTGTGGAGGATTCAGACACATGGAATGATATTCCTCATCACCAATTCAGAGAAATCTGCTAAAGTAAATTTAATGTGGTCATAAGCAGCAGATAAATGTATCATAAAATGTGATGAAAATAAATAATTGATTTAGATATCTTCATTATTAAGATGCACCATCATACTCTCATGAAAATAAATATTATCAATCCTTACATACTATGAAATCCAAACATGTATAAAAAAGAAAAGTGTTGAACATGTAGTAGTTGTAGAGATTTCCCTTAAAGAATCAGATCATTCTGGTGAATAGATCCTAGAGGGTGGATGAAAATACCATATAATAAGTAATAATGATCATGTTATAAGAATAAATTATGAAAATAATGGTGTTTTAAAATTTGGTAATGATAAAGTCTTGATGATTATTAGCTCTGGAAATTCCAATTTTGGGTGGATTGAAATGTGGGATGTAGATGTCTTGGTTGTATATTATCACAGACACAATATTCTTTATGTTAGTCATCAATGTGACATAGGGTATGATATAATAATTACTAATAATTTTTGTATCATCAATGCAAGAGATGGTGCAGTTGTTCTATGGGGGAAAATGAAAAGAAATCAATACCTTTTATGTGGAGAAGAATTTCTGTTCTTTTTATAAAAAGAAGAACAAAATAGGTTGTGGCATAAATGACTTGTCCATATATTCCAACCATCCCTGGAATATATATTGAAATTTGATGTATATAGATATCTCCCTAAGCTGTCATGTGATCATTCTCATATGTGGGATGCTTGTCAAAAAGGGAATATCATCATAATGATGTTCATGGAGAAAGGGAGAAAGTAAACCAGAGTGCTTGAATTAGTGAGTGCAGATGTATGTAGGCCAATATCACGAAGATACAATGATGGGAAGATTGATTAGATTATTTTTATTGATGATTTCAAAAGGATGGAATGGGTTTATGTCATTGCCCAAATTTTTGATATGTTCAGTTTCACAAAACAGTATCGGAGGTAATCTAAAAGGATTATTAGAAAAAAGATTCTAAACATTTGAATTGATATTAGTATTTAATTAAAATACATTAAAGTTGATAATTATCTCAAGAAACACAGGATAAGGAATCAAGTTTTAGTATTTAGAAATCCTTAACCAAATGGAGTGGTTGAGATAAGAAATCAGATCGCCAACAATATATCAAGAATAAATGCTTATTGAATAGAATCTACCAGAGAAATTATTGAAGGAATAAGTCTGGAAATTTTTATATATATCTAACATGTATTTATTGTTTTTTAAGAAATAAATGACTAAATATAATATTTTATATGAAAACAAGCCAACATTGAAATACATTCAAATATTTTGAAGTGTTTTATTCCTAATAAATAGAAATATATGAAATTTGGGTCATGTAGAGATTATGGCATATTTCTTGGATATTTAGGTTAAATAAAAGTATATAAATGTTTCAACAACAAGTTTTTAAAGTTATTTTAAATAAATGATATCATTATAGTAGATAATTAATAGAACCTACCACAGTAGAGTGAATAGTTTCCTAATGAATATGATGAGGATGTAAGAACCTTAGGGGAAGTTGAATTGGAAAATTTTGATTCAAAAAAAGATATTGATGGTGATAAAATGAAATTAAAATATATATGCTCACAAAAACAAATATTTTGAGCTGAATTTGATATACAAAACATCATTGGGGATCAGGCAGTTCTAGTTCAAACATGAAGAATGAAGTCATTAAAGAAGGTATCATTCCTATCTTAGGTAGAGCCTTAATGATTTTATGATTCTATTATAGATTAGAACATGGTTTATTATATGAAAAAAGAGCTTGATAAGATTGAAAAGAATCAGGAAATGGATATTGTTTCAAGACCAACTAATAAAAATTTCATTAGGACCAAATGGGTGTTTCACAAAAAGATGAATGATGATGAAATAGTGATCTGAATCAAATAATAATTGGTGTGAAAAGGTTACTACCAGATATAGGGTATTGAAGTTCATAAAAAATTTCCACCTATTGCGTGTTTGGAGATAATAAGATTATTCTTGGCCATAACAATGAAAAGAAGGTTCAATTATTTCCATATGGATGTCAAGTCATCATTTCTAAATTGGGTTATGTAAGAATAATATTATATTGTTCTTCCAGTTGGTTTTATCATTTAGGAATATGATAAAAACTTTATAGCTGAATAAGGAACTATATGGGTTGAAACGAGAACAAAGAGCTTGGTATTAACAACAAGATTATTTTTTGAATAATCTTGGTATTCAGTGTGGTGGAGTTGATTACATTCCCTTTGAAAAAAATTTATAGTAATCAAAGGATGATCATGATTATGTATATCAACAACGTTATATTTGGTCGATCAGATAAAGAATATAGAAAATTGAATATATAATTCTGTATAATTCAATTTGAAATGTCAATGTTTGGTGAATTGATATTTTTCCTTTGTTCATAGGTGATATAAAAAGAGAATAACACATAAATTTCCCAATGTAAATATCAAAATGGAGTTTTGAGAAGATTTGAAAAGGATGATTCCAAGGATATGACTACTCTAGTGTATAACCGAATTAAAATATCATGGGATGATGAAGTTAATGTAGATATTTTCTCTATATAGAGAAAAACCATTAGTAATCTATTATACTGGATAGTAACTGGACCTGATATTGTTTTTTCCACATGCCAAACCACAATATATCAAAGAAATCCCAATGAAAGAAATATAAATTTAGTAATAATAATATATCATTATATCAAGGGCATGGTAAATTTTTTTATTGTACAATAATAAATCATAGTAGGAGTTATTAGGCTATATAGTTAAATATGGTGTTGATTCAACAGATAATAGAAAATCAACATCAGGTGGTCCATTATATCTTTTTTGATTGTGTATTTCACGGCTAAGATAAATTCAATATCTCATTTCATTGAGAATAAAGGAAGATGAATATATTATAGCCACTCAATATTTAATTCAATTATAGTAGATAAAGTACCATCTTGATGATATGGGAGATGAAATGAAGACTTTGATGGAAATCGATTGAAATAATTCAAGTTCTATAAATATTTGAAAAAATCCAGTCCATAACTCGAGGACAAAGAACATTGAAATCAAGTAACATTTTATCAAGGAGAAGGTGGAGCAAGGGCATGTGATGTTGGAAAATGCACCTATAAAACTATAGGTTGTGGAAATTGTCACAAAATCTATACCCAAAGAATCCTTTGACTTCCATCAACTAGATATTAGAGTTTAGTCGAATCCCAACTCTTGAAAAAAGTGAGAAAGTGGGACCCACTCTCCCTTAGGCATGATTTGTTTTTCCTAATGTGATGACCTGTGTTTTTTACCCCATTTCAAACCACAAGGAAGCTTTCATCAGGTTCATTGATAATGGTGGATAAATTATGGATATAAAAGGGGAAAAATTTATAAATAAGATGGGGGATAACCTAATATGGAGTATAGTGAATTAGGGGGGTGATATTTGATGATTCTAAAGATGTTCAATCAAAGGTTATATAACATAAAAGATGAGATTTGTGATGAAATAAGTAGACTGGTGTTGGGAATGAAGTGAATTATTGAGGAACATTGCATAAAATCTTGTTTCTCATTATGATCATATATCATTTCATCTTAGAGTGAGTGTTGGGATAAATATCTAATCTTTATTTTATTCATAAGATGAAAATGCTTATAGATGATGGAATAATATTTAATGATATATCAAATTGTGAAGAGTTATAAACATCCCAATGAGAGATATTATTGGGAGGACCCCTCAAGGTTTAACCTCAGAGTTTTTAGTGTGATTGTGTTTGATGAAAAATCAAGATGATCACGGGTCATTATGGTTGGTGTTTCCAAATCAGATATATTTATAGTGGTGTTGTTTCCTAGTGTTTTCCAAATTTTTGGGCCTTAAAATTGCTATATGCAAAAATGAAAGAATGGATTTCCACATTTAATTTTTAGATAACCATAATGAATCAAAATAATAATGTACAAAATAAGCATGGAGTTCATTGTCCATATAAGATAGAAGATGTTCTGTATAGACTGCAATGGAGGTTTGTAGATCAGTGAAGGAAAATAGAAAATGCATATTTTACTCATAGAAGTGTAATGTGGACCACGATGAATTATGCATGAACCAAAAAGGGGCTTGATGTTTTTTGGATGAGGGAAATGACTTGAAGCCATAGTAGGATCAATTTGAGAGAGGAATATTGTTTACATATGGAAATAATTCATGGTGCATCACAAATAATTATATACACCATGCAGACTACATAACATTTTCGTAGTGAAGGTTATACCGTATTAGAGTTTTTGATAATCATGATTAGTGGTTTTTTGTGCCTATTTTATTATTTAATGACACCTAATCAGGTCATTAGGGTATACCAAAAAATTAATTACAAAATATCATTGATGTTAGAATTCAGAAAGTTCATAAGTAGTCTATGAGGGAGTAATTTAGTGAAGGAGAAAGTTGTTCACAAGGGATGATTATTTGAATCCAAAATCCATGGAGTGAAGGAAGATCACGAAGACCATGCCATCATAAAAGTGAAGGAATTATTCAAATAAAAGGTTTCCTATGAAGTACTCATTCCTCACACTGCAAGGCGGTTCAAAAAAGATACAAGATAGTTCTTGTATGAAATAAGGATGTCTTCAAAGGAAATGAAACTATTTTCAAAATCAATTTCTACAAACTAAAAATTTGTGGAAATGTGTATTTGACCTACTGGGTGAAATCTAAACTTCATGGAACACTTATATATAGGGAAAAAAATTTAGAGGTGACTCAGAATAATAAGATAATCTTCTTGAGGAGTAGTGATCACACATCATTTGATAAAGTAGTGAGATTTGAAATTGTGAATAGTTGTAAACTAGGAGGGATAGTTATTCCTATCCAAACCATGTAAGGGAATTTATCCAGGTCAAAGAAGTGATCTAACTTGAACATTATTTTTGAAGTGAGCCTTAGTGGATTTGGTACATCCACACATTTCTATTGTACGCTCTTAGGATATAGCCCAGTAAGGGTGAGCAATGTAAAATCATTATATCTCATGTATGATTTTATTTGTATTTATATATTATTAGAGGAAAAAGAATAAAGTGGGTTTTATTTAATGAAGAAATAAGATCCAAATAGGAAGTTTTTTTAATATTTCATACCCTAATTCAACTTTCTTATGCTATTTAACCTAGGTAGGCTAACAATATTGACATAAGATATCAAATTATTTCATAAAAAACATATATAATCATTTTTATAGTTGTCAAGGATCATTTCATATGATATCTTAGTGGAATGGGTTCAATCCCCAAACCATCGTAGTAGTCAAGCTTCACTCGCACATCTATCATAGTGAAAAAAAGACCCCTACTTAACTAGCTTCACTCCCCATTCTAGTTTTATTTATCTCATGGTATATCAATGTTCACCCAATTCATTAGAGGGAGTTATAGGTCCCACCCATCACATAATGAACATCATACATATATGTTTCATAGGATCATAAATCATTCATCATATCAAAACACATGAAAATAAATGTTCTTCATAAAATAATAATTATATCAGAACTGATAAAAATAAGTAGACTTCATAAAAAATCATCATATCATAGCCCATGAAAATTAATGGGTTTCATGAAACATTTCATTATTGCATAACCAATAAAAAATAAATGGTTTCCATAAACTTTGTTCTATCATAAATATAAATCGTCCAGATAAATAATAATGATGGTATCATTGGATAATATCCCATGTAAAGATTATATTACATCAAAGGATTTCATCTTAGATGGAAAATGATTTTGTAATATAGCATACAACATTTATTGAATAAAATATCATTTCCACTTTGAAAAATACATTAAAAATATAAAAAAATAAAATTACTTTTCGTTGAAAATGACCCTATAAATATATATAGGAATCATTATTTATCATTTAAAACATATCTTGACGAAAATATCATTTTCACTATGACAAAAATTTAACATGGAACTTTTATTAAATCCACTTCTTTTAAAATAAAATTGTATTTTTATAAATGAATCTTTAAAAAAAATGTATCTCTATGAAGGCAGGAAATTACATTCCTTCCATAAATTTTAAAATAATGATTCCATTCAAATTTTTGATAAAATATAAAAGGGAATTGTCTGGAAAATGAAATAAAGATTCATAAATCTTTATAAAAAGTAAAACATGGGTACAAATTTCTCTAATAAATACTTTTTATAATTCTAAGACCCTTATGAGAATTTTTTTAAAAAAAATCAATATGGATGAAAATGGGTTTTCAAATGTAGAGTAAAAGTAAGATGATTTTTAAAAAACATTGTTTTGGTATATCTAATAATTTATGAGAGGAAAATTAAAGGATAAAATTTATTCTCCATAAATATCCATATGAGAATAAAATAAATGATTTTATTGATATTTATTACATAATATTTCATTATTTTAATCATAATAATCAACTATCCTAATAAGCAATGAGATTGTAGCATAAAATACTTACCAATTTGGAAACATAGAATCATAAGAACCATGAATTTATAAAATTAAATGAGTCATATAATATCATGAGAATTAATAAATTCATGATATTTCAGGTCAAATTGGATGTATATTCCCCACATAAAATAAGATAGCTACAAAACATAATGTATGTCCCATACAAGACAAATTGACACCAAAATATCTTACCTTAAGTATTAACATCCTTTAAACATATTCAAACTTATTGTATAATAAATATAATTTCATTATACATATATTAATGAATCTTAATTATATATATCATACCATATTTTATATTCATAAGACCTTTTGTTACCCATTTATAAACAACTCCTTGTAAAAATCACATTTTAGGTAATAACTACTTTATTTTCCATTTATGTTTTGATTTTGTATTTTCAGTCCTTTGAATTTTATCATGGTTGAATAATATAGATAAATTTAACCATGATAAAAATATAATATATATTCATTATATATTTATTTATATTAATCCATTAACATTTGAGATATAAAATGAAATACATTATTTATGGAGATGGTAGGTCGTACATATGCATGAACATAGTTTCTATTTTACAATAGATGTAAAAAAGAAAGGTAAAAAATAATTCATGTTTCCATAATCATTATTATTTCATATATATCTCTTATATTTAGTAAATTTATACTTATTACCTTCCATGAAAAGAGTTAGTGAAAACATTAATCACATCGTTTCAAAAGGTGGTAGTCTGTCGTATACATGGGCAACAATATTATATCCCCCATGCATTGAAAATGAAGAAGGTAAATGAGATATAATAATTATATATGTGTAATTATTTTAAAATTATATCTATATAATAATTTAATATATCCTTATTACTATCCAAGTAAAATGTAAATGGGAAAAAACACATTGCATCACTTCATGAGGTGACAATCTTCTATACACATGAGTACAGTTATTATTTTTAAAATGCTAGGAAAGTAAGAAGTTATATGTGATATTATAATTATATAAGTATAATAATATCATTAAAATAATATATAAAAAATAAGTCCATCTTTATATCTTGTCGAAAGATGTGGTAATGGAAAACGAATTACATAGGTTTGCAAGGTGTCAATCTGGCATACACACTATTGATAGTTTCACTTTCCATTTGATAGAAGAGTACATGAATATTGGTTATTAAATTAAAATAATAAAATCTAAGTATATGAGATATTTTTTTTATATTATCATATTTGGATAATATTTGAAGCATTTATAGTGATAAATGAAATGAAAATTCATGTTTGAGGACCATACCTCTTCTTCAGAGAACCATTTTAGGTTTACCGCTAAAGCCCTCATGGGAGTACATAATAATAAATATAATTCCTATAAATTTTTAGGATAGAATTATTAGGGATATTTGGGTTGGGGTTGGTAAAACCAAATGGGTTTGGATATGATGATATGTGAGTAGAGGTGGTGGCCTTTTATGTGTAGGGGAGAGGAAACACATAGATGTTTTGAAGACAATAAAGTGTACCCACATTTTTAACATTCATAAAGGCAAAAAATGGTTCCTTATAATAACTTAGAGGTTATAAGATAGATATATTTAAATATAATGGGTTTCTGATAAGTTTCTAGTCCATTCTACATGTACTATTTTTATTTTAACCCCTAGTAAAACGATATTAACTATAACCATGATAATTAATTTTTACTACTGTTACTATTAAGTATGATAAAAAATTAATTTCACCATACTATTTAATATTAATTATTCTTATTATAAATATTAAATACAATTTTTTCAATTTATTTTCCTAAGAGCGGATGAATTTAATTTAAAATTAAATTTGAATACGTGATGAAAAAGTGATTTTCCAAGGAGAGAATTTTCAAAAGTATAAAACATTTTTATAACAAAATTAAATATAATAATCATTTGAATGGGATAATAAGGATTGATAAATATATCTTTTAACTAAATATACTTTTAAAAGCTTAACAAAATAAACTATGTCTAGTAAAATGTTTGAATGAAAAGTTATATTTCAATAAGAATTTCTATTTTTAACTATTTACTAAAAAATTAATCCTTCCATAAAATTATCAAAAATTAAATCTTAGATAAATTTTAAATTATAATATAAAAATTAATATTTCTTTTTCAAAATTAATTTTCTAATATTTTCAACAAAATCATTTTAAAATCTATGTGTCAAATCTAATAAAACTACTTTTTATAAAAAAGAGTTTGTAAACATAAAATTTGATATATTATTATCAAAATTATATAAAATAATAAGATAAATATTAAAAAAATTATTTAATATATAATATATAAATTTCATTAATATCATTGAAAAAATGTGATTTTTAAAATTTATTGAGGTAAACCATGTTTTTTTAAAAAACTAATTTTTCAGAAAAAGATTTCAATTAGGTTCAAATGGTTTTTAATTTTATTTATAATTAATTGGCCAATAAATAATTAATTTTACATACATGTGTAAATAATATATTTTCATCATTAATTTAATCGTATTCACATATTTTATTCATATGTCTTGTCAATGTGTATCATATTAAATAATAATACTTTAATAGTACCTCATGTTTCTTTAAAACTTTGTGTTGTGTGTAGTACATGCTATCAAAAAAATAAATTTATTTGAAAAAACAAATATTTAATAAAAACAATTCGTTACACTATAACCCCTTAAAATGACTTTCTCTATCAATATTATATCACATTGGTATAAAAAACATCCACCTCATCATAAACTCAGGTTCCCATTTAGATTTCTAAAGCTTGTGGTTTCACTTCTAAACTATGACTAGGTGAGTGGACTTGTTTCGTAGAACATTCTCTCTACTATCTAAAATCTCCACTTGTTGTTCCTTGTATGAAATATCTCCCTCCATCAGTATAGCCAATAATTTTAGTACATGTGATGGATCTGGTATTTAATTATATAATAAAAATAGATGTAACACTTCATATGCTTGGGAGAGGTTCGGTGAAAGTGCCAATCAATATGTTGTTATCCTGATATGCTCAATAATTTCAAAGGGACTAATATACATGGGTCTTAGTTTTCTCTTCTTTTTAAATATCCTTACCTTCTTCAATGGAGAGATAAGTAGTATAATATTGGTATTCAAGAACTCTCTTGAGTGATAAGATCTTATCTTATACAAAAACATTTCTATTTAAAGCTTGGGTTCATCCTTCTATGGATAGAATATAATATGCGATTTCAGTAATCCAAAATCCATGTAGTGGTAGATTATGAATGTTGAGAATCATATCAAATTTCACTAAGGAATAAACAATAATATATTCATAGGGATCATTCATACCAAATAATACATGAAATTCCCAATAAAGGAGTGAAAAATAAGCTCCTCCAATCATGATTCACTCCATCCACTATGATTTCATAAGAATTCCATTTTTGATTTATCATCATAGGTTATTTTGTCTTATCATCCTCATTATCCCTTGTATTGCAGAATTGATTCTCATAATTCTCAAACTCCTTTCACAGGAAGCACTAGAGTGTGGATGGTGCATTATATGTTTCTTTATCTTTATTTATATTATCAGATAACTTATTCACAACATTTAGGAATTTTACTTCTCAATGATCTTCCTTTCCACACATAAAAAATATATATTTCCCCTTAAGGTAATTTCCTCCATTTTTCCTTCCACACATTTAGCATAAATGAAACCTGGTATTCTTCTCTCCTGGATTTTTAGTGTTTCCCTTATACTCCATATTTCATTTCTTATTGGAGCCCTGAGATTTATGGGTAACTACAATATTCATTTCCACATTTAGAAAACATAAAATTATTTATCAATAGATGCCAAATGCTCTTATAGAGAACATCCTTAAGAGACTTCATTTTAATCCATTAAAGTGTCAATCATCCTTACATTATGGTAGTATGGTAATTATTGAATCATACCTTGAATGTCTTGTAAAATTTTCCTAATAAGTACCAATGTATTCATCATCCTTTGACTTTAACCCAAAGGATTCCTTCACTTTATTCATTAAAATAATACAAGGAAAGTACTTATTAAAAATAGATTCATACACTCATCCAATATCATAGAGTCAATTTCATCATGTTGCCTCATATTATTGATGATAATCCACCATTGATAAGTTTCCCTTTCTAAGTGATAGATAACCAAAATGAATTTTACATTTTTTGAACACTGGAGAATGAAAAATAAATTTTTAGTGGTACAGATTCATTGCTCAGTAACTAGTGGATCAATGAATCCACTAAAACATAGTTGATTTTTACACATGAAAGACTCAATAGAATTTTGTCCCCTAACTTACTCATTTTGATATTTTTCTTGATTCATATCTTGAGAATGTTGTGTGATCTGAGAAACAATATTTATTTTTCTCAGTCACCTAACATTCGGTTTCTCGAGAAAAATATTTTTTTATTATCTATTGGATTTATCATTAAGTTAGTTTTTTTGGGTTCCATTCATTTACTGAAACCTAAATAAAATGGTGAGTATCAATATTCATTATGGTAAACCACATAATCATTAAGAATCAATTATATAATATCTAGATCATGATAACTTCCATTCAATCTATGAACCATAGCATTATCCTAAGTCATTTTTTATTATTATTTAAATCCTTTAATATGGTTCTTAATGAGTTTTTAAATTACCAAAGAATATTCCCTAGGATTTTAAAAATAGGTAAATAGTAATGATAATTATCGTGTACTACATAATTATCGATTTAATCTTGGAATAAATTTTTTGAAGTTATTACCCTTATGTTCTTCTATTCTAGAGCCACATCCAATTTTAGTATCCAGATAGGGAGGTATTTCTAAGAAACCACATGTTCTTTCCTTCACAAATAATCCAATATATTTTCCTATATATTGAATTGTCTTTATACTTAATCTTAGATATGTCACAAGGGATCTCACTACTGTTTTCACATCCATGTTTCCAATGTTTATCTAAATATAAATATTGATACTAACAATAGAAATCCAAGATTTTCATACATATATATTACATCATTTTTTATGAATATTCACTACATTACACTATCACATTTCTGAGTATCATAATGTTATAGTGCCTTTAGAAATTTGGAAACGTAAACAACTAGTTCATATGAGTTATACATTGTCTCCCACATATTTCTTTGTAACTAGAATCTATCTTTGAAATGTCACATGTAATACCTATCATCATAACTTGAAAAAAAAGAAACATAAGAATGGGTGAGCACAAATACTCAATATGGTTAAACAAGGGAAATACATAAATATAACATGAGAATAAGGGTATGAGAAAATGATTATAATATATGAAAATATTATCCTACTTATCAAATATTCATATCATGAGTCATGGAATAATGAGTAGTAGTTCATAATACATGAATCATGAGAAAATAAAAGACCATGAGTCATGGGAGCATAACATTTACATAAGACATGGAATTTTGGTATACACATAATATTATAAAATTATTTCCATAGTAGTCAAGGATTATTTACAAGTCTATCATAGTGGAAATCATTCACTCTCGAAACCATCATAATAATCATGGTTCACTCTCAAGGATATTATAGTAGAAAAATTCTCTTACTGAACTCGGTTCACCCCCCATTTGATTCCTTTTTATCTCACAAGATATCAATCATCACCCAATGTATTGGAGGGAGATATTGGTATCATCATTCACATTAAGAAAATAATAGATATGTGTGCTATAGGATCATAAAACATTCATCACATTTGAACTAATTAAAATAAATGGGATCATAAAAATGCATTATATCAGAACCCATAGAGAAAATAGGCTTTATAAATCATTCATCATATAAGAACCCATGGAAATAAATGGTTTCCATGAAGCATATCATCATAGCATATCCCATGGAAGAGATATAAGTTTCACAAAAAAATTAATCATAAATATAAATCATCTAGATAAATAATAAATATGGTATCATTGGATCATATCCCTATTAAATATTAAGTTATATCAAAGGATGTCATCTTATATATAAAATGATTTTGAAATATCACATGGAACATTTATTGAGGAAATTAGCCTATAAATTTTGGAAAAAAAACTTGTTAAAAAATAAAACATTTTTTAAATCATTTTTTAAAATAACCTTGGATATTTATAAAAAAATATTTAATGATCATGTACTACATTTCATGTGGAAATAAGAATTTACACTTTAAAAAACATTTTTTTTAAAACATAAAATATTTTAAAAATACTTTTATTTGAAAATAAAATTTAAAACATATAATGAAATCTTTAAAAAATTAGTTTCTCCTAATAAAGGGATAAAATTATATATCGTATATGTTCAAAAAATATTGCCTTCACAATTTTGGTAGAATCCAAATTGGACATGTTTGGAAAACAACATGAATATTACTTTTAAAAAAACATCCTAAAATTTTAAACACGAGTAAAAATATATTTATTAATTCCATCATATAATTTTAAGCATTTTTTAGATAATTTTTAGAAACATGGATATATCAAAAAATGAATTTATGCCTGAATGGAGAAATAAAGATGATTTTTATGAAAAATATTATTTTTTTATCTTTAATAATTTAAGAGATAAAAATGAAATAAACAAATTTATTCTCCCAAAATAACCAGGGGATAAGAAAATATATTAGATTTTTGGGATATATCTCTTAATATTTCATCATTGGAAGCATAATCATGAAAAATACTGATAAAAAATGAGATTGTACCTCAAAACTCATACCACTTTAGTATCTTTGAATCATTATCTCTATAAACAAATAACATTAAATGAAACTTATAATATCATGATAATATGAAATTACATGTCAATGGGTCTGTATATACACATTATTAGTCATATTAGGACAATAAGGAGGGAGAGAATTGTGTTTCTATAAAAATTTTGGTCTAAATTATTATTTAATAATCCCCTAATTTAAAATTAATTATGGCCTAGTTAACCAATGTATCTGATTTACAAATCTTTTGATGTTTTGAAAGATTTATCCTAGAGTGATTAGTTCTTAGTAAAATCAAAATGAATTATTATTTTATCTTTTAAAATCAAAATAATAAACCAAATTCTAATATAGACACAATCTATGATCAACTATCAAAACGAAGTAAGGTTTTCAGATTTAAATAAAATAGTTGAAATAAAACTTTGAAAAGAACATCAGATTTTAAAAAAAAAGATCTATATCAAGATGGGAATTATTATTATCCACTTGATGATCACCTATCATAAAGATATTAATAAAAATAAACTTGATCCACACCCTAGATCGAGGTACACTGTTGCATACACAGTCGTCTAGGTAAACTGAACCACTTCCATAGTTTTCATGGGAGTTGAAATATAAAATAGTCCACACATAGACCTCTTCCACTATTTTTTTGGAGTGTAAGTGGTAAGAAGAGAGGTGTGTGAAAATAATAATGTAACTTCGAGTTATTCACAG
The DNA here is from genome assembly GCA_963277665.1 of Viscum album. Classification (NCBI taxonomy): domain Eukaryota; kingdom Viridiplantae; phylum Streptophyta; class Magnoliopsida; order Santalales; family Viscaceae; genus Viscum; species Viscum album. The sequence continues at coordinate 1,943,831,267 of OY728125.1, forward strand.
GATATAATGTGTGTTTATATAATTGAGATACACACACTACTCATATTGTAAGTAATGTACACAAGTAGAGCTAAAATATTGAGAAGGGTGTTAGAAAGATTATTATGTTTGAATATATAGAATTAATACTCCTAGAAGAAAGATTAAAGTAAAGATGGAGTTGTCTTTCAGGAATAGACAACAAAATAGAGGGTCATGAAGCCTTATGTCTTATGTTCTTACTGTTGTAGAGAATTAATCAAAGTGTTCTTCTCCACTCAAAATTTGTTGATGTATAAGATTTTTTATAGGGATTCACAACACACTTTTTGATTTTTAATAGCTAGTAGTTATTATGTTGTTGTAAGGTGCATGGGAATCTTAGAATATTTTCTCAGGTCATGTCCTTTTTCCTTTGGATCCAGATATTCCCTTTATGCAGTGTAACTATCATGTAGCAAGTTATTGGGTACCATATACCTCGTACTAGTCTCTGACTTACATTCAATGTTGTCTCAAAATTATTGAAAAGATCTTTAATATAATAACCAGTTTTAGGTTTCATATATATGACTGTTATAAGTAATTTTATATTTAAATGTCAAAATAAAGTATAACGGTGACTCAGGGTCAGTAGGTCAGTCTGTCAGTGTCTCAGTCTATTGGTGTCTCAAACTATTGGTAGGTTGGTCTGTCGGTAGATCACTCTATTGGTAGGTACACTGTCAGCATGTACTCTATCAGCAGGTACTCTGTTTATAGGTACACTATCGTCAGGTACTCTATCATTAGGTACTCTATTGGTATGTACTTTGTCTATAACTTGTTTATCAGTAGATTATACTTCACAAAAATTATGAGTATCGGTTAGTCACTATATCGGTAGGTCAAGTTATCGGTAGTTCAGTTATCAGTGACTTATAATCATCAGTGATTTATACTTATCCAAATTCTGTTAACTGATCTTATGATATAAACACTAATAAAATAATTTAATATTAAATGTAATCATTGTTAAATAATATGTAACTTAATAAAACATAATTAATAATGATTTGTGTGCATTAAAACTATAGAAGGTCAACAATATCTCCCTTATTGATGATCAAAAATCATTGTATTATATAATATAGCATTTGAATTATGATGACCAAATTAAGGATTTCTTAATATATTATACATATTATAAGAGATGAAATTTTATGATAAACCAAAATATTTTACCAATCACTTAGAAAGATTTTGTTTTAATCTAATAGTTTTTTTAATATTATGCTCAAGTTTAATCTTAAGATCCCCCTGAGATGTATGGAATACACATACACATATCATAAACATTATCCCCCTTTTGGAATTATCAAAAAGGAAAAAAATAAATCAAATAATGAAAAGATAATGAGATGAAATCATAGAAGATATTTCCTTATTCAAACAATAAAAGAGGTAAAAAATAGTACAATAGATCCCTATCAAAGAGTCATCCAATACAATCTACTCCAAAGAAGATTCCATCATGTCATTTAACTTATAAGAGGTAGAGGAGGTAGAAGCATGAGGTGTAGATGTAGTTGTTGTAGGTACAGAAAGGGTACTGAAGGATGGAAGAGGAACTACATTAAAAAGAGAATAAGCAAGACTTGATCTAGAAGAGGCAAGCGGTCCTGTAAGATCATGATGAATGAAATAGATGATTTGGGTTAGATCATGAGAAGGAGTCATGAAAAAGGTTGAAAAGGAGGCATATGAGGGAGTAGAAGGGTGAATGAAATTTTCGATAAGAGAAGCTGCTTGATAAATAATAGCAGTTCTCTGATGACGCAGGTATGGTTTCATAAGATTGATAATGTCCTTGGGGATTTGACCACCATAATCCATATATTTTTCATAATATTCTTTATTCTCTATAAACAACTAAATATTAGGATATAATACCATAAGATGTTTTAATTTATCTTTAAAGGCTTGGGTGACAGGAGTCAGTCTCACATTCTCAAACAAATATTTGAAATAACTATCTAGTCAATGCTTTGTATAAACCATCTTAAAGTAAAAGCATACATTCTTAGTTTTCTCTTCCTGAGTATTAGTGCCCCCTATGTGAAAAATCATACCATGTCAGATGTATGATCACTTTTCTATCAAATTTGGATTTGTCATTCAAAGAATGTGCCACCCATCATAGTCTGAAGCTCTACTGTTATTACAGTTCTGATCATCTCAACACCAGGAAAATGAATAGTAGGAGTAGCCAAGGTTGAGGCAACATTAATTACATATTGAAATACTATTTTCAATTAGTTAAAATCAAGGTCTATAGATGAATTATTATCATTCATAGAATACTTATAAGTGGTTTCTCCAAGACCTTTCATAACCTTGTCAAAAGATGATCGATATTCAATGGTCAGGCTATTAATGGCAGAAACCATAGTAACTAGTTCATTATGCATCTTTTGATTATCTATGACAACTTATTCCATCAGTGTGATCAACTGAGGTTCAACCTTAGAAACAAACCTTTCTATTAGCATAGATGCATCTTATTTACAGAGCCTTAAAATGAGATAATTTTGATGTGAAGAGGAAGATCTAACCACAGTAAACAACTCTATCATAAAATCACTGAGATAATCTTTATTTATATACTCTTTTGGTTCAGGTATAGCTACTAGATTAGGATCAGGATCAGGTATCCTATCCTCTAAATCAGGGTACTCCAAAACCAAATTAACATACCCTGTATCATTTCTCCAAAAAGGTAGAACTATATCATTTAGAGGATAAAGTTCATAAACATTCACACCCTTTTCTTTTCTCAAACACTCAGCTGATATTCTCTTCCTACCATAAACCAACTATTTCACTGGATCCCCTGAAACTTCTCATTCAGCATGAAATTCATCATGGACATGTATAGTTGGAGCTCTTTCCTCAACCAAATGTGATTTAAGAGCATCATGGGATTGCACAACTAGTTCATGGTTCACTAAAGCAGTATCATCTAGTTCTACACCCGGACCTTGATCATCACCTGGATGGTCTGATCTGTTGTTTGATTCATCACTTCCTTCTTCTTCCCTATCACTTGCATCTTATGAATCTTCATTATTAGATTCATTATTATCTCCTTCATTTTCTTCTTCAAATCTATCACCATCATCTTCTTCTTCTTCTTTACTATCACTTTCTCATTTTTCACCATTTGACACCTCATCACTACCAGATCTATTATCATACTCATCATTATTTGACTCTTCAGTCTCATCATCAATGTCCTCATATAGAGTGTTTTTCATGAGGGTAGAGGCCAAGGAGTAATAGATGATCTATAGGTCACCCTTTTGACATGTAACTATATCTTTGTCACATATATCATCAATAAGAGATTATCCTCCATGATCTGCCTTGGCTCTATCTTCCTCATCTGAATACACATAAGATTCACCTGGTCCTAGAATAGGGTAAACTAGGTTCCACGTCCTTGTTGGGTTATCAGAAGAATTAAAATCTTCATATATTTCTTCATTTTCCTCAACCCACATCTTCTTCCAGGGATTCCAATTTATTTTTATCCTCCTTCATATTTATTTTCTTAGAAAATATCCATAAAATTTTATCATTGTTTCTTCACACTCAATTACTAAACCCTTATATTTTAACTTATAAGATATAAGCATTGGATAAAAAATGATTTTTTGTCATATGGTTTTATCATTTCACTAATATAAACCATAAAATATCTGAACATGTTAACCTTATATTCCTTTATCAATAGATAATGAAAATAGACATCTTTATAATTTAGGGAGGTAGATTCCTGTAACACCCCAGGATTTCATAGTGTGTTATTTCTTAAAAATAATTCAATAAATTGCACTACATGCAACACCGAGTTCAATCACACCATGACGTACAAAGAAAAAAAGCCATTAAAAGAGGTCATGAATAGTATTAACTACATTTTGAACTTTATATAATCCTTATAATTTTAGAATCCCTATTATGAGTTTCTTAGTCATAATGCAAGAACAGATTCATTTTTAGTATTGCACTTTTATCAACTTTTAATAGTGAAACCTTTTTAAATAAAATATTTTAAACTATCTAAATAAATTGGGACATCAAAAAATTTAAAATGAAACATCCCAAGCTTCCACGGTATGCTTTCCTTTGAATAAAATAGTAGCGTGTGTTGTACGCAACCTTGAGTTTTAACACACGCCACAACCAATCAAACTAGCTGTTATGAATAGTAATACCTAAATTTTGAAATTATATATATTTTATATTTTAAAATGGACTTCATTTTTTCAGAATATCGAATTTATACTAAGGTTAAATTTTGGTACTTTTCGGATAACTTTCATATTTTGATGAATAGTGAAAATTACTAAATTTTAATTAAAAACAAATTTTTTAATCAAAATAATTAATCGTGATAAATTGTGAATTTGAGTGGTTTTAAAGTATATTTAGAATATATTTTTACCATTTAATATAATTTTGGTCATTGGACATAATTTTACAATTAAACCGAACATAAACAAGTGTCAATCTTTTGATAGTTATTACCTCTTAAAAACACGCTTTTTGTTTTGACAGCGGGAATTAATTTTAAATTAATTTCTGCCACTTATGTGTTTTGAATTTAGAAAAATGGATTCCATATTTGGAATCAGGATGTCCAAATTGTGTAAATAGGTAACTTTTATTTTTACACATTTTGAATAATTACTGTGGTAAATATTTTATTTACCATGTTTAAAGGTAAATCCGGTAAATAAGGGTTAAAAAATAATATTATAATAATACAAAATTACCCTAAAATGTGTCCTAACCTTATTGGTGGACACATACCCGACCATGGGCATACTTGGGTCTATTTGGGGACCCCTTGGATCCACTTGTATGTGGTAGGGACACATTATATTAATAAAGTTAAAATAAAAATAAAAATGGCATAAGCTTACATCTTTTAGAAGAACAATTTTTACTTAGGGTTATACATGTTGGATTTTCGATTATAAATATTCATTAGAAAGATAAAACGATTTACTACATAATGATATTTTATTTATAATTTTTAGACATCAAATAATTTAAATTATTAATGACACAATAATGATGAAATGTTTACCTCATTAATAAATCATTTAAATAAATAAGATTATAATGATTAAAATATTATCTAAAACCTGTCCAATTCTTATTGGTTGATGTTATTTAGAATATGAGTCATCTTATCTTCGACCTCAATTATTTTTGGACCATTATAAACCGAATTTAATTATAATATAAAGTAATACTTTCACTCTTTCCTAAAGAGCCCCTCCTCTCCCTTATAAAAGGAGACCACTTCTACTCATTCCTCACACCTCTCAAGCCACTTTGATCGTCCAAACTCTGCCCAAATAAGCTCCCCACATCCCTCTACTCCTCCTTGAAGCTTCCCCTTAGGCAGAAATCATTTCAAGAAGTCCTTTGGTTCCAACCAAAGTGAGTTACCTAAATTAAAGGTAACGATTTCTCTTAAATTATTTTCATTTATTTTGCTTCTCCAACCCCCAAAGTCTTTATATTTCCTTTCTTTTGTAACAAGAAAAGTATCCTCAATATACTAGGATGATTTTATAAGAATTATTCTAACTACACATACACACACCTCCATCTAATGGATGATAAACATAATGTTTCTGTGAATGGAAAACTAACGCCTCACGAAACGATGATTGTTCAAATACATCTTACCGCCTCTCATGGTGGCCATTATTATGGCACTGTAATTAAGTTTGATATTAATGAAAAATATTTTATATATAAGCTTCTGTAATTCCATTTTATTTCATACCATTATTCATTTCATGTTGTATATACATACGATAATTTCATTTGAGGAAGTGCGGACTACCGCCCCCTTAAAATGATATTACTCATTCATACCACACATGGAACGTATAAAGAATGGTTTTAATGAACATAAGTAACATATATAAAATATTATATTATACTGGAATAATAATATACCTATGTATCATTTGGATTCAATTCTTTTAAAATGAAAAATTAAATGGAAGTAGCGTTCGTGCGTACGTACGGACTACCGTCTCCACGAACACGGTGAGATCCATCCTCCATCATATCCATTCAAGTCTTATTCTCATTTTAGGGTTAAAAATAATGTAAATATCATTATTATTATGAATAAGATATAATCTATCCATTACAAACATGTCTTACGTAACCAAACATTTAAGAAGAACGAATTGATTATCACCCGAAATGGCGATAATACTAAGATATTATTAATAAAGCAATGTTAAATGATCATATATGATATCATATTGATGTATATGATTATTTTATAATTTAATAACAATGTTTTAATTATTATACAGGAGTTTAACATACCATCGACTAAGGGAAAGTTCAAGGTAATGGATTTTCTTATCTCACTTTCAACTCCGTGAGATTTCCATTGTTCGCCACTAAATTATTGAAAGTGGTGAATTGTGTACGGCCATTTGATATATATTATCATGATTCACTTTATATTCATGTTATTATGTAAATCAGTTTGGTGGTTATTAACTTTTGGCCATACGACTCAGTTGATTAACGTGGTAAGGAGTTTCTTATCTCACTCTTAATTTCGTGAGAATTCCATTGTTCACCACTTAATTATTACATGTGGTATATGTGTACAGCCCATGATTGTATTCATTGTGTAATATACATTAATTTATGGTTACTTACATAGTCATGGTATGATCCTTATTTCATAGTTGTATTTTTCGTAAGTTACCAAATCGATAAGGGAATTTGACATTTCAATTTCCACTCATTCGGCTTTACGCATATTTCATTGATTATATTACTCCAAGATTATGTGTGGAATCACTATTCATTTGATTATGTCATAATTTCCACTACCCTTCCTGTGGATATACTTTTGATACACATAATCACTCTATTGATAATTCTCAAGTCATTAATATGAATTTGATAAGAGTAATTTTAACTCTTTCACCATTTGTTGAGTTAAACATCCAATTCGTTGGTGTTGTTTCTACAAGAATATGTGTGAATATCCTTTGATTGTTTTACACTGAATATTCAATCATATATAGTGTATTTATATTTTCACACATAATTATGTCATTGATTTATCCTTAACCTAAGGATACGACCTTTATGAGAGATTTCATCTCAATTTACATTCAATTGGGACTTCTTTGTTGATATACACCAAATCACTTTTATGTGGTGTATATAATGTACTTTGACATAGTATATCATGAATCCCTTTATTCTCATGATATTACAATGTTTTTATTACCTCAATTATTTGTACTCAAGTGTCTCTCTTTTGGTTAGAATCTCTAACCAAAATATCATTTTAAAATGTTTTAAAGACTTATTCTTCTAAATCTTGCTCATTAATGACCATGTTTTAAAAAAAAAATTTAAGGATTTATTTATATGGACATTAAAGTTTTAAAATTAAAACTCCTTTTAAAAGTTTAAAAGTGGTATGGGACACTTTGATTCAAAAATCTATTTTTAAATGGATTCTTGACAAATAGTGTGACTTTAAAATGATTTCAAGAAAAGGGGGATATTTCCCTCAAATAGTTTTGATGATTATTTTCATATATGTCAACATCCTTCATTATTCATGATTGAGGTTAATGTGATACAATACAATCTTCCATATTGTATCAAATGAGTTATGTTTGACTGTGGATGTTCTATTTTTATACCATTCATGGTTTGTGGTTTAAGTGTTGACATTTCGTATGCTAGTTTTAATACGAATGTTTATTTTATGCATAAACCTATTCATATGAAGAATGAATTGGACTTAATAAGTGACGGGTGGAGGCCGCTATAGCTCCTCGATGCATCGGTAGGTCTCATGAGACAAACTAGCGTCTTGGCACAAGGCCTTGGCAAAATCTTATTTGTAGTCTTGGCACGAGGCCGTGGCTATGTGGTTATAATAGTCTGGCATTATGCATTCCATCAGTATGAAAGTGGATATTGATATTGCATGTGATCATTAGACTAGTAGAATATCCATGTGAGTAAGTAAATGACATTATTTCATTTTACCTTTTCCATTTTATGCTGAAGTTCAAGTTTAAAAGGCTTTTGTTTTAGTTATAAATTGCCTTAAGTGTTTATGCTTATTTATGAAAGCTTCTACTATAATGTTATCCTTACTGAGAATCTGAGCTCACCCCTTTCAATGTTTTATTTTTTTCCCAGGATTATGAAGAAGTAATTATGAATGACCTGCAGGGATAGTATGAGGGGATATGAAGACAAGATGTTGTTTTATGATGTAATGTAAAAATTTATGGATGTATCTAGTTATTCCAAGGCTACTAAACTAATCGGTCTTTCGAGACTTGATCTTTCTCGTGATCATGCCAATGTTATGTAATTAATGCACCGACTCTGGGTAACTGGGGTCGGGGCGTTACAGTTGGTATCAGAGGATGTTTAGTACAAACCTTGGTAGATAGATTTAGATAAACTCTGATTAGAGCACGTAGACCTAAGATGAACTTTGAGGATTAGTATAAAAGAACTTCCTAGAATTTTGGTATTGTAGAGATTTTGTGAGTTTTCCGAGCAATACATCCTTGTCTGGATACGAGGAGGTAGAGGCGGCTCTGGCACAGATGTACCTAGGGGTAAAACCCGAAAACACCGCTTTGAGCTAGACTCGAACGGGAACTGGTGCACGACAACGGGCCTTGCTGCACTCTTGGTTACGACACTCCCGGGGGATATGCTTAGGATAATTTACATTTTCTTTACAAACCGATTTAAGTAATATATAAATAAGATGAGAGTAAATGACCTAGGTTAATCCTAATATGTTTCAAATTGAGAATATGGTGACATTTTAATCTCTAAATGATTTTATGACTATTATTACTCACACAATGCTTTCTGGTTTTAGTCAATGGCTAGATTCCAAGGAAGTCATAGTGACTTTGAGAATGATGTACAAGGTGGGAACGGTGGTGGCGATGAGAAACAAAATGGAATGTTGATAGGCGTAAAAGATATCGTGTTTAGGCCAAATCAGTATTCCAAAAATATGATCAACAACATATATATTAACCAACTCCCAGACTCAACAAGGAAGAGAAAGGTGATAAATGATAAGATCTCCAGCAATGGAGACCATGGAGAAAAGAAACCTCAATTTTCATCATGCAGGAAATGTGGAAAGAGACACCCAGGAAAGTGTCTCAATGGGACAACGAAATGTTTTACGTGCGGGAAGGAAGGACATAAAGTGAAGAATTGCCGAAGAAAAATGAAGAGTACTATGGAAGAAGATAAAAATGGTCCCAAGAGTCCATTTATAGTCATTTTCCGTAAATGTAGGGGACCTGGCCATTACCCAAGTGAATGTCTTATTCTATAGGATATTTTCTTGGTCAAAGAAGAAGCTATGTGGAAATAAATGGTTGGAGAAAAATTTAAAAAGTATTAGCACTCCTAGTTGATGGGTTTACATTGGAATAATTTTCTCTTGTATTTGTAACCCCGCATTTTGCCATGTGATAATGATATTTGAGGAAGAATTGTCTCTTCTCTTGTGGATATAGGTATAAATAACCATTTGGTTTTATATGATCATTGGGGTTTGAGAAAATGATAAGTTATTATAATTTGGGATGAAAATGCAATGTATGATATAACATTTGTGGTTAAATTATGTTATTTTGAGGAATTTATCTCATTTTGGTAATATTATAAAATATAGTTTTTGAAAAAGGACAACACGTAGACCGTGTGACAACCCATCGCGTCGGACAAAGCTGTGGGAATCGAACCCACAACCAAAGTGCGATTGGGATTTATCGCCTACCACTGGACTACGTGAAGTCCCTGGTTAGTGTGACTATTTTTTTTTTGTTAAATGATTTTATTGATCAATAATAAGATGATTTGGGTTCTTATGTCTTATCAAATGAATACCCTTGGTATAGGAAAATGATTTGGTGATTAAGTGATAAATGTTATTTTGGAAGAGGTTCGTTTTGTTAGGAACACTATATGCCCAAGGAAAATAGAATACAATGAGGTTTCATTTGTAGAGTAATGGTGGATTTTTATCTACGTTTTTATTGTTGATTTATAGTGATTTGGGTTATTTATGGAAATGATTAACCTATAACAGAGAATATGTGATGATGTTAATTACATTTAAGTATGTGACTTTAAGAGTATTTGATGTCATTTGGAGATATAATGTAACATGGGAGACTACATAATCAAATTCTTCTATGTTTTGGGTTTCAATATTAGTTTGGATTATATTAATGGATTGTAAGGTCAATTCGTTAATGAATGGTATCTATTTAACTTTGGGGTATTGTTGGTTTAATTTTAGAAATTAAGATTAGTGCATATTTATCTCAATGAATATCCTTTTGGGGGATCATTAGATCATTCACTAACCATTTTGGTTTTGATTAATCTTCAAAGACAATGTAAATATATGGTTTATCCTACATGGATCATGTGATTCTATAGAAGTTTATTCTAGTTCTTCCAGTGTGACCAAGTCTTCTTGAATACTCATCGTTTAAAAAAAATTGAGTTAGTGGTGGAAATTTATTAAAGAATGAAAATATACTTAAAATTTAAGTATATCTCATAATGTTCTTAGTCAATATCATAAATGAATTCCTCTTCCTTATGTAATGTAACTTTAAAAAAAATGTTGTCCTAGATGGTATATTAAATCATCACTAATTTATGGCTTTGGGATTTTTGGCCTTTTCATAGCCATGTTCTCTACCACTCTCCATCAGATAATTGATGGTTAGATTTCTCTTCCATATCCATGTTTTCCTAAATGGAACCCTAGTATGTGTTATTTTCGGTAATCTTCATACTTTCCACTCTTTATTTTAAATAGAGGCCTCATTAATTCATTTTTCGATGTGGGATTTCAACTAAGATATTTTGAAATGTCAAAAATGTGTTATCCCAATACCCTATGTTTTCTTGGACTGATGGTATTTCAAATCATCATAGATTGATGAGTTTAAGGACCTCAATTTTATACTTGTTTGTGATTGATGACCTCAATCACTACCTATAAATATTTACGTTTTTCCTCCAATTATATGTCTCTAATTGCCACCAATGTTCTCCTAATCGAGACCATAATTTGGTGGTGACCCTTTCATTTCTCTTTTCCTTATATTAAGACTAAATTTTAGTAACCCAATTTCCGATGTGGGTTTTCCCACAAATATATTTTCTACATTCAACCTTTTATTTTTGAAGAACAATTTCAAATTGCGAGGATGCAATTTATTGAAGGAGGGGAGAATGTAACACCCCAGGATTTCATAGTGTGTTATTTCTTAAAAATAATTCAATAACTTGCACTACAAGCAACACCGAGTTCAATCACACCATGAAGTACAAAAAAAAGCCATTAAAAGAGGTCATGAATAGTATTAACTACATTTTGAACTTTATATAATCCTTATAATTTTAGAATCCCTATTATGAGTTTCTTAGTCATAATGCAAGAACAGATTCATTTTTAGTATTGCACTTTTATCAACTTTTTTATAGTGAAACCTTTTTAAATAAAATATTTTAAACTATCTGAATAAATTGGGACATCAAAAAATTTAAAATGAAACATCCCAAGCTTCCACGGTACGCTTTCCTTTGAATAAAATAGTAGTGTGTGTTGTACGCAACCTTGAGTTTTAACACACGCCACAACCAATCAAACTAGCAGTTATGAATAGTAATACCTACATTTTGAAATTATATATATTTTATATTTTAAAATGGAGTTCATTTTTTCGGAATATCGAATTTAGCCTAAGGTGAAATTTTGGTACTTTTCGGATAACTTTCATATTTTGATGAATAGTGAAAATTACTAAATTTTAATTAAAAACAACTTTTTTAATCAAAATAATAAATAGTGATAAATTGTGAATTTGAGTGGTTTTAAATTATATTTAGAATATATTTTTACCATTTAATATAATGTTGGTCATTGGAAATAATTTTACAATTAAACCGAACATAAACAAGTGTCAATCTTTTGATAGTTATTACCTCTTAAAAACACGCTTTTTGTTTTGACAGCGGGAATTAATTTTAAATTAATTTCTGCCACTTATGTGTTTTGAATTTAGAAAAATGGATTCCATATTTGGAATCAGGATGTCCAAATTGTGTAAATAGGTAACTTTTATTTTTAGACATTTTGAATAATTACTGTGGTAAATATTTTATTTACCACGGTTAAGGGTAAATCCGGTAAATAAGGGTTAAAAAATAATATTATAATAATACAAAATTACCCTAAAACGTGTCCTAACCTTATTGGTGGACACATACCCGACAATGGGCATCCTTGGGTCGATTTGGGGACCCCTTGGAGCCACTTGTATGTGGTAGGGACACATTATATTAATAAAGTTAAAATAAAAATAAAAATGGCATAAGCTTACATCTTTTAGAAGAACAATTTTTACATAGGGTTATACATGTTGTATTTTCGATTATAAATATTCATTAGAAAGATAAGAAGATTTCCTACGTAATTATATTTTATTTATAATTTTTAGACATCAAATATTTTAAATTATTAATGACACAATAATGATGCAATGTTTACCTCATTAATAAATCATTTAAATAAATAAGATTATAATGATTAAAATATTATCTAAAACCTGTCCAATTCTTATTGGTTGATGTTATTTAGAATATGAGTCATCTTATCTTTGACTTCAATTATTTTTGGACCATTATAATACGAATTTAATTATACTATAAAGTAATACTTTCACTCTTTCCTAAAGAGCCCCTCCTCTCCCTTATAAAAGGAGACCACTTCTACTCATTCCTCACACCTCTCAAGCCACTTTGATCGTCCAAAATCTGCCCAAATAAGCTCCCCACATCCCTCTACTCCTCCTTGAAGCTTCCCCTTAGGCAGAAATCATTTCAAGAAGTCCTTTGGTTCCAACCAAAGTGAGTTACCTAAATTAAAGGTAACGATTTCTCTTAAATTATTTTCATTTATTTTGCTTCTCCAACCCCCAAACTCTTTTTATTTCCTTTCTTTTGTAACAAAAAAAGTATCCTCAATATACTAGGATGTTTTTATGAGAATTATTCGAACTACACAGACACACACGTCCATCTAATGGATGATGAACATAATGTTTCTGTGAATGGAAAACTAACGCCTCACGAAACGATGATTGTTCAAATACATCTTACCGCCTCTCATGGTGGCCATTATTATGGCACTGTAATTAAGTGTGATATTAATGATAAATATTTTATATATAAGCTTCTGTAATTCCATTTTATTTCATACCATTATTAGTTTCATGTTGTATATACATACAATAATTTCATTTGAGGAAGTGCGGACTACCGCCTCCTTAAAATGATATGACTCGTTCATACCACACATGGAACGTATAAAGAATGGTTTTAATGAAAATAAGTAACAGATATAAAATATTACATTATACTGTAATAATAATATACCTATGTATCATTTGGATTCAATTCTTTTAAAATGAAAAATTAAATGGAAGTAGCGTTTGTGCGTACGTACGGACTACCGTCTCCACGAACACGGTGAGATCCATCCTCCATCGTATCCATTAAAGTCTTATTCTCATTTCAGGGTTAAAAATAATGTTAATATCATTATGATTATGAATAATATATAATCTATCCATTACAAACATGTCTTATGTAACCAAACATTTAAGAAGAACGAATCGATTATCACCCGAAATGACGATAATACTAAGATATTATTAATAAAGCAATGTTAAAAGATAATATATGATATCATATTGATGTATATGATTATTGTATAATTTAATAACAATGTTTTAATTATTATACAGTAGGTTAACATACAATCGACTAAGGGAAAGTTCAAGGTAAGGGATTTTCTTATCTCACTTTCAACTCCGTGAGATTTCCATTGTTCGCCACTAAATTATTGAAAGTGGTGTATTGTGTACGGCCATTTGATATATATTATCATGATTCTCTTTATATTCATGCTATTCTGTAAATCATTTTGGTGGTTATTAACTTTTTGCCATACGACTCAGTTGATTAACGTGGTAAGGAGTTTCTTATCTCACTCTTAATTTCGTGAGAATTCCATTGTTCACCACTTAATTATTACATGTGGTGTATGTGTACTACCCATGATTGTATTCATTGTGTAATATACATTAATTTATGGGTACTTACATAGTCATGGTATGATACTTCTTTCATAGTTGTATGTTTCGTATGTTACCAAATCGATAAGGGAATTTTACATTTCAATTTCCACTCATTCGGCTTTACGCATATTTCATTGATTATATTACTCCAAGATTATGTGTGGAATCACTATTCATTTGATTATGTCATAATTTCCACTACCCTTCCTGTGGATATAATTTTGATACACACAATCACTCTATTGATAATTCTCAAGTCATTAATATGAATTTGATAAGAGTAATTTTAACTCTTTCACCATTTGTTGAGTTAAACATCCAATTCGTTGGTGTTGTTTCTACAAGAATATGTGTGAATATCCTTTGAATTTTTTACACTGAATATTCAATCATATATAGTGTATTTATATTTTCACACATAATTATGTAATTGATTTATCCTTAACCTAAGGATATGACCTCTATGAGAGATTTCATCTCAATTTACATTCAATTGGGACTTCTTTGTTGATATACACCAAATCACTTTTATGTGGTGTATATAATGTACTTTGACATAGTATATCATGAATCCCTTTATTCTCATGATATTACAATGTTTTGATTACCTCAATTATTTGTACTCAAGTGTCTCTCTTTTTGTTAGAATCTCTAACCAAAATATCATTTTAAAATGTTTTAAAGACTTATTCTTCTAAATCTTGCTCATTAATGTCCATGTTTTTAAAAAATGGTTTTAAAGATTTATTTATATGGAAATTAGAGTTTTAAAATTAAAACTCCTTTTAAAAGTTTCAAAGTGGTATAGGACACTTTGATTCAAAAATCTATTTTTAAATGGCTTCTTGACAAATAGTGTGACTTTTAAATGATTTCAAGAAAAGGGGGATATTTCCCTTAAATAGTTTGGATGATTATTTTCATCTATGTCAACATCCTTCATTATTCATGATTGAGGTTAATGTGATACAATACAATCTTCCATATTGTATCAAATGAGTTATGTTTGACTGCGGATGTTCTATTTTTATACCATTCATGGTTTGTGGTTAAAGTATTGACATTTCGTATGCTAGTTTTAATACGAATGTTTATTTTATGCTTAAACCTATTCATATGAGGAATGCATTGGACTTAATAAATGATGGGTGGAGCCCGCTATAGCTCCTCGATGCATCGGTAGGTCTCATGAGACAAACTAGCGTCTTGGCACAAGGCCTTGGAAAAATCTTATTTGTAGTCTTGGCGCGAGCCCTTGGCTATGTGGTTATAATTGTCTGGCATTATGCATTCCATCATTATGAAAGTGGATATTGATATTGCATGTGATCATTAGACTAGTAGAATATCCATGTGAGTAAGTAAATGGAATTATTTCATTTTACCTTTTCCATTTTATGCTGATGTTCAAGTTTAAAAGGCTTTTGTTTTAGTTATAAATTGCCTTAAGTGTTTATTCTTATTTATGAAAGCTTCTGATATAATGTTATCCTTACTGAGCATCTGAGCTCACCCCTTTCAATGTTTTATTTTTTTCCCAGGATTATGAAGAAGTAATTATGAATGACCTGCAGGGATAGTATGAGGGGATATGAAGACAAGATGTTTTTTTTATGATGTAATGTAAAAATTTATGGATGTATCTAGTTATTACAAGGCTACTAAACTAATCGGTCTTTCGAGACTTGATCTTTCTCGTGATCATGCCAATGTTATGTAATTAATGCACCGACTCTAGGTAACTGGGGTCGGGGCGTTACAATTCCCCTTTACTAGGACATAACTGAGGCTGGAGAAATTTGAATAGTATCATACACTCACCATTCATATATATTTCTATAGGCCTTCTATGGTCTCTATTTTTAGAAATCTTAGCCAATGCTTCCCCAAAATTTAATATATCCTTGGGTGGAGGTGCACTTCCCTGATGATCATCACATACACCCTCATAGAGTACCTTCAAAAATTCTTCCCACTACATGGAAGAAAAATAAATTATTCTTACATTTACAATAGAAATAATCCAAGATACCCTTGAGCCTTCCATTTTAAATTCCGCATATATATTGAACTCAATCACAAGACTTGTGTAAAACAATATTTAATTGTGGGAGAAGAACTTCATACTTCCATGAGTTTAAAAAACATTCAATAAGAGAGACTTACGTGGAAGTAACCATTTTTCATCCACCTCTTTCTCTGGGGTGACTATTTGGATGGTGATTTCATGATGTATAGGTTTCTATTTAGGTTGACTAAATTACCCACTTTTATTCTTAGATGGATACGACTCATCCAAATATCTCTTAGAAACAAATTTAACTCGTGCCATTGGTGAGACTTGAAGTTTTTGGTTTAAGGGAGATGGGTGGCAGTTCAAGAGAGAAATGTTCAAAGGTAATAGTTTGTAAGAAATAGTTTCATAGTAAGAAAAGGTGTTGGATAGACCATAATTTTTTCATTTATAGATTTAAAATAAAAAATAAGGAATACCGATTAATATAAAATGAAATGATTAAAATATAGATGTTTTGACTTCAAGATAATGAAATGAAAATGTAGATCTGTGAGACACATCATTGAGTTATATAAGTGAGTCCTATCAAAGAGACTTGTCAGTGAGACAACATTTGTGTGACATCAAATGATGATCATTCCCAACACATGTCTGATATAACTCATAATTTAGGAATTTAATTTATTAGTAAAAATTTCAGCAAGATTATGTTTAGTGTCAACTAAATCTAAATATATATCACTTTTTTGATAATGATCTATCAAAAATTGATGTATTACATAAATATGATTTGTTCATGATTGAGAAACTAGGTTTATTGATATATCAACAGAAATAGTATTTTCATAGTTTGTAGGGACATGCCAAAATTGATATCCATAATCTAGTAATGTTTGTTTCATCCATAAAATCTGAGCACATGAACTACCAGTGGCTATAAATTCTCGTTCAGCATCAGAATAGTTTCTGGCCACCAAAATATATATAGGTATTCAAGAGATTCTGTTCTGCTTTATCTACACTAAATTCAACACACAAGATAGAAAGGTTTTATGGTGTGATTTAGATGGTATTAACTGAGATATCACCCCCTAGATTGTTGGGGTGATTTCAATACTATTGAACCCCTAAGGAGAAGCAAAGAGGAGTCATATTCCCTAGGATTGAAAGTTGATATTTTGTCTCATGCATGGATAGAAAAGGCCTTCTTGTTTCGGGATTTGAGGGTGATAGATTTACCTAGTGCAATAATCAACGTTGAGGAAGATGCACCTAGTTCCGTCTTATCCGATGCTTGATTAATGAGGCTACTATCTTGATGTTCTAGGACACCAAGGTCACCCACCTAGTTCTATGCATCTCAGATCACTCTCTGCTCCAAATTTCATTGGGTGTATGGGTGTCATGGTATGATCATATCAATTTTACTAAAACCTAATTGGTGGAACCAAGATTCCTCAACATGGTTAGGGAGGAAGAAATCTCAATATTTTGGGGAATTTGTGGATCCCAATCCTTAATAAGTTATGGAGGCTCAAACATCTTCATCACAACTAGTGGAAGAACCTCACCACACATGATCAGGATCATTATGAGATCTGCAAGGAGGTTTAAAGAATGAAGGATAATCCTGAAAATCAATGGAATGAAATATTGTTTATTGAGTTAAGGTTAAAAAAGTATCACCTCACTAATATCCACTTGAGATAGGAATGGATGGTTAGAGAAGGAGGTAGTGTAGGATGGATTCTAGAGGGGGGTCAGAATACCAATTTTTCCATACATGTATCAAGAAATGATGTCGCGTTCAGATGCCCAACTTCCTCCAGGAAAATAGATCCTTTTACAATTATCATGATGAGGTGGGGACTCTAGCCAATGAAACCATCAAATCCTTACTAACAGCTCCCAACCCAATGATGGTTGGAGGGTATCTGAGCGGCCCCACTAAAAAAATTTAGTACATCCCAAGCATAGTTTCAGAGGATGTTGATGAGTTATTTGGGAGGCTCCCTAAAGAAGAGGAGGTACATGAGGCGATATAGACTCTGAACTCGGGTAGCTCACCAGGGCCCAATGGCATACTAAGTTCTTTTTACTGGGAGACTTGGGAAATTATTAAAGGGGATCTTATGATATCAATGTGATATTACTTCCAGGGGTATCTACCACACATTGCATGTGCCACCAAGATGGTACTAATTCCAAAGGTGAGTAATCCATTGTCTATTTACCAATATCATCCTATAATAATGTGAAATATACCATACAAGGCCTTGTACATTATTCTCAACAAAAGGCTGGCCTCTTAGTTGAATTCATGTATGGCGCATGAACAACATGGTTTTACCAAAGGGAGGTCTATCCAAGGTGTAATTGAAGTGGTGTAGAAAATGGTTAGTGGCATCAACAATAAGCCTATTAGTGGAAATTTGCTGATTAAGGAAGACATGAGTAAGGCTTACACAGGATGGATTGGGGTTTCATTTTAAGGTTTATGGCCTACACAGGGTTTTCTAAATAGTTTATGACCTTATTTTCTATTGATTCAGCTCAGTCTGGATTGCCACATCATTTTTCGGAAAGAAATTTGGTTTTTTAAATAATTTATGTGGCCTATGGAAAGTGGATCCTCTTTCCCCCACACTTATCATTATAACACAAAATTTACATAGTTATTATATCAACATAGGCCTTTACATGGGTAAAATATTCCCTAATAGAAATAGCAATTTCATAAGGGATATATTTCATTTGATGATCATAGATGACTCAATTCTATATATTAATGGCAGTAAGAGTTCATTCCAGGGGCTGAATGAAATTCTTGGGGAGTACTGCATGTGGAGTGGCCAGGTGCTAAATAGCGAGAAAATCCTCTACCATATAACTTGGAATGCTTCAGAAAGTAGGGTAAGGGATCAAGAAAACAACCTGAACATGAGGAGATGATCATTACCTATGGTGTATCTCGATGAACGGTTCATTCCCTTTTCAGTTAGAGTTCATCATTTTGATAAGAATGATGGAAAGATCATAGGTCGCATCTACAACTAAAAAACCCGATTCATATCCTTTGGACATCATATCACTCTCATGAATAGTGTTCTTGTTTCCATTACCATGCACATTTTGTCTACACTGAAGGTCCCTTTTAGGGTGATGGATTGCATGGAGAGGATTATTGTGTCTTTCATATGGGATGGAAAAATGGAGGGAAGAAATATCTAGGATTGATGGAAGCATCTATCCAGTCCCCCCCTCTGAAGGGGTTATCAATTTGAGAAGTATCTCCTCGACCACACCAGGGTTACATGTAAAACTCACATGGGGGGGATATAGAAGGGCATACACTGTGGGGGAAGAATAATGCAAGACAATTATGGGATGATTGTGAATTAGAATTGATCTAAGCCTTCTATGATTTAGAATCTGATCAACCCACACAAGGAGATTCGACACCAACACTCCCAATGGCTGTTAGAAAGAGGGGACATCCATTTTTGGCATCAAGATTGGGAGGCAGGTAGTTTTTGGTTTCCAAGATGATCTACACCAAACCTCTCATTTCAAGAGGCTAGAGGTTATCCTAGTTTTCTTCAAGAAATTCTCAATAATAACTAATGTGATGACATCAAATACATTGGTTTAAATAAGGACCTTGATAAAATAATTTTTATGGGATCATCGTCGGGTGAGATATCCATCATGTCATTTGCTCATCTGAGAATGGATTCGACGACTGAAGACCTATGGGGGAATCAATATGGTTCAAATATATTCCATCTAAGTTTAACTTCTTCTTGTGGAGTTTGAGACATATGGAACTACCCACGGAAGAGAACATCCAACACATATGTGTTATTATGGCTTCCAGGTGATGGTGTTCCAGAGACCACAAACAACAAATTTTAGGGCACTTCTTCTTCAATAGTGACTAGGCCAGATGGGTTTGACAGGAATTCGGGGCCTTCTCAGGATCAAATGAACAAGGAGATGTAGGATATATTTTTCAACTTGTGGTTTCAAGGAGCTGGTGAGTAATATCGAGATAAGAAATCTAGAGTTATCATTCGAATGCCGGGATGTTGGATGATATAGAAGTCCTGGAATGATGGTCATCAAAAAAACATTAGTAGATATCGAATAAACATTATCTTCAAAATGAATAACAATCTTCTAGACCTAATTAGACTGTGCATTGATTTTCATGTTGCGTCATCTATAAGAATGAGCATGCTGAGATTTTTTTATCCCAGCGAGAACCAGTAGCCCAAGGTAGGGACATTGTGTCTGGTGGTATCCTCTCCGCTGCGGGATCAATATTAACACTGATGGGTCTTTTTTTAGGGGGGATATGTTGGGGAAAGGGGACATTAAGGACCAATAGTGGTATATTCATATAGTATTCTCATAGTTATTGGGAAATGGTGATACTATATAGGAGTAGGATCAGGCTATTGTCAAACATTTGGAGAATTCCAAACAAAGACAAATCATGTTGAAGGTAGTCGAGACTAATTCCTTGAACCCTTATACGGCTTTGTCAGGAAAATCCATGTCTCCCTAGAACATTGTGTATATGATTTGGAAGTGTAAATAGATAGTGGGTTACTAAATGGAGATCCTTCATACTTGGTAGGAGGGGAACATGGTAATGGAATTCCTGGCAACAACAGCATCACCAAATCAGAGAATTTCTATATTCCTCATATTAGGTTATTTTACTAGTGAGGGCATCATGTTTTTTGTTAATGATGATTTGGGGTTGCAGTACTTTAGACCTTCATGATGCTTTTGTTCTCTTTGTTTTTTCTCAGCTTTTCAAAATCCATAAAAATGATAGTTTTTAGTCAGCACACATACACACACTAAACATAATATCAGGTTGGATATTAGTCAAGTAAGTAAGACATCCAATCATACATCTATAACTTGTTTGGTCCACTGATTATCCATCTTAATCAAGATTCAATTTACTACTCATAATCATAGGAGAATCACTAATGTTAGTTTTATCCATATTAAACAGTTTTAAATTGTATTTTGAATATTTAAATTTATTTAAAATAATTCCTTATTTTAAAATATTTAAATACTTAGAAATAATTTTCAATCACCCATTAAACTCATTTCAAATTCATTTAGTATCCTTTTTTAAAAATTAACAAATAATAAATTTTTTGAAGGTCTAAAAATAATATCATAAACATATATTTGAAAATCTAAAACATCATTAGAAATTATTTTTTTGAAAATAGTTGGATCATCAATCAATTTTTTAAAACCATTAGAAAAAAGAAAATTGTTTAGCCTATCATACCAAGCACTTGGGGCTTGTTTTAATCCATACAAGGCTTTTGTTATTTTGAAAACATGATTTCAAAAATGAGGAATTTTAAAATAGAGGGTTTGATCAAAAAATATCATCAACTATATACCCATTTAGGAATACACTTTTAACATATATTTGATAACGTTTGAAGTTCAATTTTTCTTAATAAGATAGTTGTATCATAATGGATTCAGCTATGGAAGTAGGTGGAAATGATAATTTATAGTCAATTCCTTCTTTATGACTATAACGTTGTGAAAATAATCTGTACTTATTTCATACTATAGAACCTATGGTCAATGTATATTTGGGTCTATCAAAAAGTGTACAAAATTTATTTTTTTTCAATCATATTCAATTTTTCTTGCATAGCCATCACCCAAAATTCATGATTGATTTCATTATTGACGTTTTTAGGTTCAAAGTTTGACAAGAAGGCTTGATGTTCAACCTGGTTTCTTAGAGAATATCTAGTCTATATCCCTTTAGCTAAGCCTCCAACTTTAGCATCTAAAGGATGATTCTTAAGGGTTCTAATAGATCTAGAAAAATATAGGCTAGTTATTTCTGGGTCTCCTATAGGTTTGGGTTCACTATGATCAGAATCTGGAAATTCTCTATAACTGGATGATTTTGATGCTTTCTTAACAGCAGAGACAAAATGATTAGAATTAACGTCAATATTTTAAAAATCAAACTCAATATTTTCTAGGGTGTCTTAGATTCATGTAGATCTATTTCATCAAATTTGATATGTATAGATTCTTCCACACACTTGGTTGTTTAATTAAAGACTATATCGGCTTCTCTTGAGATTGAATATCCTAGTAAAATACCTTCATCACTCTTAGATGAAAATTTGGCATCATTATCTTTTATATTAATGATATAGACTTTGAAACAAAAACCATTAATGTAATTAACCTTAGGCTTCCTATTATTCTGAATCTCATCAGGATTTTTCTTAAGGATAGTTCTAATTAAAACAATATTGATTACATAATAAGATGTATTCAATACTAAATCACAAAAAAAATTATATCATATTCATTAATCATTGTTTGGAATATTTCTTATAAGGTTTTATTTCTCCTTTCATCAACTCCATTATTCCAGGGTGTCCCAAGAGTAGAGAAGTTATGACTATAGCCATGTTATTAGAAAAAAGATTCAAATTATTTATTTTCAAACAAAAAACCATGATAAATTCTTATGTTTTTGATTCTATACCTACTTAATGTTTATACTAACTTAGAATACCTTGTTAAATAAGAGAAAGCTTCAATTTTTGTGCTAAAAAGAAAGTCATAGTATACCTAGAAAACTCATCTACTAAAACATAGATATAATTCTTACTATTTAAACATAAAACTATAGAAGGTCCAAAAAAAAATATGGACCAAATAAAGAGCGTGAGAATTTGAAAATTCCTTATTTAGTTTGAATGATATTTTTTTCTTTTCTGATAAGGATTACAGACGTTATCATTTGGAAACATTATTTTTATTGATCCTTAACTAATCCTTTTCTAGAAATCATTCTAAGTGAGTGAATGTCAATTTTTCTAGTCTCTAATTCTAGATCCAATACTCTATATAAAATGAACCTAAGTAGGAAAATTTTGAGAAACTAAGGGATATAGGTTAACAACATATACATTTTCACTTCTAATGGTAGTAAATACTAAATCATTTTTGGAATTTAAAACATTACAAGAATCATTTTTAAATTTAAAAAGAAAACTTCCTTCACAAAACGTTGAGATGCTGAGAAGATTATAATTATGACCATAAAAAATGAGAATTTATATTTAAATTATTTTAGCCAATTTGACCAAGATCAATTATTTTCCCTTTTACATTGTCACCAAAGTTGACATGCCCACAATAGACATTTATTAGGTTCTTGATTTAATAGAAGTATACAATGAATTTTCTTGAACTCCTATTGTCTAAGTACTATAATAACATACAATAACTCTTTAAAGAGAATTCCTACAAAAATAGATCAAATAAGAAAAGTCTTTGGTGACTATATTTTCTTGGGTCCAATAGCATTAATCATTAAATATTTGTGAATCCTCATTTTCTTCATGGATTTCCTATAAGAAGATTGTAATGTTTTATAAAAATAAACCCTATTTTATCTAGAAAAACAAGAAGTAGTGAAGGAATTTATAGTTATGTAACATGCAACATATTTTTCACTTCTAGGCACAAAACCAAATTTTCTAGATTTTGATACAAAATTATTTTTAATAAAATTTCATTACCCTTGATAATAACCTATACCAGTAGTTCATTTTGGAAAATATTTCGTACCCTGAATTGAGTTAGAGTATTTTTAGATTTTTTATATTTCTCTAAATCCTTATTTAATTACCCATTAGACAGTTTGAGTTTATTATTCTCAATGAGCAACTGAGAATTATTTTCTTTCTCAATAGTAATTTTATACTTAACAGAAATTGAAAGTCCATGTTTCTTTTTGATATAAATTTATTAATCCTTTTGTTAATTTCATATATCCTAAATCATTTTATAGTATTCCAAAATCTATTCCTTTTTTATATTTCCAGAATCAGATTTATCTTTAAAATAATAAAAATTATGTATAAGGGATTCTAGAGTTATCTTGGGTGTGTTAGTCATAAAACACATGTTGGATTTATCATCCTTCTCATCGTGTGATTATTATAAGTCACTAGAGAAATTCTCATAAGCACTCCATGTGTCCTAGATTTCCTTTTTGTACTTCCTATCCTTAAACCCATATTTCTTTTTGTACATTATTTCTAGAAAGTATGCTTTTACATGTTCTCTTATCTTTTATTCATATAATAATATTGAATTTATTTTATCACCTCTTTTACAATATTTTTTTCCAGTTTCCCTTATCATCATACATCTTTTTGTGACTATGATTTCTAAAATTTATTCTTTATATAAAACTTTTTCAATCTTCTATCTAGTTGATCCATTTCCTTATCACTTTCACTTAATGATTCTTCTTTTCTAGAAATTTCAATATGAACTTGAATTTTCACTTTCTCATTGTGTTTAAAATAAGTGGTTTGATAGAAACTTATTTTCTTTTAGGTTCATCATATTAATATCTATTAAACATAAGTTCTTATTTATACATATTAAACATACCTATATGATTATTTACATGTATTCAATCAATATCACAAGATTATTTAATGGATATTGATGTCCCTGCCCATATTTTTGGAAGACACCTAAAAATTCACAAGATCTGTTCCTTTACAGTAATTGTCTTTCCCAATGAAATCATCACACTCGCGATCTCATTGAACCTGATATACATGTCAAAGATAGGTTCATCAGACTTCATTTAAAAGTAATCATATATTATTTTATAATTGTTAAATATCATTTCCATAACATTAGTGGTTCCTTCATGTAAAATTGATAATGTTTACCTAATTTCAAAGGATATTTTACATGTATAAATATGATTAAATTCTATATCACCTAAAGAAAAGTATAAAGAACTCATAGTATTTCAATTATAGTTATAGTTTTTTTTAGTGGAATCACCACATGTGTGTCTAAAAGTATTAGTAATTTTATGTTCATCAACAATAGAAGACCAGATTTCAAAACCCATACTTTTGACATATATTTTAATTTTATGTTTTTACTAGGAATAATTTGTGTCATTGAAATTGGTAGTCCTATTTATAGCAACAAATTCCTATCTATTATCCATTTAAAAAAAAGTTTAAGCAACTATAAGTTTTAAACTGAAAAAAATTTATAGATCTTTAAAACACAACAAAAATCATAGCTAAAAAGATGTAAAAACTTTTAGAACATAAAACCTCTAACACAAAATGTTGGTCAGAGTATGACACTCAAGAGGGGGTGAATTGAGTTCCTATAAAAATTTCTTTCAAATTTTTTTAAAATCCCCCAATTTAAAATCAAATACTAGCAAGTTAAAAAATGTAGAAAATTTATAATAGTTTTGATCTTTTTAAAGATTTCTCAAAGAGTAATTATTTCTCAGTTAAAATTTTGAAGTATTATTTTAGATTTTTAAATCAAACTGCTAAACCAAATTATAATATAAACACTATCTCTGATTAAAAATCTATTTGAATTGACATTTTCTAATTGAAATAAAATAGTGAAAATATAAATTTTAAAAGCATAGAATATTTTATAACAAGAGGTTCAGTCTCAAGATGAGACTTAGTCCTCTGCGCTTGATTATCACCTGTCCTAAAGAAATTTATATAAATAAACTGGATCCACACCCTAGATCAAGGTACATGATATCATGCATTCCTATAATGGTCAAATAGACCTCTTCTAATGTTTTCTTGGTAATGGAAATTACAACTAGGCCATGCAGGGACTTCTTCCGTTATTTTTCATTGGGGTGTATGGTTTAAAATGATATGTTTGTGTAGATATCAATATATATTCTAGTTATTAAAAATAGATAGTGTGAGTTTATATAATGGAGATAAAGACACTACTTGTATAGTAAATAATTTTCATAGGAAGAGATAAAACATTGATAATTGCATTAGAAAGATCTGTGTGTCTATATTTGTATCTTTGAGACTACTAAAATTTTGACTGAAGTGAATTTGGATTCATCTTTTAGGAACAGATAGAAATAAAAAGTGGGTCTTGAAACCTTCTATCTTATATTCTTAGTGAGATAGATATTTTTTCAAAGTTCTCTTCTCTACTCTTCAATTTTTTTCTATATAAGTTATTCAATTTGGATTTATAGCTTTCTTTTTTGTTTTTAAAAACGGTTAGTTCATGTGTTGTTCTAAGATACATAAGCATCTCAATATATTTTTTAGGTGGTGTCCTCTTTCTTGTTGATATAGATATTCCCCTTATACTATGTAACAGAATGAATCATGTTCTCTCATACCTGATACCTTGTACTATTCTCAAACATCCATTAAAATTTATCTAAAAAAGATAGAAAATCTCATTAATATAGTATGTGGTGCTAAGTTTCAAAAATATGAACATCGAAAGTAGTTTTGAATTTTAATGTAAAATGAAGGAATGATAGTGTCTAAGGGTCGGTAAGTCAGTATTTTGGTGTCTCAGACTGTCGGGGTCTCAGTCTGTCGATGTCTAAGACTATTGGTAGGTCTTCTATTGGAAGATTACTATGTCGGTAGTTATTCTGTTGGTAGGTACTCTGTCGATAAGTACATTGTCGGTAGGTACTCTATCGGTATGTAATCTATTGATAAGTACATTGTCTATAACTTAGATATCAGTAGATTATACTTCAAAAAAATTCTGATTATATGTTAGTAATGTTGTCAGTAATTCAATATGTCAATTGGTTAGGTATCTATGACTTATAATTACAGGTGACATATACTTAACCAAATTCTATTAACCTGTTTTCTGACTTAAACATTAGAAAAAGTTGTTAAGATTAAATAAAAACATGGTTAAATAAGTTATAACTCAATAAAATATAATTAATCCTGATTTTTTATCATTAAAACTAGAGTAGTACAACACACCTCATAAAATAATATAGGGGCATAACATAAATTCTATCACAAATATGACAATTTGAGAGAAAAATCTCTTACCTTAAGTATAAAATTCCTTTATGCACATTCAAACCATTTATATAATAAATATAATATTATTATAATTATATTCATGAATCATAATTTTATATACCATGTCATATATTATTTTTTATGACCTTTTATTATCTTTTTATTTACAATTCCTTGTTAAAATTATGTTTCGGGTAACAATTGCTTTATGTTTTATGAATGTTGTAATTTGGAATTTTCTATCTTTTTAGTTTCATCATGGTTCAAACAAAACTATATATTTAAACATTATATAAATACCATATATAGTCATTATATCAGTATTTATAGTACCCTATAAAAGTTATATATATAAAATGAAATACATTGTTCAAGGAGATGGTTGGTCGTACTTATACATGAATCCTGCTTAAATTTTTAACTGATGGAAAAAATTTAAATAATAATTCACTATTAAATAGAAATTATTAATTAATATATATAATATATATTTATTAAATTTATGCTTTTTACCATCCATGAATAGATTTAATGAAAAATGAATCACATCGCTCTGTGTGGCGGTAGTCTTTCATACAAACGAGTGACATTATCATAACCCCCACAGAATGAAAAGTAAGAAGGTATCTATGATATCATAATTGTATAGGTATAATAATATTAAAAATATAATATATATTCATTTCCTCTATCCTTATTACCAAACAAGTAAAATGGAAATGGGAGAAACACATCACATCAGTTTAGGAGCTGATAGTTTTCCATAGACACGATTGGCGTTACTGTTTTCCCACATATTGTAAGAGGAGAAGTTAGGTGTGATATTATAATTATATAAGTATAATAATATCTTAAATATCTTATATAATCATTAAATTTTTAAATATATCTATCCCTTAGAGGTGGTGATGGGAAACAAATAACATCAGTTAGTGAGGCTGTAGTTCGTCGTACACACAATCAACAACTTCATTCCCCCTTTTATAGAAGAGAAGATGGATATAGGTTTCTTCATTATCATAATAACATCTCAGTATATGGAAGATATGATTTTTATCAAATCATCCTATTTTAATAATATTTTAATTGATTAGAGGAATAAATAAAATGGACTCACAAGTTTAAGGATTATATCTATTTTTCATTTAACCTCTTTAGGTTTAAGCATAAAAACATATTTGGGGGGGATTAATAATCAAACTAGGGATTATAGGATATAATAGGGGATATTTGTAAGATATATGGGTAGAAATTTATAAAAACAAAGTGTTTTCATAGTGTTAAGTGGAGAGGATAGGGAGTTTCCACTTATAAGTGGGGGAGAGGACACCCATGAATGTTTTGAAAATAATAATGGGTACTAATGTTTTACCCATGCCAAAAAGAACAAAAATTTTCAATTATCAAGATGTAGAGGAATTAATATTGAAATATCATAATAAAATGGGGATTTTACCGATTTTTTGTTCATTCTACACCTTTCCTTTTTTGTTTAACCCTTTTTAAACTCGTTTTATCCTTAACCAATGTAATTAATATTTTTTATTTTTAGTATTAATTATGGTGAAAAATTATGTAGAATATATTATATAATATTAATTATTACATGTTATTACTATTTTTTGGTACCCTAAAACCCCTCTATTATCATGATTTTGTTGAGTCTCATTGAAGGGTTCTTTAGGTAATATTTTGGAAATTTTAATGGGTTATTGGTATGTGAATGTTTGGCGCCCGTTTTACAATAACTCTGTACCATGTTAGTAAAAACCATGAAAAACTAGAAAGTTTGGAGACTGTATAGTTGGTTCAATATTTTAAAAACCATACACCCACTAGGGAGAAACCATGTAACTACATCAACAGGGGAACCTGAGTAAGGATCATGGTTTGAAAAAATGTTTAGCCCCTCAAAAGAAACCAAGTGTATGATTATTAATTAATCCAAATATTATTTTAAAAAATTTATAACCATATCTCTTCCCCCACTTGAGCCAAAATTGACCTATAATATTTTACTAGTTATCAGAAGCTCTCAAGTACCAATATTCTCTTCTAAAAACCCCTTTTTGACGTGAATCAAAGCATGGAAATTGTTGTTAGATCCTTTTATGGTAATTTTTCCTTCGCTGGTCATTCTCTCCCACTCTCTTATTCACTTATTTCTTGGGTTTATTAGCTCGCAATGTTATTGGAGGATCTAATCCTTATTGTTTTAAATATTAAATCTAGGTTTGATTCTCATATATTCATTTTTGATGTTCTTCGTTAATGTTTTCTATTTAGGTATTTGGGATTTGGGATTTTATGATCTACAGTAGGTGGAGCCATTTTAGATTTTGAGAATTTATTTGACCCTAAACTGATTAATATAAATTAAATTAAATTTAATTGTATTATGAAAACATAATTTATTTTATTATAATATTTTGACTTAATTAGGCATGATATTGGGGAAACATACAATTCCATTGAATTGGGGAATATATTTGGAAATTGGATGAAAAATTTGTGAAAATTAAATTAGAGAATTTAAAATGATAAATTTATATGTGAAATTGATTTCAAATTGTTTCTAAGAAAAATGGTATAAATTATTTTCATAATAATCCTTTAGTTTTATCCCGAAAACTTGCATGATTTTATTATAACCTCATTTGAGTTTTCAAATATAAATTGGAACACTGGAATGGGAAATAGTGGAATTTTATTTTAAATAGTTTTCAAATAAATTTACTATAATTTAATGTTATTAGAGAACATGCAATCCTAGGTATTTAGTGATTTATTTATAACATCAATATTTTTACATTGTAAAACTATAATAAAACATAATGCATTTGGTCACATCTTTGATGGGATGATGAGTCCTATTTGACCATTTTCTTAAGGGATGTGTGTAAATATATTATCATGATCACTTATTAATGTATATGGAGATCTCATAACATTGAACTATCATACCTCTTAGAAGTTTCCTTTTTCATCTTTATTAATTTTTTGATATATATTCCAATTATTTTAAACTATTTTACGCATACCTTATGAATTTATATAAAAAATTTTATATAAAAAATTTATTAATCCATTTTTTTAAAGTATTTTCATTAATTGAATTATAATGAATGATTTTCTTAAATATTATTTTGAACTAACATTCATGTTTATTTAAAATTTATAGCTTTATTTAGTTAGTTAATTATGTTATGTGATTACAGAATCCTTGGGGAGACCCTACTAGGATTTTATCTCACATCCTACCTGTTCCTTGAGGTGTTTATATATTATATTCTTTAAGGTTCGAACAAGGGTAAAGGGCCACTTAGAGGTGGTTCTTATTGTTGATCATTTGGATTAGAGAGTTTTTTATATTGGGTCCTCAGTTGTTTATCCTATATTCAAGTAATTGTTTATTATACATTAGGCTTGTAAACAAGTTTGACTTTTAATACAGTTATTCATATAGAGTTTTCTATTGTGTATACTGACTTGTATATTTTACATCCCTTTTTATGGAAAAATCATTCCTACTTTCATATTTATTGATGATAGGTTCTTGTTAACAACTCACAAGGATCGGTAATTCCCTTAAGGATGTGTCAATACTGGCTCAAGTATCATGGTACTAGGGTATTCTGGATGGTTCCAGACAAAGTGATATCATAGGTTTAGTTTAATAATATTTCATTGATATATTATGTAGTTGTGTGATTTTTTCGGGACATAATAGGATGTTACGACTGATTGTATGTACATATATCAATATAATAAGAATTTAATAACAAGGGTTGGGTTGGTAATTATATCTTGGTATTAGTTACAGTCTATTCCCTAACATTGATCTGGATATTTCAAAATCAAAATATTGTTAATCTATCTATTGGGATTAATTTTCCCTTGTTTCCATATTTGAGTGTTTATCTGAGTATCCTTCCTAATGTCTTCAATGCAGTCTATTGATTTTTTATAGCATCATGCCTCTGAGAAGATTTTTGAGTGGGATATAGGAGGAACCTATTGGTGAAGCTCAGTGATCATATCCACTCATGGACCAGAACCATGTTGAGGTAATCATGCATGTTGTCTAAGCTATGGTACATACACTTGCACCTATTCCGGTTTAACATCCAGCAGTGGAAAATGAATGGGATTTTTTATAGAATCGTTCTCATGAGATTTATTTCCAAAATACACCATTTTTCTAAAGATATAATAATCCTCAGCTAGTTTAGGATTGGTTGAGATATACGGATAATTTGTACGAGTTCTTTGAATCACTAGTTGAAATAAATGTAAAATGTTCCACATTTAAGATAGAGGAACCTACCAGGAGATAGTGTGACATGATGGTGACCAAAAATAATTACGAGGGATTAGAGATTTAATTAATTTATGTTTATTTCTTCTAACCAGTTCTATCGTGATTCAATGGTGTTTTTCATGTAGTTAGAGTTCTTCAATTTTGATAAGGATGATAGGATCGTGACAGAATATGAAAATCTCTTTACCGAGCTTGCATAGTTTTCACAAGAGATTGTATTGATGGTGAAGTTTAAGACTTAGTGGTATGAGATGGGACATCAGTTTTATATTCATTATTAGTTATTCATTTTAAATATCCCTACATATGTTGATGTACTAGATAGAGCATTTATGGTTGAAACGGACATGGCATGTAAGTCCGGGTTGATATAGGTTCCTTTTTTACTTAGAGGCAGTGTGATTTCATTCAAAGGAAAAAAAGAATCATTATTATTCTTATGGTTGTTCTAGATTACAGTCTTATTCAAGAGATCCTAATGTGCTTGGGAAAGGCACTTTGATTTTTTACTAGTCTGTAAAACCTAGAAACTTGAAATTGGTTTGCACTAAGGGACCCAAGATATGTTGTTCCAGTAGATGATAAATTCGCATTAATATATTCTTCTATTATTATTTTGATCAACATAGTAAAATGAGATTATTAGTACCTACTAAAACTATGGTGAGACCAAAAATTTTCTAAAGAAATGGGTTCTAGCCATAGCCTTCAGGAATAAATCTTCTTCACACAGTGAAAGAGTCTCTAGTGGAAGAAAATATTGGTCCAACAATGGTGAGAGTTACCATAACATAGATTCATTGTTAGTGACTACTTCATTTTATTCCGGTTCATCACATTCATTTGATTCAACCCATATTTTCAGTCCTCTAAATATTACTATGGATGTTTTTTCCTATGCGACTAATATTTCTACACCCCTTGGATGGAAGAGAGAGAAGGGTCTCTATAGTCATGGTTGTGTTTTCCCTTTGTCCTATATTGAGCTTTCATGGGATTTTCTAGTTCTCAACATGAGACCTCTGGACATCATATCATGATGGATTGCCTCATTTATAAAAAATTCCAGAATGTTTGTTATCTTTGATGGGTATCCTATTATATGATTGATTGATTTTTTAGTGTATTTTAAGGAGAATGATACCCGAGTTCAAGTAGATATGGACCTTCTAATCTAGAGATGGGTAACGTGATATCTGTGTTCACTTTTTTATCTAAAGAAATAATCTTTAACTATTGATCTCCCCCTCAATTTCATTTAGTTTCCCAATGATTTTTCTTTATAATTCTCAGGTTTTCTACTGGTATGGGAGATATTGTTTTCTATTGATTTATTACCAAGTACTAAACACATTTATATCCCTTGTTATCACATTGAACTTGCTAAGATTAATGATTTGATGTCCCAATTGGATTATCTTCTAGAGAAAGGATTTATTTGTCTGATTATGTCACCTTGGATAGTGTTGGATATCTTTACTATGAAAGTGAATGGGTCTTTTTTCCCTAGTGCAGATTAATGAAAAATCAATCTAATCATAGTAAAGAAAAGGTATCTCTTTTAATATATTCATGATATTTTGGATAAGTAGAATGGGGAGAAGTGGTTCTCAATGTTTTATCTTTAATCTTTTTATCATCAGTTGAGAATAAAATAATCTTACATTCATAAAACCACCATTCCGAGTAGGTAGGACTGTAATGATTACCTTTTCATGCCATTTGGTTTAACCAATTCTTGTGAAGTTTCTCTGGATATGATGAACATAATCTTCTATGACTATCCTGATATGTTTTTTAGACTTTTTTGAGGGAATTGTAGTTTAATCCAAGTTAAAGTAGGATTATATGCATCAAATAGGATCAGTTCTTGTATAATTGATAAAACATTGAATTTATGCCATGATTTTGAAATGTGATTTCTGGATTCATGTTGTGTAGTTCTTGGGATATTTGGGGTCAGAACATGGTAACCCGGTTGATTCTGATATGGTGAAAGTTGTTATGACATTGTATAAACCAAAAAATGTTTTTAATATACATATATTATTTGGTTTAATTAGGTATTGTTGTTGGTTTGTAAAGGAATTCTCAAATTTGGCTTCTCCAATGAATTATCTAACTCGGAAAGGAGTGTAGTTTTCCTAGGATGAAATATTCCAGATTTATTTTGTAAGATGAAATGTCTTTTGACTGCTACACTAGTTTTGACTCTTCTAGAGATAGATCATGGCTACATAGTATTCTTTTATATATTATGTTTATGTTAGGGTTTTGTTATTATTTAGGGTGATCATGTATTTTCCTATGGATTTAAACAACATAGGACACATGAGAGGAGTTAGTTACCCATGACATTGAAGTCACATCGGTGATGCTTGCACTCAAGAGTTAGATGAATTTCCTTTTCATAGTAAGCTTTACTACGTATTTAAATCACAATAACTTGAATTATGTATTCTATCAAAAATATTTCAATCTCTTTTATATGCATTGGGTGGAATATATGAAAACATTTCACATTGATATCACCTATACCTTGGGGAAAGGGAATGTTTTCATCGATTATTTGACCAGGAAACTTCTAATATAGGCCATGATGGGATATTCATAACAACGATAATTGATGGATCTTTTTTATAGTTTCATATTGGAGTTTGGGAATCAGGGGAAGTGGCTTCCTTAGATAGTTTTCAGTCTAACGCCACTCATATAAAGATGATTCTTTAAGAAAAATACTTGATAATTAATTATATATCATTAGGGAATCTCTTTATGGTAAGGAGGCAAGTACTAAGTGTTTATTCTCTATGAAGGTTATTATTTTTTATTGAAATCATTATGTTATTCCATTAGTGGTTAAGGAATGTTTTAATGGAGGATTGTCCAAATTATTAGTGGGATGTGTACCCGAAAATATGGAAGTTGATCCATGACATGGGGATAGATTCTAGTTTCCATGTATGAGATCGAGCATTGCTAATTTTTTCTCTCATTGTTATACATTTTAATAGGTTAATGTAAAGTACCAAATACCTTCAGGTTTTCTTCATACACTACAAGGAAGTGGGAAAAGTTCTATATGGACTTTTTTGGTTGGGATTCCACATACCCAGAGAAAGATGAATGTGATATGGGTTGTGATCAATAGGTTGACTAAATTAGATCGCGTTATACCCATTTATGATACATCAAAAGTTGAGGATATATAAGTTATAAATGAGAAATAGATTTTTCATTTGAACAGAGTTTCATATTCTGTAGTCTTGGATAGGGATCCTCTGTTAACTTCTCATTTTTGGAGATCCCTTCATTAGTTAATGGGATCTTATGTCTATTTGGGCATGACATACCATCCATAATCGAATGGATAGAAAGAAATAACTATATATATCCTTGAGTATATACTTCAAAAATATGTTTTAGACTTTTTTGGGGATTGGGATGACCATATGGGTCTAGTTATGTTCTCTTACAATAATAGTTATCCTTCCATGATCATAACGGTACCTTTTCAGGCCTTGTACCATTGGCCTTGAAAATATCTATTTTTCTAGTCAGATATTGGTTAAAGTTCTTTGGTTGGACCATTTTTTGTTAAAAAATGATTAAAAAGGATTTATTTGATTCATTAGATATTGTTGATGGAACATTGATGGTATAATTTTTATGTTATTTTCCATCACTAACTATTGGAATTATCAGGTGTTCTTGAAATTTTCACCTTAGTTGGGTCATCGATGGCTTATGAGGAAATGGAAACATTCTCCTTGTTTTGAGGGACCATTTATGGTTGTTGAGCTAGGGGAGAAGGTGTATTAAAGTTTGGAGTTAATCCACACTAGATGTTGATACCTAACATATTTAAGGTATTTAAGCTATGAGAATACCTTTTGAGGCATCTCATGTTATGAGCTGGAGCAATCTTGATGTTGAACCAAAATTTTATATGACTAAGAATACAGTTAGGATATTGGATTATGAAACTTAGGTAATTTGTGTGAGGATGATACCATTGGTTAGAGTGATTGGGAATCATGGTTTTGATACACACAAGACTTAGGAGATAGAGGCACTGATGAGAGAGTAGTGCCCCCATATTTTTTACATCGAATATTCTTAATAGGATTTCTAGGTATCGAATATTTCTATGAAGGGGAGGCCATAACATCCTTTTACTTATATAAGGTACTCATAAACCCTTATTTTTATCAATCTTTGGTTTGGTCTCATTTAAGGGTTCTCCAGGTAAATGTTTGAGAATTTTTAAGGGGTCTTTGGTTGTGCAAGGTTGGTGCATGGTTTTCGCACACTATGAAAACATAGGTAGTATATATTTACATAGTTACAATATAGTTTAAAAAAATATGTACCCACTACGGAGAAAACATGAAACCTCATCAATAAGGGCCCATGGTTTGACAAAATGTGTGGCCCTGTCCTAAAAACAGTGAGTGTGGCATTTAATTAATTTTCAAAATTTTCTAAAAATTAATAAATCTCTATTTCTTCCTCAAATCAGACCTATCTCAACCTAGAACGTTTAAATAGGTCATGGAATCTCAGAAGGGACAATTTTGGCACCTCTAACCACCTTCTAAAGAGAATCAATGGATGGAAATAAATTTTCAGTCATTTTTTAGTAAGATTTCATTTCACACTCCTTTTCTCCCTTACTCTTCTCCCCTCATCCTTAAGGTTTTTTATGTCTATGTATGGTTGGATGATATAATCCTCATTTTTT
Source organism: Viscum album (assembly GCA_963277665.1). Classification (NCBI taxonomy): domain Eukaryota; kingdom Viridiplantae; phylum Streptophyta; class Magnoliopsida; order Santalales; family Viscaceae; genus Viscum; species Viscum album. The sequence goes on from OY728125.1 coordinate 1,943,867,523, forward strand.
TAGATCATAAATCTTTTTTTATTCATAGTTATTCATTTTCTATATTCTTCATTGGAGTTTTCAATTTTGGGCTTTGTGATTCATGATTCCGTGATCTAGTGTAGGTGGTTCCATTTATGATTTGGCTAATTTATTTGACCATAAATTTATTGATTTAAATTTGTTTATTTTTAATATTATTATGAAATTTAACTTGTTTTAAATTAGTATTTATATTAACATTGTAAAATAATTTAGAAATTCCCACAATTCCATTTAATTGGGGTGTATTTGTGAAAATTTCATGGTTAATTTGTGAAAATTTAATTGTGGTATTTAATTGTGGAATTTAAATTTAGAAATTGATTTTTGAAAATGATTTCAAATTATATTTAAGAAAAAATGGATTAATTTTTTTATAATAATCCATTTATATTATCCAACAAAAAGGCACAATTTAATTAGTTTCTCATAGTGATTTTAAATGGAAATTGATATACTCAAATAGGAAATGGGAGAATTTTATTTTATATTGTTTTGAAATAAATTTCCCAGTATTAAATATATTTATATTATATGTCAGCATAGGTAGTTAGTGAGTAATTTAGTACAACACTCTTTTGATGCTTTAAATCTATAACAAAACATAGTGATGTAGGTCACATCCCTAATAGGATGGTGATGAGTCCATATTAACTAGCTTCTGAGGGACTTATGTACATATATTACCATGATCACTTATTCTTGTGTGTGGGGATCCAATAACCTAGAACAATCGTACCTCTTCGAATATGAACATCTTTCTTGTTGATAATTATTTGATATATATTCCATTAATTTTAAATTTTTTTACACATACCATATGAATTAATATAGAAAAATTTATATAAAATTTTTATTAGTAAATTTTTTTAAATTTTTTCCAACAATAGAAACATAAATATTGATTTATTTTAAATACATTATTGAACTGTCAATCATTTTTATTTAAAATTGTAATCTTTATTTGGTTAGTTAATTGTGTCATCTTATTTTTTTAATCCATGGTGATACCCTACTAGGATTTTAGCCCACCCCTACTTGTGACTTTAGGTGATTATAGATTTTCTTCTTCCAAGATTGAGCAAGGGTAATTCACCAAATGAGTGTGGTTATTATTATTAATACTTGGGCTAGGAGAGTTGTGTTCATTGGGACATGGGTTGTTTATCCTGTATTATGGTACTTTGTGGTTATTCTTTGGGTTTGTACACCTGTTTTCTTATGGTATAGTTTTACCTGTGTAGTTTTCTTTTATGCATATTGACTTTTATCTTTTTTTGTGTTTGTTAAAAATGTATTCCCATATTCATATTGTTTAATTCCAGGTGCTTAACACCAACCTGGGGGATTAGGAATTCCCTTCAAGATACATCATAAAAACTCAGGTATTAGGGTATAGAGGTATCCAAGATGGTTCATGAAATTAATAATTCAAAGGGGTACATTTTTTCGAATTCTATTCACATAAGTGGGAAATTTTAATTTAAAATTATACTCCTATATGGAATGAAAAAGTGATTTTCCAAAGAGAAAATCTATCTAGGTTTAAAATGTTGTTATATAAATATTCAATATAAAATGTATTAAAATTAGAAAAACTGAATTAATAAAAATATTATTTAAATAAAATTTCTTTTAAACCCATATTAAATTGATTTTATCTTTTAAATTCTTTGAATGAAAATACAATTTTTAATAAAAACCATTATTTTTCAAAATTGACTAAAAATTTTATCCTTTTGGAAAATTATCCAAAATTCACTCCAAGTTAATTTTGACATTATTATTTATAAAATTAAGATTATTTTTTCAAATCAATTTTCAAAAAGATTCAATTTTCTTTATAATAAATATGTAAAAAGAGAAAATTACTTTTTAGAAAAAAAATATTTTCTTAATCATAAAATTAGATTTATTATTATATCATGTCTAGAAAAAACAATAGTTCAATGTTAAAAAATATTAATATATTAATATCCTCATTTAATTAAAATAATATAGTAAAATTTATTTATTTTTAATTTATTATGGAAAAATTCATTTAGGCGTAGAAACATTATTTTTTTGAAAAATATTTATTAGTATTATCAAACAGTACTAATTTTTATTTCTAATTAATTGGTAATAAAAAAATTGATTTTTTCTAAATTTTTAAACCTTGTATTTTCCTAATTTATTTAATCATATTCATAATTATCACTCCAACATCTTGAAGATAATTATCATCTTAAGTAATAATATTTGAATAGTATGTCATGTTTCATTAAAACTGGATGTTTCAGGTAACGCAAGATATTGAAGAAATAAAATATATTAAATATATATATATTTCATGAAATCTTATGGTGTTAAAAAATACACCTCAGTGACATTATATTTATATTGTATATTCTCTAACATCCATAAATTAAAACATTTTTTTCCTATAAAAACACATCTGTAAAGAACTATTAAATATTTTAAATATAACCATATAAAGATTTTAAGGTGGGAATAATCAAAAATAATATTTATATCAATTTTATTGATACTATTTACACAATGAATGATAGTGTTAAATAAAAGACCATTATTTCCCCAAGAACATGTCGAAAACGAAAATATTTATTGGGTAAAAAATCAATTTTCTTGCAAACAGAAATTAAAAAATATAATAACCCTATTTGATCAATCTCAAGATAAAATTCAAAGACTATAAAATTAAATTTATAAATTCCAATAAAAAAATAAATGAAATAGAAGAAATTTATGAATGGGAAAATGTGAATGAATATAAGGATATTATGCCACATTGATCAATTAAATGGAGGAAATAAGTAAAATTGAGGACTATCGAAGAGAAGTGGGAATGAAGTGGAAGAGGAAGAATTAATTGAAATATATCCCTTTGTATATGTTATCCTTATGAAAATAATATTACATCTCTCTCAACACCTAGAATATCAAGACCTATATTTAGAGAAATTCATTGTAAATTTACCCTCAAAAAGGAAAAAAGAATATATGTGTAGATCTTATAAGGTTTATTATCTTGTTTATAATCCTTTATAAATTTATGTTAAAAGGAAATTCATTTGTAAAATGATATATAATCTAAAATAATTGTAGTATATACCTCTAATTTTAATTAATTCCATTCATTACTCTTTTGATTAAAATTTTTCTCAAACTAAAATGCATATTAACCCTCATTATTTTGATTACATTGATTAAAAATAAAAAAGTGGGTTATAGATGTTATTGAAGAATAAAATTACTTGAAAGTAGTTTTTGATGATGATATAAGTGAAGTTTAATTTGAATATCAGCTAATTTTAGTCCTTTAATCATCCAATGAAAGTAATAAATATAAAGAAAAAAATAACAAAATTTATTCTCATAAAAATGAAGTGAAATATACTCCTAATTACTATATTTAAAACATAAGAGAAATTAAATCAAATCAATAATATGCTAATGAGGATATCCCCAACCAAGTTCCACACCCATATATAAGACATATTTTCACTAAATTGAGGGTGAAAATGTTTGAAGTTGACAATGTGGAACACTAAGAGAATAAATAGAGAATGAAGAACCCTAAAAATAAACACATTGTGTGGTTCCTAATTAGAAAAAAACTATACATCATACGATAGATGACCAAAAATAACTTCCTGGTTGTATACATTCAAAACTACATCACATATTTTGGGGTTTAGATACCAAATTTCTCTTCTCATTAATGTTTTTTTATTTTTTTGTTTTGTATCATTTAAAAGAATATGGTATTTCTATATAAGTTAAAATAATCAAAGAATCACTGCATAAGTATGGAAAAAATAATAATATTTTTCCACACAAAAATAAATTCCTTGGTATAAATTTCTTATTTAAAATCAATTTTAGTGACAAGACTCATTATTATTATTCATATAAAGATGAATTTAGTAGCTAAAAAGAACAAAATGATGAAATACAATTTTATTATGACTACATCTAGAATAAATCCAAGTCATATTTCTCAACATTATTCTCTAGTATTTCATTAAAATTATTTTTTGAGAAAACTTTTCAAGCTTAAATATAAATATTTTTCATAAAAGTATTTGGTGTAATATATGTAATAAAAATGGGAGAAACTTTTCATTTTTTAGGCTCTGATTTTTATTTATTTATTACTTTTATTTACATGTGGATTTTAAATTAATCATTATTAATAATTTTTAATTAGTTATTATATTCTAAGGGATCTCTTGGATTTATAAAAAATGGGTCTAGATGATTTCTGATATGAGATCTTCTCACTTAACATTTAATTTAAATAATTTTTTTTATTTTTCAAAATTTTTAAAATTCATTATATAATACCTCTAACAAAGGATTCTAGATTCTGTGCTACATATATGTTGTAAATTTTTTAATAAAAGATAACTCAAAAATTTAAAATGATTTATAAAAATGATGTTATTTTTCAGTCTATGTTTCATAAAATTAGACTACATCATAAAATTTATCATAAATTAAATAAAACAATAGGTCTACTATGCTTCCACATAAACTAACTCCAAAGGCAATGACAATGAGATTATAACTTTTGAGACACTTGTGAAAATCATTTTTAAACATTGGATGTTATAAAAATTACCCAGTAAGTGTTTTTAAAATCATTTAAACACTTTTAAAGAAAAGTTATATCAAATATAACCATTATGAAATGCTATTGAAATTATTTTTTATATATAATTAAAAACTCTAATGCCTTTGAAATAATATCATACATGAAAATACTTACATTTGAAAATCTGGTTTAAAAATAATCTATTGATTTCTTTTTTGTAATTATTAAGTAAGATTAGGAAAAAAAATCTATGGCAACATGAACATTGAAGGTTTTCTTAGGCCTACACACTTACTGAGGGATGGTTTCACACCTCAGTTCCATAACATATTTACAATTTTGATGTGATGAATTTTAGGAAATCATTTTATGATTTCCTAAATATATATACTTTTTCAAGATTAATTACACTAAAAATATGACAATTTTGATAAATTAATTTATAAACATTAACATATATGATTATAAAAAGGAAATATGAAAAAAATTATTCTCACCATTATTAAACATTCATTAATTACTTGGAATGTTAATTAAAATATAATTAATATCTATCTTGAAAACAATTTCCTGTTAGAGAATTAATTATACACTTTTTTCCATATATCAAAGACCTAATAAAATTAAAACAATAATTTCATGAAATATCATAACATACAAACAATGTCCATATCTTATATTTTATATGAAATCCGGGTATGTATAAGTTATTTAGAAACATAAAATGAAAGTATTTCTAACTCAAAACATACATTAATTTAAAAAATTTACAAGAAATACGACCTTTCTAGTATAAATAGAATGTTTTTGATAAAATAAATGTCAAACATTTAATTTTTTAAATTATGAAATAAATCATAAAGTAATTCCCTTATTAAAGGGTCTAAAAATAAAATTTAAAATAAAACTAAATTGAAATGGAAATATTTTAATAAGTTTTAGTAACACTTGAAACCATTTAAATTATTTGTATAAAAGATAAATAAAAATTTTATTTTAATAGAGGTATTTCCCATTAATTAGAATTTAAAATAATTAATTTTAAAGTAAGTATATATCATTATCAAGAAGATATATTTTTAATGAACAAAAAATTTAAAGTAAACATTCCCTTAACCAAAACCACAAAATTTAAATCATAATGTTGAAGTAAAGGAAGAAACTTCCCTAACATTAATTAATTGAAGAAGGAGGAAGAAACAATTATAGGTATTTGGTTTTCCAAACATGAAAAAGTGTACTTGTGAAATTCATAGGGGGTTTTATAATTTATTTATAACCATAATGCTCTACGGTCTACTATATTATTTTATGACAATACATTATTTACATATTATTTTATGCCAAATGGTTGTGGGGTTATAAATAGCCATTTTTCGATGCAATAAAAACAAAATGACATGAAACTTTTCTGGTTTAAAACAACTGAAATATATTTATGTTTTATATTCTCTTTGTGTGGGATGATCACATGTCTATTGTATTTTGATGATAATTGAACCCAATATTGTTTTCTATAGAGATAAATATAATTTATATATGAAGATAAGAAATAAAATGGATTTTTTGGTGGATAATCATGGTGATAGATTTGATGTGTATTCAATGGAAGATCAAGCTTCACTCATGGAATTTAAATTAGTTCAGGTCATTCCATTTTTTATTGGATTAATTTATGGTTTGTTTTAACATGAATGAAATTGGAATTGAAGGGTTTTCTTGGTTCTTATAAGGTGGAATAAAATGGAAGGGGTCACTAATGAATAAACGATCTATATTAAAAATGATCAGGACCTTAGATATTACCCATTGTAGTATTGATGTGCTGAATAGAGGAACAATTCATTTCTTGATGGATGGAATAGATGTGTTGAAATAAAATAATCAAAGAGGAGGACATCTTGGATCTCCCATACCTAAATGTGCAATGCTGGACTACTCATTTTAACGAAATTCTATTAACATCTTGATTTTTTTTAATTAATTATTAATACCCTCATAATTATAATTCTAAATTTTATAAACTAAAATATAATAGTCATCAAATATATTTAAAAACAAATACTAAACATTTATTTAAATAGTTATCTTCTAGAATAATAATTGAAAACATAATATTTATCATAAAAAATATTCATTATTTTTATTTCCATATAAAGTTTAATAATAATAAACAATCACTAATTGTTTTCTATAAATATATATACCAATGGTTCTTACATGTCGTGTTCAACTTTAAATTAAAAATTCTTAGAGAGATATTTTATAATGGTAAAAACAAATGTCATATAAATATCCACACTTTAGGGTATTTGAAATACATATAAATTATTCAACGTTCATTTTATTTCCCTAAAAATGTTATTATATATTGCACTTAGTCTTTGTCTTATTACAATTTTTTTGTACTATAATGCTCCTAGTTATGGTTGATTCTAGTGATATGCACTACTTAGCCAACCTTGTTTTTCTACATAGTGTATTTCCAGTGGTGTTACTATTAATCAGAGTGGGTTTCATGGGTTAACTTTTTTATGGAATAAAATGATTACTATTTGTGTCTTTTATCAACATCTTATTTATTTACATCCTTAATTTAACAAATATAATAGATAAAAATTCACAAATAATCATGGGGTGTTGAATTATCCCCTCTTAATTTAACTGGTCCCTTGCAATTCATTTGGGATTACATTTAAAAATTCAGTATTGAAAGATATATTTTGGGTCTAAAGTTCCCCAATGTCTATTTTAGTACCCATATCCCAAGGTTCTGAACAGTTAGAAAACTCCATGGGTAGTATCATTTCATCAAAAGAGAGATAATTTCATGATGGATTCAAATTCTTCAACTTTTCTAGCCTTTTTATAGCTTGTGAAATTTGGGTTGGCTGGATAGAATCACCAGAAGATAGTTCATGCAGAATTTGTTTGATCATAAAATTCCATGAGGTCTGTCTGAACTTTATTCCTAATTGACAGTCTCAAAGACTCATCTTTGAAGGATTTAAAATCATCATACATTATTTTGTGAAACTAGATACCCAAAAGATGAAACATTTTTGTTGTGCTGAAGCATCCCTCTTCTGATGCTACATAAAAAGATAAGAGTGATTCAGATGGTTTGGAAATGGTAAAACATTCAAAATAACTTTTATTATATTTTCCTTGGCATCTATAGTAGGTATGATTCATCTATAAGAAGTCATAGTAAATAAATTATGATCCTCAGTAGAGTTGACGCATGTCAGATGTATAATGAATGTTACAAAGATACTTTTAGGTAATTCATAAGGCGCAATAAAGTGTATATTCTCAATGACATGAATTAATGATGATCATAACTGATACTTCATCTATAACAGATACGAGATTTTTTTAGTTTCTCATTCCTTCCTTCTGAATGTTATAGAAGATAATATTTTACTAAAAAGGTATACTTAATCTAAAAAAGGGTTCTAATTTTCACGATTTTCCTAGATAGTTCCTCTAACAAAATATATATCACCCCAGTCACATGTTTTAAGATTTAGTGCTAAAAACATGTTGTGAATTTTTTTATAAAAGATAAATGAAAAATAAATAGTGCTTTATACAAATGAGGACCTTTTCTGACCTTGGTTTATGAGAATTTGACTATATACTACAATTTATTAAGGATGAAACAAAATAATATACCTACTATGCTTTTATTGGAACTAAGTCTAAAGGAAAAGACACCTAGATTACATCTTTTTAGATACTTGAGAAAATAATTTATAAACATGGTATGAGCATAAAATTTCTTAGTTAGTGTTTTTTAAATGTTAATATATTTTTAAAGAAACCTTCTATTGAAAATATATTATTTTAAATGACATTGAAAATATTTTTGGAAATAACATTAATAACTCTTATGTATTTCAAATAATATCAAAAATTAAAATAAATACATTCAAAAAATTGTTAAAAAATAAACCTGTGAATTTTATGAAATTATTAAGTAAGCTTCAAAAAACAAAACACTATAGCCACTTGAATATTGAAGGTTTTCTTTGGCCTAACAAATTATTAAGGGATTCATCCACTCCTTAGTTCCCTACCATATTTACAGTGTTCAGGTGATGAATTTATGAAATCATTTTAAGCTAGCCTAACTATATATACATTGATTTGAGTTTTAACTCCAAAAACATGACAATTTTGATAAATTAATTTATAAACGTTAACATATATAGTTACAAAATAGAAACTGGATGAAAATTAATCACCCTTTTAACATATGTTAATTCATTACAAATAATTTTTATTAAAATATAATTAACTTCTATCCTGAAAAAAATTTCTATTGGATAATTATCTATTCACTTATATATATATATATCAAAGACACAATTAAATTAATCTGACACATTCAAGTAATGTCATAACTTATAGATAATGGCTATATATTATATTTTATTTTACAACCATATATGTTCAAATGATTTAAATACAGAAAATGATATTTTTTATGACTGAGAACATACTTAAATTTAGAAAATTCACATGAAATAATACTTTTCATGTATAAAAATAAAGGTTTGGATAAAATAAATTTCAAACTTGTAAATTTTTAAATTATGAAATAAATCTTAATGTAATGTCCTTATTAAAGGGTCTTAAAAAATAAGATCAAATAAAACTAAATTTAAAACATAATATTTTATTAAATTTGAGTAACACTTGAAACCATTAAACTTATTGGTCATCAATATAAATAAAAATTGTATTTTAAGTGAGGGTTCTCTCGTGAAATTTGAATTTCAAACGATGAATTTAAAAATAAATTGATATCTTTCTCAAGAAGATATAACTTGAAGAAAAAAATAATTGAATGGAAACATTCTCTTACCCAAAATCTCAAAATAGAAACCATAATTTTGAAGTAAATAAGAAAAATTCCCTTACCTTGATTAATTAATAAAGGCTGAAGAAAAACATGTAGGTCTTTGGTTTTACAAATTTGAGAAAGTGTACATTTGAAAGTCTCAAGGGGTTCTGAAACTTATTTATTAACAGAATACTCTGCTACGAACTATATAATTTTATGTTTTTAAATTATATAAGTATTATTTTATTCCAAATGGTTCAGGGGTTTTAAATAACTGTTTCTATATGCAATAAAAACAAAATTAAATGGAATTTTTTTGATTTAATATAATATAAATATAATTATATTTCATATTATCTTTATGATGGATGGTTATATATCTAATTCTTATCCGTGAAATCTGAACCAAATATTGTTTTTTATAGAGATATATATTTTTTATATGTGAAGATAAAGAATCAAATGGATTTGGTGGTGGATACTCTTAATGATATATTTCTTGTGTATAGTATGGAAGATTGAGCTCCACTCACGAAATTGAAACCATATCTTGCCATTCAATTTTTTATTTAATTCATTTATGGTTTGGTTTGATATGGACTAAATCAGAATTAAAGGGTTTTCCTGGTTCTTATAAGGTTGAAGATGATGGAAGGGGTTGGCAAAGAAAATATGGTCCATAATAAATTAGATCAGGGCATTGGATCTTACCCACTAGTGTATCAAATCAATGAATGGAGGAATGAATCATTGCTTGATGGACAGTGTAGATGCATTGAAATGAAAAAAAATCAAAGATGCAGAGAGCTTGGATCTCCCATACCCAATGTGTAGTGCTTGTCTGAACGTTTTAGCAAAGGTTTATTGAAATTTTATTAACATGTTCATTTTTTATAATTAATTATGAATACCCTAATATTTATAATTCAAAATTTTATAAACTAAAACATTAATAGTGATAAAATATATTTTAAAATAATACTACTCATTTCATTAAGCTATTAATTTTTGGGAAAATAATTGAAAATATAATATTTATCATAAAAAATCATTATTTTTATTAAAAAATAAAGTTTAATAATAATAATAACTAACTTATTATATATATATATATACCAGCAATTCTTATATATCACTGTTAACATATAATTGAAAAATCTAACTTCCATATTTTATAACGGTCAAAATAAATGTTTTATAAAAGTCTGAATTTAAGGGATTTCCAAACACACATAAAATTTTTCGACATTCATTTTATTTCCCTCAAAATGGTGTTATATGTTAGTCTTAGTGTCAGTATTATTTCTATTTTATATGTTATAACATTTCTGGTAATGATTGATTTAGGTGATGTGAACTACTTAGTCAGCCTTATTATGATGCTTGGTGGATTTCCGATAACATACCCAGTAATTATAGAATAATACATTTTCATATCTATTAAAATTTATGAATTAGATATTAATTTTACCTTAAAGGGGATGTTTTTTCTGCTAGTGTAATCACACAATAATGGGTTTCCTTAAAATCTTAGGATGCACACACGATTGAGGTATACTGAAAAATAATACATTATTAATATTATTATTTTAAATAGTAGTAAAATCCTAGTCATTGTATTGGTGGGAATGAATAGAACCAATAATACTCTATTAAAATAATTTTTGAAAATATTTTTAATTTCTTCCAATAAATTTTATGGGTTAAAAATTAGAATACATCTAATTTTAAGAATAAAAAGATCTAATATTTTTAAAAGGTAGTTTTACCACCTTTCGATGGAAAGCCATTTTAAATTATAAATTTGGATAGTTTTATCAACTTTATATGACAAACTAAAATTCTTATTTGGTAGTGGGATATCAAAATTTACATTGTTTTAATTTTTTGAATTTTCTGATAATACTCAATTTTTAATGACTAGTGAAAAATACTGCATTATAATTCAAAGGTATTTTTACATCATATTTTTTTATATAGTTTGGATATGATTTTAAGTGTCTTTTATGTTTAATTAAATAATATTTTTATCATTTAATCCTATTTTGGTCATTGGAGTCAATTTCAAATTCAAATTGGACATAAAAACATTGTGAAATTTTGAACATTTTTACTTTAAAAACATTTTTCCTCAATCCGTCAATGATATTAATTTTCCATTTAATTTAATTTTATTCTGTGAATTTATTTTTCAAAAATGGACATACATGTTTGTAATCTGTATGAAAAATATAATCTAATAGGGTTAAAATAATTTTGGGTGAATAGTAAATTTAATATTTTATTTACCAAGGTTAAATGTAAATCAGGTAATTAAAGTTACAAATAACAATATAATAACTTAGAACTACCCTATTATTTGTCTTAATATTATTGGATGACTTATTTTGGCCAATAAAATACTTGGTCCAAAATTGTGGCCTTTTAAATCCACAAGGAAGTCATTATGAAATTAATAATATTTTATTTAAAGTAAAAACAAGAATGTCATAAACATGTCTCTAATTACTAAAACAATATTAATATAGGGTAATATAATTGATATCTTTGACTATAAATAGTCATTATAAATCTAAAGATATTAAATAAATCATGATAATTTATTTATAATTTTTATACATTATATAATTAAATTTAATTATGAAATAATGATGATGAAGTAATAGAATTATTAAAGGAAGAATCAAATAAATTCTATTAATAATATTAAAATAAACAAAATTCAAAAATTTGATGTCATCCATGAATTTAATGGATGCATTATTCATTTTATTGATGATTTAAACTATTTTTTTAATTTATCAAGTTTTTATGAGTTTTAAAAAACTCAAATAATGAATAGTGTTGAAATTGACAAAATTTATATTTTAGAAAACAAATATTTAATTAAATGAATTAAAATTTCAAAAAAAAAACAAGCTAAGTCCAACTAGTTGTGTTAGGTCTCCAAATTTACATAATGACTCATTCATTGGTAGTTTACAATGTTATGGTAATTATTTTAACTCTCAATGTGTAAATTACTTCGTAAAATTGTAAGAGTTAAATGTGTTTAAATATAAAGTTAAGGATTTAAAAAATATCCAAAACTTTCTTATTTTCTATTAGATGAATGTATTTTAACCCATAGTCATACATTCTTCTAAATAAATCTATTTGGATAAATTTTAAATATAGAATGATTTTATATTAATTTAATACATTATATAAGTCAAGGAGTGACACTCCCCTCACCTATAAAAAAGGAACTCATATAATATATTACTTACACTAAAAAAATTGTTTCATCAAATTATTTTCCCAAACCTCATAGTAGATTCCCTTCCTACATTATTGAGGACTTTGTTTTTACATAACACCCTTGTTATAGGTGTTAAGGTGTTATGAAAGGTGATCATCTGAATGGAATGGGTATAATGATTGTACGTGATGATTCAGAATCAAGGTAAGGTACTTCGTCTCAATTTCATTTAATTATGGAATATTTTGATGTTATACACAACCTTCTTTTATATGGTGTATAATCTACCTTTTTAATTTTAATTTTATTCAAAGTAATTCAAAAGGAATATTTTTATGTGAATCATTTTACTAAACAACCAAAAGGAATGTTCCTTTTTAACATATACAAAAACAATAACTTTTCCACCTCCATGACCATTATTTTATATTTGGATTCCTCAACAAGTTGTGAAGTTTTGAAAATAAAAATTAATACCATATTCCCTTTTTAGTTAATTTGGTATTCAAACGGGTTTCAAGAATGTTTTGATTATATCAATATCTTGAAATTGTAACTTGTGAATACAAAGTGGAAATTTTATTTTCCCATTATTCATGTTTTATTGTTATGATTGTGGTATGGTTCTGGGTAATTTATTATTTATATAGTTCGTTCAATGATAAACTGAGGGTGGGTGAGCCTGTGATATCTCTCCAATTCATTGGATAATGATATATAGTTAAAGAATATGTTTTCTCCAAAGAGATTTAGGTAATATATTATGTTGGGTATTCTAAATGTAACCATAAAGGCTACTCCCAATGTAGTTGTCAAAACTAAAATTTATATATGATATAGATTCCATAAGTTACATTTACGATTTATTATTACTAATAATTTTTTTTTGAATATTATGATTTTATAAGGTATGTTAAAGAACTTATGTTTTATGGGTGAAAAGTATGATTTTGTGAAAATGTTTTCCTGAGTATAAATTATTTATGGAATAAATATTTCATTCTTTATTTTATATCCCTTACTAAGTTTTTTTTTCAAATCCCATTTTTTTGAAATGTTTTCCATATGGTATAAGGATGGTTAAGAGAATGGAATCAATTGATATGAATGTTATGAAGATTTCTATCCAGAAAAAAAATCTTTTTTTAAAGAGTTTTATATTGTGAAAAATGGATATTGAGTAGAAGATTATACATTGTAATATTTGAGTTATTATGTAATATTTACTAACTAATTATCTAAAACTATAATCCCAAAAATATCATTAATGTTTATTTATGAATTAACTCATGATTATGTACCATTTAAGACCAGGGCCCTATAGTTGTTATCAGATGTATATTTAGATACATTTCGATGTTAGGATATTATTAATAGAATATCTATAAATTATCTTTTTTTGTAATGATATATCATTTGAATATTACCAGTTTTTTTATCTAAGATATGTATATTAATAATGGTTTTCTACAAAAAAATTGGGTAGTTGTGTTGGGATGACATCCATAGGAAAACAACCTTCCAAATTAGCAACATGAGATGGTTTTGATCGGAACCAAATTTTTTTTTGTGATAGTGCAGTTGACTCATGTTATAAATTGTGGTGGTATCAATGCTCGAGATTAGCTAGATAAACCTTAGAGAAACATATCAAAATTCGAGCATTTCATGAGTCAACATTCTTGATCATTCATAAGATCATCTAACCCTATACCAGTAAAATGGTGGATTAAACCACTAGAAAAGATTTTTTAATGTAATAGGGTGTTCATGCATTCAAAAGGTTAGTCTTTTTGTTTACCATTTTGATGGTGAAGCCAATTATTGGTGGTTATTGGTTATGAATATCAGGTACATTTAAGAGATTTATGCTCTTTATTGAGATTAATTCAATAGTATGCTCCTTGAGAAATATTTTCTTAAGGTGGTTCGACTTAGGATATAAATAAAATCTTGGAATTGAGGCAATATAAGGACTCAATTTCTTCTTATAAAGAAAAATTCACTCAATGGGAAATGTATTCCCAAAATTTCATCTAGGATCTTGATAGTAAAATCAATCATTTTTACTCAGGATTAAATCCAAAGTATCGAAGGGTGTTGAATTCTCCTATGTTAAAAAGTTATGAGTTTTTTTTGGATGTTTGGAGAAGGTGGAAATGAAGATTTCTGATGATCACGTGTTCTTCGAAAACTAGCAAACAACTGTTCTAGGTTTTAAGAAAAAGGGAAGAATCCATCAAAAAAGTTTTATGGTAGGAATATTTAGTTTATTTTATTTTGATAATTTTTGTAAAAAAAATACACTAGATAATGCCTTATAAATATTGGTAAGTGCTTCCAGTGTGGTAAAATGGTACATAATTCTTGTAGATATACTAAAAAAGATCACATTACCAGAAAGATAAAACATAATTTATAGTTAGTAAAATGATTTAAATGTAATGATATTGGTCATTAATAAAATGAGTGTCTAATGAAGAATTTGAATGATGGAAAGAAGCTAGAATATAAGTAGAATGATGTGATGAAATCCTTGGAAACTACTTTAGCATATGTTGGGACATCAAATGAAGTTGTATCATATATATTGTTTTTTTATGATTATGAAAATGTGTTATTTGATTCAAGTTCAACAAATTCATTCATTTATGAGAATTTTTTTTAAATTGAAAATTCCACATTAAGAAATGAATCTACAACTTATGGTAAAAACACCTAAGAGAAATGTTGATGTAATAAAACATAATAATATTATTTTACATGTCTATGGAAAGAATTTACCTACAAACCTTGTTTATTTACCTCTAGTAGAGTTTGTTGATATTTTGGGTATGAATTGGATTTCTATTTAATATTCTAATATTTATTGTAGAGATAAAGAGTTTATTTTTAGAAAAAAAATCATTTTGTGTAATTTAATGAACCATTAAAATTGATAATATTTCAGAAAGTTAAAAAACTATTAAAATATGTAAATTTATGTTACCTTGTACATATTATTGAAAATAAAGGAAATATTCATATTAATGATGTTCTAATTTTAAATGTGTATATATATGTTTTTCTTGATGAGTTTTCTATTATTATACCTATTTAGAAGGGCTAATTTATTTTAACATAGTTCCTGATGTGAAGCCAATTTCAAATCCCCCTTATAGAATAACTCAAATTGAAAATTTAGAGCTGATGAAGAAATTACAGGACTTATTAGATAGAGGTTTCATTTGACCTTGTACATCCCCATGGGGTGAATCTATCTTTTTTGTTAAAAAGAATCATGGGTAAATGTAACCTTTCATTGATTATATATCCTTGAATAACATCAATATTAAGAACTAGTATACTAGGCCTCATATTGATGGTTTTTTTATTATCTCTAGGGAGCACAATATTTTTTTGAATGATGACTTCAGGTCCGGGTGCCATCAATGGAAAGTAAAGGGAGAACACATTCTGAAGACTACATTTCATACTAAATATGACCATTATAAGTTTTTAGTTATGTAATTTGGGTTAACTAATGCACCTATTTTATTCATAGATCTTATGAATTGAATATTCCTTAAGATCATGGATAAGTTTGTGGTTGATTTTATTGATGAATTTTTTTCATATTATTAAAATAAAGAGGAGCATAAAATCTATATAAAAGTTTTTTTTCAAACCTTAATAGAAAATAAACTATATAGGAAATTCAAAAAGTGTGAATTTTGGAAGCAAAAATTTCATTCCTTGGTTACATTATTTCTAAATATTGAATAATTATTGATCCTACTAAAACAAAAGTTGTGGAAGAATAGCCGAGACCCAAAAATATAATCGATATTCATAGTTTTCTTGGTATAATAGGTTCTTTCTGAAGGTTTGTTGAAATTTTTTACAGTTATCTAGCCAACCAACTATGTTATCTCAAAAAGGTGTTATGTTCATCTAGATAAAATAATGTGATGATTATTTTTAGAAATTGAAGAGTAGATTGGTGAATGCTTTATTTTTGTCACTACCTTCTAGAAATTATGAATGTGTTATCTACAATGATGCTTTATTGAAATGACTTGGTTGTTTCTAAATGAAAAATGATCAGGTGATTGCTTATATGTCACATCAGTTGAAAACTCATGAGTTAAATTACCCTAAACATGATTTGGAATTAACTACTATTTGTTTTCTTTGAAAATTTGGAGACATCATCTCTGTGGAGTAAAATGTGAAATATATAATAACCATAATGTTTTTTAGTATATATTCACATAGAAATAATTGAACATGAGAAATAGAATATTGTTGGAACTAATCAAGGATTATGATTTTTGAATTCACTTACATCCTAGAAACGAAAACAATGAGGCTGATTACTTGAGTTGAAAAAGTATTGCTACATTAACGATGTTACATTAGGAACATGACCCTTTTATTAATGATTATATAATATCTGGCATAGATTTTTTTGGTGTGGAAAATTCCTTTGTTTTTTTAATGTTTTTGTGAAATTATCTCTATTAAACAACATTAGTAAAGAATATAAGGAATATAGAGAATTGAATAAAAAGTTAAAATTAGTTCAAAATGGTAAGTTTCAAAAATTTATAATTTTTAAAAATTGGGTGCCTTAGATTTCGGAATATGTTATGTGTGCCTTGTGATTCGTGATAGAGTAATGAGTTGTTATATGAAGCTCTTAGTTATCTACTTTCAGTCCATCCTGGTAGTACTATGATGTATAGAGACCTTTGGGAGTATTACTAGTGAGATTAAATGAAATGAGATATTTCTGACTCTACTATGTTGCATTTTAATTTTTATCAGGTTAAATAAGAAAAACAGTTTACAAAGGGTATTCTTCAGCCTTTTCCAGTAATATAGCGGAAATTGGGAAAATATCTATAGATTTTATAGTGGGATTACCAAATAATAATTGAGTTCACAATATGATTTGGGTTAATATGGATAGATTGACTAAATCTTCTCATTTTCTTCCAATTCTTGATACACTGTCTCTTAATCAAGTTTCTCAGTTCTATATTAATGAACCGGTTAGGTTACATAGATTTAATCTCTCTATTGTATCTAATTGTGCTTCTAGTTTCAATTCTAAATTTTTTAAAGTCCTTTAGATGTCATTGGGAACTTAATTAAATTTCAGTATAGTTATTCATCATCAATCAAATCGGAAGTTAGAAAAAAAAGTCAGAGCTTTAAGGATATTCTAAGTTCAAGTTAAATGAATTACAATGTAATTTGGGATCAATATATTTATTTGGGTTAGTTTAATTATAATAAATGTTTTCATTATAGAATATATATGGAACCATTAGAAGAATTTTATGGAAAGATGTTCAGAAATCTATCTTTTTGAAATGATATTATGGAAAGAAAGTTTATGAGACCAGAATTGGTTAAAGAGATGGTAGAAAATGTTTAGTGGATACATAAACACATGAGGATTGGTTAAATTAGGCAAAAAAAATTATGTGTATAACTAGAGGAAGAATCTGTCTTTTGATGTAGGTGATCATGTCTTTCAAAAAGTTTCTCCATGGAAAAGTGTGATTCGTTTTGGTAAGAAGGGTAATCTCAGTCCAGGGTTCATTAGACCATATGAAATCTTATATAAGGTTGGATCAATTTTTTACCAAGTTTCATAACCACTAATTTTATTCCAGGTACACAATGCCTTTCATGTTTCAATGTAAAGAAAGTATATACTAGAACTTTCTCATGTTTGGAGTCCAAAAGTAGTTCATTTGGAAGAGAATATTTCTTATGAGGAACAGTCAGTCCAGATTCATGACCACAGAGGGAAAGTGTTTCAGAATAAGTTGATCCATAACATGAAGGTTTTTTTGGAAAACCCTTACGGTTGAAGAGGCAACATGGGAATCTAAATATTTTATGAGGTAGAAATACCACCCAGGAATTTGGTAAATAATTCAAATTACGAGGATTCAATTTCCAAAAGGGGAGAAGGACGTAACACCTCAGGTAATGATAGAATTATACATTTTCATATATATTAATATTTTTGAATTAGATATTAATTTTACATTAAAGGTAGAGATTTCTCTTATAATATACATGAAAAATAATGATAGGTTTCTTTGAAATATTATGTTTCACACAAGACTGAGTTATACCAAAAAAATACAATATTATTATTCTCAATGGTTATTAATGCCTTCTTATTGTATTTAAGGTAATAAATTGAACTAACTATATTATTTTTACATATATTTTTTAAATGTTTTTTAATTTCTTCTAATTGAATTTAAGGGGACAAAATAAGAATAAATCCAATATTAAGCATAAAAATCATTAATATTCTTTAAAGGTAGATTTATATCCTATTGATGGAAAACCCTTTTAAATTTTATCTTTTTAGATTTTTATAAATTTGATATGACAAATTAAACTTCTTATTGGGAATATAGAAATCAAAATATACTTTTATTGAATTTTTGGTATTTTTTGAATAATATTCATTTTTTAATTTAATATTGAATAAATCAATATTTTAATTCAAAACTAATTTTACATATGATTTATTTATTTAGTTAGGTTATCCTTTTAATTGGTTTTAAAGTATAATTAAATAAATAACTTATCATTTAATATAATTTTTATCATTAGAATCAATTTTTTATTGAAATAGGATCTAAAAATATTTTGAAATTTTGAGTGTTTTTACGTTAAAACATTGTTTCCTCAATGTGTCAACGAGATTAATTTTGAAACTAGATTTAGTTGCTTTTCTGAAATGAATTTTAAAAAATGGAAATAAATTATTGTAATCAGTATAAAAATGTGTTCTAATATGGTCAAAATAATTATTGGTGAATTATAACAACAATATTTTATATACTATGGTTAAAGTTAAATGAGGTAATTTGAGGTAAAAATTATATTATAATAACATAAAACTACCTGAAAAATTATCCTAATCTTATTGGATGAGTTATTTTCAACCATGAAAATATTGGGGATAAAATTGGGGCCTTTTTATGCCACTTGGGAGTGATTATGACATCAACAACATTTTATTGAAAGTGAAAACAAAGATGTCATGAACATGTATCTTATTACTAATACAATTTTAATTTGGAGTTTTATAAGATTTATATTTAACTATAAATATTAATTAAAAGTATAAAGATATTACATATATTATTAAAAATTATTTATAATTATTTGACATTAAATAATTAAATTTTATTATGACACAATAATAATGGAGTAATAGATTTGATAAAGGATAAATCAAGTAAATGATATTAATAATATTAAAATAAATATAAATTTACATATTGTATTCCATCCTTGATTTTTATAGATTACTTAGCAATGTTATTGATGAATTAAATTAGTTTTTTCAATGTAATAATGTTGTTATGATTTTTTAAAAAGTCAGGTAATGAATAGTGTCAAAAATTGACATAATTTATATTTTAAAATATAAAATATTTAATTAAATGAATTAAAATTTCCAAAAAAACGAAGTTTCCACCAACTATATCTGTTAAATTTCTAAATAACATTAATAACTCATTAATTTGTCCTTTTATAGGTTATGAAAATTATTTTAACTCTCAAAATGTAGATTACTCAATAAAATAGTAAGAGTTAAAAATATTAAAACATAAAGATAATTATTAAAAAAATATAGAAAACATTTATGGTTTTTATTATATGAATGGATTTCAACCCATAATAATCATATATTAAAAATAAATCATCTTGTACTAATTTAGAATATAAAATGAATTTAAATGAATTTAATACTTTTAATAATTCCAAGAGTTCCCCTCCACTCTACTTTAAAAAGTCACATTTATTCTCTATTACTTACACTTTAAAAACATTTAGTTGGGCCAATATTTTCCCAAACACCTTCCTAGTTTCCCTATCCCCATTATTGGGTCTTTATTTTTTGTAGAACAACCTTCTTAGAGGTGTTAATGTTTTAAAAAAGGTGATCATCCATTGGAAATGAGTATAAATATAATATATGATGAGTTATACTCAAGGTAAGGGACTTCATCTCAATATCCATTTATTCAGGAATATGTTGATGTCATACACTGCCTTATTTTATATAGTGAATAATCAAAACCTTTGAGTCTTAATTTCAATCAAATTTATTCAGAATAAATCTTTTTATACAAAGCTTTTTACTAAACAACAAAAAGGAATGTTCTTTTCTAACGTATATGACGATGTTGACTTTTCTACCATTGTGAACATTATTTGAAATTTAGCTTACTCTACACGATGTAATGTTTTTAAAGGAAAAATAAATTCTGTATTACTTTTTAAGGTATTTTGGTTTTTAAAATAGTTTTAATAAGGGATTGATTATATAAATATCTTGAAAATCTATCTTGTTATTGCAAAGTGGAAATGTTATTTTTCCATTATGCACGTTTTATATATTATGATTTTTTTATGGTTATTGGGAATTCCTTATATATATTTGTGGTTCCATGATAAACCAAGGGGGTAAGAGCTCGTTATAGCTCTTGAATTCATTTTGTAATGAGATGGAGTTAAAGGATAAGGTTTCTCCAAATAGATTTAAGAAAAATACTGTGATGAGTATTCCAAATGTAACCATGAAGGTTCCTAACTATGTAAGTGAGGAAGATAAAACATAAGTATTATATGGATTCTACAATTTAACTTTATGATTTAAAATTTCAAATAATGTTTTTAAAAACATTATGATTTCATTTGGTATCTTAAAGAACATATGTTTTGTGGGTGAAAAGTATGATTTGGTGAAAATGTTTTCATGAGATTAAAATATTCATGGACAAACAGTTTCATTCATTGTTTTATATCCCTTACTGAGATTTTTGTGATCATACAAAGTTTTTGAAAGGTTTTTAATGGGGTATAATAATGGGTAATGTAACACTATAATATTTCATAGTGTGTTACTTCTTCAAAATAATTCAATAACTTGCACAACATGCAGCACTGAGTTCAAGCGCACCATGACTTACCAAACAAGCCGTTTAAAAGAGGTTATGAATAGTATTAACAAAATTTTGAACTTTATATAATACTTATAAAATTAGAATCCATATTATTAGTTTCTTAGACATAATTTAAGAAAAAATTCAATTTTTTCAGATAAAAGAAGTATTTTTCAAAAACTTCACTTTTACCAACTTTTAATAGTGAACCCCTTTTTTTAAATTTAATATTTTAAACTTTTATATATTCAATTTTACTAAATAAATTTATTCGTTAGAATGGGGACATAAAAAATTTACAAGGTAACACCCCAAACTTCCACGGTACGCTTCTCTTTGAATAATAGAGTAGCGTGTGTTGTACACAACTTCGAGATCTAACACACACTACAACCAATCAAACTAGGCGTTATGAATAGTAATACCTACTTTTTGAAATTTTATAAATTTTATCTCTCAAAATGGAGTTCATTTTTGGATTCGGAATATTGAATTTATCCTAGGGTGAAATTTTGGTACTTTTCGGATAACTTTTATATTTTCATGAATAGTGAAAATTACTAAATGTTAATTAAAAAAAAAATTATTCAAAATAATTAATAGTGGTAAATTATGAATTTGAGTGGTTTTAAAAGATATTTAGAATATATTTTTACCATTTAATACAATGTTGGTCATCGGACATAATTTCACAATTAAACCAGACATAAACAGGTGTTAATCTTTTGATAGTTATTATATCTTAAAAACATGCTTTTTGTTTTGACAGCGGGAAGTAATTTTAAATTAATTTATGCCACTTCTGTATTTTGAATTTGAAAATATGGATTCTATATTTGGAATCAGGATGCCCAAATTGTGTAAATAGGTATCTTTTATTTTTATACATTTTGAATAATTACTTCGGTAAATATTTTATTTACCATGGTTAAAGGGTAAATCCGGCAAATAAGGGTTAACAAATAATATTATAATAATACTAAATTACGCTAAAACATGTCCTAACTTTATTTGTGGATAGATGTCCTACCTTTGGAATATTTGGGTCAATTTTTGGGACCCCATGGAGCCACTTGTAGTTGATAGGGACACTTTATTTTAATTAAGATAAAGTAAATACAAAAATGTCAAAAGATTATATCTTTTAGAAAAAAAAATTTACATAGGATTATATATGTTATATTTTTGATTATAAATATTCATTAGAAATATAAGACTATTTCCTACATAATGATATTTTATTTATAATTTTTAGACAATGAAAATGTAAAAATATATATGACACAATAATGATGCAGTATTTTCCTTATTAATGAATGAATCAAATAATTGGTATTATAAAAGATAAAATAAATATAATTTGAAGGTTTTTATGACATAGACGAATTTTATTGGATAATATTACATGTTTTTATTACTTAAATAAATTTTTTTCGAATTAATAAAATTTTTAAGACTTTAACAAAAATCAATTATTGAGTAGTGTCAAAATTGACATAAATGAGTTTTTAAAACAAATATTTTATTATTAATTTATATTCTTTTCCTAAAAACCTATGGTTCAGCCAAAGGACTTATATAATTATTGTTTTTTTATTAATGGACCACTTGGGTGTCTCTTGGATGTATATAGTATGTTTATTAACTATATATTATAAAAATACAATGTGACATGGTAAGTGTTAAACTAATTAACCAAGAGTTAAAACTAAACGATAAGGTTAATATAATGACACAAACCAGTCTAAAATCTATTTGTTGAAAGGATTTCGACCCATCCCCACATTAGACTTTGAATAATCCACTTTGGATCCATTAGAAACCAAATATGAAATTATTATAAATTAATACTTTAAGTTTTTTCTAAAGAACCCCCCCTCCACCTTATAAAAGGACCCAACTTCTAACCAATTTGTCACACCTTCATAGACTTTTGGTTCGTCCAACCCCTGACCAAATACTCTCTCAACTTCTCTCACTTAATCGTAGAAGCCTTTTTGTGATCAGAAAGACAACCTATGGAGCCCTTTTGATCAAATCAAAATGAAGAACCCGAAGAAGATGTAACGTCTTTACCACCCTCTTTAAAGTTCCTTTCTTCTTCAACATATTCTTTCCTTGTTATTTCTATTCTAAAATAATAAATCCAGTATGTTATATATACTGTGATGTTATTATAAATATGTAACAAACAAATTCATTATTCTATCCATCTCTTGAATGACATGTCACCATACATGCGTACGTACAGCATATCGTCTCCACGTTGTGGTGTAATTGTAATTCAATATATTATTCTTTAGATGGTTATAATAATGATGTATAATTCATTTAAATAATAAATATAACATGATAATGATTCTGTATATATGATATACCATCCAATTATATATTATTTTAATATCAAAAGAATGATATTTTCGCTCGTGCGTACGTACGGATTATCGTCTCCACGACGCGATGAGATTCATTTCCAAGTTCACCATTCATCGACAATTATAAAAATATATATTACTAATAAGTATGTAATATATGACATAATAATGATACTGGAGATATATATATTTTATATATATAAGTATTTATGTACTTACATATATCTTATTCACTTACTTCCGTTCAATACTATATGAAAACAGAAACATCATTTATGCGTACATACGGACTACCGTATCCATAAACGGTGTTTTCTATTTCATATATATGTCTATTATAAATATTTATATTCTAAATATATATGATATATTTATCATGTTTTATATTCTGGGAGTATTTAAATCATGATCTAAGTGATAAAATCAATAGTAACAAGGTAAAACGCTTACGATAAAGAAAACAATTATTACCTAAAATGTTAATTTAACATGGAAATTATTATTAAATGGTTAGTATAAAGTCATAAATGAATCATGTATGATATCATAAATATTAATATGGTTCTGGTATAATTTTATAAGATACTATGATCTTCATACATGAGGTTAAACGTACCCTCGACTAAAGGAAAGTGCAAGGTAAGGGGTTTTCATCTCACTCCTTATTATCGTGAGATTCATGCCATATTGCCTCTATTACCTTTTGTGTGGTGTATGTACTTTCCATAATTTTATTCTTTATGTAATACAATTTAATTTATGTGTATTTACATATTCATTGTATGACTCCTCTTTCATGGGTTTTATGTTTCGTAAGTTACCAAATTGGTAAGGGTTAATTCCTCAATCTCATTATTATCCGATATTGTTTATGTGTAAGTATTTACAAGGACATTTTTATCATCTATGTCCATTTTTCATAAAAATGATTTCAAAATGAATATTTTAAGGATTTTGAAAGGTACACTTTATCAGGATCATAATTTCAAATGTTTTAAAGATTTATCTTTCTAAATCTAAATAATTAATGTCCATGTTTTCAAAATTATATTAAGGATTTATTTATATGGACATGAATGTTTTGAAATGATAATTCTTTTCAAAAGTTTCAAAGTGGTATGGGAAACTTTGATTCAAAAATCTATTTTAAATTACTTCTTTTATAAATTTGTGACTTTTAAATGATTTTACAAAAAAGATATTTCTCTTAAAAAGTTTTACTCATCATTTTCATCTATGTCAACATCCTTTGATGGATTTTAAGAATATTTGAAGTTGATTTATTATAAAAAAACTTCAATTGAAGGTTTTTTGATATGTTTTACTGTGGATGTGTTATTTTTAAATCATTCATGGTTTATGGAGAATGTATTGACATTTCGTATGCTAGTTTCAATACGAATGTTTATGTTTTGTTTAAACCTATTCATATGAGGAATGCATTGGACTTAGTAAGTAACGGGTAGAGCCCACTATATCTCCTCGATGCATCGGTAGGTCTCATGAGACAAACTACTGTCTTGGCACAAGGCCTTGACAAAATCTTATTTGTATTCTTGGAATGAGGCCTTGGCTATGTGGTTATGATAATCTGGAATTATGCATTCCATCATTATGAAAGTGGTTAGTGATATTTCATGTGATTATTCGACTAGTAGAATATCCATGTGAATATGTAAATGGCATTATTTCATTTTATTTTTTCCATATTATGCTTAAGTTCAAGTTTAAAAGTCTTTTGTTATAGTTATACATTGCCTTAAATGTTTATTCTTATTTATGAAAGTTTCTACTATATTGTTTACCCTTACTGAGCGTTTGAGCTCACCCCTTTCTATGTTTTATTTTTCCCAGGATTCCAAGAAGTGTATTGTGATTGATATGCAGGCTTATGAAAAGGGAATAATGGCATTCATAAATGATTATTTATGTTTTTTGTATGTTATAAAGTGTAATGTAACATTCATGTATGTAATCTATTTTCCAAGATTTCTAAATTGATTGGTCCTTTGGGACTTGATTCCTTGTAATCATGCCAATGTATTAAAATAATGCATCGACTCTGGGTAACTAGGGTCGGGGTGTTATAGTTGGTATTAGAGGAGGTTTAGCAATAAACTTGGAATCTATATTTAGATAAAATCTGATTAGAGTACATAGACCTAATATAGACTTTTTGGATTAGTATAGAAGAACATCCTAGAATTTTGGTATTGTATAGATTTTGTGAGTTTTCCAAGGAATAGATCCTTGTCTGGATACGAGCAGGTAGAGGCCAATCTAGCACAGATGTACCTAGGGGTAAAACCCAAAAACACCGCTTTGAGATAGACTCGAATGAGAACTGGTGCACGACAAAGGGTCTTTCTGCACTCTTGGTTACGACACTCCTGGGGGATATGCTTAGGATAATTATCATTTTCATTACAAACCATTATGAAGGGTTTATGTGTATATACTTCCTCAATGAAGACATTTTTATGATTATGGATTATATCCATAAACTATTTAATTTATGTTAAGTGTTTTACAAGTTTGGGATTAGGTATTTCTATTCATAAACTAAACTAGTGTATGGCATTGTTTAGAAATGGCGTCCATTAGAAGGAATGAGAGCTCCGGCAATGCACCTAATCCAAAGAGAATGATGGATCATATCTTTCATGGTCTTAAGAAAGAATTTATAAGAGAAATAGTCTCCCATGTATTATCATCATATGAAGAAATAATATAATGTGTTGATAGGATAAGTAAAGAGTTTACTGAGTCCTACGACTTTGAAGGGAAGCAAGAGAAGAAAAGGATAGAAGAGAAAAAGATGGATAAAGGGAAGAGGGAAAAGAAGAATTTCCCATATGTGATAACTGTGGGAAGAAACACCCTGGAACATTCCTAAAAGGAATGGGAGTTTTTTATAAGTGTGGAGGAAAAGGGCACCAAGTACGTGATTGCAAGGGTGAGAAAATGGTTTCAAATGTACAATGCTTCATTTTCAAGGAGTTTAGACACTACACAAACCTATGTCCTGGTCATTAGACTATGCCGAAAATCATGCTTTTGGATAATAATCAAGTTATGATACTACCACAGATGATGAAGAATTATTATAGTTCTTATGTTGATTATGTCATTTGAGTGTTGTATCAACAATGTATTGGTTATAATAATTATAGAGTATATAAGGATTATACTACAATACTATTTCATTTAGGACATGAGATTGTGTGAAACAAAGAAAAGTGACTCAATAGTTGGTTAAATTTTTTGGAAAAAATATGTTTGAGAGAAAGATAAACCATAATATGGTTTCGATACCGAGGTAGTGACTTTAGAATAATACATGATTGATTTGGATAAATTATATTGGATATTCTTGACTACCTTGAAACTGATTAATGATTTGTATATTCCATTATAGTTGGGGTTTACAACATTTTTGGATTGAAGGAGTATATCTATTATTCTTTAAGGAATAAGGGATCATGAATGTAATTAATAAGGTTTTATTGTAATTCAGGATGTTGCAGTGTTTTAAAAAAATTCATGATGAAGGTGTTCACATGTTATTACGTGGAAAAAAGGATCTTCATTGTGTTTACCTTCCTTATAAATTTTAGACATAAGTATTTTGGATAGTTCTAGTTTGGATTATTTTTGGATTTCCATAAAAGTACAACCTGGAGGTCGTGCGGCAACTCGTCGCGTCCAGCAAGGCTACGAGACTCGATCCCACAACTGAAGGGTGACAAGGGTTTATTACCACTGGCCCATGTGATGTCCTGGATTAAATAATGTAGTTTTTTTAAAAAAATATCTAGTAGATGAATTATAAATTCATTTTTAGAACCCTATAAGAATAGGATAAATAGAATATATTCTTTTACGTTCTATTATCTTCTAGAGTGAAAGATGAGTTTGTGTTAGAAATTAGTTAAAGGATGGAACTATACTTGTCAAGAATATATTTTTCTTCTTCTCTTATTCTATAATGAAATTAATTCTTATACTTTATTTAAGGGATCCTAAAACCAAAAATTTGTTATCCTAATACCCTATGTTTTGTTGAACCGATGGTACTTCAAATCATCATAGATTGATGAATTTAAGGACCTCAATTTTACACTTGTTTGTGATTGATGACCTCAATCACTACCTTTAAATATTTATGTTTTCCTCCAATTATATGTCTCTAATTTCCACCTATTATCTCCTACTAGAGATCATAATTTGGTGGTGACCCTTTCATTTATCTTTTCCTCTTATTAAGACTAAATTTTATTAACCCAATTTTTATGTGGGTTTTCCAACAAAGATATTTTCTATTTTCAACCTTTTATTTTTGAAGTACAATTTCAAATTTCAAGGACGTAATTTATTGAAGGAGGGTATAATGTAACACCCCAGGATTTCATAGTGTGTTACTT
Organism: Viscum album; assembly: GCA_963277665.1. Lineage (NCBI taxonomy): Eukaryota > Viridiplantae > Streptophyta > Magnoliopsida > Santalales > Viscaceae > Viscum > Viscum album. The sequence goes on from OY728125.1 coordinate 1,943,896,011, forward strand.
CTTCAAAATAATTAAATAACTTTCACTAAATGAAACACCGAGTTCAAGCACACCATGACTTACCAAACAAGTCATTAAAAAGAGGTTATGAATAGTATTAACTAAATTTTAAACTTTATATAATCCTTATAATTTTAGAATCCATATTAGGAGTTTCTTAGAAATAATGTAATAACAAATTCATTTTTTTCAGATAAAAGAAGTATTTTTCCAAAAATGCACTTTTACCAACTTTTAATAGTGAACCCCTTTTTTAAATCCAATATTTTAAACTTTTATATATTCAATTTGAGTAAATAAATTTATTCTTTAGAATGGAACATCAAAAATTTACGAAGTAGCACCCCAAGATTCTATAGTACGCTTCTCTTTGAATAATACAGTAGTGTGTGTTGTACGCAACATCGAGTTCTAACACACACTACAACCAATCAAACTAGCTGTTATGAATAGTAATACATACTTTTTTGAAATTTTATAAATTTTATATCTCAAAATGGACTTCATTTTTGGATTCGGAATATTTAATTTATCCTAGGGTGAAATTTTCATACTCTTCGGATAACTTTTATATTTTAATGAATAGTGAAAATTACTAAATTTTAATTAAAAACAACTTTTTTAATCAAAATAATTAATAGTGATAAATTATGAATTTGAGTGGTTTTAAAGTATATTTAGAATATATTTTTATCATTTAATACAATTCTGGTCTTTAGACATAATTTCACAATTAAACCGGACATAAACAGGTGTCAATCTTTTGATAGTTATTATATCTTAAAAACAAGCTTTTTGTTTTGACAACAGGAATTAATTTTAAATTAATTTCTACCACTTCTGTATTTTTAATTTGAAAAAATGGATTCCATATTTGGAATCAGGATTTCCAAATTGTGTAAATAGGTATCTTTTATTTTTAGACATTTGGATAATTATTTTGGTAAATATTTTATTTACCATGGTTAAAGGGTAAATTCGGTAAAAATGGTTTAAAAATAATATTATAACAATAATAAATTACCCTAAAACGTGTCCTAACCTTATTGGTGGATATATTTCCGACCATGGTCATCTTTGGGTCGATTTTTGGGACCCCATGGAGCCACTTGTAGTTGATAGAGACACTTTATTTTAATTAAGATAAAGTAAATACAAAAACGACATAAGCTTATATATTTTAGAAAAACAATTTTTACATAAGGTTATATATGTTATATTTTCAATTATAAATATTCATTAGAAATATAAAATTATTTCCTACATAATGATATTTTATTTATAATTTTTAGACATTGAAAAAGTAAAAATATATATGACACAATAATTATGCAGTGTTTTCCTTATTAATGAAAGAATCAAATAATCGGTATTATAAATGTTAAAATAAATATAATTTGAAGGTTTTGATGACAAAAACGAATTTTATTCGTTAATATTACATGTTAGTATTTCTTAAATGAGTTTTTTTCTAATTAATAAATTTGTTAAGACTTTAACAAAAAACAATTATTGAGTAGTGTCAAAATTGACATAAATTAGTTTTCAAAACAAATATTATATTATTAATTTATATTCTATTCCTAAAAACCTAATGTTCAGCAAAAGGACTTATATAATTTTGTTTTCATCATTAATGGACCACGTGGGGGGTCTATGGATGTATATAGTATGTTTATTAACTATATATTATAAAAATACAATGTGACATGTTAAGTGTTAAACTAATTAACCAAGAGTTAAAACTAAACGATAAGGTTAATAGAATGACCCAAACCTGTCTAAAATCTATTTTTTGAAAGGATTTAGACCCATCCCCAAATAATACTTTTAATAATCCTCTTTGGATCTATTATAAACCGAATATGAATTTATTATAAATTAATACTTTAAGTTTTTCCTAAAGAGCCCCTCCTTCCCCTTATAAAAGGACCCAACTTCTAACCAATTATTCATACCTTAAAAGACTTTTGTTTCAGCCAAACCATAACCAAATACTCTCTAAACTTCCCTAAATTAATTATAGAGTCCTTAGTTTGATCATAAATCCAACCTCAGGAGCCCTTTTGATCAAATCATATGGAAGAACTCGAAGAAGAGGCAATGTCTACACCACCCTCTTTAAAGTTCCTTTCTTCTTCAACTTCTTATTTCCTTGTTATTTACATTATAAAATAATAAATCCAATATCTTATATATACTGTTATGTTATTATAATTATGGAACAAACAAATTCATTATTCCATCCATCCCTTGAATGACATGTCACCATACGTGCGTATGTACGGCCTACCGTCTCCACATTGTGGTGTAATTGTTATTCAATATATTATGATTTAGATGGTTATAATAATGATTTGTAATTCATGTAAATTATAAATATATAATTATAATTATTCTGTATATATTATATACCATCCAATTATATATTATTTTAATATCAAAAGAATGATATTTTCGCTCGTGCGTACGTACAGATTACCGTCTCCACGACGCGATGAGATTCATTTCCAAGTTCACCATTCATTGACAATTATAAAAATATATATTACTAATAAGTATTTAATCAATGACATAATAATGATACTATATATATATATATTTATATATATAAGTATTTATGTACTTACATATATCTTATTCACTTAGTTCTGTTCAATACTATATGAAAACAGAAACAATGTTTATGCGTACGTACGGACTACCGTCTCCATAAATGTTGTTTTACATTTCATATATATGTCGATTATACATATTTATATTCTAAATATATATGATATATTTATCATTTTTTATATTCTCGACGTATTTAAATCATAATCTTAGTGATATAATCAAGAGTAACAAGTTAAAACACGTACGATAAAGAAAATGATTATTACCCAAAATAATAATTTAACATGGAAATTATTATTAAATGGTTAGTATAAAGTCAAAAATGAATCATGTATGATATCATAAATATTAATATGGTTCTTTTATAATTTAATAACATACTAAAATCTTCGTACAGGATGTTAAATTTACCCTCGACTAAAGGAAAGTGCAATGTAAGGGGTTTTCATCTCACTCCTTATTCTAGTGAGATTCAAGCCATATTGCCACTATTACCTTTTGTGTGGTGTTTGTACTGCCCATTATTGTATTCTTTGTGTAATACACTTTAATTTATGTGTATTTACATATTCATTGTATGATACCTCTTTCATGGGTTGTATGTTACGTAAGTTACCAAATTGGTAAGGGTTAATTCCTCAATCTCATTATTATCCGAGATTGTTTATGTGTAAGTATTTACGAGGACATTTTTATCATCAATGTCCATTTTTCATAAAAATAATTTCAAAATGAATATTTTAAGGATTTTTAATGTTAATCTTTATCAAGATCATAATTTCAAATGTTTTGAAGATTTTTCTTTCTAAATCTTTTTAATTAATGTCTATGTTTTCAAAATGATTTTAAGGATTTATTTATATGGACATGAATGTTTTGAAATGATAATTATTTTCAAAAGTTTCAAAGTGGTATGGGACACTTTGATTAAAAAAACTTATTTAAATTACTTCCTTTATAAATGTGTGACTTTTAAATGATTTTACAAAAAATATATTTCTCTCAAAAAGTTTTACTCATTATTTTCATCTTTGTCAACATCCTTTGATGGATTTCAAGCTTATTTGAAGTTGATTTATTATAAAAAACTTAAATTGAAGGTTTTGTGATATGTTTGACTGTGGATGTATTATTTTTATAACATTCATGGTTTATGGAAAAATTATTGACATTTCGTATACTTGTTTTAATATGAATATTTATGTTATGTTTAAACCTATTCATATCAGGAATTCATTGGACTTAGTAAGTAAAAGGTGGAGCCCGCTATAGCTCCTAAATGCATTGGTAGGTCTCATGAGACAAACTAGTGTCTTGGCATGAGGCCTTGAAAAAATCTTATTTGTAGTCATGGCATGAGGCCTTGGCTACGTGGTTATGATAGTCTGGCATTATGCATTCCATCATTATGAAAGTGGTTAGTGATATTGCATGTGATTATTCGACTAGTATAATATCCATTTGAATATATAAATAGAATTATTTCATTTTATTTTTTACATATTATGCTGAAGTTCAATTTTAAAAGGATTTTGTTATAGTTATACATTTCCTTAAATGTTTATTCTTATTTATGAAAGTTTCCGCTCTATTGCTTACCCTTACTGTGCATTTGAGCTCACCCCTTTCTATGTTTTATTTTTTTCAGGATTCCAAGAAGTGTATTGTGATTGATATGTAGGGTTAATACAAGGTAATAATGGCATTCATAAAGGATTATTTATTTTGCTTTGTATGTTATGAAGTGGAATGTAACATTCATGTATGTAATCTATTTTATAGGACTTTTAAACTGGTCGGTCCTTCGGGACTTGATTCCTTTTAATCATGCCAATGTATTAAAATAATGCACCGACTCTGGGTAACTGGGGTCAGGGTGTTACAGGTAATGGAAATGAAGAAGTAAATATTAATTTTATAAATATTTATATCAAGAAAAAAATTTCTTTTTTAAAGAATTTTATCTTGTGAAAAATGTACAGTGAGTATAAGTGTCTACTTTGAAATATTTGAGTTGTAATGTAATAGTTATGGCCTAATTATATAAAATTGTAAACGTAAAAAGATCCTCAATGTAAATTCTTGACTTAACTCAATATTATGTAATTATTAAGTTCAGGTCCATATATTTAAATTGGTGTTATTATCAATGATTGTGGGTTTGATGGGTTAAATATTATATGGAATAAAATGTTTACTATTTGTGTCTTTTATCAACCTCTTATTTTTTAAATGCATTAATTTAATAAATAGAATACATAAATATTCAAATAGAAACCTGGGATGTTACACATTCTCATTAAAGGTTGTCCAAAATAATTTTAAACATCTCATTAGGTACATGAATTCGATTTAGGTATCTTTTCCCAAGTACCCCTTTTCATGAGTAAGATCGATTCATGTTATATTAATAAAAACATAATGATTATCTCCTTCATTGATTTTTTGGATTGATGGATTGTTTTAATATGATTGAAGTTAATTTTTATAGAAACCCTATTATTTACTTGAGGCCCATTTTAGGATTGAACCATGTTTTTTCTATAGTTCCCATGAACGACCTTATTGATTTAAGCTACATTATATCACATTTTTTTACGTAACCTTTAATTTAAAAATTTTCATCATTTTTTAAAGAATATTAGTGGGGAAGTGACTTCATGACATGACCAAAACCTATGGGGGTATCTTGATCTATTATTATGTCGATTGTTCCACCCCAATCCCACCATCAAATGTCCAGGGAGTGTTAACCAATGATAAGAAGACAAAACACACATATAATTCTTTATCCAATACCAACCTCTAATAGAAAAATAGATACAATATAATAAATATCCATCAACCAAGAGTATATATCAAACAATTGAGTTTTATGCAATGCATGCATGATACATCACATGGTAAGTGCGTATACACATTGTCAAACACCAAATGAACTATACAAATGAAAAGGTATCAAAATAAAACATACATAAGACATTGTAAAGGTACTACACATTCATGTACTTCCTGATCAATCTAAAACTATTGAGATAACCCACACTATCATGAACCACCAAGATTCACAAGGTGTTCAATACAAAAAATTGACATCAACATTTCCACTAAATAACATCTCTAAAGTATCTTTCTTCTAAAAAATGAAATATTTGTGGGTGAGAATATTGTACTAGGGTGAGTATAAAAATACTCAGTAGGGTTCCCTAAAACCAAAAAGTAAAGAAAAATAAACAAGTTATCTCAAACTCTAAAAAATATAATGATAAATAATAATATAAAGAATGTATATATGCTCTCCAAATAGAATATTTAGGGACTTGGGAATGTCCTAATTATATATTATCTATCATAAAAATATTTTCATCTCATAAGAATAGGGATGATCAATGTACCAAAAGGCTCAAAAAGTAAAATTTAATATCTTCATTATAAGTTGTTTCCTAAAGGTAGAAAATTAATAATGAGCCATCATAGAACTCAGAAAATCGAAAATTCTCTTTTCTTTATACATTTATGTAAACTATATAAAAATATAGAGGGGAACTGACACCTTAACGAGTAATATATGCCGGTCAATGGAGTAATAATCCCTTATTTACTTAAAACCCCATCCCTGAAAAAAAACCACATCAACTCATATAATTTTTAATTAAGGATATGATCCTCATAGAAGATAAGTAACAATTTAGAGATTAACATACCATGATATAGGACTTATTCCTCATTGTGTAAATCACATTTAATAATAGATTACCTAATTATATGGATAGAGTACTTGAAATTTATGATTGGGGTAGTTCCTATCTTTATTTGTTATGTAGGGGACTCACACCTTATCGAAACAAAAGGAGTGTCGGTTTCATTACCTTTCTAGAGGACACATTCACCATGTATTATGGGTATCAATGAACTGTAATAAGAATATAAGCGACAAGTTCCCTATAAAAAACATTCCTCTATTGTGTTTTCTAACCCCATTTTCACAATTATCATATTTTATGAACCCATCTTTCATCCCTATAGAGTTATGTAACCCCAAACTAACTGAACCACCAAGTATCTCACCTCTAATTATGAAGGGTAATGTATCGTCATCTTTTATGTGAAAAAACTAGATAGAATATGTGTGTGAAAAAACATGATTTAGGGGTTAGAAGATATGTAAATTCACTATGTCTAGAAAGTTACATAAAATTTCCATTAGGGGAATAATACTGTAATACCTCAATAGTATCATAATTTTTTACCTCAGTCCACTTATCATGTTGGGGTTTTGACCTATACATAATATACAATAGTGTACATAGGGTATGGTAACATTGATTTTCTCAGTTGGGTGATGACAATACATGACAACATGAGTCATATTGATATAAAAAATGGGTCTTAATCCTAGAAACATCATGTAATACTAAGGGGTAGATAGTGTGTCCTCTACCAATAACCTAGTCAAGTCAGTGTAATATACAATTCATTTCATATCATCATCCATGTCATGATTGACTCTATGTTCAGTCAGTATAAATACATATACCTTATTCAACCCATAATTATAGGATTTATAACAACATTTTCACTTTCTTGCATTTTTAGGATGTTTTTAGATAATATATTTATTTAATTAGGTAAAATATTCATAAAATAGTGAGCATTTCTATAATGTATCCATTTATTTAACAAAAAACGTTCAGTGTAAATACACACATGCTTTATTCAAGGTAACTCCCATATCTAGAACTCTGAAATTATAAATATTTTTACTCATCCATAATCCATATGAAAAAAAAATTAAAATATCATATGATAAAAGAAAAATAATTAAGAGAAATAAATTAATAAAAACCCATTATACTATTTGTAAACCAGAAAAATCAATAAGAAATATTCTTGTTTCCTATAAAAACATTTCAACTCAAAAAATCATTTAATCTTACATTAAAAAACATAATTTCTTAATATATTTCATAGAAAAATTAATATTTATTCATAATGGAAAAATAATTATCATATGGGTTTCTTGAAAAATAATAAATCTCATGAATACATTTCCTTGAAAAAGAATCCTTTCACCTTTATTTAAAAATAAATAAAATTTCCATAAAAACATAAACTCATTTTCTTAACTTTTTCAATAAAAATATTTACATTATAAACCATATCAAGAATATTATTTATGTAAATTGGGACATTATCATTACATTCATCCTTAAAATATCCCATATAGTGGATTTACCTAACCAGATAATTCTCATATTTCATGGGTGTAACCAATCATCGGTAACCTTCATCATTATACCAAATGTATATGAAATCTATATCGAGCTCACCCTTCAAGATAGAGATATTGACCTCAACCATAATTTATATAAAATTCATAATAACAATTGCATTAATAAAACACACATATATTTTTATTTATTAATAAAACTCATTTAAATTGATATTCAATCACATTATCGATTACATTTTTTGTTATCTTATAATGATGTGAAAAATGATTTGTTTACTTAGAAATTTTTTTTTAATTACCAAAATATTAAAAGAAATAATTTCTTTGAAAATTTATATGGAAATATATAGATTAATTTTGATATTAAATAATGGATATAACAGTTACAAAAACTGGTCATGTTATATGCATTAAATAAAACATTCCTTTTACACATTGGTGAAAATGTCAGAAGGATTCATATGATAAATATTTAAAAGATTAATTTTTAAACATATTAAATATATATTAAATAAAATTGAAAATAATTTTTAACAATATTTGTTATATTAATAATAATATTCTTAGAATATTTTTATAAACCAGAATAAAGAGGTGAAATATTTGAAAAGAATACTTTAAACTATGGTTTCAAATAAAAAATATATATTACTTTTGAAACAAAATGATGTTTAAGAATATAAATTGAAATGGATTTGTAAAAAAAATTAATTACACTTAATTAATTATTAAATATATCCATAATTAAAACCATACAAAAACAAACATGTGGTAAAAATTCCATAAGTCTCATTGAAAGGAAATTGGGATGATAAATCCCTCACCTTAAGTATCGTCTATCTCTATAAGTTCATTATTAACTAAATAATTAGATCATATAATTTGTATACATTATTAATAAAAAATTTCATGTTAATTTCATTTTTATTATTCATTTTATACCATTTATTACCATGATTTATTAATTTACTAAAATGGTTAAGTTCACATTGTACATTTTCGAGTCATTTGGTTTATGACCTCAAAATAGATTCAATGTGTTAACCATGGTCAAAGTTTCATGGTTCCATTAACTCCATAATCTTTAACATACTATAATTATAATATTTATAAATTTAATATAATTTTAAAACCAACCATATAAGGTGGTAATAAAAAAATGAACTACATTATTTCATGTAGATAGTAGTCCATACGTGCTCATGAATGATGTTCTCATTTTTTACTTTGTGGAAAATAGGTAATATAGATAATATTTTACTTTTCAAAAATGAAAAATAAGTTTTAGATTTCATATTTCATAATTATTTACTTCGTTATGAAAAACCAAGTGAGTAGGTAATGAAAAATGAATCATATCTCTTTATGGAGGTTGTATTCTATATGTACCCATGAGCAACATTATCAATTTCCAATGGATAATAAGGTAAATAGAACTAGTAATATATTATCTTTATAGAATCATAATAATTTCATAAAATCTTTATATATTCCATAATTACCTCTTTTTAACCTTTAGTGTGAGATAATTATGGAATAAGAAGAGAATTGTTTTGTGGAGGTGGTATTCCACATGTATAACATGTGCTATTTTCATTTACTATAACAAGGAAAGATTTATAAAAATGTTGTTCCATAAATGAAATAATATTTTAGTTTATTTTTTATTTATTTTTCATTATTTTATAGTGGTTATAATATAATTTATGGAGTTTGAAGAAGAAATAAACTTTTAATTTTCAGGTTAGCACTTACATCCTCTCCTTGGATATCTGCATTTATATTACACATTAATACTTATATGATTGGTATTTCAAGATATACAGGACATCTAGGAAGTGGAAAGGGATGTGGGAGAGAGACTTTGGTAGGTTATTTATGATATATATTTCTAAAAGGTGTGATAAATAGATCATATGCAGTGCCCTTTTACATGTGGGAATAATGGCACACATGTAATTTTTCTAAACAATTAAACACTCTAAAGTATTAATCTGGTGAACATTACTCTAAAACTATAAAATATATAATATAAAGTAATAAGGGTATAAATATCATCATATAATAATAATTGAGATGAAATTTGGTGGCCTTATAAAAAAAATTAACTTATTTAACACAATTTATCCTTTTCAATGGTGGCACATTTTTACCATGATCATTATTCATAATTAAAAAATGAAATTAAACTCACAATTAAATTTTAACCTATTGATTCAAAATATAGATTCATTTTTAGGGATCCAATTTTTATAATTTATTTTATTAATTTAAATATATGTTCACAAAATACAATGAAAAGTAGTTTTTAGAAAAATGTGTTTTTAAACATAAAAATGATCATATAAAATTGTTAAATAAAATTTTTATTCATATAAAATTAGTTATATAATATTTAGTAAAATGTAACTTATTTTACTTTCAAAAAAAATGTAAAATATAATTTTAATTTTAAATTACTTGTTGAAATGAAATTAAATGATAGTGTTGAAAAAATTAGCATTTTTCAATATTCAATAAAAATCAACCATTTACTAAAACTAAATAAATTTTATAAATAAACTATAATGAAATGATGATTTCAAAAATTATATCCACATTTTTAATAAAATTTCTTACCGTATTAGAAATAATTTTTTATATCTATGCACAAAATATAATAAAACCCATTTCTAAAGAAAATGTATTTTTAAAGACTAAATTGGATTTATTGTCATTCATTTCCTAATAAAAATAATAAAATGGGTTTTAATTCATTAAATTGAATATATAATCTTATTATTTAATTATATTAATTTATAAATAAATATTAATTTAATCAATTACAATAAACATACATTGCAAACAAAAAAATAGTTTCATGAAAAATAAATCTTCTACCTTTATAAGATTGAATCGTAGTTTCAAACCAATTAATAATGAACATAATATTTATTATTAGATTTATTAAATTAAAAATTTATAATTATATTTAATAATATGTGTATTCCTATTCATACTTACCTAACCAATGGGTAGGTCATATTGTTCCTAATTCATTATAAATATTTCTATTTTTTATCATGGTACATCTAAGCTCATTATTATGTATAACACATGATATTAAAAATATTATCTAAATAAAACAAATTATTAAAGCATGGGGAGTTTAATTATACCCTCATTAAATAAATTAAACCCTTGTAATTTTATTTATTTTCCCATAAAAATTGTTTCAAACATTTTTTTTCTAAAAAATTTAACTATAGGAAGATAAAACATATGAACCTCATAAGAAAAAACTTTTCAATATTAAAAAATAAATATTTCAAAAAAATGGATAATAAAAAGGGATAATAATTAATCCTTTTGAAAATTATAAAACAAAAATAGGAAGGTAATCAAGAATAATACATAATCGGGTTCCCAAATAAGGATAACATTGAAGGAATGTAAAAATATGGACATGGAAGAGAAATCACTGATAAAGGGGATGTAAATTATATTTAATAATGTTATACATTAGAAAAAATTATTTTTTCAAGTAAAAATATTTGAATTAACATTTCATTTTCACAAAGGTATAATAGACCATCAATTCCTCAGAAATGATTACAAAAGGAAACAAATTTCATTTCATGATCATTTTTATAGAGTTTTAGATATTTTTTTCTATCAACATAGAGAACCTGAGAATATACACTTACCTGATTTTTTCATATTCAAAAGAAAAATTTCAACCTTGTCTTTCATCTATCAATTAGTTTCTACATATACGAAATAATTAATATCAAACATTAATTTTTTTATCTAAAGCACTAAAATTAGTGCTTAATGATTCGAAAGATCGACAAAAATTTGAAAATTTATTCCACCAATCATTATATCAAAACCAAAGACAAAAAAAATTTATAATAATATATTATAATAACAAATATGAATAAACCGTCATATGATGGAATAAAATATTAATCTTTAAAGCCACAACAATGGCATCCAAACATCAATATAAATCATTCTATAAATAACTATCCTTGAAACTACTCAAAATTTACCTAATAAAGTTAAAACCCCAAAAATTAAAACATTTTGTTCACATATTATTCCAAGATAAACAAAAAATTTATCTATAAATAAAATAAATCCCTCATAAATTAACCTAATAATAATTTAATTACCATAATCCTATAATCATCAAAATATGCTAATATTTCATATAATTAACTTTAATATCCATAAAGACAAAAATTAATAATAATTTTTTTCTAAAATATAACTTAGCATATACTCTAGAAATAAAATCTCATATTATTCATAAATATTTAAATTTAACTTAATAATATAATTTCCCCAATAAAATTAACTTCTTAAAAATACATTAATCTCATAGTCACCAAATCTCTTTTTAATCCCATGCCTATCATTATGATATAAAATGATCCAAAAATATAATAAACATTTTTCCTAATTAACCATAATTATCTTAACATAAATGATAATATTAACCCAAAAATTTATTAATACTTTTAAACATATGTTCAAAACATATTAAAACATTATTCCACAAATTAGCTTTTCACTAAAACATATATTAAACCCAATACTAGTATTCCAAAAAATGTATCTTTGAAAATCACTAAAAATATTAAAATCTCATTACATAAAACATAAAAAGGGGTATATAAGGCTTTAATATTATTATCAACAATGGAATTATTATCCCATGATGGTATCTAAAATTATTAAAATATCCACATTAGAATCATCCTAACCTCTAAATTTAATATATCTTTCCTCTCACATACACTATAATAATATGTATCATATTAATCATATTATTACATTATTAATTATAAATTTTCCAATTTATTATATTTCATGGATATTTTTAGTTTAGGGTTTTATATAATTGGATTCTACATTTCAAAAAAATGTTTATATTTCGACACAGTGTCCGTTTTCCCAAAAAAAAACAAATTCTTTATAAATAGAAATATTTTTGTTACATGGTAACTCCCATATATGGAACTATGGATTTATTAATGTTTACTAATCATCCTTACACCCTTTAAAAAATCATTCTCAAAACTGGGATGTGAAAAAAAAAATCTGTAAGGTAAATAAAATAATATAAATATGTTAGTTAATTTATAAACCTCAAAAAATCCATAAGAAATTTTAATTTTTCAATATAGATATGTGACGTCAAATATCAATTTAATTTCACTTGAAAAAAAATAATTTATTAATTTATTTTATAAAAAATTTCATATGAAATCTTAATGGAAATATTATAATCATAAGGATTTATATTAAAACATGAAATAAAATGAAAAGAGGTCCGATAAAATAAATCCTTTCACCATTATTTTTACATTAATTTCATAAAATTTCTTAAAACAAAAACTTATTTCATTTTCTTTTGAAATAAAAATATTTCCTTCATAAAACAGTGCAATAATATAATTGAAATTATAGTTATATTAATAATTACAAGAAACATTATAATGGAATCACCTAATAATATAATTCTCAAATCTCTTAGGAGGAACATATCAATAGTATACTCTATCACATTGCCCAATATATTGGAGAGATATATCAGTATCACCCATCATTAGATATATAATAGGCTCAAACATCATTCATTTAAAATTTTCATGAAACATATAATTAATAAAACAAAAATATATTTCACATTAATCATATAACCCATTTTAATTGGAATATATTCACATAAGTAATAAAAAAATTAGTCATCACATTAAGACAATAAAAAATTAGTTCCCTTAGAAAAGAATGTAACATTAAAAATTAAATTAATATTGAGACAAATAATTTCTTTGAAAATAACCATGTTAACATTCATATGAATATGAATAATAAATAACTATTTGGACCATGGTAAAATCACACAATCTGTATATGTTAAAGAAAAAATTATTTTTAACTTTGGTAAAAAAAATCAGATTTATCCATATAGGAAATATTTAAAGGATTTATTTTTAAATCTTCAAAAATAAATCCAAAATATGTTGAAAATAATAAAAAAGTATTTTATGTACATATAATAATATTCTATGAATATTTTTAAGAACTTGGATATGGATTAGAAATGTTGTAATGGAATACTTTAAAAAATATTTTAAAGAAAAAATACCTTAAGGATTTTATAACATTTGAAACAATTAAACATTAATGATAAAAATTTGACATGGATTTGTAAAACTTTATAATTATAGTAAATAGGTGATAAAATAAATACATAATTTATTTTATACACTATAAAAAAATAAAATTTCTGGTGAAAATGGAGTAAGTCTCAAAAAAAGGAAATTCAGATTAGAAACTTGTTACCTTAAGTGTAGTCATGTTTTTTATGTCTTAAAAATAATTAATAATAAAATTATATTAGATAAAAGAATTCATAATAAAAAAAATTATGTTCATTTCATAATTATTTTCATTTTAGTTCATTTATAATGAAGACTTATTTAGTTACTATTATAGTTATGTTCACAGTGGACTCTTTCTGATTATTTTGTTTATAACCTCAAAAAACATCAGTGTGTTGAATATGGTCAAAGGGGTGGTAGTTAAAATAACTACAGAATATAAAAAAATTATAATTATCATGTTTATAAATTATATACACTTCTAAAACAAACCATTTAAAGAGTTCATAAAAAATGGTCCATGGAATTTCAAGGGTATGGTAGTCTGTATGTATGCATGAATGACACTTTCTTTTTTCGACAGACTGTAAGAGAAATAAAGTTGATATTATTTTACTTTTATAGAATTAAGTATATTTTATAATGTTAATATTAATTCATTAAATCCTTGCTAACGACAGTCTATGTTATATGGTAATGAAAATTTAATCGCATCACTTTGTTGTGGTGGTATTCCACACGTACGCACGAGTGATGTTATCAATTTCAAATGGACGAAAAGGGTTCGAAGTTAAGTAATATATTATCTTTAAGAAATTAAAAACATTAATAAAAAATTATATATTCAATTATTTACTCATTATAATCATCTATGTTAGTTGGTGATAGATAAAAAACATCTTTTCGTGGAGGTGGTAGTCCACACATATATAGATGTGATGGTTTAATTTCCTATAGGATTTAAAAGAGAAATAAAAAATGTTTTTACATTAACATATTAAAATTTTTGTATAAATATAATACTGATGTAATTATGTTATAGTGGTTACTCTGACGCCCCAATCCTTTTCCACATGTAATAATAATATTATGGTTTTATTCTATTTATTTTTCCTGATATTCGAACAAAACATGGAAACTAAACACATGGTATTTAATTAAATACCATAGTGTTTACATTTCAAAAAGATCAACGAAAAAAATACTAACCATAAATACTTATTAAAATACCTATTCAAATTATAGGGACACCACCCAATATAACAAAAACCCCAATAAGATAGTAAGGGTTTTTCAGATGCATCACCATAAATATCTGTATGGCCATATTCACTACAACCACACTGAATATCAGTGGAATGATGTGTACGATCTTCACCAAGACGTTTTGGAGATGGAACACTCTAATTCATGTATTTATAAAGCCTTGATCTGACTGTTACCTCATTATGTTATTGTTAAGTTTCTAATGGCTATAAGTGATGTTGTTGTTCATTCCATTGGATTAATTTAAAATATCTATATATAATTACTTTTTCAAAATATTTAAAGTATGTATTGAAATTATAACTTTAAACATATAAAATCTTTTTATAAAAATTAACAATGATAATGATTTAATGATTAAAATAGACTGAATCATAACCCTTGTGTTTTAAATACTAAGAGAAGAATGTACTTGCTTTTGGCTCAAGGAAACATATTTTTTAGTTTGAAATTGTGATTTGGAAAAAGGAAATTAATAACTAATGTTGAATTTTATATTTTGTCTATACTTAGTGTCTTATATATATTAAAATATATAAAATGTTTTTAAAAGATTTTATAAATTATTTCACCAGAGGATGTATAGAAAACAAGGTTTTAACTAAAACTATGTATTTGATTTCTATAATACTAGTATAAGTTTTTCTTAATGATGTATTAAACTTTTATTTATCACTTTATGTTTTAAAACTTTAGAATTTATAAAACTATGTAAAGTATTGGTTTTAGGACTTTTTTTTTATAATAAGAGAATTCATATATTTTTGAATACACGTATATATGTATATGAAAACTTATTTTTATATTTAAAAAAAGTATAAATTTTTACTTTTATAAAATATAGGTGAGTATCCCACCTAGACAAGGGCCACCATAGGCAACCACTCAAGGCCTTAGTGGGTATCTCACCCACAACCCCTAGAAATGGCCCGAGGTGCTGCGTGGGCATGGTGTTTCCAAAGCCACACACTTAGGAAGCATAGTTAACCCTAAGGGAACATGGGTAAAAATGTGCAAAGATCCAGAGTGTTCCACCATGTAAAGAGGCACAGTGGTAGGGGTGGGTGCAGAGCACGCATGCAGAACCCAGTACAGGGCAGTACCAGGAGAGAAGAGGGAGTAATCTGGATGCAGTCCAGGAGCCCCGGGCTTATAACGGAGCCGTGGAACTTTCTCCCTTTCGATTTGGGATGGGATTTTTTAGCTTGGAAAGGATCCAGGCCATCTGATCATGCAACGACCGATCTAATATGTTCGATCTGTTCGTCTATCAAACCCCAGCGGTTGTAGTTTATCTTCTATATTTTTAACATCCGTCTGATTCATTGAAATATAATCTTGTCAATCTGAGTCTTTTAAAATCAATATTCTTCTCGGAGAAATCTGATCTAATAAAATCTAATCTGGATCATTAAACTATTTTTTAAAAACGTTGAGTCACCTGTATCTGTCTGATCTACTCCCCCTCTGATCTTAACTGATCATTTCTTTTAAAATCCACGGACTCACCTCCACTACTGGATCTTTCTCGATTAGATCCAACCCATTCTTTTATTTTCTTAATTTCCTCTATTGTGGCATCTTCTTCCTATGTATGCACCACACCAGTGGCTTCTTCCACTTTCCTTCCACCATTTTTTCTCCACCGGTGACACCAGGTGGCCCCTTCTTTCACTCATTTTCCACAAGACTAACATGGTCATTCTTATTTTAAACTAAGTTGGTCTTAGTTTTCGATCAAGTGGCATAAAAAATATTTTATAAATTTTATGTATAATATAGTTTATAAACATAACTTAGTTTTCACTCAATCCTCACGGGCGTTCATCTTCCCCAGCACCTCCATCAGGCCTCTCAGGATTTTCTCTACTCCTTTGAACCAGGTATGTTTATAATAATCCCTTTCTTCCTTGGGTAAAACCAAATTATATAATTTTTATATTCGATTGTATATGTATTTATATAACCAAACAGCTATTGATAAACCTCTACTAGGTCTTATTTTAGGACTTCTAAACATTTAGTTTCAATGTTTAAGTACTGTTTTTAAAATGTAAGGAATTATATTTTTTACAAAACACTTATATTTATAATTGTATATAAGGTTATATATATATAGTCTTATGGTCTATGTGAATCACCTATTGAACCAGTTTTCATTATTTTAACAATTGAATTTCAATTTTTAATTGATGTTTTTTGAAAAACATGTAAGTTTCAATTAATCTTGGTGTAAAAACCATATATATATACTATGTATAATCGGTTATACACATAAATATAGATAAACCTTTAAAGTTTTGTATTATGAATTAAAATTAAAGAACATTTTTC
This sequence comes from Viscum album, assembly GCA_963277665.1. Classification (NCBI taxonomy): domain Eukaryota; kingdom Viridiplantae; phylum Streptophyta; class Magnoliopsida; order Santalales; family Viscaceae; genus Viscum; species Viscum album. Next base: position 1,943,913,615 of record OY728125.1, read on the forward strand.
CTTTTATATTCCAAGTAATATATTAAATATCTTATGAAATTAAGGAACTTTTGTTCCTAATATATTATAGGTAAAATATTTGTCATTGGATTTTTTGTATAAACCCTTTAATACATTATGTATATTCAGTTATGTGAATATATGTGTGTATAAATATAAATTTTGATCCTCAATCTTATTTAAAATTTTCCATGTATTTATAAGAATGAATAACATATATTGTTTTTGAAATATGAAAGGTTTTTATTTAAATATATAATCCTTTATATACACCCTTGTGTATAAAAAGATTTACAAAAAACTAAACCCTATATAATTTTGTATTTTCCAAATGTTATACTTCTTGATGAGTTTAGTAATTATGGATAATACATGAGTATAATTTTTGAGGTTTTCAACTCTTTTATACATATGTATGAATCACTTATTTTCAAAAATAATTTGTAGTATTTATAGTTGGAATTCATGATTTTCATTTTTAACATTGTGTGTACCCTTGTGATATGTTTTACATAAGTATACCAGTAATAAATGTTTATACAAATATGTGTTTAATACCCCACATGAAATATTTTTTTTACCTTGAAATTAATTACGTATCGAATCTATGATGAATTTTTGATATGTATTTTATTAATAGGATTTTAGAATTTAGGATTATCAATTTATGTGACAAAGCATGTATTTATTTTTCTGCATTAGTTGTCATCACATATGCTATAATCTTCTTATCATTATTGACTTTTATTTTCAAATCCATGCAGTTTATTGTATTGTTATTTACACTAATATGCATGATTAACATTGTATATGTAAATGCTAAAGATTATAACCAAACTCAAATGGCCTTTTATAGAATAAAGAATGTAAATTATTCAAGGTGGTATAGAACACTTTCAATAATATGAAATGAAAAATGAAATTACTTAAGGTGGTATGGGACACTTTTAATAATATGAAATGAGAAACCAAGTAATATGTGACACTCAGAATGATAAGTAATTTATTAAAATAAATTGGTATGATAACTTTGATTTAAAGAAATGAGGAATTCATTAGACTTATTATGTAATGAGTGGGGACCGATATAGCCCCTCGATGCATTGGTAGGTCTCATGAGACAAACTATACGTGGAATTGACGGAGGACTTTACCACATCAGAGTTAATGGTATTCGTACGAGGCCTTGACATAGAGTTTATTGTCTTGGAATGAGGCCTTGACATAGTACAACATATGCACTTTCCTTATTATGATTATGTAATTTAATTAACCAAATTAAAATTTGACTAGTAGAATATTCATGGTTAAAGAGCTAGTACTTATGTGTATCAGAGAAGTAAATGTTTATAGCATGATTTTTATTCAGAACTCTGAGAATTTATCAGCCAGTTTATGGATTATAGTTAGAAATGAATGAAATTGAAGTTAATATTTTTATACACAACTCTGATCATGTATTGATTCTAGTTTTAAAATAGCACTTGTACTACTGCATGTCAAACCTGTTAAAGTTATAATGACTCTTACTTTATATGTTACACACCTTATATTTTGTATGAGAATGCCTATGAATGGAATATGTTTCATTATAACCCTGTTAATATGACTTGAAATGTTCACTTTTATTTTTTTATAAAATGGTATGTTATGCTTTCCTTATGAAAATGTTGTATAAATAATTTTAAAGGAATGTTTTCAAAAGGTTTTTATTTCGGCATTATTATATTATAAAACACCTTACTGGGCATTCGTATACTCAACCCATGTTTTAACTTAAATTTTATAGTCGTAGTAGATTTGAGTTACTTTGTTTGGTGGCAGCCTTCTGGAGTTTATTTCTTTTCCAGTTTTGAAAGGAATTTAATAATTGTATCTGATTCTCCTAGACCTAAACCAAAAATATCCTCTCAGGTAGAACATGTGTGTGTTTTCAGCATTTCTTTTTATAAAAAAAATTACACACCATGTATTATTTATGTCAACTCTGCACTAGCTTTGGGAAAGATTGGGGCCGGGGTGTGATAGTTACAACATAATTAAATGTTGTATAAGATGAAAGTAACTTTAAATTGGTCGGATAGGACTTATACCTTCTCCTCAAATATCTCCCTTCGTCTTATACCTTAATCCTTCTATGACGAGTTTTTTGATAATACCGGGATGTATACGTCTTGGGGATGGATTTTTTGGAGATATTTTATTAGTTATTAGAAGAAATAGGGTTCTTAAAATGTGGGATGAAAGAAGGATATTAGGTACGATTTTATATTTGAGTGAAGGGGAACACTTGTAATGTTTCTAAAAATTTATGTATTTTAAAATATTAATTATGGGAAAGATGCTCAAAAGGTACCCAATTTTAATATAAGGTGATTTTTTTGAAATTTATTCATCAAATAAGAATACATATGAAATTTTTTTCTTTATCAAAATAATTTAATCTAAATTATCCTCATTTACTTATTACCACGGTGACACATTTTTATCTTGGTAACTATTCATAATGAAAAAAATGAAATTGAAATCATTATTAAATATGTAATTACTTATAATAAATTTGGAATCCATTTTTCAAGATACAATTTTAATAAATTTCTGAAATTAATATTATTATAAGTTTGCAAAATGCACTGAAAAATAGTTTTTTACAAAATTGTGTTTTTAAGACTAAAATATACTTATACCAAATTAAAATCAAATTTTGATTACTTTTTACATATTTATAAAATATTTAAAATAATAGATATTATGTTAATTTAAAAACATATCCAAAATATAATGGTACTTTAAATTACACTACTTAAAGAATAGAAATTTTAGTTTTTCTAAATTCAACATTTTTCACTATTCACTAAAAAATAAATTTTTAAAAAAATAAACAAAAATCATAATAATAATATTATTACATCATGATTTCAAAAATTATGTCAATTTTTTAAAATGAAATTGATAAAATTGTTATAAATTAATTATAATATTCATGCACAAAACGCAATAAAACCCATTTTTGAAAAAAAATGCATTTTTTGAAGTATAAAATGAATTTATTCCAATTAAATTCATAATAAAAAAACATTATATAATTTTAATTAATTAAATTGGTTATATAATATAATTTTTTCATTATATCTGTTTATATAAAGTGAATTATATAATCTATTCATATAAAAATACATTGGGAAAAAAATTATGAAAAATATCTATTTTACCTTAAAACTATTTAATCTTAATTTCCAACAAATTGAGAAAAAATATAATATAATTTTAATATTTTTAAGTAAAAATAGTATAAACATATTTCATAGTAATTTTATTCATATCCACACCCTCCGAACTAGTAGCTAGGTCAAAATGGTCTGAGTTATATAATAATACTTCATTAGTATATCGTTGTTCGTTTATACTCTTTATTGCGTATTCTATACGCTACCAAATATATTATTTAATGAATATAAAATCTAAAAACATGGAATGTTGTAGTCATTATTTACTAGGTTGAGATCTTGAATATGAACTCTAATCTAGACACAACTTGCACATATGACCACACAACGTGTGAAGTAATGTGGACATACGGGCATGTACCAATGACATATTGAGTCGTGTACATCGATATACATGGTGTGTGTGACCTAGTTATATTCCATGTGATAATTAAATAATCCTAGTCACTATACATAATCCTATAAACCATGTACTTACCATCACATGTGAAGTGAAATTTATAGCTCACTAAAAACCTATCATCATTTGGGAAGAAAATACATAGAGTTTGATCTAATCACTACACATTGTGTGACATGAAATCCTAGATATTTAATCTATATATCTCACAATTTGAAATATCATCATCACCTTATAAACCATTTTTCACTCGTTATGTCACATACCTTTCCCACATTCCATGTGGAGTCCTTCCTAGAATTATTCTCATCACCATCATGACTCCACATCGTTGATACACTCGGTTAGGATGAGATCACAAAAAACAAAAACTATATAGATCCAAGATAAATATACATAAATAATACTTTTATTCTTTATTTTAGATAACACATCTCACAAATAATCATCCAATATAAGGGCCAAAAATTTTAGTGTCTTAGATATTAGCTATATAATAATCTTAATCTACAATATTTTCTTCATAATCAACCTCCTCTAGACATTACACAAATTATAATTATATTCATAACCCAGGGAAAGAAAAACATAATAAGGTGGTGAGATCAAACACTCATTAAGGGAAAATTTATTAACATGCCATTAATAATGAGATAATGAGCATATAATAAAAAATGGGTAGGGGATAAATTTGTTATTAAAATAAATAAGGAAAAATAATTATATGTACCAATTTGGGTTAGGATAAATCCTCTCATACACCCTTTATCTTGGGATAAATCCTCATGTATACACTTTTTCTTGGAAAAAAACCCTCTTATATACACCTTTATAATGGGAGGAATCCTCACATTTTCCATATTGAGCTCATGAGACATAATTTTAAACCAATAGATTAGAGGGTGATATTTGAACCCACCCATAATCATCAATACATACAATTTCCACGTAAAATCACTCAATTTTTTTTATAAAACCATATGAAATAACAGTTTTCATGAAAAATTCAAAATAAACATCACATAACATAAATATTTAAAATAATAGGATTTTATATTTTTTATAAAATGAATCATATCATAATTTAATATAGAGGATAACCAAAAGAATTCTTCCAGAGAGATAAACTATAGAGGTAAAATCTATTTTAAATTCAAAAGTATTCACAGAACCTTTTAAACAATTTTATAAAATATTAGGTACAAATAACATTCAAAAAAATCTATGATAAGGGAAATATAATTCTTTTAAAACATTATATTAAATAGTTCTAAATAAAATAACCTTCAAAATACATAAATTTTATGAAAAATGTGCATTGGAAGATAAATAATTTTATTTTAAAAGGATGGAAACCCTTTTGAATATACTAAAACTCCATTTTTAAAATCCAAATCATTAAAAGGATAATGAAACCCTGACTTTGAAATGAATAAAGTCTAGTAAAAAAATCATTAGAGATAAAAAAATTGAGTTTCTACTATAGAAAGAAGAACAATGATGGGAAGTGAAAAATGTACAAGGAAGAAAATTGATTAAAAGTAATGGAAATTATCCTTGAAAAAATGAATTTTAAGGAAACAATATAAACATTAAAGAAGAATACATTGATGTGAAATTTGATTACCCAAGAAAATATGGTTTAAATATAAAATAAAATTATAAAATGTTATAATAGGTCAATATTGTAATATTATAGTCTATAAGGGTAATTACAATCCATGAAAATTATTTGAGTCACAAAAACACCTAACAACTTGAGGATCATTTAAATCAAATCCTCATAAAAGAAAGAGGTTAAAATTTATCTTAAATTACAATATATAAATGATAATTAATTATAATATATCTCAAATAAGAAGTAAATACACCACATAAATTGAATTAGGTTCATAATATAGATCATGTACTAAAAATAGAAATTTTAGACGAAAAACCATACAACATTTGTAATTTTTTGAATCAAAATTAATTGGAATCTTGAACATTATGTCGTTTGGAAAATCTATTACATTAAATCTTGGATTAGGCTATAATACATTCTTGGTCAGTATCTACTCTATATAAATATGAAATTCAGGTATACCAACAAAATATGACTCAATTAAGATAAATTGAGAGAAACACGTTCCATGTTTCCTTTCTTGGTTGATTACACTCTACCCTAGTGGGATACTTGATTATTCCTTGTATGTTCCCTTTAAATTGAAGGTATAAGAAAAACTATGAATCACTATGTATTATTTTTGTGGTAGATTATTCTATAGAGTCAAAAAGGGAATACTTTTAAGGAGTATGTTAAAGGAGGATTCGTATTTGAAGGGTGTAAGTGTTTGCCTATTATAATAATAAAACATGGTCTATTTTGGAAAATCTCTATAAATAATTGATATTTTAAAATATATATTTCTATTTAAATAATTTTTTCCAATATATTTTGATACATGAAACCCTGCATCTAAATGAACCATAATATAGTAAATCTTTATAAAATATCCATTAAATTGGAGAGTAGTAATAGGAGGTATTTCATTATAAAAAAATGAACATATAAAATAAATTTATTTGATACAAATTGATTATAAATGAAAATAAAAACCATTTGAAAGTAAAAGATATGTTTTTCTGAAAATAAAACTATTTTTATGCATGTAATGTCTTTTTATATTAATGTATAAAATTGAACACTATTTTAGAATGATTTTAATTAAATAAAATTATAATATATTCAAAAAAATTAACTTTCATCTCATATTTTTTTAATCATGGGATGAGAATAAATAAATTTTTTGGCTTAAAATGTATTTTTCTAAAAAAAACATTTTGTCGACAATATTTTCACACATATTTTAAAATTAATTTCTAGAAATTATAGAACTTTAATAATTAAAATGGATTCCTTATTTAGAATAAGGTGGTTAAAATAAGTTAAATATGTCCCTTTCATTTTTTTCAGTATGAATAGTTCCATAAATAATATTTATCACCTAGGTATAGGAAAATAGGTAAATGGGATTAAAACATTTGGTTAAGGCCTTAAAATTTCTATAAAACTTTTTTTCCATATTTAATGATTTTTGGTTGGTCATGTTTTTAAATGTCCTGAATATATGGTCACTTGGTTCTATATCTCTATTATTATGACCTTTCTATTAATTTCAGAAAATAAAAAATATAAAATGCCACTCTCTTGACTTTAATATCTCTAAAATTGAAACATAAAGATAAACATAATGTAAGTTCATTTATACATGTTTATTTTAACGATAATTTTTTTTTTCATGATGGTAATTTATTTCTAATTTTTATTAATTACATTATTTTATTATATAGTTACATAATACTAACATGATATTTCTTCCACTAGTAAAAAATAAAATAAACGACTCTAAAATTATTAGAAGAAACATAATTTCAGTTATTTATTGTATTAAATTAATTTTATAGATGAATTTAACATAAAATAGGTGTTTGAAATGATTATATTGGGATTTTATATTTTTATTGGTGTCTTTAATGTCAAATTAAATTAATAGACCCAAAATTAAAATTGATTTTATTTTGTAATTAATAAAATTTTATGAAAGTATTTAAATTTAATAATAATCTTAATATCATCCATTTGAATGGAATATGGTTTAAAATATTAGAAATGGTCCATTTATAAGTTAATTTTCCATTTATGGTAACATTTTTAACCCTTTAAGAATGAAATAGTTGTTACCGCGGTTATAGTTGAAAATGGATAACGAAGGGGGTAATTAAGAAGATAAGATATAAAATTACATCGAAACATATCTAAATTTAATTTGATAATTTTATTTAAAATCTAATATAATTCTAATATAATTAATGGCTATTTGAAATCATTTTCCTTAATAATTAATTTATTATATTTTAATCTTTTAATAAATTCTAAGTGTGTCCTCTCCCTCCCTTATAAAAGGACACCGCACATTTGTCTTATTTACATCCCTTTGAACCCTCTATCTCAAAAAAACACCTTAAATTTAACTTATAAACAAACAAAAACAAAAAATATAGGTTATTTTATTCTTATAAGACTATTTAAAGTGTCCTTGATAAAGGATTTAAAGGAGGCTAACCGAATGAGAGGTACTCATCTTACTCGTCCCCTTTAAATTTCCGTCTTCTTCTACCTCCTCTGATTATATGGTATTTATAATAAAAAAATCACTATCTTAAATATACGAATTTTTTTATGATTATTTCATCACTATTATCCACCATATTTCCCATTAAATAGGAAGTAAAAGTATAGCTCATGCATATATACGTCTTACCGTCTCTACATAGTGATAAAATTTATTTTATGACAACATATTTCTTGGATAGTTATTATTATGAAATTAAAGTTTATATATGTTTTTTATTAAATATTTAGATATATTTAATTATAATATCAAATCTAATTTCTTACCTTTTAAACCTTTCTAAACCAATAAGGTCACTCGTGCGTAAGTGTTGACAACCACCTCTATGAAGCGATTTGATTTTTTATTTCACTTACGTTTTATGTGGTGGTTAATAATTATGATATTAATGATTATATAAGATTTATAATATAGAATAATGATTCAATAAAGGGAAATTAATATTTATATTTTTTCTTTCCATCCATCGAAATTTTTAAATAGTGTTCGTTCATATGTACGACCTACTATCTCTATGAACGATGCAATTCATTTTTCAATATCTAACTTTTATGGATAAACATATATATATTTATATAATGAATATATATGATATATATTTTATGAATAAAATTCTAGATATGATGTAACCATGATCAAATTATTAATAACAAAACTACCAAACTGAAACATTAATGAAAAATGATGTAGTTATCATCTAAAATTGTTATTTTAATAATACATGTTTAATAAATGGGTGATAATATGTCAAAAGTAAATAATAAACTGTACAGTAGATTTTTGTATGGGTTTTTAATAAATTTATAATACAAATATTCATATATTTATTATATATGAGTTTCAAATGCGTGTGAAGAAATATGAGACATGAGGTATGGGCTTGATGTTTCAATCTCATTTTAATCATGATTTTTTATGATGGAATTTATTTTGAAGAAATTATGTGATCTTCATCTTATTAACACCTTTAATTTTACTCTTGATATATTTATTTCTATTTATTAAATGGGTTTCTTTCATTTTCTTCACTTTATGTACTCAAGGGATCGAAATAATTTTTTTATGGAAAGATTACTTTGTTTCACTATTCAATCAAAAATATTTTGTCTTCTATGTCCATGTTTCATTTAAAATGTTTTCATTTTTTTTTCTTATTCTCTTATTATTTTTTAAAACATTTTTAACCATGTTTTAATTATTATATAAACTTTCTAAATAATACTCATGTAATTTTTTGAATGAAGTACATTGTTTAATATTTACAAAAGTGTTAATGAAATGTTTTCTACAAACATATTATGAATGAATAGAATTTCTAAAAAACATTAATAATAAATGATATAAAAATTTCATTAAAATTTTCCATGGTTCATTTCAATGAATAAATTTTTTTAATATTTTAAAAAAAATAAGATTTTAAATATGTGATTTTTAAATTGAATGGGTGTTTTCCAAAATAAAAAATCTTTTTATTTTTAAAGTTATTTTCATGTTTTATAAGTTCATTTGATATTAATTATTATTTACAAGGTATATGATCCAATTATACCATCCATATTATTTTTGTGTATGATTTATTATTATGTTGATGATATATTTATGAAATAGATTAATTTTCAATGTGTTATGCTATTAAGAAATTATGGAATTTTTACAAAACCTATTTTCTTTTCATGGGTGATAATATAATGAATTTTTTATGATATTTTGTAACTCATATATATGGTTTTTATTATGTTATGGGTGTGTCTATAATTATATATCCCTCTAATTAAATGGGTAATTTTTTATATCGCATGAGATTATCATGGGAAACATGTGTTTGTTCTTTATATAGTATGGGAAACAAGTATATTTTCTTGATAAAATATGGGGAAAATATCAATGTTCTTGATCCACTATTGGAATCATTCCAATGTTCTTTATCCACTATGTTAAAAATTTTATTTTATTGATACACTATGAGAAATTGGTGATGTTGCTTGATCCACTATTATTTTATGCTCTATATAGTTAACTATGAAATATGAAATTGTTTTTATAACTATGATACTTCCAAAATTTCACGACATTAACTTATGGTTCATGATTCATTTTTAATGATTCTCAATTTTATGATTTATGTATTTTGAAATTATAATTATTTGGTAATGACTCAAGTTTATGATGTTTGAATGATTAAGTATGATAATTATAAGTTATGGTCTTGATATCATACCATTACTGTCATCGTATTCATTAATATGACCATTAATTGATATATACCATGTTTATGCTTACTAATTATCTTATCTATCCCTTTATTATGTTTCTCCCTGGGTTATGAGGAATGGTTAAAGTATGGTATGTCAATAAGGGTACAAAATGTGAAGAATGTAATAGGATATAATTAGTAATGTATATAAATAATATATTTATGTATCTATTCCCTAAATTTACTAAGCCTTTATAGTTATAGAATATATTTTGATGTTATATAAGGAATATTCATCTAAACTAATGTAATATTTAAGAATAAAAATAAATTCCCTTTCTTGTTAGTATTTGAGTATTGTTTATTTAAAATTTGGAGAAACTTATTAGAGAACATTGGTGAATACCCAAGGGATATTTCTTATTATAGGGTAATATCATAAATTTTTCATAATTATCATGTATAACCTTGGTTAAACATGGGGTTTCAAAGACTAAGAATAAGGTGTCTGAATTTAGACATCCTCTTGATGATATTTCATGATTATTTGATAAATAATTCAAATTATTATAGATTGATGAATATACTTTTCTTTTGGGTTTCAGTTAATGAATATAACTAGAATACATCATGATAAAAACAAAATCAATGGATAATCTAATGAATATTCACTTGAGAAACCAAATTATATGGTAGAGGGAATAAAAAATCATATTTCTTTGTTCATGTAACTTTCTAAGGCCATGAATTATATTAAGCATTGTAATGATAAATGGATGGAACAATGTATTGATGAATATTTTATGAGGAAATATCAACCTTATTTTAGTGGGGTTTTGATCCACTGGTGGCTAATAAATGTATTATAAAAATTGATAAAATTTTTTCTATTCTCTATTACTAATAACATGAAAATCTTGTCCTAATTTTATATAATTAGAAAGGGAAAGAAGATTTGTGGTGTAATATTATTAAAAATATGATTGAAGTTGAAGAAATTGACTCTATATAATGGAATTAGTTTAAGAGGATATTTTTTTATTATGTACTTCCCTCAAATTATATTTATAAAGATATAGATGTAATTCCTTTAGATTAAAAAAAAGTAGGATAAATCTATTGGTACTTATGAGTAAAATTTTACAAAACCTTTAAGGTATGATTATGGTTTAATCATCCACCCTAGAAGAAATATTGATAAATTATTTAATGTTTGAAAACCAAATCTCTAAATGGAGTTAGGTAAAATATACTTTAGTAGTCATGAGTAATATTTTTGAAGTGAACACAAAGTAAAAAAATTGAAATTATATATCCCCATAATTCCAATAGTATTAATATATAAAAGGAAGTTTGTGTCTTATGAAAACATAGATATCATGGTAGGAGTAAATTTTATTTATCTACATGCCATAAATGTGGGAAAAAGAATTATTATAGTTGATTAAATAGATTGGGTATTTTTTTTAAATGTGTAATGGTTAGTTATAAATCTCATGAATGACAAAATTTGAGGAAAAAGACAATTTATTCAAAAGAGGAATATATGATTCCGACTATGTACTACTCGTGCTATAATGCTTCAAATTTAAGAAGTATTGGAATTACTCTAACCGTTACCCAAATTCATGGTTTTTTGTGATGATTAGAATCAACAACCTCTTAATCCAAAATGAAAATGGAAATATTATGTGATCATTACTAATGAAGTGGATTATGAGAATTATGTGGTGAACGATACACTTTTCATCTAATCTAAAATTACTTTTGTCTTATTTGATTCTAGTTATACTCACTCTTTTATATATATAAAGAATTGTATAAGGGTATAAAGTTACCAACTCAATGATTATATGTTTAGTTATAAGTGAAAACTCCTAATAGTATGATAATAGAATCTCATTTATATAGTTCCTCTCCAATTAATGTTTGTGTGAAAGTGATTCTATAAGATCTTTATATTATCCCTTTAGTTATATATTATGTTATTATAGGGATGTATTGGATTTAATTATATGGATACCATGTTAATTTCTAATGATGGGAATTCATATTTTACATTCAGAATGAAACTATGATCTTTTATTAGTGTGAGGATGAATATACACTTCCAATGGAAAATACATTTATCTTGTTGGTTATAATTCATATCCATAAAAGGTATATATCTAATATCTGTTGAGAGAATCTCAATATTAAGGATTTTTATATTTCAAGGAGTATGTTAATGTATTTCCAGAATAATTACCTTGTCTACCACTGAATCATGAAATTATATTTTCTATAGAATATATACCAAGTTCAAGACATATTTTAAAGAATCCATATAAAATGATAACATTTTTGTTATATGAATTGAACAAGTGACTCCAAGAGAATCATGATAAGGGATTCATACATCATAGTACATCAATAAGGGGTGTACTTATTCTCTTTGTGAAGAAGAAATATCAGTTAATGTTTTATTAAATTAATTATCAAGAACTTAACAAGATCACTTTCAATAAAAAATATTCTTTTCCACATATTGATTCATCATTTGATAAATTACATAGATTTCAATACATTTCTAATTTTTACCTTCATTCTAGATATCATCAATTAATGATTAATAAAGAGGACATACCCAATATTTCTTTTTTTATGAGGGACATGCATTATGAATTTATTGTGATGCCATTTAGACATAGTAATGAACCTACTATCATTATAAATGTAATTAATAGAGTCTTTAGAGAATACCTTGATCAATTTATGGATGTATTTACTGATGATATTAGTATATATTCCAATATAAAAAAAGATCATTAATATTAATTGATAATTTTATGGAAGATATTGAAAAAGGAAAATATATACTGAAAATTTACCATGTTTGAATTTTAGATTCAGTATGCTTCATTCTTGGGTCATTTAATATTATTTGAGGGTATATCGGTGGACCCATTAAAGAAAATGGTTATTGAAAAATTTATCAAATCATCCATGGTAACTAAAAACCATAGTTTTGATCGGTTTGTTGGATATTACCTATTATTTGTGAGATATTTCCCAAGACAATATAATCCACTAACCTTGTTGTCTCTAAAGGGGGATATGTTCTTGTTGATAGATGAATGTGAAGATAATTTTAAAGAGATGAAAAGAAGGTTGGTCAGTAAACCTATTCTCTCCTTGGCCTTCAAATGAGAATGGTGTGTGATAATTTGTAGTGAATCAACGAAGGTATTAGGATGTTTCCTTATGAAAAATAATATAGTGATATCATATGTCTCGTGTTAATTTAAAACACATAAGAAAAATTACCTAAATCATGATTTAGACATAGTTGTGGTAATTTCTTCCTTTAATATATGGAATAACTAGAATTATGGTGAAGGTAGTGATATATATACCAATCATAAAAGTTTATAGTATATTTTCACACAGAAATAGTTTAATATTCCCCAAAGAAGATGGTTGGATCTAATTAAAGACTATGAATGATCAATAGATTAACACCATGTGAAAGTGAACAAGGTATACAAATGCTTTGAGTCGAAAGGATCATGTTATCCTTGTTCCCATTGTGTTCTTTTGCTCACACACATTTTTCTTTTGTGTTTATGAAGACCTTATTTTCAAAGGAAGGTGGCCACATGGATTTCCCAAATGAGGCCTTAAAAGATGTTTGGATTGAGATAAAGGGGTGTTGGGATCATCACACCCTTTTGGGGGTATTATATATTACTTTGGGGCTCTCTTATATATTTAGGATATATTTTTTTGAGTCTTTTAGCATGCTTTGAATTTAGAATCATTTGTACATATATGGGTTTCTTCATGGACAGATAAATATATATGTATATGAGGTTCTCCATCAATATTATCTATTATATAGACATAATAGTGATTATTATATCATTTATTATCATCATAGTTCCTTTAATCCATATTATTGGGTGCTAGTTAATTTAATGTCACCCGGTTAGATGGAAATCAATTTGATTTTGAGATTGGTCCCATGAAACATGATTCTTATGCATACTTGTGAAAAATAATTAGAAACCATACAGTTCTCTGATAATTAATGAGACACATCATACATTTTAAGGTTATCTGATGGGGACCAAACCACGTAGTTTAACATCATGGGGCAAGGAAGTCTAGGGTAAATATGTCTTGTCAATGGCTAGTGTGGGGATTATGCCAAATCAGCCCAAGAAACCTTGAATGGATATCGTCTCTTTGGTGTGAGGCATGATCTTACTAGGAATATAGTCCAATAATGATGGTGATGATATAGACTTGAAAGTAATATGGCCTTATAGGTTGGATACAATCCTACTAGGGGTATGGAATAGAGAACATTTGGGTGAATTTTTGGTGTTGGGTTTAAACCTAAAAATGTATTTCTATATAACCCAACTAACCATGAATCAGCTCGCATGTAGTTCAGAGTGTTGGGTCTTACACCTTTGAAGGATGCCCACTGCGTTTCCTCATTAGGAATATGACCCTTTGTGGTAGTAATAAAATGGTTAGGTCTTATTCTTAAAAAGTATTCCAATTGGGTTGTAACATGGTTGGGTCTTATACCTACGGAGGAGGCCCATTAGTTTGTGAATATTATTGGGAATATACATAAGGAGGAGGCCCATCAGGTTTCCTAATTGGGAATATGACCCATTTTGGTGGTGATAACATGGTTGTGGATTATACCATATAGGAGGCCCAATGGGTTGTGAAATGGTTGGTATATATAATCAATAAAAGTCCCAACAGATTTTGTCATGGTTGCGATGTATACCAAAGGACGGGCCACATTGGGTTACCTCAATTGGAATATGACACATTGAGGTGGTGATAACATTTTAAGGGCTTATATCCAATATGAATCACATTGGGTTGGGAATTGTGTGGATTTGATGACTCCTAGTAGCATTTATTCCCATGTTATTCATGCTCAGTGTGTGAAACAAAATGAAACAGTAGATCAGGAAGACTACAGTATCTTGATCATCCAATGGTGGATGGGTTCTGGGGATGAGAAATAGGAATGGATTTGAATGTTCTTGTTTCCTATTTTTTTTATTAAACCTGATAATCACATTTGACTAACTATCAATATATAGCCTATAAATAAATGATAATGGATTACTCTGGGAGTGATTCACTTATTTCTAGAACCACGAAGATAAACTCTATTGGTGGTAGTTTATCGAGCGGAGTTTAGGGTTGTATAGGTTGCAACTGAAAATTTCCTAAACTTGGCCCAAAAAGTTTGTAGTTTGAATCTCCATTTTTCATAGGTGTCAGTGATGGTAAGTAGGGAACCATCATGGAGGCTCCTGACCATAGCCTGACATTGATATTTAGTGGGGGTGTTGGGGCATCCCCTATAGTATGGACTAGTAGGCACATAGCACTATGTGAAGGAGGGAGGACACATAGAATTTTTTTATAGAGTTTTGGAATAACACTTAATGAATGAGGGTTTTTGCATAGAACTTTCCCGTAGGGTAGTTTCATTGTGCTTTGAGAATGAGGGTTCCTTCATAACAATATTGCATAGGGTCATCGCATATCACTTTACAAATGAGGGCTACTGCAAAGCACATTCAGATAAGGCTTCTAAAAAAAGCTTCACATATAAGGGCTAACATGTATTATTTTCTCATAGTGAACCCTCATAGAACTTCATGAATGATGGTTATCGGATTGAAATTTTATATAAGGTGGCTACATAAAACTTCATGAATAAGGGCATTCAAATAACACTTTCTCATAAGGTTTCCTCGTATTTATTCAAGAATGAGGGTGACCACATAGTATTTTTTGCAAAGGTCGGATGCATAGAATTGTGTGAATAAAGGTGGATAGATATAATTTTATACCTAGGGTGCTACATAAGGATTTAAAATTAAGTGGGTATTATAGAATTTGGAATAACATACTTCTCAAGAGGATTAGTTTGTGGAAGTTACTGTTGAAATTTAAAGTTAGTACTGATTAACCACTATTTTGAAAAATATTCTCACATTATAATAGGAAGTTGTAATAGATTCACACAGGACATTGGTCATGTGAGATCATCACAAAGGAGTCTCAGAAAGAGATTTATATATGAAGTTAGCTACAAAATATCTTCATGAACCGATTACTTAGTGGACAGATTCCTCCCTAAATCACAAATAATTTTATTTTGAGGGACTCAAAAATCCATCACCTCAAATTTTAAATGAATTTATTTTTCAAGGGGGGGTGTTTCATAAACCATTCAAGGTTCCATTAAGTTGGGAAAAATATCCCAACAATTAAAAACATGTCTATATGTGATTTTATATATTTTCAATTATCATGTTGAGTCATCTAATATACTTTTTCTTCCACCATGGAGATATATCTTTACTCAAACTCCGTTTGTGACATCCAAGTGAGGATAGTGCCACGGTTCATGATGAATATTTCATGGAATGAATTTGTTTCAATCCCTACAAAATTTGACACCCCCTAGGATTGTATTCATTTAAACTGAAAATAATTTTGTCCTGAGTTAATTTTAGTGCACTTTGACACATTCCAAAATAATCTTATGGGATTTGGAGTTTTTTCACAAATGGGAGTACACATTCTCAAAATGAGGATTACAACTAAAAGCCTTTTAAGGTCACCAAGAGGCGGTATATGGACTTAAGTAACATAAGTTACCAATAGGAGTGATCTAAAATGAGGATTTAAATCCATTAATATGAAATTTCCTATGTAAATCTAACTCACATGACGGGAGACAGGGAATTTTATTCTTAGCATGCTTCCATGAACCAAAGAACTTATCTCTGAATGTTATGTGCCAAATGAACTTATACATAGAGAATGGGGAAACAAAATTTTTAAGAACTAATGGTTTTGTGTTCCAAATACATCTACATAGATCAAACTCTAATGTATAGAAGAAAAAGGATCCAATATATTTTATCCCTGGGAAAAGTATCTTATCAATAAAAATGAATCTTCTGATTCTCTAAGCTCACACGAGTCATGTTTGGCGTGAAAAATAAGTGGTAACATGGGGATTCATTTGTACCTACACATAAATTAATGGAATTAAATAGGTGGATCTAGATCTCATATATGTAACATGTTTGGTGTGAAAAATAATATGTAACATGTTTGGTATAAAAAATAAGAGGTAACATGGGGATTCACTGGGTACCTTTTCATGGATCTAGCTCTCATATATGTAATAGGTCATACATAATTGACCATGTGTTGTGGAGTTTAATTTCATGATACATGGGATCAATCATTCTATAGTTTTGGGTCAGGTAATGTGGAACCAATGCATAGTTTAATGTCATGTTGTGGGGATGTATGATTGTCATGTCTTAAGGTTTCATGGTTTTGACCAAAATATTGGTGATTTACCATTCCATGATAATTTGACAAATAATGCTAAATCATTATTCAAGGATAAATATAGAATGATTTTAACTAAAATATAGGTATTTTTTATCAGAAAATTGATATGGAAGAAGTATGTATTTAATAACCATGTACCATGTTTGAAAAAGGGTTTTGGCATAAATTTATTGAGGCATGCATGGGTTGAAGAGGTATCTCTTGAGAATGAATATGCCTATGGTTAAAATTTATTTTAAGGGAAACTAATTTAGATCCAAACATTGGAATATTATGCATATTCAAGAAAGAACTATCCTCAGGAAACTGAAATTCCACTACTAATTCCCAAGGAATGATTATGGAGATTTAATTTTTTTTGAAATACTGTTTGATTTGTGTAAGGAATGTGCATGAGTATGAAAGGAACATTTCATGTCATGATTATTCTAGAATAGGGGGTTTCTTATGAATTTCTATCCCATACACAAGGAGAGTATTTTTTATCCAATTTGGGCCTGAGATACAAGGTTTAGGCATTTCTACGTATCTCCTTAAAGAGAGAATCAATATATACATATTTCTATGAAAAATTAAAAGAATGAATTTGGATTATAATCAAAAAGTTATTTTCTATAAAAAAAGAATCCCCGCACCTGATTGGATTTTCATAGGGGGATTTTTTTGAGTACAAGAATGAAAGTTGAGTTAGAAACCATATTAGACAATCCAATGATGATCAAGATCATACATACAATACTGGGAATTTTTACATTGCAGTTGAATCCAATAATGTAGATCAGTGTATCACAACGTATATCAGAAATGTGATAAACAAGATAAATGTAGTTCTAGGAAACATGGGTGAAGGAATACCAAAACCCGACATAGTGGTCCTCTAAGGTTATAGCCATATATATCAATTAAGAGACATCAATCATATAGTTTAACATCATGAAGTAAGGATGTTGGGGTGTTTATTTTAATGTAATTAATCTAGGACCAAGTCAACCCATATGTGAATTGATATGCCTTGATTTTTTTAAACCCTTTACCATAAGATTCTATGCTCATGTGATCTATGACCAATATGAGAAACAAGGAATGATAGAGTTTTTATCTAAATCATGGATGTGATTAATAGCAATGATAGGGGATTTTTGTATCATGTGATGGCTAGGATAGAATGTAAGACACAAGAATCGCTACATAACTTAAAAGGGAGATAAATAAGCCATACATAGTTCTTGAGAACAATTTAGTTTAGTGTCATGTCAATATGATATTTTCCACACATTTTAACATCATGTGGTAAGGATATTTTGATTTGATATCCTGGACACAATGAGTGAAATAATAAATGTCATATCAAGAATTTTTCACCAAATTTCATATATGATGAAGGAAATTATAAACTAAAATCATGGGAATTATCATATTAATAAATACAAGAAGGGAAAAGTATGCAAGTAATCACTGCAGACCATGTTTGAAAATTTGGTTTCTGGAATAAACTTTTCAGACATACATAGATAAAATTGGTCTCTCCTGAGAGTGAATGTCCATTTGGTTTAGAGTCCTTTTAAGGGAATCATATGCAGAGCTGAACATGGGATTAATATACATAGTAATGACGTAAGTGACCACAGGAAATTGAAAATCTATTAGTGATGGAAAATGAAATCATATGGTGATATGGATTTTACTAGTATAAAAAATATTATATATGGAAGGAAGGTGTTCAAATAGAGAGGAAGAATTTTAATTGAAATAGGCCATGGTGTATGTATTTCCCTACATAGATCTAACTGATATATATTGAAGGAGATATTTTTCATTCCATGATGGGATACTGAAGGGGGGAGCCCAATTAAAATTTCTGGTATAATTTTTTTTGTATATTAGAGAGGGGGTATTTTATTTATTTCTTTGTAGGGACCTAGAAATAGTTTATGAGTGTCACTTCATATCTACCTAGGGTGGGAATCATGCTATTCATAGTTATAGAATAATAGTGTGGTGAGGTACTCATGCTAATGGTTGTGATTCTCTCATGTATATATAAAAATGTAACGCAGTTTTATGTCATGAAACAAGGATAAGATTTATACCATATTTATCATAGGATACATCCTGATTTTATATGGGGAAAGTATTATAGATTAACATCATGTATTGAGGATATTGGACATGATGTTTAATTTCATATGGTGAGGATTATTTATCACATAGTTTAACATCGTTTGATTGGGATGTTGGCCACATAGTTTGACATCATATGGTGAGGATGATGTATCACACAGTTTAATGTCATGTGATTGGGATGTTATGAATGTAGTTTAATGTCATAAAGTGAGGATAATGTGTTACATAGTTTAACATAATGTGATTGGGATTTTGGAACTGATGTAAATCTTACCTACCCATCATAAGTGATGAGAAATGTAGGAGGGTAGGAAATGACATTTTTACAAGTTGGGTAAAACCTAAACACAAGATTTGGGTATCACAATGTATCTTGTGATAGAAGGAATCATTCCACACATATTTCTATAAATAATATATTGTTAGATATAATCACCCAATATTGTGATCCATTTTAGCATAGAATGAAATGTTACACATTTTTTGTCATGCAATGAGGACATGGACCTTGCAGTTTTACATCATCCATAAAAAATGTTGTCATGTAGTTTAATGGTGTGTGACTAGGATGTTATTTATTGGGATTATACATATAAAGTAGTACCATGGGAGAATTTAATTTTCTACTGTTACCATGAGTAGATTCACAACTATTGAAAATTAATGTTTGGTCTGGGCTTACACCTAGGAGGATCCCCATAAAAAACATTTATAGGTGATAAAAAAATAGGTAAAAGATGTATTATAAATGAATCAATGGTTAGTTCTAGAGACATAAGGTTTATTTATCACTAAATATAATTGAAATATAAGAATCAAGACACTCTTAGTTCTAGAATAGACATCCCTGTGCAGGTTTTACCCATACATAGGGAGGGGGATATATTTATATTACGGTCAAACCCAGGGTTGAATATCTAAGAAGCACTACATATTATGTAATAACATGAATCAATCAACACGTAGTTCTTGGTTGGTGGTGTGGTAGAAGAACATCTCCAAAGGTCATGATCAAATCATGTGTGGACAAAAACATTATATCGTTTCATGTAATGAAACAAGGACATGGACCATGAGTTTAACATCAAGAAGATAAGACATTATTGTATTATTTAATTTCATGTGATGAGGATTTTAATTTTTTTTAACCCATATTTATCATACGAGGAATCATGGTTGCATATAAGGTATCTACCAATTTACCATCATAGATCTTGGACCATGGCGGAGATTTGGGAGTTCAATGGAATATTTCATGACATAAAGGAATGATTAACCAATGTGAAAGGAGGGTACAAGGGACTCTCTGCCCCAAAAAGCATAAAACATTGTACCCAGGGATGAAATCATGACATTGAGGAAGGGAAGGCGTCATAGTAATTATTCAAATGGATTGGGCCTAGGATGAGATAACATGTATTCTATACATATCCCCTAAGGATGGGAATCAAGATGTACATGGTTCTTGGAAGAGAGGTGTGGTGAGATACCAACACTAATAATTAAGATCAATTAATTTATTGATCAAAATTTCATGATGTTATATATCCTTTAACAAGTAAAAAATATTAAGGTAAAGTTGGTTTCATGTACCATTGGGAAAAAATATTGACATCAATAGATTCCTTGAATCTAGAGGCCTGTGAAAACCATCCTATAAAAAGCGGGAGAATTGTGTTTAGGCCAAATCTAGGAGGTTTAGGAAAAACTACACATCTCATTAGTTTGAGAATCAATCTACATATAGTTCTTGAAGAATTTGTAGTGAGAGACTAACACATAAGGCTTTGATCCACACAAGCATGGATTGAAATGTTTGTGTAGTTTTATGTCATTCGATGAGTATGTTAACCATGAAGTTTTATTTCATGCGTTCAGCATGTTGATGTCTTAATTTTTTCAGGTAATATTACTAGGACCTGTAGTTTTCCTTTCAATGCCATGCATACATAACCATGATTCAATGTATTTTAACATTGTAAACCAAGGTAATTAGTTCCATGAACTTTATTTTTTTGAGACACGGATAAAGACTATGTGGTTTAAAATATTATAGATAAGGAAATTATTTTTTGTACTTTTTAGGTAGGATTTCTAGGCCCTATAGTTTTAATTTTATGGTCATGCATAGAGGATAATAAGTCTATGTAGTTTAACATTTTACAGTGAGGTTGTTGGTGTCATGTAGATTATTGTCTTGTTACATGGATGAAGCTCATATATTTTAACATCTTGTGACTATGATGTTGATGTTTGGGGATTATACCTAAGAGGTAGGCCCATTAAATAGTTCTTCTACAATCAGATGAATTATTTCGTGATAAATCATTCATTTTTATTGGGGTTATTTATTTCCCATCCATTATGATTAACTTGTAATATCCACTAAAGTGGAACTTGTTTGTTGAATAAGGTCCTTCCCACTTTGGTTCAACCATTGGAAGTTCCATCCCTAGTATCATCAGGGTTCTAATGAACAGTACCAATTCCCCTTTGAGGAATGAGTATAGGATAACATTCTTGTTGAAGGTTTATGCTATATGATTCTAGTATATTTCTAAATTATTAATTGTATAAAACCTCTTCACATCGAGTTTCTCTAATTCTTAAAATCACACTTTTAATTGTTCATCATCTAAAAATTTTTAGAGACAGTTCCCCATAGTGATAGAAATTGAATATAAATGGAAATCATTACTTTTGTTCACTACACCAACAAATACAGAGTTTTGGGAGTGTCGGTGTGGGTTATAGGTTAGTAGGCCCAAAAGGCATGTAATATAATTTTAGTCCAAGATTTATTTTAATTATACAACCAGTTTGATAGGATATTTTATAGTGTTTTATTGAAATTCTCAATCATTCTATTGGTAGCTGCATAGTAGTGGTAAGAATGGTTGGATGTAATGTTGTAATCCTGATACAACTTATTCAATTTGAAAGAGCCTAAATTGGTGTTGTTTTATGTCAGTATTGTGTGAGGGACACAAGATATAGTGATTATGATTGACTTCACTAAAATTAGGTTTCTTTTGTTCAAAATTTATTAAGGGGTATCACCACATCCCATTTAAAGAATAATTTGGTAGGAGTAAGGATGTTCATGAACATATTAGTCATAGAATGAGGGTGTATTACTATAACATACATCCCCTATTTATAAAATGGAAAGCGGTATTTATTTGTATGTATAAACTTTGTGGGTTGATGGATTAAATTTGAGTACACTTGGTAAGAATAAAAAATATTAAAAATTGTGTGGAAACCTATGTCAATGATGTCCAAAAGAACCCAATCCTACATATTTGGTGAGAAAGCTTGGTTTTGGACTTATGGGTTCCACAATATCAAGTATTAAATTCTTCCATGGTAGCGATTTTCTCCAATACATCAATGAATATAAGGGTTTTTCCATAAAATATTCCTTTATAAATAACTTTATGATGTCATGTGCTATGATAGAGAGTGAAATTGACAACCCATCATCGAAGATGATCTTTTCTATATATGTTTGGTAGAAGGGTCCCATTTTGGAGATATTCCATGATGGAAATCATCCATTAATTTATAGAATTATCTAGTTCCAGGGTTGAATTGATGTCATTTATCTCTTCCATGACACATTGAACAAATGGTAATACAATTATATGATGAGATATACTGATGATTATTTCACCCCAATATGGATCACTTATTGCTATAGTAGAATTTGCTAATGCATCGTCCTGGTCAATTTGAAAACTTATTAGTGAGTTAATATTGGATTGTATGGTAATTCTACCATCAACCCTTGGAAATAATTAATCATTGGCTATATATATTCTTTTTTAATTGCATAATCATTACTGATCTAGTTAATTAACAATTCATAATCACCTTTGATTCTCAAGTGGGTTACTTGTATTTGAAAATTTTGTTTCAATACTATAATGAGAGCTTGTTATTCAGCCTCATTAATGGTTCATCCATTTGATAATAGAAATGAATAATTTAAATCTATCATTGATGGTGAAATAAGGATGATCCCTAACCTGACTTTGTTTGTGTTTGGGATCTTCTAGTCTCCTCCTAGTATGAATTATGGATACCTTATCAGGTACATTTCCTACAATCATGTGGAGTCTTTAAGGGAAATATTTCCTCATCTAGAAATTTGGTCCTCATTAGTACTTCTACTATAGAGGGATGTTTCACCCTTAAGATTTCTATAGCTTGTCCTTTTATGGCCTTCTGATATATGAGCCTGATGTCAAACTATTGTAGAATGATTTACCATCACTCCAAGCATCTATTAAATATGTAATGATTGAGGATATATTTGTGTGGATAAATTTTAGAGATCAAATAGACCTCAAGGTTCTTTAGGTAATTCCATAGCTTTTGAATTGTGAAAATCGATTCCAAACTATTCTTGATGATATCGAAATATCAGGTATCATTGTCTAGCATGATGTGGGTGAGATAATAGACGTTTTTATCACTACCATCATCATTTTTCTAGGTAATAAAGGAACCTAGTGATTATTCTAGATAAGTAGCATACATAATTAGTGGATGTCCTTCAACTAATGGCATCAACACTAGTGGGATCAAGATATTTTTATTGAGTCTATCAAAGGATTCTTTTCCATTATCAATCCACTATTACAAAACCCCTCTATTCATCAGTTTAGGTATGGGAAAACATTTTCCTATGAGTTTTTTCTATAAAACATTGAATATAAGAAAGGTGGACCTATAATCCTCAAAATTATCTGATTTTTGGAGGGGGATATAATTATATTTTACTTAGTATTCTTAGGGACGGCATTGATGCCATAGTGGCATAAAAAATATAATATATTTCCCTAAAATAATGTAAAAAGGATATTTTAGGGGATTCATAATTAGATTATGTTTTTTAAGGTTTTCAAAGATTGTTTTTAAATCTATATAGTGATCATAATGATTCCAATACTTAACCACAAAATCATTGACATAACATTTAATTGTTTTCCATATGAAGGGTTTGAAAATTTTATGCATGGAACATGGATATGTAGGGCCAACATTTTTTAAACTAAAAGGAATTACTAATTAATGTGACAATGAAAAGGTGTCCTTGATGGTGGTGGATTATTTATCATTAGGTTCCATTAATATTTTTTTAAATACTGAATAGAAATAAATGATGTAAAGGGCATGATATCTAGGTGTCGCATCAATCAAGTGTTTGATGATTAGAACTAGGAAATAATATTTAGGATAGTTCCAATTAAATTATCTGAAATCATTGGAAAAATTTATTTGACCATTATTTTTCTTGACTGTGACTATTTTGAAATTCATTTTGGGTTTTAGAATTAATGAATGATGTTTTCATTAAGGAGCTTATCAAATTTGGCTTTGACCTTGGTACCTTGAGTCTAATGTGCCCTTTTGGATGCCTACTTATAACCTTTATAGTCTTTGGGTAAACCTTGTTGATCTGTATACACATCAGGATTCGTGACTGGAATCTATGTATAAATCCAATAAAACATGTCATGGTGTTGCTTTAGAAGAGAGATATAAATTATTTGTTCACTCAGGGGCATAGTTGTGTTGATTAGTATTGTTCACAGACCCTACTCTGTACTAGGACGGATCTGCCAAATTTTAACAAATTTTCTACAGACCCATTCTTAAAAAGTTATAGGAGAATCCATGAGGTCATTTTCTTCCTCTCATTCATTTATTCTTCCACAGTGTCCCTATCAAGATGGTCAAGATATGTACGAGAATCATTATGGTCATAGTAATGGTCAGTGTCCCGAAATTTCACCTCCAATAGAGATATCATGACTAATGTAGGTTCAATAGATCAAGAAGTGGCCAACTGAGGTTCTAAATATAAGTCTAGATGATTTACATCTAAGTTATTACTTCCAATGAAAGAATCAAATACTTATTTAATATTCACAAATTCTACTAATGTAGAGGATATCATAAAGACCATCAAACATGTATCTAATTATGGGTTGATATCTTATACCTAACTGATGGGAAGAATATATTCTTTATTTATATCATTTTATGGATCATATAAAGTAATTTTATATCCATTTGGAGCTATTAATCTAGTGATATCATCTTTTAGGGGTTTTTTTACCTCTCCTCAGAAGAATCCTGTATCAACATATTGAGATTTCTAGGACTCAAAC
The DNA here is from genome assembly GCA_963277665.1 of Viscum album. Classification (NCBI taxonomy): domain Eukaryota; kingdom Viridiplantae; phylum Streptophyta; class Magnoliopsida; order Santalales; family Viscaceae; genus Viscum; species Viscum album. The sequence goes on from OY728125.1 coordinate 1,943,939,318, forward strand.
AGAGATCTGTCACTAATTAATGTTCCAATATAACATTTTTTGTAGTATTTAAGGGCTTGATAGTATAATGAAGTGATCTATATATGTTGATATATCTCAGTACATCCTAGAAAGACAATGAAACCAGTATCTTTCTAGAAGACCAAGAACTCAGAATCAAATACTAGATATCAAAACAAAGTTCTGAGCATAATCTTGTCGAGGGGTTTCATTTTTTCTTTTATCATACCCATATATAATTGGAGTGGAAGGGTATCAATCATATTTAGTGTATCCTATTCATTGAAGCATTCTGATTAGATTGAGTTTGACACCCGATCCATTATCGATGAATGATCGACAGATGTCAATGCCATCAAATCTTATAGATACATCCAAGTGTCACACATGTCCGTATATTCCATTATTTGTTTCCTCACTTTTGAAATAGATAACATTATGAAATTCTATCGGTTCAACCTCTGCATGATATAACTCAGTGTAAACAACTTTAATTTCAAAATCTTGTGGTCACAACAGTGCCTCTACAAGTGTTTCTTGCATATTTTTTTTGATAAATTTTGTGCATCTGAAATTGAAATCTTTGTTGTACCTATGTCCAATTTCTTCAAGATATCATATTTTAGAGTCAATGTTCCATATTTACCAATGGATAACTACTACTTAGGAATCATTTTATGAGTTAATGTGACAGAGTTAAATTTATCACCTAGTGAAGAAATTGTGGAAGGAATTTTATCTATTATTGAATAAAACCACCTTAGTCTATCCCTTTTCTTGGTCTGTATAGATTATCATTGAATCGTCAATTGGAATTCCAAAAATATTGGTTTCAAATGATTTTTCGAATGTGTAAAGTCATTTAGGATTGGGGATCCCTTTGTTTCAATTTCCTTTATGGCCTCGATTCATGTCTCCTCAATTTGGTTTGGGGAACTCAGGTTGATAATAAAATTCATCATTAGATAAGGGATCCATAAAATTAATGACATTAATGGATCCAAATATCAAATCTTTTTCTATTGTGGATTTATATTGATAAGTCAGTGCCAATTGTACTATTTAGCATGGCATCACATATTCTCTTGGGAATGAATGCATGAAGTCCAAGAGGGTCAAGTCTTTATTTTTCATTGGTGTAGGTTCTTCATCCTTTATTTTAATTCTATATTTCCATATATTTAATTACATTGAATATTTTCCTTTTGGGGACTAAGGTGTTGATAGAGTTGATTGTTCCATTGTGGAAGTAGTTGTGGACATAAGTGGTTGTTTCAAATGTTCCCTGAGAATAGCATGAGTTCGATTGATCATTTTTTGAGTCATCCAAGCATGGAACTTTTGTGGACCTTTATTGGTGACTTCCTAACATTCCCCATATTCTTCTGAGATTGGGGTGGAAACACAAGCCACTTGTGCTTGTGATTTTCCAAGCTTAACTATCCTTGAATCAATTGTCTTTTACATTATATCATTGAAGATGAAACAATTCATGATGTTTTTAACTAAAATTAAAGAAAGGGTAAATAATTCGGGCGATATTCAATAAAAAATTGATCATGTTTTTGGGTTTTATTATAATTAAGAAGTTTTTTCCAAATATGACAATAAATACCCAATAACATGATCATATAAGAAGGAGAAAGCTTTATTTTTATATTGTTCAAATTGATAGTGTGTTGTCTCCCTCCTTTCATCTTGAAATGGATTTTTTATTTTTTCACCATATAGGGGATGTTTCATGATATATTGAAGGAATCAAAGTTGTGGTTGGAACTGAGGATGGTTTTAGAGTGATAGTTATAGTTTCTTATTTTTTTATTCTCCTTCTTTGGGATATCAATACTTGTCTTGTTTGGCTCTAACTCACTAGATAGAGACTTAAATTTTTTGGAAAACGACGATGAGATCTTGGAATCCACCAATGTATTTTAAGTGAATGGCTGGTGTCTAAGATTCATCGGGTAAGATATCTATGAAAATCCTAAAAAAATATTCATATGGAAATTGCAAATTCAATGAGTAAGTTAAACCCTTAAACCATGATATAAAGCTTAGGAATCTCTCATATTCTCTATTTTGTGGGTTGATAGGCTAAGGACCATTTTCATTTCATAGTGTTGATTTGAACTAGTAAATAATTTACTAATTGAGGTATTCCCATCCTTTGATTGACTATTTAGGTAATCTAGTGTACCAAAAAAGCTATTTCTTACATGGTTGGAACACTAAACCAAAGCTTGGTGGCTTCTTACTGCAATAAGGTTCCCATGATAGGGCCACACTAGTATACATAATGTGACATATGCTAATCTAGATCTCCCAAGCCATTGAATATTGTAAATGTTGGATTTCTAAAATTTTATGGGGGAAGTAGTGAATCCAACCATTCAGGATATGGTTTTATCTTTGGTTACATTGGTGTACTTTTTCCTTTCATTGCTTCTATCTGGGCTATTAATGACTCATTAATGTAAAAAAATTCATGTGGGAATGGCCACCTAAGTAGGGACTACAGTTGAGGGACCAACGGGATCAACCAGTTGTGTTGGTTCTATCAATACATATGATTCAACTGGATGGTTGTAGGTTTAATGACATTGGTTAATTTTTTTGGATAATGGAGGTAAATATTTGTAATTAGCTTTCACTAGTTTCAAATAGATTGGTTGTCTTTCTCTAGAATTTGGAAGACATTTAGAATCTATTTTTTGGTATAATGAGTTATTTTTTCTTAGTTACATCAGATGGTGGAGTAAAATGAGGTTATTTTTGAATAATGTATCCAGTGGGAATATAAACCATGAGTAAATAATCATTAAGTATCTTTAATTCTCTCATTTAAGTCTCATATTATTCCAACATCTCTTCAAGTGAAAGTCATTTGATCCTTCTGTTAATAGGTAGGATCAAACTATAGACTTACCCTTTTCCTTAGATGATGCTCTTTGAGAAGGACGCAATGGATAATTTAAAAGAATCTATAAATTTTGGGTAATCCTATGATTTTTTATGCACACCATCTTCTATTTTTTGTGGACCATATTTTGAAGTTATATATGATCCTCATGTTCTCCCACATTATATTGATGTTCAATAGTGTTTTTCAAATTGGTGAGGTTGAAATTTATATATGCTAATTACATTTCACAAATTTAATCAGTCCTTGAATATTGGGATAGATGGCTGGTCCGGGAACATCTACTAGATTAGTCTTGATTCCTAGGAGTGGTTGTACTCTTGATAGGTCTTTTTTGATTGAAACTGTCAAGGGAATTCATCCTTTCCTTCGAGGATCTCCTTGATGCTATTTAGTGAATATTATCCTAAATGGAACCTCTAGATAATTTTTTACTTAATCCCTAAAGAAGAAACTATATCATAGGATGGGATGGACCAAGAGTATTAATTTTGTAGAACTTGACCCAACTGAGATAATACTAAATTTCACTAAGTTTGATGTAAAAATGATCCCAGGATTATAAGTTGGGGGGTCATATTATTCAACTTTATTAATGTTTCAAGCCTAATATGTTGGCTTTGAGGATTATATCAAAATTGACCCCAACCCTATGGGATGGGGCTACTCTTATACTATAACGGATGCAATTAATGTAGACACTCTTCTAATTTTATAAAGATTTTTTATAACATGGTTTGAATTCATCATACGACATGTATCTGAACTACCATCTATAGAATATTATATCAATATTTATGATATTTTTTTTATTTGATGATTGAGTTCCCTTAACAGATAAACATGTTTTATATTTTCAGATTCCTGATAAAAAATCATTTTCATGTATTTATCCCTTCTAGCCTAATGTATTTGAGAGTATTTTTGGTCATGTTATTGTTGAGTATACCATTTATTGGGATTATGGTTTGTTTACCAATGCTATCATGGTGAAATGACATTACATGACATCACTATTGGTGGACATTTTTTATCAAGGAGTGAGGTGAAATTCAGTACCCCATGTAGACATCCTTCAACATAAACACTGGATGGGGTGTTAGTAATTAGATAACATAATTATTTTAATTCATATTTACCATCACATTTAAGTTATACTTGTTACTTTCCACATTTTGGGTGTTACACAATGAGGAGACCCACCAAGTATACATGACAGTGCATCTTTTCTATTACCTTGAGGTTATCTTGATATTCATCATAACATAATACCATTTTTTAATTAATTAATATTATTCCTTATGTGGAGGTGGATGTAGTGCACACAATCATCTAAACAATCTTCTAGATTGTTGAATTGGGAAGTGTCAAAGGGACAGAGTATTACAGGTATATTGTCCATTGAAAATTGTCTCCTCATGTAGAATATTTCTCCTTTATCTTTTGTCTTAGATTCCTCAGCCAGATATGACCATAGTGTATGTTTTCCCATTTCATTATTGAAAACAGTGGGGTTGGAAAGGATTCCCTCTATTACATTATAAGGTGACAGATCCAAGGAGGGATCAAGGAAACATTATTTCCAAGGTCTATCTTCTTGTTGAGAGAGGATATCGATTATTATTGAAGAGGCATCAGACATGACTAGACCCATTTTTCTATGTACCTCATGGTAGGTAAGATTTATCACGTTATATTCTTCAAGGGGAGGATATTATTTATGAAATGAAATGTCTCTATGGGGAAGACCTTAAAAACAAACACAATCAAGGAGAGGATTGCCATAATGGATTTATTTCCTAATATAAGGAGAAATTATGTAGCATATACCCTTGGTAAGACCTTAAGGGTGGATGGAAGGAAAGGGATGACCTTCTTGTTGTTGGATCTTCTATCCATGTCAAGGGAAACTATGTAACTCTTCAAGAAATGGGCTCTCAAGATCAGCCAAATTTTCAACATGAAGTGAGCCTTCAGGGTAATATTTCTAAGGATGATTTTCAAAACTTATTGTAGTCAAATTGTGTAGAGGACCATTGCAGTAACTTATATTATCTCCATAATTTGTTTGGGAAGTAATAGGATCTTGATCCATAATATATATATCTGAGGGCCTCAAAAACACTATCATTCAATATAATATGTTCATGGACTGGACCTTAATTTCCAAATTTCCTTTGGTGAGGATTCTGTTTAGATGTATTCAAATGGGAAATTAGAGATGCTTGTTATGGGTGAATACTTTAATATAAAGAATCTTATTTGATTATTTCATGTGTTTTTGCTTTCATTTTATGATATATTTCCTAATTTTTGGATGGTATATATGCCTTCCATTGATTATCTACTATGGTAGACTAATTTCATCAAATTTGAGAGGGTATTTGTGCATGATCTGGTTGTCCATTTATTGTGGGGTAACCATGAACCACACCGATGGGAGTCGGAATATGCATCTGTTCTATGGTGAATCTAGAATTATTCATCTGAGTCACATTCAATATGTATGAGGGCTTGTTTTCCCAACTCATGGTTTCCACTAATTCTATCATTATATCATGACATGGTTATAGAATGTGGATAGATGTAGATACATGTCCTTCTATCATTTCTCAGATATAAGGAGCAAATTCATCAAATGAAATTGAAATATTCACCCATTATATAGCTATTGTATGGATATATTCATGCTCTTTTCCTCTAGTTATTCTTATAATATGGAGACAATAATAAGTTATGGGGGAGGATAATGGGTGTTCCCTCTGTTGGTAGCTAGGATTTTATGACAATTTTCCCTAAGTGTTGACATGTTGTTCTGGTGGGATTGAAGAATCAAAGTTAGTGTGTGCACCTGCTCCCGATTTACTACCATGTTGGTCTTGCATGTATTTTACAACAAGTTTGTATATACGGATTCCTGGGTTTGGGTAAGTGCTAGTGAAATCTCATGAATTTATACCAGGTTGATCTAATGGTATTCATGGATGTGTGATTGTGTTGGTGTCCGGTCATGATTTTTCACCACATTGGTTTGGAGGGATTCATTGGAGGGAAATGATGTATAACTCTGATCCCAAAAAACTGATTTATACACTTAAAAAACTTACCTTTTTCTTAATCCTGAATTACATGGGTTGTACTTTTGATAGTGGAACCCCAATCATGCATAGGGAGTGGTGTCGCATGGTGCTGGGGGTGATGGGTGTTGCCATAATCCTTTTGGTGGGACCTTTATGTTGCTTGGAAGAGTCAATTTTTGACAACTGAATTATCCTCCCTAATATAAGGGAGGAATTTTTTATTGTTCTAGAGATATGCTTCAAAAATTATTTGACACAATAACTGGTGTTGTTGAATTCTAAACCACCAACTATTATTGATCGTATGGAAAGAGATGCTTCATAAGCTCCCAGGATTACTGATCTTCCTCCATGGACACGAGGTTCAATTTTGTTGGTACCCTTGAATTATAATGTTTGAGACCTATCATTGAAGACACTAGTTCTGTGATGGTTTCCTCTGGTTGAATGAAGACTCAATAATATATGTAAAAAAATAAGATTGGAAAATATGATTCCATTGGATTGGATTCAAAGGAGTTATTGAAAAAAGTGTATGTAATACATGTAAAAAACACAAACCATAATACCCATCAAATAACTATCTCAATAAAAAAATAAATTCACAAATAATAATTTAAATCCATATTTTTGGGCAATTTTCTCCTTGCGACACGGGGCCTAACATGCATGTAAAACAATTATCTATGTTAATGATTCACATCCGGTTCACAATTTTTTATTTGCATGACTCAAAAAATGGTCTAACATTCGATGGATAGAAAAATGATTTACATTGGGTTTTCCATTTTTTCCATCATAGTTTTGTGCCCTCTCTTATTTATTTATTTTATTTGAACCCTCTTTCCAAAGGTAGGATGCCCCTTTAATTTATCTTATGAGGCCTTATAAGGTGTGTGGGATAAGAGGATGGGATTTCAGGATCATCACACTATTTTGGGGGGAGTTGTTACCCACTCTATGACTCTATTATATATTTAAGATGTATTTTTGAATCCTTTATCAAATCCAATATATAGACTATGTCACCTCAATATTAAAAGTAATTATTATCATGCATTGACATTAAAATCATATATATGTGTTTGAGTTTCTTCATCGAAGGAGACATGTGTATGTATCTCATGTTCTCCATCAATGGTACCCTTTATATAGATAGATTATATTTTCATATATAATTTATTATCATGATTCTATCTTTAATCCAAATAATTTCACTTTCAATAATTTAATGTAACTTGGTAAGATGGAAATGATTTTGATATCTAGATTGGGCCCATGAAATTGGCTTCCTATATATCCTTGTGAAAGGAATCAAGACCCATATAGTTCAGTTCAACTTAATGGGAAACATCATACCTCTTATGTTCCTATGATGAGGACTAAACTGTTTAGTATAATTTCTTGTGGTAAGGAAGTCTAGTAAAAATATTTCTAGTTAATGGATGGTGTAGGGATTATGCCAAAGAGGCCTGAGAGAACCTAGAAGTGATGTGGTCTTTCATGTGGGGGAATGAACTTACTAGGAATATTTTCCATTAATGATGGTTATGAAAGATACCCCAATGAAATATTGACATCTAGGTTGGATACTATAACACTCAAATATTTTTACGGAATATTTTTCTTTAAATAATTATAATTCATCAATAGTTTTCGTTTCACACAACCATGTGTTTTAACGAATTGTGAGACACTATTAGTATAACCTAGCCATTATATTAGTGGTAATAAATATGAATGACTAATTTATGAAATACATATAATAATATAACTCAATATGAATGTATTGGTAAGTGATTAAAAAATAATCACATAATTTTAGTAAAATAAATGTATCCTTCAAAAATAAATTTTCATCAAAAATGGTGTTTTATTATTTTTATAAATGAAAATTATTTTATAGAAGTAACTGAAAATTTATTTTAGAAAATGAATTTCTTTTTTCATTTTAGCATGTAAAAATTATTTTAAATTTTTTTGAAAAAATTTATTTTTTAAGGAATAGAGGAAAAACTGATTTTTATTGAAATTTGTATTGTCTATTAAAGTCATTACAAGTTCAAATAATGGTTGGTATTTGTTTGAAAATTAAATAGTTCGTTTTTATTTAAAATAATCAAATTTTTGTTTTTTAAAAGGATTTTGTACATGAATTTATTTTTTAAAATGTAATTTTTCTAGAAAAAACTATTTTCCATGTCATTTTAAAGGTATTCTTATTGAGATTATTTTTATTATAAATAAATATTTTGTGGAATTCCAAAATATCCCCTCACCTCAAATATAAAATAGAACCTCCCTCGTCACTTCTTTAAGTTACATTAAGCCTTCAATGATCAACTATACCCTTACAATTTTTCTTCTCAACATCCCTAGACACATTCTAATGGTTTTGGTATTCTCAAAATACCAACTCTAGTTTCCCAAATAGGTGATCAAAAGTTTGTTCATTGAAGAAGAGGTATTATTCATTTCAGACTCTTTCAATATTATTTCGTATCCTACATCCTCTTTGTATATTTTTTCCATTATAAATTGATAACTCTAGTATCAAATATTTGATGTGATGTTATTATGATTATGTAAAAACATTTTTCCCCAATTTATCTATATTATGAAAAAGACATCACTCATTTGTATGCATGGCTTACCATCTCCATTCAATGGTGTAATCTGTTTTTCATCACCACTTCATTTGGATGGTTAAAATGATAGAAATAATATATATTTTTATATTATAATTAAAAATTTACATTGATTATGGAAAAAGTAAATTTACCTTCCTCTTCATTACCATTTCAGTATTAAGGGAACTTATCATCGCTTATGGGTAGGTACGGACTACCATCTCTATGATGTTATGCGATTAATTTTTCAAGTTATCTAATATATAATTATTATATTATTGTATAAAATTAATAAAAATGATATATATTACCATAATATCCTTTTAGAGATGATGGAATTAAATCCTATTCATAAGAACTATGACTTTTATGGAAACATATTCATAGGAAAATGAAGTAGTTAACACCTGAAAGAAGGGTAATAATGAAATATTATTAACAAATGGGTGATAAGATGATATAAGAGGTAAACATATGATATTATAAATATAAATATGGTTCTATAATAAATTAATAACATTATTGTAACCATTAAAATGGATTTTCATCCATGTATGATGGCAAATAGACCTATTGTAAGGGTTAATTTCACAATCAAATTATTATTTAGGATTGTTTATAGGTAAGTATCTACTAAAGAATATTTATGTTCTTTGTTTCTTAAAAATAGTTTTCAAAATATTTTTACTATTATTCTAAAAAAAATTAATTTCATTTTTACATATGTTTGAATTTTTACTAAATGGTTTGAAATAAATATTTTTGTGTTTTTTCAAATGAGGTTCTTTGTGACTTTTCAAACAAAAATATAAAATAAATATTTTTCAAAAAATTATACAGAATGGTTAGATGTTTCTTATTTTGGGAAGACATAATTCCATGTATCTTACATTATAATCTTATAATGTTATTTTCCAATAAAAAATTTTCTTAAAATTGTGCATCATGTTAAGAAAAAAAGGATTTCCAAATTAAGTGTATTTTCCTCAAGAATTATTTCAAGTGATCTCTCAAAAAATATTTTATATATAGGATAACATTATTTGATGTTAATTATCCTTTTCCAAATATATTGTTAGAGAATTCTACCCATATTATTGTTTTGGTTGGTTTGTGTATATGATGGTATGATATTTATGTTACCTATTTAATTTCTATGGGTTATGATATAAGGAAATTATTATAAAACCCATTTATTTTTATTATTTCAGATAAGATAAATAAATTATGATCTTATGGAACACACCTGTATGGTTTTAATTATGTGATAGGTGGTACCTATTTCTCCCTCCAATGCATTGGGTAAAGATTTATATCTCATGATATTGATAGCACTGGAATGGGAAGTGAACCCAATTCTGTAGTACAAGAATACAACATGAGTAAACATTGTTTGGTAATACAATGCTAGAATGAGGAGTGCACTCAATTTAATAAGGGACTTTATCCCCCAAGATGATCTTTTCAGTGATTATTGACTAATATGAAAATGATTCTATATGATTATATGTGTGAAAAATATTTCATGTCTTATGCTATACTCCCATGAATTATGTTTTTTATAATTCATGTCTTATGAACTTCCATGATTTATTCCATAACAAAATATATCTATCCTTGATATATAGGATATAATTTTAAAATGTCATATTAATGTTCTTATGACCTTATTCTTACATTATCTCTCTTTATTACCATTATATAAAATCTGATTTGACCCTCCCTTATGTTGATGTAGATGTTTTACGAATTCAATGTTTATGCTTCAAAGTTACCAAATACACTAAACCTATATAGTTTTGGAATTGTTTTGTTATGTTATGTAATAAAAATTTTTATTTTTAGATTTAACATCTATGTATGAAAAGTATAGGCCATTATAGTTGTTATCAGAGAAATGTTTAGTTATCCTTTATAAACTTGGATGATAAAAACCTTAGTAAGAAACCTAAGGGTAATTCTGTGTATAGGATAAAATTTTATATTTTTGGTGATGATTATAAATAACATATAATTAAACCTAAGGTATTCTTAGTAAAACAAAATATGTAATTTACCTTGATTATGTGTTTTCCACCTATGATTAGTGTTTCTAACACTATGGTGTTTGTTTTTAGTCAATGGATGGAACCTGATTGAATCATGTTAACCCAAAATGTAATGGGAAATGAAATTATTTTCCTAATGAGAAAATGAATATTACGTGATATGAAATAAAAAATCTTGATTCTATGATAGTAAAACATTATCATGATATGAATCATGCAAGACATCCAAAGAATAAAAAGTGGGGACAAAATTATGTTGAGTTGTTCATGAGGCATCATCCACCTTCGTTAAGTGGATCTTACAATCCACTAGTGGCTAAACAATGGTTTAGTACCATTGAAAATATTTTTCCAATTCTCCAATGTTAAAAATATGAGAAATATTTTTTGGTAGTATATCATTTGTAAGGTAAAGCGGATCAATGGTAGAATCTCATCAAGAATACATGGAATCAAGATGAAATCGAATCCTTAGATTGGGATGAGTTCAAGAACATATTTTAAAATAATTAATTTCATAATATTTTTCATATGAATATGGAGAAGGAGTTCCTTGATCTTAAAAACATAATGATGAGTAAGTTGGTACCAATAAATAAAATATTACAAGACCTTTAGGGTACCCATCTGGAATTATCATCTAACCTAAATGTGAGGCTGATTGATTCATCAGTGGCTTAAAACCAAGTCTATAAATGGAATTATCAATGAGGGACTTCAATATCTATGAGAAAATCATTGGATGTTCTCTCCATGTTGATATTGGTATTGATGAAACACATTAATATTATGGGTTTGATAAGAAAAAAGGAAATTAAAAGTAAATATAAAAAACATCGTGAAAAGAATATGATATTTCCTTTATTCTCAAAGTTTGGAATGAAACATAGGGTAAACTATATTAAAGGGACTAGTAATTTTTTTAAGTGTGGAAAAGAAGGTAATTAGAAAATTGATTACTGATGTGATAGGAAAAACCGGTAAGTGATGCGAATAGATAAAAGGATTCACAAAATGCCCCCCCCCCCACACTTTAATACTTCATGTGCGAGGAAAATGGGAATTTCACTAACTAATACCCAAATACAAGGGTTATAAGTAATAATAAATGTCAACATCCCCTTAATTCCAAAGGCATTGGAAAATCACATATAATATCTATTAGTGATGTAGAGTTCAAAAATTATGGGGTGAAATGTACACTTATCATCAATTCTAAATAATCTAATGTTTTATTTGATTCTCGATCCACTGACTATTTTATTTATAAAAAATTTCCTAAGGGTGTTTATTTATTACCTCAATAATTGGACATTGAGTTAGTATTGAAATATCTTAGTGGAACAAAAGATTCATCATAAGTTTATAATTATTCTTTGGAAAATGTTTGTGGTAAAAATCTTCTTAAAAATCAAGTGATCCTTCCTTTAGTTAAATTTGATGTGATTCTTGGAATGGATTGGATTTAAATATATAAAGATCATGTCAATTTTTAGGGAGGGATATAACATTTCAGATACTAAATGAATATATGATTATCTATAAATATAAGGATGAATATGAACTTATATTGGAAATTAAATCCATCTTGTGGGACATGATTCCTATAAACAAAGGTTATATATCTCATACGGTTTGGGAGAAAATTACCATTAAAGATTTACCTATTGTACTGGAGTTTTTTGATGTATTTCTAGATTAATTTATATATATTCTACCGAATAGTGAAGTTGAGTCTTAAATAGAAATCATACAAGGTGTTATGCCGGTTTTAAAGACTCTTAATAGAATGGAACCAATTGAGTTATAGGAATTAAAGAAGAAAATCCAATAGAATATTAAAAAGGGATTAGTGTGTACTAATGTGTCACCTTAGGGTGCACCTATTAGGTTTTTAAGAATAAATATGGATCAATGACACTATATGTTGATTATCAATAACTTAACAATATCACTATCAATAATAAATAACATCTCTCTTATTGATTACTTATTTGATCAACTACATAGAGGTCAATAATTTTCAACGATTTATCGTATTTTTAGATATCATAATTTGAGGTTCAAGAAGGATGATATTCCAAATATAACATTCCATAAATGGTATGGACACTATAAATTTATAGTGATTCCTTTTGGTCTTACTAATGACCCCACTATCCTCATGGATTTAATGAATAGTCTTTATAGACTATATGGATTAGTTTTGGAATAGTCTTTGTAGATGATATTCTTATATATTCAAAGGTCATGGTATAATATATATATTAAATTAATATTTTACTAAAGATCCCAAGTGTAACACCCCAGGTAAATAAAGAATATTACATTTTTATATTTATCCATATTTGTGAGTAAAATATTAATATGAATTTAAAGGGGATGCTATGCTCGATGGCGTACCCAACACGCAACAACGAGTTTCTGGGGATTCTTACGTTGCACTCTAATAATAAAATAATATTATTTTAAATGGTAGTTAACATGTAGCCGTTTTATTGGTAGGAATGGATAGAAATAACTAAAATATGAATATATATGTTTTTTTAATGTTTTTACATTTATCCAATAAAAGATAAAGGCATAAAATACGGAAATAATTCGATTTTAGGCGTATATGTCCTAGATTTCACTAAAGGTTCACTTATCACCTTTTGATGGAGAAACATCATTAAATATAGTTTTTTCACTCTTATACATCCTTTTAGACCAAATAAAACTCTTCTTAAGAATTGGGACATCAAAATTTACTTTCGGTAAATTTTTGGTATCTTTCCGATAAAGTTCAATTTTTTTAAATGAATAGTGTAAAATGTTGTATTTTAATTCAAAAACTCTTTTTAATATAATTTATTTATATGATTAGATTATCTTTTGAATTGGTTTTAAAGTTAAATTATAATATATTTTTACCATTAAATCCAACAGTGGTTGTTGGAATTAATTTCACTTTGAAATCAGACTTAAACCAGTGTCAATCTTTTGATACATATTGTTTCATAAAAACACGCTATTTGATCTGACAGCAGGGATTAATTATTAAATTAATTAATGTGACTTATATGTTTTGAATTTTGTAAAATAGACTAATTTTTGAATTCGTAATATCCAATATAGCTTAGGGTGAATTTTTGGTAATTTTCTGAAAAACTCCAATTTTTGATGAATAGTGAAACCACTAAGTGGTAATCAAGAAAACTGATTTTTCAGTTAAATGAAAGTTTACAACTAATGTGTATTGAATTTGGAATATCCGACATACATTTTTGTCATTAGTATGTAAAATGTGGTTCAATGGGATGAAAATAATTTTTTGGTGAATAGTAACTTTTTTTCATTAATCGTGATTAGAGGTAATTAGTGTAATTTAAGGTAAAAATGATATTATAAAAATATGAAAACACCATGAAACTTGTCCTACCCCTATTGGATGAGTCAGGGCCGACTAAGACAACCCATGGGTCAACTTGGGGACCCCATGGAGCCACTTTGGTTGAAAATAACATTAATATATATTTATTTAATGTTAAAATTAAATTGACACAAACATGAGTTGTTTTACTAAAATAGTTTTTAAGTGGGGTTACACAAGTCCAAATTTTGACTATAAATATTCATTAGAAAGTTAAAAAGATTTCTAAATCATTTTAGTTTTTTTATAATTTTTAGATATTAAATAAATTAATTTAATTACGACATCATAATGATGCAACGATGACCTCATTAATGAACAGTTTAAATAAAATGAAACGATATTATAAAATCTAAGACCTACACTTATCCAAAAACTATTGGATGAGAATATTTCGAAGCCTTATCATCTTATCTTCTAAATATATGAATTTGGGACCTTAGAAATTCGAAACACTTTTGAAAATAAAATAATAGTTTCATGATTTCCAAAAGTGTCCCTCCTCTCCTCTTATAAAAGGCCCCCACCTCTACCTCATTTCACACACTCCTCAAGCCTTTGGCTCGGCCATACCCTAACCATTTACTCTCTACACATCCCTATCCTCATCATAGAGGATTCCCTTTGGGGATAATACTTTCAAAGGAATCCTTTAGGCTCAAATCAAAAGGAGTTACACTTTTAAAGGTAATTCATTCTCTCATGTTCATTTGTTTTATTTTGCTTCTCCAACCCCCTAAACTCTTTTTATTTACTTATTTTGTAACAAAACCAGTATCTTAAATATACTAGGATATTGTTATAAGATTAATTCGAGCTACACTCTCACACAACTACATCAAATGGTTAAATAACATACGGTTTCCGTGGATTGCGAAATTCTACCCCCCGAAACGATGATTATTCAACACTCATATAACACCATAAAAGGTGGCCATTTAGATTAAACTATATTTATATATGATATATAATATGTTTATGTTTTACTTAAGCTTCTGTATTTTCATTTTTTTCATACCTTTATGGTTTCCATTGTGGGTAAACACGATAATTTCATTTTAGGAAGTGCGGACTACCGCCCCCTCAAAGTGATTTGATTCGTTAATGCCATACGTGGGACGTATAAAGGATGGATTTAAAGTTATTATATATGATTTTATACTAGAATTATAATATACCTCTATATAATTATTGTTTCTTTCCATTAAAGTATTAGATAGAAATGAAAGTAGCGTTCATGCGTACGTACGTCTTACCGTCTCCATGAACGGTGCATTTCATTTTTTACCTCTAAATGATTATGTAATATTATAAAAACATGTATATGCTGGATATATATGATATATATGATATCCAAATCATGAATAACATTCTGGATATAAAGAACCTTTAACCACACAAACAACATGTAATTGTAAGAAGTCCATTTTCGACTAAAGAACCAAATATTGAAAAAACAAACATTATTAACTTAAATGATTACATAATGTTTATAACATTGAAATAAGTGATATAAAAGGAATAATGAACTTTAAGAAGGTTCATAAGAAAGTATAAATTAACTCAAATTTGTTATTCAGGACGTTAAAGAATGATCGAGTCAAGTCGGACTCGAGGTAAGGGATCCTACACCTCTCTTTCTTTTTAAGTACACTCTTTTATGTCATTCCTTTTAAGCTCATATTTCTTATGATTGGGATGTTATTTTATATTACTCCCACTGTACTTATTATGTTCATATGATGAGGGACCCTATTTACTCTCATCAATCCATTTTGGAAGTTTTAAGTGGCGTCGTTAGGCTGCCGAGTTTTCGTAAGGGATTTTTCATCTCACTTTTATTCCTGTGAGATTTATGCTACATTTTCCACAATTTAATTTGAGTGGTTTATGTACTGCCCATTATTACACACATTTTTTAATATAATTCCATTTATGGGTATTTACATATTCATTGTATGACACTTCTTCTATGGGGTGTACTTTTCGAAAGTTACCCAAGTCGGTAAGGGAACCTTTCACCCTCTTTTTTTTAAAAGACTTCATTTGTTATGTCTTTTAATTAACATAATATTATGTTGGGATATGTTCTTCTATATCCTGATTGATGTAAATTTTATTTCCAAGTTATTAGATTCCCTTTTTATCTCTCATCAACTTTTTTTATGAATTTTTGAAGTGACGCTGTTTGGCTGTCGAATTTTACCAAGGGAACGTTTTAACCCAATTTCGATTTCTTTGGGTTCAACATGTAGTTATTGAATATGTCATCCTTTGAATACGTGTGAATGACCTTTTATTTTTTTACACTTAATATCCAATTATATTGGGTGTATTTATTTTTGGCACACATAATTTTGATATTGATTTATCCTTAATTTAAGGATACCTTCCTTATAAGGGATTTCATCACATTTACCTCCCTATTGAGACTTCATTGTTGTTATGCACCAATTCACTCTTATATGGTGTATATACTGTCCTTTGGAATATTATATCATGAATCCATTTATTCTCATGATATTATAAAGTTCTGATTAAATGTTATTCCTCAATTATTGTATTCAAGTGTCTCTAATTTTGGTAAAAACCCTTTGACCAAAATATCACATTAAATGTTTTAATGACTTGTTCTTATTAATATCCATGTTTTTAAAATGGTTTTAAGGATTTATTTATATGGATATTAATGGTTTAAAATGTTAAAAGCTTCAAGGTGGTATGGGACACTTTGATTCAAAATTCTCCTTATTAAATTTTTTAAATGGTTTTGGAAATTGTTTCTTTTTGTATGGATTCATTATTTCAATATACTAAAATGTTATATTGTGATTGAAATGTGGAAATGTTATGTTTCCTTTATGCATGTTTTATGTGATATCGTTATGTTAGGGTTTTTGGGCATTGTTATGAAAACGGGTGGTTCCGTGATAAACTAAGGGCGGGTGAGCCCGATATAGCTCTCCAATGCATTGGGTAACGCGAAGGAGTGAAATGTTAAGGTTTCTCCAAAGAGATTTTATGGAATATAATGTGATGGGTATTCCAAACGTAACCAAGAGGGTTACTCCCTACGTAAGAATGTTATGAATGCCTCAAGTTACCTTTATGTCATATGATTTCTATGATTTATTAATGGTTTGATGAGGTATGTTAAAGTGCCTATGTTTAGTGGGTAAAGTATGATTTCATTCTTATGTATAGATGAACTCATGTTTCCTTTACATATTATTTTTATAACCCTTACTAAGCTTTTTATGCTCATCCCAAGTTTTTGAAATGTTTTTCACAGGTCACGGGAAAGGTACATGATAAGATGATAGATTCAAGTATGTGTGAAGAAAGAATCCAAGTTTTATTTTAAATATGTTTCCGTTGTTGGGAAGAATGAACCCTGTCTTTTATGTAACCACTTTGTTTAAAGGTGGAATGTAATGCAAGTTTCAAGATCTAATTCTCTAAAACTCTAAACCTGAAAAGATCCTCAACGTGTAATCTTGTGATAACTCAAGATTATGTAAGGTTTAAGGCTGGGGCCTTATAGTTGGTATCAAAGGTCGGTTTAGATAACTTTAGAGGTTAGGGTATTCTTTAAGCATAAGTGACATTACCATAATGGTTAGGATTTCAGAAAGAGTCCTAGTTTTTGATAAAGTGAATGAGTAAGTGTATCTTAGTGTTTACCTTCCTCATTAGTACATGATGGTTTTGTTCATATACTCACACTGACATTTCTGTTTTTAGTAAATGGATTGATCTAGCAGGCACCAAAGTGACAATTGGTTTGAAGGAAACTGTGGTGGTTCTTTGATTAAGAGACTGGATAAAATGGGGTATTCAATAAGGAAACTCGTGGTTATTCTAAACCAACTATCAAGGAGTCATGATCAACCACTTGAACCTTGGTATGTTCTGTAATGCGTCATGTACGAGATGACCAATCGATGTGGAAGTTCAGGTAATAATTATAAAGGTAACCATTAGAGTTTATATGATCCTTACTTTTGAGGTAATTATGGGTTATTACATGATATGCTGGAAAATGAAAGGCATGACATAAACTTGAGGTTAAAATATGTAATGATAATTTTTTAGGATTTTATCCCTTTTTGGGGAATGATTTGAGAATTATATAGTTTTGGAAAAAGGACAACATGCAGACCGTGTGACTACCCGTCGCGTCGGACAAAGCTATGGGAATCGAACCCACAACCAAAGTGCGACTGGTATTTATCGCCTACCACTGGACTATGTGAAGTCCCTGGTTAGTTTGACCGATTCTTTTTAGTTATATGATTTTATGAATTAAGAGCAAGTTGATTTTGGGTTATTTATGAAAATGATTAACCTATCATGGAGGATATTTGATTAGGTTAATTACTTTTCAATACGAGACTTCAGGAGCAACTGATGTTGTTTGGAGATAAATGTTACGATTTAACTTGGAAGACTATGTGACTAAACCCTTCAAACATTTGGGTTTCAATCTTAGATTGGTTTACTTTGAAGAATTTTATGGACAAATTGTTTATCGGATGGTCCTCGTTGAACTTTGGGTTTTGTTGGACAAATTTTGAGATTAAGTGTAACACCCCAAGTAAGTAATGAATAATAGATATTTTTATCTATGTCTATTAATGATTAAGATAGTGTTTTGGAGGCTTAAAATGAATATAAATCCAATCTTAAGCATGGAATACACTAATATTCTTAAAAGATTGTTTTACTGCCTTATGATGGAAAACCCTTTTTAAATCTATCTTTTGACAATTTTATAAACTATGTTTGTCAAAATAAACTTATTATTTATGATTGGGACTTCAAAATTTACTTTGTGTGAATTTTAGATATTTTTCTGACAATGTTTATTTTCTAATGAATAGTGAAAAATACTGCATTTTACATCAAAACTGCTTTTTAATCTAATTTATTTATATGATTATATTATCTTTGGAATTGGTCTTAATGTGTAATATGGATATATTTTTACCATTTAATCCAACGGTGGTCATTGGAATCAATTTAACATTGAAATTGGACTCAAACTAGTGTCAATCTTTTGATACTTATTGTTTCATAAAAACACGTTATTTGCTCTGACAGCGGGAATTAATTATTAAATTAATTAATGTGACTTATATGTTTTGAATTTTCTAAAATAGACTTCATTTTTGAATTCGGAATATCAAATATAACTTAGGGTGAATTTTTGGTAATTTTCTGAAAAACTTCAATTTTTGATGAATAGTGAAACCGCTAAGTGGTACTTATAAAAACTGATTTTCCGTTTAAATGAAATTTTGCCATCATTGTGTTTTGAATTTAAAAAATCTGACATACATGGTTGTCATTAAGAAGTAAAATGTGGTTCAATGAGATTAAAATAATTTTTTGGTGAATAGTAACTTATTAAGTTCTTAATCGCGATTAGTGGTAATTAGGGTAGTTTGAGGTATAAATAATGCTTTAATAATATGAAATGACCTAGAAACATGTCCCAACCTTATTGGTTGTGTCATGGAAGACCAAGAAAAGCCATGGGTCAACTTGGGGACCCCATGGAGACACTTTGGTTGGGAAATGACATAAATAACTTTTTATTAAATGTTAAAGTAAAAATGACACAAACATAATATGTTTTACGAACGGAATTTTTACATGGGGTTATAAAGATCATATTTTTGATTATAAATAGTCATTGGAAAGATAAAAAGATTTCCTACATCATAGTAGTTTTTTTATAATTTTTAGACATTAAAAAAATTAAATTATTTATGACATAATAATGATGCAGCGATGACATCATTATTTGACGATTTAAATAAAATGGAAAGATAATGTACAATCTATGAACTACACATGTCCAAAACCAATTGGATGAGTTTATTTAGAACCCTTATCACCTTATCCACTAATTATATCAATGTGGGACCTTTTAAAACCAAAACACATTTTCAAATAAAGTAATATTTCTTTACTTTCCAAAAGTGCCCCTCCTATCCTCTTATAAAAGTCCCCCACCTCTACCTCATTTCACACACTCCTCAAGCCTTTGGCTCGGCCAACCCCTGACCATTTACTCTCTAAACATCACTCTCCTCATCCTAGAGGATTCCCTTTGGGAAGAATCCTTTCAAAGGAAGCCTTTAGACTCAAATCAAAAGGAGTTACACTTTTAAAGGTAATTCATTCTATCATGTTTATTTGTTTTATTTTGCTTCTCCAACCCCCTAAACTCTTTTTATTTAATTATTTTGTAACAACACCAGTATCTTCAATATACTAGGATGTTGTTATAATATTTATTTGAGCTAAAATCTTACACAACTACATCAAATGGTTAAAGAACATACGGTTTCCGTGGATGGCGAAATTCTGCCTCCCGAAACGATGATTGTTCAATACTCATTTAACACCTTCAAAGGTGGCCATTATGATGTCACTATTTTTATATATGATATATAATATGTTTATTTTTTCTTTAAGCTTCTGTTTTTTTCATTTTGGGTATACCTTTATGGTTTCCATTATGGGTAAACACGATATCTTCATTTTAGGAAGTGCGGACTACCGCCCCCTGAAAGTGATTTGATTCGTTAATACCATATGTGGGATGTGTAAAGGATAAAGTTAATGATATTATATATGTTATTATACTGGAATTATAATATACTCTTATATAATTATGATTCCATTCCAGAAATACGAAATAGAAATGGAAGTAGCGTTCATGCGTACGTACGGCCTACCGTCTCCATGAACGGTGCATTTCATTTCTTACCTCTAAATGTGATGTAATATTATAAATACATTTATATTCTGAATATATATGTTATCCAAATCATTAATATCATTCTGGATATAACGAACCTTTGACCAAATTAACAACATGTAAGTGTAAGAAGTCTATTTTTGACTTAAGAACCAAATACTGACAAAATGAACATTATTAACTTAAATGATTACATGATGTTCATAACATGGTATAAAAGGAATAATGAACTTGAAAAATATTCATAATCAAGTAGAGATTAACTCAAGTTTATTATTCAGGAGATTAAAGAACGGTCGGGTCAAGTCGGATACGAGGTATGGGACTTCGTCTCAATCTCTTTTCGTTGAGGCATATTTTATTTTATACACAACTTTCTTTTATACGGTGTATAAACCCCTTTGACTTTTACGTTTATTCAAAAGGAATCTTTTTTATACGAAGCGTTTACTAAACAAAAAAAGGGAATGTTTTTGTCGTACGTATGCGGCGACAACGACTTCTCCGCCGTCGTGACCGTTATTTGAGTTTCGGCTTCCTCTACAATCCATACCTTCTTTTTAAAAGAAAAATAAATACCATGTTTTACTTTTCTTTTATTTTGGTATTGAAAATGGTTTTCACAATGTTTTTGTGTTGTATTGATATCTTGTGATTGAAATATGGAAATTTTATGTTTCCTTTATGCATGTTTTATGTGATACGATTATGTTATGGTTCTTGGGCATTATTATGAAGACGGGTGGTTCTGTGATAAACTAAGGGCGGGTGAGCCCGATATAGCTATCCAATGCATTGGGTAACGCGAAGGAGTGAAACATTAAGGTTTCTTGGAAGAGATTTTAGGGAATATACTGTGATGGGTATTCCAAACATAACCAAGAGGGTTACTCCCTACGTAAGAATGTTATGGATGCCTCAAGTTACCTTTATGTCTTATGATTTCTATGATTTATTCATGATTTTATGAGGTATGTTAAAGTGCCTATGTTTTATGGGTAAAGTATGATTTCATTCTTATGTATATATGAACTCATGTTTCCTTTCCATGTTTTTATAACCCATACTAAGCTTTTTATGCTCATCCCAAGTTTTTTTGAAATGTTTTTCACAGGTCAAGGGAAAGGTACATGATATGATGATAGTGTCAAGGAAGTGTCAAGAAATAATCAATGTTTTATTTCAAATGTGTTTTCCATTGATGGGAATGAAGAATACTATCTTTATGTAACCACTTTGTTTATATGTGGAATGCAATGCAAGTTTTATGATCTAATTCTCTAAAACTCTAAACCCGAAAAGATCCTCAATGTGTAATCTTGTAATAACTCAAGATTAAGTAAGGTTTAAGGCTGGGGCCTTATAGTTGGTATCAGAGGTCGGTTTAGATAACTTTAGGAGTTAGAATTCTATTAAATGATTATCCAAAAATATTTTTTTTGAAATGATATAGCATTTGAAGATTACCATGTTGCTTCATCTAAGACATGTTTGTTCAGAATGGTTTTCCGCAGTGGAAATAGGAAAGCAGTGCTAGAAAGGCATAAAGAAAGAAATAACCTTCCGAATCAGCATCCAAAGATGGTTGGAATTGGAACTGAACAGTTTGTTGCAGTAATGGAACAGTTTACTCAGGCTATAAATGGTGGTGGTATCCATGCACGAGATCAGCCAGATCAACCGCAGAGGAACATGTTAGTGGTGGAACATTTCATGAGGCAACATACACCATCATTCAGAGGATCATCTGACCATGTGCTAGCTGAAGGGTGGATTAAAGCACTGGAAAAGATTTTTGATGTCATGGGGTGTTCAGACAATAAAAAGGTTAGTCTTGCTATTTACCGTTTGGAGGGTAAAGCAGATCAGTGGTGGTCTATGGTTAAAAATATCAGGGACGCAGATGAGATTGATGCTCTTGACTGGGATGAATTCAAAGGTATGTTTCTTGAGAAGTATTTTCCTAAGGCTGTTCGAATTAGGATGGAAAATCAATTCTTGGGATTGAGGCAAGAAGAAGACTCAGTGGCTGCCTATGAAGAAAGGTTCACTCGATTGGAAAGGTATGCTCCAAATTTTATCCGAGACCTTGATAGTAAAATAAATCATTTTTACTTAGGATTAAAGCCAAAATATCGAAGGGCATTAGCTTCTCGTGAGTTTAAAAGTTATGAAAATATTGTTGGATGTGCTGGGAAGGTGGAAATGGAGTTTGCCGATGACCAAGTGTTCTATGACAACAAGCAGAAGAAGAGACCGAGGTGGCTGGAGAAAGGTAAGAATTCTTCAAAAAAGTCTGATGGTAAGAAATCTAAGTTTCCAGTTTGTGATAAATGTGGAAAAAGGCATGCTGGGGAATGTCTTCTAAATTCTGGAAAGTGCTACCGATGTGGTAATATGGGACATAAGGCTCGTGATTGCACTGAAAAGGATCAAGGTGAAGGTAAGAGCAAATTTGATTTACAGTTAGTGAAATGTTATAAGTGCAATGAGATGGGTCACTATGCAAACGAGTGTCCAACAAGGAGCTTGAGTGATGGGAAGCAGTTAGACTACAAGCAGAAAGGGGTGGTGAAATCCTTTGCAACTACTTCAGCAGATGTCGGGCCATCAAATGAATTTGTATCAGCTCCAGGGAGCTCAGTTTTGTTCAAAGATTGACCTGAGATCGGGGTACCATCAGCTAAAGGTAAAGGAGGCAGATATTCCGAAGACCGTGTTCCGTACGAGATATGGCCATTATGAATTTATAGTAATGCCTTTTGGGCTAACCAATGCACCTGCTGTATTCATGGAATTAATGAATAGAATTTTCCATGAGTTCTTGGATAAGTTTGTGGTGGTTTTCATTGATGATATTTTGGTGTTTTCAAAAAGTAAAGAGAAGCATGAAAGACATTTAAGGGTTACTTTGAAAACCTTAAAAGAAAAGAAACTATATGGGAAATTCAGCAAGTGTGAGTTTTGCTTCCAACAAATTTCTTTCCTTAGTCACATTGTTTCTAAAGATGGAATAACTGTTGATCCTACAAAAACAAAAGTTGTGGAAGAATGGCCAAGACCCACAAGTGTAACCGAGATTCGTAGCATCCTTGGTTTGACGGGCTATTACCTAAGGTTTGTTATAAATTTTTCACGGTTATCTAGTCCAATGACTAAGCTAACTCAGAAGGGTGTTAAGTTTATCTGGACAAAAGAATGTGATGATTGTTTTCAGGAATTGAAAAGAAGATTGGTGAATGCTCCAGTTTTGGCACTACCTTCCAGGAATGGTGAGTTTTTTATATACAGTGATGCTTCATTGAAAGGACTTGGTTGCGTCCTAATGCAGAATGATCAGGTAATTGCTTATGCTTCACAACAGTTGAAAACTCATGAGGTAAATTACCCTACACATGATTTGGAATTAGCTGCTGTTGTTTTTGCTTTAAAAATTTTGAGGCATCATTTGTATGGAGTAAAGTGTGAAATATATACCGATCACAAAAGTTTAAAGTATATATTCACTCAGAAAGAGTTAAACATGAGATAGTGGAGATGGCTAGAATTAATCAATTATTATGATTGTACAATTCATTACCATCCGAGAAAAGCAAATAAAGTGGCTGATGCTTTGAGTCGAAAAAGTAATGCTTCATTAACAATGTTGCATTTGGAACGAGATACTTTGGTTAAGGATTTGATGAACTTTGGCATAGAAGTTGTTGGTGCAGGAAGTCCTTCTGTTTTGTTTCAGGTATCAGTGAGATCTTCTCTATCAGATAGAATCAAGTAAGCACAGAAGCAAGACAGTGAGTTGCAGAAAAAGGTAGAGTTGGTTCAGAAAGGTAAGTTGCCTGAATTCAACATTGATAATGATTTTGTTTTGATATTTGGGAAGAGATTGTGTGTGCCTTGTGATTCACAATTGAAGAGAGAGTTGTTATGTGAAGCTCATATTTCTCTGTTTTCAGTTTATCCGGGCAGTACTAAGATGTATAGAGATCTGCGGGAGTATTACTGGTGGGATGGAATGAAAAGAGACATTGCTGATTTTACTGTGATGTGTTTGACATGTCAACAGGTTAAAGCAGAGTGGCAGTTACCAAAAGGGATGCTTCAGCCTTTACCAATTCCATAGTGGAAATGGGAGAATATATCCATGTACATTGTTGTTGGATTACCGAAGACATCTCGAGGTAATAATGCAATCTGGGTTATTGTTGATCGCTTGACTAAATCTGCTCATTTCCTTGCTATACGAGATACTTTTTCCCTAGATCAACTTTCTCGTTTGTATCTTAAAGAGATAGTCAGGTTACATGGATTTCCTCTCTCCATTGTATCGGATCGTGATCCCAGGTTTACTTCTAACTTTTGGAAAGGCCTTCAAAAGTTGTTGGGTACTGAATTAAATTTTAGTACAGCTTTTCATCCTCAATCAGATTGGTATTCAGAACGAACAATTCAGATATTGGAGGATTTTCTACGAGCTTGTTCTATGGATTATCAGAGATGTTGGGACCAACATCTTTCTTTGGTTGAATTTTCATATAATAACAGTTTTCATGCCAGTATACAGATGGCACCATTTCAGGCATTATATGGGAAGCAGTGTCGAACTCCAGCTTTCTGGGATGAAGTGGGAGAAAGGAAGTTAATGGGACCAGAATTGGTAGAAGAGATGGCAGAAAAAGTTCAGCTGATTCAGAAACACATGAGAACAGCTCAGAGTAGGCAGAAGAGTTATGCGGATAACCGGAGGAAGGATCTATCTTTTGAGGTAGGTGATCATGTTTTTCTCAAAGTATCACCATGGAAAAGTGTGATGAGATTTGGTAAGAAAGAAAAGCTGAGTCCAAGGTTTATTGGACCATATGAAATTTTGGAGAAAGTTGGATCAGTTGCATACCGATTGGCTTTACCTCCGAGTTTATCTCAGGTACACAATGTTTTTCACGTTTCGATGTTGAGAAAGTATATGCAAGATCCATCTCATGTTTTGAGTCCAGAGGTAGTTCAGCTGGAAGAGAACCTATCTTATGAGGAACAACCGGTCTAGATTCTTGACGACAGGGAGCAAGTGTTACGGAATAAGGTGATTCACCAGGTAAAGGTTTTTTGGAAAAACCACATGATTGAAGAGGCAACATGGGAATCTGAAAATGCAATGAGGGATAAGTACCCCCATTTATTTGATAAGTAAATAAATTGCAGGGACGCAATTTTCTATAGGGGGGAAGGATGTAACATCCCAAGTAAGTAATGAATAATAGATATTTTTATCTATGTCTATTAATGATTAAGATAGTGTTTTGGAGGATTAAAATGAAAATAAATCCAATCTTAAGCATTGAATACACTAATATTCTTAAAAGATAGTTTTACTGCCTTATGATGGAAAACCCTTTTTAAATATATCTTTTGACAATTTTATAAACTATGTTTGTCAAAATAAACTTATTATTTATGATTGGGACATCAAAATTTACTTTGTGTGAATTTTTGATATTTTTCTGACAATGTTCATTTTTGAATGAATAGTGAAAAATACTGCATTTTACATCAAAACTGCTTTTTAATCTAATTTATTTATATGATTAGATTATCATTTGAATTTGTCTTAATGTGTAATATGAATATATTTTTACCATTTAATCCAATGGTGGTCATTGGAATCAATTTCACTTTGAAATTGGACTCAAACTAGTGTCAATCTTTTGATACTTATTGTTTCATAAAAACACGCTATTTGCTCTGACAGCGGGAATTAATTATTAAATTAATTAATGTGACTTATATGTTTTGAATTTTGTAAAATAGACTTCATTTTTGAATTCGGAATATCAAATATAGCTTAGGGTGAATTTTTGGTAATTTTCTGAAACACTTCAATTTTTGATGAATAGTTAAACCACTAAGTGGTACTTATAAAACCTGATTTCCGTTTAAATGAAATTTTTCCATCATTGTGTTTTGAATTTCAAAAATATGACATACATGGTTGTAATTAAGATGTAAATTGTGGTTCAATGAGATTAAAATAATTTTTTGGTGAATAGTAACTTATTAAGTTCTTAATCGCAATTAGTGGTAATTAGGGTAGTTTGAGGTATAAATAATGCTTTAATAATATGAAATGACCTAGACACATGTCCCAACCTTATTGGTTGTGTCATGGCCGACCGATAAAAGCCATGGGTCAACTTGGGGACCCCATGGAGACACTTTGGTTGGGAAATGACATAAATAACGTTTTATTAAATGTTAAAGTAAAATTGACACAAACATAATATGTTTTACGAAAAGAGTTTTTACATGGGGTTATAAAGATCAGATATTTTATTTTAAATAGTCATTGGAAAGATAAAAAGATTTCCTACATCATAGTGTTTTTTTTATAATTTTTAGAAATTAATTAAATTAAATTATTTATGACATAATAATGATGCAGCGATGACATCATTATTTGACGATTTAAATAAAATGGAAAGATAATGTAAAATCTATGAACTACACGTGTCCAAAACCAATTGGATGAGTGGATTTCGAACCCTTATCACCTTATCCACGAATTATATCAATGTGGGACCTTTTAAAACCGAAACACATTTTCAAATAAAGGAATATTTCCTTACTTTCCAAAAGTGCCCCTCCTCTCCTCTTATAAAAGGCCCCCACCTCTACCTCATTTCACACACTCCTCAAGCCTTTTGCTCGGCCAAACCCTTTCCATTTACTCTCTCCACATCCATCTCCTAATCCTATAGAATTCCCTTTGGGAAGAATCCTTTCAAAGGAAGCCATTAGACTCAAATCAAAAGGAGTTACACTTTTAAAGGTAATTCATTCTATCATGTTCATTTGTTTTATTTTGCTTCTCCAACCCCCTAAACTCTTTTTATTTACTTCTTCTGTAACAACACCAGTATATTCAATATACTAGGATGTTGTTATAAGATTTATTTGATCTAAAATCTCACAAAACTACATCAAATGGTTAAAGAACATACAGTTTCCGTGGATGGCGAAATTCTGCCTCCCGAAACGATGATTGTTCAATACTCATTTAACACCTTCAAAGGTGGCCATTATGATGTCACTATTTTTATATATGATATATAATATGTTTATGTTTTCCTTAATCTTCTGTTTTTTTCATTTTGGGCATACCTTTATGGTTTCCATTATGGGTAAACACGATATCTTCATTTTAGGAAGTGCGGACTACCGCCCCCTAAAAGTGATTTGATTCGTTAATACCATATGTGGGATGTGTAAAGGATAAAGTTAATGATATTATATATGTTATTACACTGGAATTATAATATACTCTTATATAATTATGATTCCATTCTAGAAATACGAAATAGAAATGGAAGTAGCGTTCATGCGTACGTACGGCCTACCGTCTCCATGAACGGTGCATTTCATTTCTTACCTCTAAATGAGATGTAATATTATAAATACATGTATATGCAGAATATATATGTTATCCAAATCATTAATATCATTCTGGATATAATGAACCTTTGACCAAATTAACAACATGTAAGTGTAAGAAGTCTATTTTTGACTTAAGAACCAAATACCGAAAAAATGAACATTATTAACTTAAATGATTACATGATGTTCATAACATGGTATAAAAGGAATAATGAACTTGAAAAAGATTCATAAGAAAGTAGAGATTACCTCAAGTTTATTATTCAGGAGATTAAAGAACGGTTGGGTCAAGTCGGATACGAGGTATGGGACTTCGTCTCAATCTCCTTTCGTTGAGGCATATTTTATTTTATACACAACTTTCTTTTATACTGTGTATAAACCCCATTGAATTTTACGTTTATTCAAAAGGAATCTTTTTTATACGAAGCGTTTACTAAACGACAAAAGGGAATGTTTTTGTCGTACGTATGCGGCGACAACGACTTCTCCGTCGTCGTGACCGTTATTTGAGTTTCGGCTTCCTCTACAAGCCATACCTTCTTTTTAAAAGAAAAATAAATACCATGTTTTACTTTTCTTTTATTTTGGTATTGAAAATGGTTTTCAAAATGTTTTTTTGATGTATATATATCTTTTGATTGAAATGTGGAAATTTTATGTTTCCTTTATGCATGTTTTATGTGATACGATTATGTTATGGTTCTTGGGCATTATTATGAAGACGGGTGGTTCCGTGATAAACTAAGGGTGGGTGAGCCCGATATAGCTCTCCAATGCATTGGGTAACACGAAGGAATGAAACTTTAAGTTTTATCCGAAGAGATTTTAGGGAATATACTTTGATGGGTATTCCAAACGTAACCAAGAGGGTTACTCCCTACGTAAGAATGTTATGGATGCCTCAAGTTACCTTTATGTCTTATTATTTCTATGATTTATTCATGATTTTATGAGGTATGTTAAAGTGCCTATGTTTTATGGGTAAAGTATGATTTCATTCTTATGTATATATGAACTCATGTTTCCTTTCCATGTTTTTATAACCCATACTGAGCTTTTTATGCTCATCCCAAGTTTTTTTGAAATGTTTTTCACAGGTCAAGGGAAAGGTACATGCTATGATGATAGTGTCAAGGAAGTGTCAAGAAATAATTCATGTTTTATTTCAAATGTGTTTTCCATTGATGGGAATGAAGAATAATATCTTTATGTAACCACTTTGTTTATATGTAGAATGCAATGAAAGTTTTATGATCTAATTCTCTAAAACTCTAAACCCGAAAAGATCCTCAATGTGTAATCTTGTAATAACTCAAGATTAAGTAAGTTTTAAGGCTGGGGCCTTGTATTAAGAATAGATTTGCTTTTTAGGGTTATCCTTTTTTGGATTATCTGACCTTGTACTAACCTTTCTGGTTTTGGTTTTGGTCAAAGCCTAAAGACATGGGATGTATATAGTTCTCTTTTGTGGATTAGGTGATTCTCTAGAAGTTGATTATAGTACTCTTAATGTGAACAAGTCTCCCTAAATACTCGTCTTATGAAAAAAAATATGTGTTTGATTAAGGAATCTAGTAAAAGTTAAAAGTCAACATGATAATTGATTATGTTTCCTTATGAATAAATTCCTCAATAAAAAGTAACTTAAAACAAAAATGTTGTCTATTAAATTTTCCTACTGGGGAACCCAACACTGTTTAACCCATCTCAAATTTGTGATTTTCTTATTGTTAACTTTCTCCTAAACATGTTTTCTATCACTCTCCATCAGAACATGACCCTATGTTTTCTCCTCCATTTCCATGTTTTCCTACATGGAGTCCTAGTATGGGTTAACTCAGGTGACCTCTGTACTTATCTTTCTTTATTTAAAAGTGATTGTTTTACCGACTCTTGTTCCGAAGTGGGATTTTCAAGGATGTTTCCAAGCTCAATTTTAAAATTGTGAGGACGGAATTCCCAAAAGGGGGGAAGGATGTAACACCCCAGGTAAATAAAGAATATTACATTTTTATATTTATCCATATTTGTGAATAAAATATTAATATGACTTTAAAGGGGACGCTATGCTCGATGGCGTACCCAACACGCAACAACGAGTTTCTTGGGAATCTTACGTTGCACTCTAATAATAAAATAATATTATTTTGAATGGTAGTTAACATGTAGCCATTTTATTGGTGGGAATGGATAGAAATAACTAAAATATGATTATATATGTTTTTTAATGTTTTTACATTTATCCAATAAAAGATAAAGGCATAAAATACGGAAATAATTCGATTTTAGGCGTCTATGCCCTAGTTTTCACTAAAGGTTTACTTATCGCCTTTTGATGGAAAACCGTCATTAAATATAGTTTTTTTCACTCTTATGCATCCTTTTGGACCAAATAAAACTCTTCTTAAGAACTAGGAAATCAAAATTTACTTTGGGTAAATTTTTGGTATCTTTCCGATAAAGTTCATTTTTTTAAATGAATAGTGTAAAATGTTGTATTTTAATTCAAAACCTATTTTTAATCTAATTTATTTATATGATTAGATTATCTTTTGAATTGTTTTTAAAGTGAAATTAGAATATATTTTTACCATTAAATCCAATAGTGGCTGTTGGAATTAATTTCACTTTGAAATCAGACTTAAACCAGTGTCAATCTTTTGATACTTATTGTTTCATAAAAACACACTATTTGATCTGACAGCGGGAATTAATTATTAAATTAATTAATGTGACTTATATGTTTTTAATTGTGTAAAATATACTTCATTTTTGAATTCGAAATATCAAATATATCTTAGGGTGATTTTTTGGTAATTTTCTGAAAAACTCCAATTTTTGATGAATAGTGAAACCACTAAGTGGTAATCAAGCAAACTGATTTCTTCAGTTAAATGAAAGTTTACAACTAATGTGTATTGAATTTTGAAAATCCTACAAAAATGGTTGTCATTAGTGTGTAAAATGTGGTTCAATGGGATGAAAATAATTTTTTGGTGAATAGTAACTTTTTTTCATTAATCGTGATTAGAGTTAATTAGTGTAATTTAAGGTAAAAATTATATTATAAAAAATATGAAAACACCATGACACTTTTCCTACCCCTATTGGATGAGTCATGGCCGACAAAGACAACCCATGGGTCAACTTGGGGACCCCATGGAGCCACTTTGGTTGGAAAATGACATTAATATATATTTATTTAATGTTAAAATTAAATTGACACAAACATGAGTTATTTTACTAAAAAAATTTTTAAGTGGGGCTACACAAGTCCAAATTTTGACTATAAATATTCATTAGAAATATAAAAATATTTCCTACATCATAGTACTTTTTTTATAATTTTTAGATATTAAATAAATTAATTTAATTACGATATCATAATGATGCAACGATGACCTCATTAATGAACAGTTTAAATAAAATGAAACGATAATATAAAATCTAAGACCTACACTTGTCCAAAAACTATTGGATGGGAATATTTCGAAGACTTATCATCTTAGCTTAGAACTATATCAATGTGGGACCTTATAAATTCGAAACACTTTTGAAAATAAAATAATAGTTTCATGATTTCCAAAAGTGCCCCTCCTCTCCTCTTATAAAAGGCCCCCACCTCTACCTCATTTCACAAACTCCTCAAGCATTTTTCTCGGAAATACCCTGACCATTTACTCTCTCCACATCCCTATACTCATCCTAGAGGATTCCCTTTGGGCATAATCCTTTCAAAGGAATCCTTTAGTCTCAAATCAAAAGGAGTTACACTTTTAAAGGTAATTCATTCTCTCATGTTCATTTGTTTTATTTTGCTTCTCCAACACCCTAAACTCTTTTTATTTACTTATTTTGTAACAAATCCAGTATATTAAATATACTAGGATGTTTTTATAAGATTTATGCGATCTACACTCTGACAAAACTACATCAAATGGTTAAATAACATACGGTTTCCGTGGATGGTGAAATTCTGCCTCCCGAAACGATGATTGTTCAACACTCATATAACACCTTCAAAGGTGGCCATTTAGATGAAACTATATTTATATATGATATATAATATGTTTATGTTTTACTTAATCTTCTGTATTTTCATTTGTTTCATACCTTTATGGTTTCCATTGTGGGTAAACACGATAATTTCATTTTAGGAAGTGCGGACTACCGCCCCCTCAAAGTGATTTGATTCGTTAATGCCATATGTGGGACGTATGAAGGATGGATTTAAAGTTATTATATATGATTTTATACTGGAATTATAATCTACCTCTATATCATTATTGTTTCTTTCCATTAAAGTATGAGATAGAAATGAAAGTAGTGTTCATGCGTACGTACGGCTTACCGTCTCCATGAACGGTGCATTTCATTTTTTACCTCTAAATGATTATGTAATATTATAAATACATATATATTCTGGATATATATGATATATATGATATCAAAATCATGAATATAATTCTGGATATAATGAACCTTTTACCACACAAACAACATGTAATTGTAAGAAGTCCATTTTCGACTGAAGAACCAAATATTGAAAAAACAAACATTATTAACATAAATGATTACATAATGTTTATAACATTGAAATAAGTGATATAAAAGGAATAATTAACTTTAAGAAGGTTCATAAGAAAGTATAAATTAACTCAAATTTATTATTCAGGACGTTAAATAACGATCGAGTCAAGTCGGACCCGAGGTAAGGGATCCTACACCTCTCTATTTTTTTAAGTACACTCTTTTATGTCATTCATTTTAAGCTCATCTTTCTTATGATTGGGATGTTATTTTATATTACTACCACTATACTTATTATGTTCATATTATGAGAGACCCTATTTCCTCTCATCAATCAATTTTGGAAGTTTTAAGTGGCGTCGTTAGGCTGCCGAGTTTTCGTAAGGGATTTTTCATCTCACTTTTATTCCTGTGAGATTTATGCTACATTTGCCACAATTTCATTTTAGTGGTTTATGTACTGACCATTATTACACTCCTTTTGTAATATAATTCCATTTATGGGTATTTACATATTCATTGTACGACACTTCTTCGATGGGGTGTACTTTTCGAAAGTTACCCAAGTCGGTAAGGGAACCTTTCACCCTCTTTTTTTTAAAAGACTTCATTTGTTATGTCTTTTAATTCACATACTATTATGTTGGGATATGTTCTTATATATCCTGATTGATGTAAATTTTATTTCCAAGTGATGAGATTTCTTTTTTATCTCTCATCAACTCATTTTCTGAATTTTTGAAGTGACGCCGTTAGGCTGTCGAATTTTACCAAGGGAACGTTTTAACCAAATTTCGATTTCTTTTGATTCAACATGTAGTTATTGAATATTTCCTCCTTTGAATATGTGTGAATGACCTTTTATTGTTTTACACTTAATATCCAATTATATTGGGTGTATTTGTTTTGGCAGACATAATTTTGATATTGATTTATCCTTAATTTAAGGATACCTTCCTTATAAGGGATTTCATCACATTTTACATCCCTATTGAGACTTCATTGTTGTTATGCACCAATTCACTCTTATATGGTGTATATACTATCCTTTGGAATATTATATCATGAATGCATTTATTCTCATGATATTATAAAGTTCTGATTAAATGTTATTCCTCAATTATTGTATTCAAGTGTCTCTAATTTTGGTAAAAACCCTTTGACCAAAATATCGCTTTAAATGTTTTAATGACTTGTTCTTATTAATATCCATTTTTTCAAAATGGTTTTAAGGATTTATTTATATGGATATTAATGGTTTAAAATGTTAAAAGCTTCAAGGTGGTATGGGACACTTTGATTCAAAATTCTCCTTATTAAATGTTTTAAATGGTTTTGGAAATGGTTTCTTTTTGTATGGATTCATTATTTCAATATACTAAAATGTTATATTGTGATTGAAATGTGGAAATGTTATGTTTCCTTTATGCATGTTTTATGTGATACGGTCATGTTATGGTCCTTGGGCATTGTTATGAAAATGCGTGGTTCTGTGATAAACTAAGGGCGGGTGAGCCCGATATAGCTCTCCAATGCATTAGGTAACGTGAAGGAGTGAAAAGTTAAGGTTTCTCCAAAGAGATTTTAGGGAATATACTGGGATGGGTATTCCAAACGTAACCAAGAGGGTTACTCCCTACGTAAGAATGTTATGAATGCCTCAATTTACCTTTATGACTTATGATTTATATGATTTATTCATGGTTTGATGAGGTATGTTAAAGTGCCTATGTTTAGTGGGTAAAGTATGATTTCATTCTTATGTATAGTTGAACTCATGTTTCCTTTCCATATTATTTTTATAACCCTTACTGAGCTTTTTATGCTCATCCCAAGTTTTTGAAATGTTTTTCACAGGTCATGGGAAAGGTACATGATAAAATGATAGAGTCAAGGATGTGTCAAGAAAGAATCCAAGTTTTATTTTAAATATGTTTCCGTTGTTGGGAAGAATGAATCCTGTATTTTATGTAACCACTTTGTTTAAAGGTGGAATGTAATGCAAGTTTCAAGATCTAATTCTCTAAAACACTAAACCTGAAAAGATCCTCAACGTGTAATCTTGTGATAACTCAAGATTATGTAAGGTTTAAGGATGGGGCCTTATACCAAGAAAGTAGAATCTTTTTAAAAAAAATCCACATGTGAATTTTGGCTTCAAAATGTTTCATTTTTAGGTCCCATAATCTTGTGAGAGGGGATATATGTGGATCCAGAAAAGACGGATTTTATTTAACATTTTCCAATTCCAAAAAAGGTAAATATGATCCAATTATTTCATTGGTTGTCTAGATATTATTGATTTTTTGTGAAATATTCCTTATTATTATTTAATCAACTCACCATGTTGGTTATAAATGAGATAAGTTCATATGGATGGAGGAATGTTAAGAGGATTTAATGGAGTTAAAAAGAAAATTAGTCAGTTCACATATAATCACACTACCCTATAATGGATTATGGTTTGTGATCTACAGTGATGAATCTAAGAAGTTGATTGGATGTTTTCTCATGAAAAATGATATGGTGATAGAATATTCATCACAAAAATTGAAAATCCATGAGAAAAGTTACCCAACTCATGATTTGGTTTTAGTTGTGGTAATTTTTGAATTAAATATATAGAGAAGGGTGTTTCATATACACTAATCATAAAAGTTTAAAATATATTTTCACTCAAAATGATCTGAATATGAACCAACTAATATGGTTTGGGTTGATTAAATATTATGACAGCTCTATACATTACCACCATGGGAAAGTGAACAAGGTGGCAGATGCTATGAGATGAAAGGACTATGATTTCATATCTATGATGAGGATTACAAAAGAGAAAATATTTATGGATTTGGAAAAGGTTAATCTAGAAATAATAAGATGAGGGTAGAAATATTATCTTTCTCAAATGAATTTTCAACCATATATACAGGATAAGAATAAGTAGTTGCATAAGGAAGATGTAGAGATGTAAAATAAGGTGGGAAATGTTTCTAAGTTCAACTTTGATTGTGATGGAATATTATGGTTTGGGAACCATGTTTGTGTCCCTACCATAGTATGTTTAGAGAAGGGGCTATTTTATGATTCTAATTGTACTTCATTATCAATTCATCCTGGAAGCACGAAGATTTTTAGAGACCAGAAAGAGTATTTATAGTGGTATGTAATGAAGAGAGATATTACAATGTATATTTATTAATTCTTGGTTTTTCAGTAAGTTATGTCCTAGATATACAAGTATAGGGGGATGTTAAAACTATTATCTATACCATAATGGAAATGGGAAAACATCACCATGTAATTTTTTATTCGACTTTCCAATACAACTGAAAACCAAAATACAATAAATTGTATACTCTATAACCTTATGAATTCATCACACTTTATTTCAATAAGAGAATATTTCCCTCTTGATCATCTTTAAAGAATATATATTAAGGAAGTGGTGATATTTCAGGGAGATCCAATTTCCCTTATACCTGATCAGGATCTGATGTTTACTTCAATGTTCTAGATAATTCTTCAGCAATGTCTAGATACAGAATTATGTTTTATCCAAACATATCATTCGCAGAAATATTTTCAATCTTAAAAAAAAATTTAAAACTCTAAAAGACATGTTATGAGAATTCATTGTTGATTTCAAAGGTAAATGGGATCAATAACTACCTTTGGTTCAATTTTTTAACAAAAATATCATTCAATATAGTATTCAAATGGATCCATATGAATCCCTTTATGGTAATAAGGGTAGAACTCTAACATGGTGGAATGATGATTGGGAAATGAACATATTGGGACCTGATTTAGTTGAGGAAATAGTAGAGAAGTATATATCTATTCAATAACACATAAGAGCTACTAAGAGTCGACAAAAAATTTATGTTGAAAATGTATGAAAATAATTAGAGTTTTAAGTGGATGAAAATGTGTTTCTAGGAATATCTTCCTAGAGGGGAGTGATGAAATTTAGAAAGAAGAAAAAGTTAAACCCTAGGTATATCGGTCCTTCTGAAATTCTTGATAATGTTGGTAAGGTATATTATATATTGGACCTTACATAGAATCTATTTCATGTTCATGATGTGTTCCATGTGTCCCTTTTGAGTAAGAATATACCTGATTTTTCACATGTACTAAACTCACACAAGTCATAAGTCTAGAGAAAGATCGTTCTTTTGAAGAACAACTGATAGAGATTCTATATATTAGTGTAAATTGTTTTTTAAAAAATTCACTCTCTTAGTTAAATATTTCTAGTAGGACCACCAGTTTGACAAAGCAATGTGAGAACCTAAGGATATGATGAGATAGTGGTGTCCCCATCTCTTTTTATCCATGTAATTAATTTAGAGGGAGAAATTAATTTCAAGGGGGGTAAAATGTAACACCAAGATGTTTTTATGAAATATTTCTCTTTAAATAATTTTAATTCTTCGATAACTTGCAGTTTATGAAACCGTTAGTTTGAATAAACCACAAG
Source organism: Viscum album (assembly GCA_963277665.1). NCBI lineage: Eukaryota > Viridiplantae > Streptophyta > Magnoliopsida > Santalales > Viscaceae > Viscum > Viscum album. The sequence goes on from OY728125.1 coordinate 1,943,976,621, forward strand.
ACACTATTAGTATAACCTAGACATTAAATTGGGAGTAATAAATATGAATTACTAATTTATTAAATAAATATAAATATTTAACTCAATATGAATGTGTAGGTATTTTGGTTGATAATAACCATATAATTTGATTAAGAATACATTATTCTTCAAAAATACATTTTCTTCAAAATTTATGTTTTCTTATTTTTATGAATGAATTTTAATTTCTAGATGTTATAGAAATTTTATATAACAAAATGAATTTAATATTTGAAATAAGTATGTAAAAATTATCTTTAAAAAATATTTATGAAAAAAAAATTATTTGTTTAAGGAAAATAAAAAATACATTTTTTTATTGAAATCCTTATATTAAATTAAATTATTTACAAGTTAAAATTATGTTTTACATTAGTTTTACATTTTAATAAGTTCATTTTTTTTAAATAATCTGATTATTGTTTTTGATAATGATTTTATAATACAATTTATTTTTTAAAAAGGGTATTTTTTGTGAAAAAAAAATTTATAGTGATTTTTTGAGGTACTTATATTGATATTTAAATTATTATAAATTAATATTTTGATAAATTAAAAAAGTTCCCCCCACCTCAATTATAAAAGGGAACCTCCTCTCTCACTTCATCACATCACTATAATCCTTCAATATCAACCATCCCTTTCTAATTTCTCTTCTCAACATTACTGGACACATTTTAAAGGTTTTTTTCTTCTCAAAAGACCAACCCTACTATCCCTAAGAGGTGATCATAAGGAAGTTCTGTAAATAAGAGGTAATCATCTTTAACGACTCTTTCATGATTATTTCTTCTTCTACTTCCTCTTTATGTGTAGTTTCCATTATAAAGTAATAAATATATTATCAAAAATATATTGATATATTATTATGATTAATGAATAACTATATTCCATATTTTATCCATCTTATAAAAAGAAACACTAAACATGTGTGCGTACATATGGCTTATCGTCTCCACGATGTGGTGTAATCCATTTCTTATCACCACATTTTTTGGATGGGTATAATGATGTAAATAATATATATATATATTTGTGATAATTATTAAATTATATTTTTTTCAAATAATTAATATATCAACCTCTTCCTTACCACTTCACCATTAAGGGAATGATTTCATCACTTCTATGTATGCACGAACAAAAGTCTCCATGATGCGCTGCAATTCATTTTCTATGTTCCCCATTAAATAATTATTATATAAATATTATATTTATTACTTTAATATCATTATGGGGATGACAAAACAATATCTAATTCAGGATAACTAGAACTTATATGACAAAACATGCATGGGAAAATGAAGGAGTTAACACTTGAAAGATGGGTAATAATGAAATATTTATCAAAAATGGGTGATAAGATGATATAAGAGGATCAATTATGATATTATATTTATTAATATGGTTATATTATAAATTAATTACATTATTTAAACCATTATAAATGATTTTATGATCTGTATTATGGAAATCAAACCCTACTAAGGGTTAATTCTATAATATCATTATTATTTAGGATTTCAGAAATTATCTTCTTGGGAATATTAATCTTTCATGTTTTATAAAAACAATTTAATTTTTTTACTATTATTATACAATTATTTAATTGCATTTTTACACATGTGTGAATTTTTACTAAATGTTTTTAAAGGAATACATTTTTGTTTTCTAAATGATTTCCTTTGTGAATTTTACAGCAAAAGTTTGAAAGGACCATTTCATTTAAATTATACTGCACGAAGATATTTTTCCATATTCATGATTCATTAATTTCATAAAGAATCCCTTACTAAATTACAATTTTATTTTTGAATAAAAAAACATAATTTAAAATTGCATGGAAATTTAAGAAAAAAATGTTTTCAAAATAGAAAGGATAGTTTCCTTAATAATTATTTAAACTGATCTCTAAAAAATTATTTTCCATATAAGATAACATTATTTAATGTTACTTATGATTCATTGGGGATATTTTTAAAGGATATTATCCTTATTATTATTTTTTGGTTTATTTATATTTTGGAAGGTTATTTATGATACCCATCTTTTTTCTATGGGTTATGCAATAATTAAATGTTATTGAAACCCATTTCATTTCATGGGTTCTGATAAGATAAGTGAATTATGTTCTTGTGGAACACATATGTATGGTTTTAATTATGTTATTGGTGGGGTATATATATCCCTCTAATTAATTGGTTAAAGTTTTATATCTCATGTGATATATATGACTGCAACAAGAAGTAAACCCAGTTCAGTAATAAAAGACTTAAACAAGAGTAAAATCAGTTCAGTAATACAAGGCTGGAACAAGGAGTAATCTTAGCTAAGTAAGGGAATTTGTCTTCCAGTATTCTCTTGGTAGTGAGCCTTGAGTATAATAAAATTATTTTCTATTCTTATGTGTATGACACAATTTGATGTCTTATGTTATACTCCCATGAATAATGTTCATTATAATTCATGTCAAATAAACTTCCATGCTCAATATCTTGCTCCTTGATATGAAGGATATAATTTTACAATGTTTTTTTGTTCTTATTCCCTTATTCTTATGTTATGTCCCTTGATTACTCTTTCTGAGCATCTAATCTCACCCCTTATTTTATTTATTTTCCCTAAGATATGAATATGGGTATTAACTAATATGTGTCAAAAAGTTGTTTTAGTTATAAAGGAATAAGAATGAGACGATCTAGATGTGTTATGCATTATTATTTTTATAACATAATGTTTCTAAAGGAAATAAACATTTATGGTTCTAGCATGGGTTTTTATGTTATTTAATGAATATTATTCTATTTAGATGTAATATATATGTATGAAAAGTATGGGTCATTATAGATATAGCCCTACTATGGATATGGCCCAGATAACATTAGGGATAATTTAGAGTGTAATGATTGAACCTCAGGGAGGCTTCCTACATATCACAGTTGTTTTGGAATCAAATATCATGTAGTTCATAATATTGTAGATTACACCTTTAAAGGAGGCCCACTTGGTTACCTCATTAGGAATAATACCCTTTGAGGTAGTAGTAACATGGTTGGAGCTTATACCTAAGTATAAGGCCCATTGGGTGTAACATGGTTGGGTATTGTACCTTAGGATGAGGCCCGTTGGGTTATAACATCATTGGGGCTTGTACCTAAGGAGGGGTCCCGTTAGGTTTAATCATAGAGAATATGACCCTTTGAGGCGATGACAACATAGTGGGGATTATACCGAATAGAAGGCCCAATGGTTCATGACATGGTTGGTGTTTATACTGAATTGGAGGCCCAATGGGTTGTGACGTGGTTATGTCTTATACCTAAGGAGGAGGACCATCATGTTTCCTTATTAGGAATATGACCCTTTGAGTTGGTGATAACATGGTTAGGGCTTATACCGAATAAGTGTCCCATTGGGTTGGGGATTGTATGGATTTCATGATCACCACAAGACTATAATCACATGTGTGTCATTATCATTGTGAGAAACAATAAAAAGAAGAATATCTAGAAGAATACACTGTCAAGATTCTACCAGTGGATGAGGCTAGGGGATGAGAGAGAGAGAAGGGGCTTTTAATTTGCTTGTCTCCTCCTTTGTTTTGGTAAATATGATAGTCACATTTGGATAAATACATATATATTTCTCGGAGAAGATGGATAGGGGAATAATCCATGAGGTATTCATTTATTTCTAGTACTATAAACACAATCTCAACTCATGGTAATTTATGGGGTCAAGGTTAGGGATGTATAGGCCGCAGCAAAAAATGTCCTTGACTTGGCATGAAAAATTCTTGGTGAAACTCTCCATTTATCATGAGGGTCAATGATGGTTACACATGTACCTTCTTGGATGGCCTGGAATATAGCCTAACATTGATCTTGAGTGGGTGTGCTGGGGAATAACCCTAGCAATATGGACCAGTGGCCATATAGAACTTTGTGGAGGAGGGCATCCACATAGCATTTCCCCCATAGGGAATCCACATAGCACTTCAGAAATGAGGGATATAACATATCACTTTAACATAGTGTTACCACATAAAACATCATGAGTGAGGTATTCTTCATATCTGATTTTCTAGGTTATCATCATAGCACTTTCCGAATGATGTATACACTATAACACATTCACATAGGGAGACCATATAATGCTTCATGAATAATGTATACCATATAGAACTTTGGAATAGGGAGGTCGTATAACACTTTTAAAATGAGGGTTTTGGCCTATCACTTTCTTATAGGTTGTCCACATTGTTCTTAGAAAATGTGGGCTTCCACATAAGTTTTTTATAGGGTCGTCGCATAGTTCTTCACGAATGAGCATAGCCGCATATCATTTTTCATACAAGGCAGCCACATAGCACTTCCTGAATGAGGACGGCCATGTTGAATTTTCCAAATAGTGTGGTTGTATATTACTCTTCGATTGAGGGATTCCATATATAATTTGGAATACCATGACTCATGATATGATTACCTTTTGGATCCCTATCTAGTTTGGAATTCAGGAAGTTTTCCTAAGTGATCCAATAGTATTCTCCATGTTTTTCTACCCTTGTGGCCTTATTTTTTCACCCATATATTCTAGAAGTGGGTTTCGATATTTATAGGTAGTTGTTAGTAACCTCTATTCTGGAAATAATGGCCACATTTCAATAGGATATTGTTGGAGCTTTGAATAAGAAGGTGCTCAAGTGAGATCTTGGTAAAGGAGTCTCACAAAGGGATTTCCACTTGGGGCTTACTGCAATGAAGCTTAATAAAATGATTAATTCACCATATGATTTTATCATAGATCAAAAATGTTTTTTGTTCTATAGAGGTTGAAATTCACCACCTATGATCACAAAATAAATTAGTTCCTAAGAGAGGTATTTCACAAACCATTCAAAGTTCCATGTAGTTGGGTAAAATTTCAATGCGATTGAGAACATTGATCTGTGTGATTTTAGACATTTCCAAATAATGTTTTGGTTAATCTAATCTTTTTATTCTTCTAGAATGGATTCATAACTTTACTCAAACTCATAACCAGTTTTCCAAGTGATTATAGTATCATGTTTCATGTGTAAAAATACATGGAATTAATATTTTTAAATGCAAGAAATCCTATATATGATGAGGCTCATAAAAGATAAAATAGTTATGGATTTTCAAAGTATGGTTCTGGAGACCCTGATGTTGGATAGAAATATTATCTGTCTCAAATGAGTGTAAAACCATCTCTCTAAGTTAATATTAAATATTATCATAAGGAAGAGGGGGATTTTTTTTATTAAGGTGATAAATGTTCTTGAGTTTAACCTTGATTTTTATAGAATGATATGGTTCAGGAAATGTGTTTGTGTCCTATCAATACCAGACATGAAGTAAAATTTATTAGTTAAATCTCATAATTCATCATTACATTACCATTCTATAAGTAACAATACGTATAGAGGTCTAGAAGAAAATTCTTTCTGAAAAATGAAAAATGTGTTTTTGATTATGTATCTCGGTGCTCTGTATATCAACAAGTTAAGATTGGTTGAAAAAAAATTTATTATTATGTTACAACCATTACACATTCCTTAATGGAATAGGGAAAAATATCCATGCATATCATTGTTAGACCCCCAAAACATTTAAGGTGAATAATAATGCATGGGTTCTAGTCGATCACCTTATGAATTCAACATAGCTCATTAGCATTAGAGAATATTTGTATCTTGATCAACTTTATAGGATATACATTAAAAAAGTTGTAAGATTTCATGGTGTACCATATTCTATTAAATATGATTGATATTTGAGGTTTTCCATGATGTTCTGGAGAAGTATTTGCTGGGATCTAGATACAAAACTATGTTTCGTCATAGTTTATTATCCTTAGATTGATGGTCAGTCTGAGAGGACCATCCAAACCCAAGAGTATATGTTAAAATCTTTATCTCTAGATTTAAAAGTTTATTAGTATCAACACCTTACTCTATTCATGTTATCATAGAATTTTATCTTTCACTCTAGAATTAATATGGCTCTTTATGAATCCCTCTATGGTAGGAAGTGAATAACTCCAATGTTTTTTAATGATGCTAGAGAAAGAAAGCTATTGGGACCTAATATAGGTGAGGAAGTTGTAAAGAATGTTAGAGCCGTTCAGTATCACATAATGGTAACTCAGATTAGGTATAAAATTTATACTAATAATCATCAGTCAAATGTGGAATTCAATCTTAGTGAAAAGGTATTTCTATGAATTTTTACATGGAATAAGGTTATGATATTTGGAAAGAATGTAAAGCTCATCTAAATCTCTATCAAGTTCATGATGTGTTCAATGTATCTCCCCTGAGGTAGTACATACATGGTCCTTCACATGTTCTAAAAATAGTGGTCATACCATTGGAAAAATATATATTTTATGAGGAAAAATCTTTTGACATTGAGTATCGTATATAGAATTTTCTTTGAATCAATACTACTCACTTGGTTAATGTTTTTTGGAAAAACAAAAAATTAGGGAGAACTACTTGGGAACCTAAGGATGTGATGAAATATAGATATCATAAATTTTTTTATTTCTATGATATAATTTCAATGATCATATTCATTTTAAGGGGGATAGAACGTAACACCTTGAGATTTTAACATATTTATTTCTATTCAAATAATTTTTTTTGATAGCATCTAATACACACCACCTCGAGTCTAAATGGATTGTAATATAGTATACCATGATAACCTAGGAATAAAATTGGAGGATATGAATATTAATAAAAAAATTTGAATAACTTATGAATAAAATAAATTCAATGGTCCTCAATTAATTATAAATGAAAATAAAAATCATTTGAAAGTAAAGTACATTTTTTATGGAAAGTTATTTTTATGCGTGTAGTGTGTTTTTATGTTAATAAATTAAATTTATCACTATTTTTGAATAATTTGAATGAAATTTAAATAATATTTATTAAATAAAATTTTTTAAATTTCAATATATATTTTTCTAAACATGGGATAATAATAAATCTATTTTATGCTTAAAATGTATTTTTCTAAAAAACGATTTTCATCATGTTTTGCACACTAATTTTAAAATGAATTTATACTATTAATATAAATTGAATCCCAAAAAACGGATTCCAAATTTTTAATCAAGAGGTTAATATTTTTTTGATATTTCCCTTTAATTTTTGGTCAAAATGAATGGTAACCATTGTGATGTTTTGTTACCCTGTTACAAATAAAATAGGTAAAATAGAATTAAAACATTGGGGTGTGGATTTCAAAATTATCTACAACTCACCTTTATCCTATTTAATGTGTGGATTATTTCCATTCACATTCAATTCTCTGATTTATGGTCCCTTGGATACATATTTCTATGATTATGACATTTATATTAACTTAGCAAAAGAATAAATATAAAATGGAACTCTCTTGACTTTAATATCTCAAAAATGTTAACCTAAGAATAGAAAGAGTATAAGTACTGTTATAAATTTTTATTTGAAAGATAAATTATTTTATTATTTTATGGAAATTTATTTATAATTTTTAGTAATTATATCATTACTTGAAATTCTTACCCAACGTTGTTATAGTATTTCTTCAATTAAAAAAAATAAAATAAAATTTTTTAAAAATATTAAAAATAAAGTAATTTGAGTTAGATATTGTGTTATAAAAATTATATATATATATATAATATTTGTTATGTTTTAACAGATTATATTTTAATTCTATATTTGTCTTGGTAAATTTAAAGTCAAATTAAATGAATAGTACCAAAAAATGTCATTAATGATATTTTATAACAAATAATATTTTATTAAAGGAATAAAAATTAATAAAAATTGTATCTTCATCCTAGTTAACATAATATTGTTTTAAATATCAACCATGGTCCATTTACAAGTCACTTTTCCATTATGGTATCATTTTTAACCATTTAATATTGAAATAGTTGTTATTGTTGTTAAGGTAAAAATGGCTAATTAAAGGATTAATAAGAAATATAAGATTTAAAATGACACAAATCCTGTATAAAGTACATTTTATAAAATTATTCAGACCCAAAACTATTTAATTATAAATAGTGAACCTTTTGAAGAATTTTTATTGGGAATTACTTTATAACATTTTAAGATTTTAAGAAATTCAAAGTGTTTCCTCTCCTCCACTATAAAAGGATCCCCTCCTTTATCTTATTTAAATCTCTTTGAGCCTTCTATATCAACAAAATCCAACCCATTTGTCTTATAAAATTCCCTAAACATTAATTTTATGTGAATTTCTTCTTAAAATAACATTTCAATGGTCCTTAATGAAGTATCAAAAAGAGGCTAACTAAAAGAGATCAAATCTTCTTATCCAAACTCTTTAAATTTATTTATTCTTTTACTTCTGCTAATTATATGGTATTAATCATAAAATAATAATTTTGATATCCTAAATTTATTAAAATTTAATAATGATGAGTTAATCATTATTATATACCCTATTTTCCATCAAATAGGATGTGAATATATCGCTCATGTGTATGTAAGGCTTACCATCCACACGTAGTGATACAATTCATTTTCCATCACCAATTTCATAGATGGTTTTTATTATTGGTTTAATATTTATAAGACATATATACTTCTATTATTGTATTCTCACATCTTCCTTCTTAAATTTTAATCCATTGGAATGTGATAATGCCAATTGTTCATATGTGTGGACTACCACCTCCTTAAAGAGATGTGGTTTGTTTTTCATTTCTATTTTAATTAGACAGTACTAAGGATATATTTAATGAATATATATGATTTATATGATATAATAATGATTCTATAAAGGTTAATTATTATTAAACATTCATTCATTCCATCTATTGAAAAGTGAAAACAACATTCATGCATACATATGATCTACCATATCCATGAATGGTATAATTTATTTTTCTATCTCAATCTTTTATGGATGACTGTAAATACATATATATATATATAATTAATACATATTAAATATATATTTTGACTCATATTATGTAATTTATTGAACTATTATAAATGTGTAGTGACTAAAATTACCTAACTAAAACATGCATGAGAAATGAAGCAATTATGGTCTCAAACAGTGATTTTAATAAAACAATTATTAAAATACAGGTGAAAATATTTCATATGTAAATCATAAATTCTAAGATATATATCAATGTGATTCTTTAATATACTTATAATATATCTCTATTTTTTATCAATGGTATTTTAATTCTTATGAATAATGAAAATACATTAGGTAATAGATTTATGATTCAATCCCATTTTAATCAGGGTTGTTTATCCTTGAATTTACATTGAGGAAATTATATGATCCTTATCTCATAAATAAAATTAATTTTTTCATTAATCTGATTTTTATGAATAATACTTGGTTTCCTTCCATTTTCTTCACATTAAGCACCCCAGGGATCGAAATAATGTTTCTAATGAAAGACGACTATGTTTTACTATTTGATCAAAATCATTTTTCTTACATGACCATTTTTCTCAAGAATGCTTTAAAAAATTTATTAAAATTATCATATGTTTTTTAAAATTCATTTATAATCAAGTTTTAATTTTTATTAAATAATATCAAAGTAATATTCATATTATTTTTCTCATGAGTTACATTATATAATTTTTTAAAAAAAGGGATAAAGGAATGTTTTCTTTTAACTTATAGGACATAAATGGAATTTCCCACCATAATTAACACTCAATAATTTAAAGTTTCATTTGAAATTTTCTATGGTTCACATCAAATAAAAATATAAATAAAATTTTGAAAAAATTAAAATTTTTAATAATTGATTTCGAAATGAAAATGGTATATTTCTCAAGAAATATTCCATTGATTCTTTTACAATAATTTTCACTTATGGTAACATCAGTTGATGTAAATTATTTTTTATTAGGGATATGATTCAATAATAAAATCCTTATTCTTTCTTTTGATGTTTTATGATTATTATTATGATATTTTTATGAAACCCATTTAATTTCTAGGGGTTATGCTATGATGAAATTATGTAATTATTATAAAACTTGTTTTCTTTTCATGGGTTATGTTATGATGAATGTTTCATTATTTTTTAGAACACATTTATATGGTTTTAATTATGTGAATAGTGGGAACAAAATTATATATACCTAAAATTAATTGGGTAAGGTTTTATATATCATGATATAGATATGGGAAACATGTCTATGTTCTTTATTTATGATAAAAAAACAAGTTGAAGAGATTGATATTTTGTAGGAAACAAGTTGATATTAATGATCCAATCTATGAAACAAGTCAATGTTCTTCGTCAACTATATGAAACAAGTAAATCTTCTTGACACACTACCAGGAAAAAAAATTGTGATTTTTTATCCACTATGATATGATGGTCTAGGTAATTTACCTTGAAATATGAAATGGTTTCAATACCTATTATGCCACCACACTATTACGACATGAACTAATTGTTCATTATTGATTTATAAATATTTATCACTCTTATGATTCATGTATTTTTAAATAATAATTCTTTATTTTATGACTCGTGTTTAGGATATTGGATATATTGGGTATAAAATTTCTTTGATATCGTCCTTATCTCATACCTTTAAGATTACCTTATGCTTTTATATGATCAACGATAAGTTTCTCTCATTTTTACCCTTGTATATGATATAATCTAACCCTTTCTTATTTTTCCTTTACCCAGGTTATGAGGAAAGGATAATGTTAGGTTTTTTAATAGGGGTATTAATTGGGATGGACATTATGGGAGATGATGGAGAATGTATAGAACTAAAAATTTTAGGTATTTCATATCTTAAGTAATAACACCATCATGGTTTTTGTATGGAAAGTAATGATATATATGGAATATTTATCTAAATTGATGTAATATTTCTGTATAGAAAATCATTTTCCTTTACGTATTCAACATTTTTCAAAAATTTCATTACATGATAGAAGGTTCAATGTCTCATAAGTGGATTAAGTAGGGTTTTTCAATAAGGGTACAAATTGGGAAAGACATTATGGGAGATGATGGAGAATATATTGAACTAATAAGTTTAGGTATTTTGTATCTTAAGTAACAACACCTTCATGGTTTTGGTATGGACATTAATGTTATATATTTTAATATTTATCTAAATTGATGTAATATTTATGAATAAAAACCATTTTCCATTACCCATTCATCATTTTTGAAAAATTTCATTACCTGATTTCAGGTTCAATGGCTCATAAGTGGATAAAGAAGGGGTGTGGGACAAGATAAGTCAAAAATTCATCTAATAAATTCATTTTGAGACAATGTAAAAGTAATTTAAGGATTTTATTTTTTTTAGTTTTAACATTTTACTCAAATTAACTTTTTCCTTTGAAATTAATTTCTACCCATAATAATTAATATTAATGAAAAAAATTAAGATTGGATCCTTTGACCTAATTTGATCTTTATAATATCAAATTTTAAAATAATTTCAAAAAACAATATTTCTAATTGTTTGAAAAGTTAATTTTTAAAATAAACACACTTTGTCGAATAAAAAATTAAGAAAAAAAAATTTATGCTTTAAATTTATATATAAGTTAAAATTATCTTAGATGTTGATTTTATTAACATAAATTTATTTATATTGAAAACTGAAATGTATGATTCTTTCAAGTCAATCCAAACGTAATTTCACCATATGAACAATTAATTAGTGGAAAAGACCTAAAACTATTTTTTTTATTAAAGTTATGTTTTAATTTAGTTTTAATAGTACTTGACATAGGATAATAAGTTTGAATAATATTCTAAAATTCATAATTGTATTCCTTAAATACAAATTTTATTTCATAAAAGTTATATCAATTTTCAAGGATAAGATTTCATAATTATAAATTCATAAATATTATAATTTTTGTAAAAATCATATTTATATACTAAAAATCAACCTATAGGGAAAAAACTCAAAAATTCATAATAAGTTAATTTTTGATCTGAGGAATTAAAAAATAAAATTTATTTTATAAAATTTAAATAGTAATTTTTTAATTTTTCTTTATAAAATAAAATATATAACTTCATGAAAAAGGATTTTATTAAAAAAATCAATATGAACTCATATTAATTATTTTCCATATAAATATTTAATTTTTCACCATATTAGTCTTTATTATTGTTTTATTTAAAATTATTCTTAATATTTTGTCATTTTTTATGTTGGTTGCAGCGTGTGACAGAAGTTATTGAACACAATATGAATTTTAAAGGATCCAAAATCTTGTGTCATTAAACATACCCCTTATATCGTCCTCCTCAAGTGGTCTTCCATTCTACATTAACCACTACCTTCATATCAAAATCTAGTCATATAAATTGGTCCATACACTATAAAATCACTTCTACCCCACTATGAAATTGTGATTTCTTCCCCGGGTCTGACTCACCAAACAGTTATTGGGCCCATTCTCTAATCCATTCACATAAAACCTATGACCATTGTGAAAAATATGATAACATTTCTGAATAGAAAGAGAGTAAAATTATGGTTAAAATAATTGGGGTGCGGTGTGGTTACTGTCAATTCGTCCATGTAGAATCATGTTCAATGGTGTTTTTTTCTTTAAACATGTGGAAATAGTCATCTAGAGAGAATGATCATACTGATAATGAAGTTTATAAATCTAAAATAATTAAAGTAGTTATATTAATTTATAATAAAGGATCCAATGGTTTATTTATTATGAATATTGAGGAAATTCAATGCAACCAATCCCTACCTCTAGTTGTTTAATGTAGTCTCTTCAACCCATTTTCTAATTCTATATGATCCCATCATCAATAACTCTTAAAATCTAGCTCTGACCCAATGTTGATCCATCCTCTATATAGAATATTCCATATACTCCCTTAGATATATCTCCCACCAAATATAGGGTTTATATAATTGTAAAATGAGTCTAACCCTATATATAATCCATAATATATAATTAATAAAAACTAATAAGGTCCGGACTAGGATTTTAATTAATGGTTTTTAATAGAATGGTCTAAATCATGACACTCAAGCACATTAATTATAACATGCCTAAGGGAAAATTAAAATTCCAAACTCAACCATGGAACCATAACTTCCATCAGTGATTCTATTTAGAAGATATCATTATCATTATCAGTAGGATATTAATTTATTTATTTATAAAATATTAAATATCCCTAAAATTCATACGTGCTCAGAATTCCACCAAAACTCATCACGGTGGTAAATTATAAACCTAAAGATTAACTAAATAATTTAAAAAAACTATGGTTATTACCAAGATTAAATATACCATTCAAAATCTATAGAGAACCTATGGATCTAGAGCTCAAAAAAGAGAGGTCCCAATCAATAGTTATTTGGAACACTATATCCTTCCCACAGTTTGAAATTTCATCCCTGGAAAGGAAAATAATGAATCTACTAAACTGGAAATTTCCTAAAAATATCATGTGGAAATAAAATCCACCCTCACATGTAATTTATTCACTTGTAGAGGTCAAGGATCTATGGAAACTAATTACACAACTATATAAGTAATGAAAACCCTCTTTCCCCATACCCATCTAAACTTTCTTACCTAATATTTCACTTCAACAGAAGATTTATTATCTCAAATTCATCTTCGAACAAAACTTCATTATATTATAATATTATATTAAGTTGGTCTCCACAAAAACTCATAATAAATATTTTTTCTCATCCAATGTTCATTCTACTACATGTAATGAAGAAAACACACAAACCATTAGAATCCACCTCAGAATAGTTCATCATTAAGGAATATTATATATGAGAATCACACTCCTGACATTTTAGGTAATCTGAGAAGAATGACACATTGAAATAATCTATATATGTTAAATTCTTATATTAATCACACCTTGCAGATTCCAAACTAACTCAAGAAAAAACTATAAGATTTAATGATTTTTATTGTTTGATTTAGGTTATTATCATCCCATTCAGACATGAAATATGATCCAATGATTCTTACATAAAGAGAAAGGACAATATGGGTCTTCTCACAAAATATTTCCTCAAATATTAGTGTTAACTTCATATTTGTTCCTCTATATTTAGATAAGATTTTATCCACTTCCAAAAAACATGGTTGTGTTATTTACATTCCTTTGAAAAATATATTAAGGAAACCATAATGATAATTTATTATCCCCAAAAGATAGCCAACATAAAACTAATTCTCACTAGTTACCCAATCCACTATAATCTAAAGTGGATAGTTATGACCATTCAAATGACCCTTCTCTCTCAACTCTAGATTGTGGCATAACACCTTATAAAAATTATGGGAAAAAAACCATCCTAGAAATATCCTCCACTCCATAACCAAATTTTCCACACAAAAATAATGACTAAAAATACCATCCAAATATCCCACACCAAGGACCATATTCCAATAATATGATCTATACCCAATTTTTTCATCATGATATCCAGTGTAGACACAACAATGGAGAACCAATATCCTCCTAGGAAAGTGGGTGATGTAATCCTAACCTTTGGGAAAAACAATTAGGTACATCACCAAAAACTTTCTAGTTATACAAGAACACTCAATAAACATCACCACTATGGGACTCTCACACACAAAGGGTGTGAGTACACCAATATAAATTTAATGTGAGAAACTTCTCCCTAAATTTCCAAAAGAAAACCTCTTTTAGGATAGGTATTCAAGTCATCCTCCATCAAATAAACATAGGATTCCCTACCAAGATAACCATACACCATTTCACTACTTCCCCACTATGTTCCTAATAGTTTTAATGCCTCAAATCCTATAGAATCTATTTGATACTTTATCTTATACATTGACATTACTTTTGGAACCATGGATATTCTATGCATGAATTGGATTATGGTTTGTGTTTTTTTCAATCCTCAGTGGATGTTCTGAATTTGTGTCAGTATAGTGATCTTACAGTTCAATCAGACAATAGTATTGAGGCTGGCGGCGTTTCCTAGTGTTTGATAAAAGTTTTGGCCACAAAATCGGAAAATGAAGATATGGATTGTTGGTAAAAGGAGGTGCGCGCAAAGAAGAAGTGGTGCACGAAAAAGGAGGGTTGTGCGCGAAATATTTGAGTTGGGCACACAAAAAAGCACGGTGCACGAAATAGTGGATCGAGGTTTTTTACACAAATAGTGTTTCAGAATTAGAACATCGAAAAATGGCAACGACATGGGCTGCATGAAAAATCTGGTGTTGTGCGTGAAAAATAGTACATGCGCGAAATATTATGCACCAAGTGAGAGGTTTTTTGTGCCATAGGTGGTTTTGCATGTGGGGCATTGAGATTCCTATAAATAAGAGGTGACCCCCCTCATTATAGATGGTTGAAGACTTAGAAAGGATCTGAGGTCTGATGAGTGTAAAAGGTTCCCATAAAGGGGCTTGCATGAAAAATTTTGAGGTATGAGAAAAATTCCATGCTACACGAAATATTCTGGGCTGCACAAAAAAGGCAAAGCTGTGCGTAAAAATTGAGGCGGCGCATAAAAGATTCAATTGTGTGAAAAAGGGTGTTGTTGCGTGAAATATTTTTCTGCGCAAAAATGGGAATATTTCACATAATAGTAAGGTATTGCGTGCAAAGGGTTATGTTGTGCACAATTGTTAGTGAAACTTGTTTTCACATTCTGGTTATTCGGTTCAGTGGTTCAGTGTGTACAAGTTAATCATTTATAGACTTCGATGCAAGAAGAGTTTCATGATAAGCAGAGGCAAAGACTTCAATGTGAATCTATTGAAGAGACCTTCACATCTATAAACTGATTGGGACTTCACCAAAGGCAGTGAGCTAGGGGGAGTCAACGGGAGTGACCCAAGGGACGCAATGGGATATTCATGAACAGTTTTAAAGGAAGTGAGCATGGGACATATTGACTATTCCCAAACCTTTGTAATCCACAACTACTGAAGAATAATGGAATTTGGTATGACCGAAAACCTATCGGCATATGCTCCTTGGATGTAGCCCTTAGTGGTGAACCAAGTAAAAAGTGTTGTGTATTCTCTTTGCATGTGAATGTTTTATTTCTTCTCATATCCATCATATAGGTTAAACCAGTTCCTACCAACATGGGAACAAGATCCATCAGTTTAAAAGAAGAAGTTGACACCCTGATTCACCTCTCCCCTCTCAGGGTGTCCCGGGGTCCTAAAATTCCTAGGATAAAAGGATCCATGAAACAAAAACATAAACTGTTTCAATTTACTGTACAGTTGGTACACTCTTGGAAATATGGGTAAATAATTTAACGCTCTATATACACTTCCTTGATATGAAATAAAAAATGGTTTGGTTCATGTGTCCCATGAACAAAAAAAAGGTTTTTATCATTCCATATAGTAACACATAAATTCTAGACTCATAAATAACATCTCTACATATACTAGAATCCCATCAAGGAAAAAATATGGTTAGACCTCTTAGAGCATTTACATACTCTTCTTATTAACTAGAATAGAATCCTAAACCACGACCATATAACATAAAATCATTATTACCGTCATATGAAAAGATAACAAAAACTCCCTAAGCGTTGGATCTAATCACCATACCTGATGGGGTCACACTCACTACTGAATTTAGAACAAAAATTATTTTATCAAATGCATATCACCATGCAATACTATCATTTCATAATGATTTCATACCATGGATGAATCAATTAGTCCTTGTCTCTACTATAGAGGAAACATATAAGGGACTTACTTATCAACCCATAATTGAACCAATACACTAAAAGGTCATTGTTAAATATGATCTCCATTAGAATTACTCTCTTGAATGTAAGCTCTTAATATAATATCAATTCAAAACTCTATCTTCTGAAAAAATAGTGTATCAATAATACCACATGAATGCATCGAAAAGTTGGAGTGTTTATAAAGAGAGTATATAAATCATAATTCAGACCACATAAGGTGACCCCTGGCCATAGATATCCATTAGGTGAATCCTCCTATAACTTTAAATTTCATCCTAAAGGTGGTAGTGGAGTGAGTGGATTGATGTATCATTCACCTCTGATTTATTCCGCACCGCCAACTAATCAACTAAAAACACTCCCATGTAGGACACTTTCTACAATATGAAGGTCCATAATCTCATCCCTATGTTAAATATGGAGATCTTTACATAGTAATTATTTGGTATTCCCCATGGGAAATGTTAACCAACTCCCATAACTAGGGTTCATCTTTTTTTGGAATACTCAACCATGAATGATTACTTAAAGACTACAGAGTAGGTTGAGTTATAGGATAGCACAACCCTAGCCTAAAATCTATCTTCAATAGATCTATATAAACTAATAATACTTAATAATAACATTAAAATAAGTTATTGGTAATAACTCATGAGGTATGTGGGCCTTAATTCTTATTTGAACATAAGTGTGTTTCCATGAAAAAGGATCAATATCTCTAGAAATCAAACCATCATCAACATCATCAGACAGAACTCCTTCATTAACACCCTTGATACCATAAATTAGGGTTCAATATCTATCCATAGTAGATTCATCCATTCATAAGTTTGATAAATACACCATATACTAATGGATCATTACACAATATAGAAAAATCAATGAAATAATCACTATTTGGTTGAAATGCATCCATAGTAGATGAATTTGTGAGAGATGATGACTCTAGCACATCCTTTATCACATAAGGAATAGTTTAACTTTTGAAATTAGGAATCCTATACTTCCAAACATGTGCATCTCACTTGTACAATGGTTTGGGAGGTCCAGTCATGTGTTTTAGAAATACACTACCCACAAACAACACAATTCCCTTTATGGAGAAATCAATGCAAAACTCTCTATCTGAAAAATAGGTGTCCAAACCAAATGAAAATTTGAATGTTACTAGATCCAATAAATAATTAGTATCATAATGATTATAAAAACAATTAAATTTATCGATCATGTAATTTTGAACTCATGTAGTATGGTTAGACTATCAGTAGTCTCATCTGGTTTGGTATGTTCTTCCATCCATTTCATGAGATGTTTTGTACGAAGAATTATGGGTAGAGAATCTACCTCTATTAATGGGGGGATATATCTCAAAAAATCCTTTTTTCTTGCCTCAACAATTTAATAATCATATTTTAGAGGGGTAATCACTGTCACAGTCTTGTCAAGAACTTTCTATTAAACACAAGAAGGCTATCTGTGGGTGACTTAATTTATTTGATTGGATGAACACGAAGGATTATAACTTATCTAGATGAGATGAATAATGAAGGATATGAAATATAAAATTGGCTACTATGTGATTTATTTAACATTATAATTATACCCTATATCGAAGGATTAGAGTTTTTAATTGATCAATGGATTATCAAGGCTCTTTTGAATGAATATGTTATCCTCTACCCCAACAATGGATTCCCTAGTCTTAAAACCTAAAATAAAAAATAATTAACACTATTAACATTAATTTAAAAACTAATACTCACATTAAAACTACCTAAAACTCAATTTAAAGGACTCAAACTACTCATATTCCACCCTTACATGACCCAACTCATCGGAGGGCCACCTGATCTATTGGTAAGCGATGTATGCCACCCAAAGCATACCTATAATAGGCAAGTATCACTCATGACACCAAAAATAAATAATAAACAACATAGGAATTATCATATACCGACCTGTAGTATAAATACTCATCCAATAAATTAAATTTATAGAAACCAATAGTATATGCTTATATATATATATCTAAACTATATATAATTAATGTGAGAGACATCACATGATGAGTACATCACCATATTGTAAAACATCAAAGGATCTATAAAACTAATAAGGTCTCTGAATATAATAGTCCTGAGAAAATAGAAACTTCCTCCCCTTTATATGCATCCTATGATATATTTCCCACCATAATAGTCATCACCATCATCATGAACTGCCAAGATCTATCAAGCATCAACTTCAAAGAATCAACCCAAACTTCACATCCACCATGAACATATATAAACTATGTATCTACTTAAAAAACATAAAATATGTGGGAGAAAATACTATATAGGGTTGACTAGATACATACTTAGTAGAATAAATAGAAAACACAATAGAAAGACAAATCATAAGTCATCTCAAACTATGGAATGAGAAAGTAACCAGAAAAAGGACAAATAATACAAATATTCTCAATAACTATAAGAATCAGGGATAATTGAAAAACCTAGTCATATTATATCTATCCTATTATGGATCACATGTCATGAGAAAATATAGATGATTGGTATACCAAAAGGACCACAAAGTATAAATTCAATAACCTAGGTATATGTTATATCTCGAAGGAAACCAATCATGCTTAACTCATCATAAAACCTTAAGCATATAAACTATTATGGTATCAAGTATAATATACTACCTTTATAGAAACATACATGGTAACCTACACATTTAAATGGAATTGATTTAAATCAAAGTAGTATTGATCCCTACCTTACATAACTACCTTTCCTTGTTAAAACACATGTCACCGCACAAAATCTATAGTGATTGACCCATGCCTCACCAAAGATAATTGTCATTTGATGGATTATCCAAACCCTTTAGATGAAGTTTTCCTATTCATGTAATTAAAATCAGAATATGATGTACCAAAATCAATAGATAGAGGACTTGATCCCTATGAGTGTGAAAGTTCCTAGAACTATATGGTATGTGGGGTACTTGCGCCTTGACGGTTCCATTGCAGTGTCGATGCCATGCTTGATCTAGAGGACATGTACCCTGAGTATGAGGGGTATTATATAACTACATGAATAATATGGGAGACAAATACCCTATAATAAATAAACCTCTAAGGGAGTTCCTAACTGCGTATCTTCTCTAATCGTCTCACTTGAACCCATCCATCAACCCTATAGATTGAAGGAAACTCAAACTACCCAAACCAACAAATGTATGAATAATAATTCCAATGGTGGACATTCCATCACATTATATAAGGAAAAATTAACAGTATCTTCTACTCAAAATCCCAAATCTGAGTCCTATGAAAGAAGATATGAAAGATAATTAAGCATGGAAAATTACAGAATATGTAATTTAGGGGACACTCGGTTTAGTCCCTTGGCTATATCCTGGACATGTACCTCCATTATCTTAATATATAGGGGTTTTAACTCACAATGTGTATGATAGTGTACATGATAGGTGAGACCTATGATTATCTCATTCATGTACCCCCATTACACAATCAGAAATGTCATCCTAATGTACATGATGTGTCTTTCACCTAAACATGGCATGTGAGGCTTAGGGATAGATGGAATTTCATTTTTTGGTACATTAGTTTAGTCATCCTAATACATGAAACATGTATTATTCTTATACATAACATGTGATACTCTTGGATTTGTTAGTTTATATTGATAAGAGACCCATCTCATGTATTGTAAGTAAGACATGACATGCATACATGTCCATATAGAGTGTGTGTCCTGGTGGGAATTCGGCCATGTAACCCTATACACATAGAGTGATGTAGCTCAATATACATAGTTTGTGTCACCTAGGTACATATTTTTTTATACATAATGAATCATATTCATCAACTATGACCCTAAATGGAATTTACTTCCAAAAAAATATCCTATGATATTTATAGCTCACTTAAAATAGAGTATCATGGGTTAAAATGATACATGACATGTGATCTTGGTACTATAATACATGTTTTTAGAAGATATATATCCAGAAACTACATATTTCAAAAAAATCATCTTCATCAACTTTTATGCCATTATTGCTTCCTGTTTCACCATCAACCATTCTTGGATTCCATCAAGGGTCCTTACTAGTGTGATTTTTATCATTGTTAGTGATTCAGATCATCGATTCACTAAATTATACAAAGATCTCCCAAGACCAAAAGCCTCACTACTATTCTTCTCTAGATACCATATGTGGCTCCTATAACACTAATTTAAATCTTATATCGATCCACCTTGCATTTGTCACTCACCATCTAACCACATGTTCCTCTTTATATCTCTCTAATGTCTTTAGTGGGTTTAAATCTCCAAACAACCTTGATATACCCCCACATCACTATTTTTTACCTATAATCTATTTTTATGGAATTTTAAAAGTTTCATGGGTAACATGTAATTCTGAATAATTTTATGCAATTTTATAGATTGTAAGGGTATATGCTACAATGGGGGGTTTTATGACTTGGTGGTGGGTGTGTCAAGAATCCATGGTAAAATAGAGGGACCTGTGGTAAGGTGGTGTGGTCCATATCCTTCTAAAAGTTTTAAAAAGGTATGGAGGCCACAGTGTAGGGATAAAATTAAAAAATAGTGAGTTTTACATATGGGTGTACTTAAGAATCGTAGTGGAATCATAGAGTGTAATGATAAGTCTATGAAATTGGGGGAGATTCATAAGGTTGTATTTGGATTTTTTTAAGGGCTAGTCACAAGTTGCATATGGGAAGTGCGTAAGGTTAAGTGAAGGATTCTATGTCAGTGGGATAATTTTATTCCATGGAAGGCTATGTCATACTGTTTAGGGAGGTCCATTGTAGAATATAATTGTAGGACACACATTAGTGATCTATGCACTTGAGGTATTTACTTATTCATACTGTAGATAATTCAAAATAGAGGCTATTGACTACACCATGTAGGGTGTGTGACAAAGGAATCTATATCATGGCGTGGAGGTTATAATGGCTAGGGGTATTTAATCTAGGATTTACCATTTGGGAACCTCCATATCATAGGCCCATTGGATATACAACAAGAGATGCCTGAAAGGGATACCATTTCATATGTATAAGGGTTTCACCATGGAAATATCTACCATGATTTTTAAATTTTTGGAATTTATCCCACTCTATTCTAACATAAAACAAACTTTTTGTGGTATTTTTCCCCCTTATTTGTGAGTTTAAGCTAAAATTTATAACTCGGTGCTTACACTTCCTCCTCCACATTAATTCTTAATCCTCTCTTTATTCAAGTTGCTTCCCTCCCAGATAAGGATCATTATTCTCATATTTCATACTTTTCTTTTGTTTTATTTAATCCTATACATTTGATTCTTCTTGGTTAAACCCTCGGGTTTATTTAGATGTAATTGATTATGAACATTTATTTTAGGGTTTTTGGTTGTTTCATTTCATCTTATTCCTTCTATAATCAAAGATTTTTTTCATCATTATTACTTTGATTTACATTGGTGTTCTCTAATTTTATTTTCCATGTCCTACCATGATATTATTGGAGTTTATTAAAAAAATTAATTAAATTTATCAGTTTTATAAATCTATATTCTGATTTTTATAACTTTATTTGTTAATGTTTTTAATAAAAATGGGATTTTTCCAGGATCAATGTTTTTTTCTTTATTTTGAATGTATAATCATGACCAGTGTTTTCTGAAATTACTAAGAGGAAATTTTCAAATAATATTAATGTTTTGAATGATGATTGGTCTTTAATATTTTTTATAATTTTGTTCTTTAATTTGAAATTTATTTTTTTGATTAGTTCTATTTTTTGGGCTTTTGTAATGTTACAAAAAGGTTCTTATGTTTGGATAAGTAACTTTGACTATATCTATTTATTAATTCCCATGGAATTCTATATGAATGTTTATATATGTATATATATAGAATAATATTTCAATATATATTTATATACAAGTATATATATATATATATATGTATATATATATATATATATATATATAGAAAATTTTTATTGGATTCCTTATCTGAAGAATTGGTTTCTAAAATATTCTCTTGGTTTCTAAAATACATTCGAAAATAGGTGCCAAAGGTTTTTAATAAATAATTAATTAAAGAAACATTTGGAACTTTTAGAATTTAGTTTTAATCCCACTTTGTATTTTTGAAGGTTTTTTTAAAGAAGTGATTTTTTATTATAAAATTTTAACTAGTTTTTAATGAGTAAGAGCTATTGGTACATTGGAATGATTTATATTAAAAATAATGATACCTCTATAAAATAATATATCTCATATTTATGTTTATATATTATTATTTTCTTTTAAATAGGGATTTCATAAATATGGGTTTAGAGATATGGGTTTAGAATATATATTTCAATTTTATATATTTTTTTATTGATATGTTGTGTGAAGGGTACCTCGTCTTTTATTACTATCATAATGGGGGTCCTAGGTATTTTAGTGAGGTATGGGATATGGTTATTATCTAGTCATAATGAGATTTAATATACCATTCTTGGTATGGTATGGCATTATTCCTTTATGGAGTTTCACTGGTGAGACTAGTTTTGGGTAAGAGTGTTGGTTAAAAATCTATGGAATCATTGATAATCTGGTAGATGGTTCAAACCCAAGTACATCTAGTGTATTCCCATAGGATGTTTAGGTAATTTCCATGATTACATATTATATATTTACTACTACATACTTATACATTTGTGCCTCTTTACATATCATTTATTATTGATCCATTATAATGTGCTCAGTTGTTTAGATTCTTTATTTGGTTGTATTGGATTGTTTATTTATCTGATTGATGTTTCCTTTGGTTGTTTTCTAGATTATTATTCATTATGGTTAATTAGAGTAAATTTTGTATAATTATTTCATTTTTAAGATTTATAAAAAGGGATTATTAATGGGGTTTGAGAAAGTAATATGTTTATTTTAGTAAAATAATAAAAAGTCTACTTTAACTGGTATATTTTTAATCTAACAGGTATGGGATATTTTTGAAAAATAAATGCATTGAATATTTTTTTTATTACCTACTAATTTGTTTTATTCTAACATTTTTCTTGTGATACTCAGTTTCAGTAGACCTAAGATGTTTTGTATGTATAGGTTGTTTCTCATGATCTATCTCTAAACAAGTTGGTTTTGTTGATGAATAGAGACCAAGTGGTCTCATTGAGAGTTTATTGAGTATCTAAATGACTTTTCTATTCTATATATTGTATTTATAGACCTTATTTTCTTTCTATTTCCTATATTTTTTCATTGTCCTGCTATTTTTGTATACTTATTTTAAATTATTTATGGTTATGTATTGTAGTTATTCCTTGTTTGTTTGGATTTATTTTTTATCAACTTAATTGAATATATACATGGATCTATAATACATTGAGGGTATATTCAGGTCTTTTCATAGTAATATCCATGTATTTAATTTAATTTATTGTGTGGGTTTTCTCCCAGAATCTCTTGTTGATTCTTTGTTAGGAGTTATCAGCCCAGGTGGATTGGGAATACACCTTAAGTTTGTCACAAGCTGGATTAGGTGACAAGTTCATGGTTGGCCCAGATTTGGTTCATGAGTAAATAATACTAGAGCCTATGATTTTTGGAGACCTAGGTTATTTGATTTCCCTTTCTTATTTGGGTTATTCCGATATATTGGAGATAATATTATCAAATCTAGAGAGGTTGGAGTAGGAAGAGTCTACCTATCTCTTACTAATTCTAATCCACTTGTTACTGTGGGATTTTGGGTTACAAGTCTTCAATTATGATTTTTATATATTGTGTTATAGTGTGTTTTGGTTCATGTTAATGGTAATATATATTTTCCAAGGTATTTATATATTTTGGGGTATAAAAATAGTGGTTGAATTTTCATTACATAGAGATATCTCATGTCCTAGAAAACTATGTAATTCCTAATTTCCCAATTCTTTATGGCTTAAAATGGATTTTTCACTATTGGGAAATATTTTTATAACCCATATATCCAAGTACTAAGATGAAACTAGTCCCTCTTAATAATATGTTGGGGTTATTTGATGTTATTGATTGGGTTTTTGTTAGTGTTTCATAATAAATGGTTGGCATCAAAATAAAAGAAAAAATATTTGGGTTTTTTAAATTTTAAAATATATTTTATGATGAGGAATTTATTTTTAGGGGAAAATTTTAATTTTTAGGAACCTAAAATGTTCTAAATTTAAAAGGGGTTTAAAAAATAAATTTTAATTTTTGTCTTTTTTATGGTTTTATTAAGTAGTGTTGTGAATTGATTATGTGGGGTATTATTTTGAATTTAAATTCATTTCATATTGGGTGTTATTCAGGATAGTGTTCTTATTGATCAAATTTTGTGTTCCTATTTTCTATTTATAATATTCCACACACAAAATTCATATGGGATTAATAGGGTTCTATCTCCCAAAGTTTCAATTCCCTTATTCTAGTAGTCATCTATACTCAAAATCTCAATAAAGTGGTGGAGTTGGACACTTATACGATGTTTATTTTTTATGGTGATTGAGGTATACTATAGAATATTCAATTCTAGATAAAATTAATGGAATCTTCTTGTATGTAGGAACTCCAAAATACTTGAGGGTGAGAGTTGTTTTGGGATTATTCAAGGGATCAGTTCTAGCTAAATGAATGGTTTTTATTCTACCCTCATTGTAATGTAGAATAATGATGGAATTATTTAAGACCACATGTTTTCAATGGTTTCTTCCTAAGGAATTGAAAACTACATAGATGTCAGAACATATAGTTATTTATTAGGGTTAATTGGAGGTAAAGAAGTATGATAACCACTTCAATGATATGATTACTTTTTCTATGAAGATGGTTTGTTATGATTCATTAAAGTTGTTTATTTTCATGAAGTTTTTGTATCTATAACATAGTTATAGAATCCCTTCATATTCACGGATATCATTTAAATATTTAATGTTTGAGGCATATTTAGTTTTGTTAGTTTCCATATTGAATCACATTATGGTTATTTTAACTATTTCCTTCGGTGATAATGAAGGTTTCCATTTATTGAGGTGTAGAAATAGGAGAAACATGTGTTTGGGAGATCTTCTTCAATTACAACTTATGAATAAAATAATTCTTATGTGTGTTTATACTATTTAAATTTTAGGAATTTCATTCCCTATTACTCAAGTACCCGAATGAACCATCATCATTGTTGTTAACTAGGATAGCTATAGAAATATTTTTGGGATCTCAACATTAGGATAATATGTTCTTCACAACACAAGAATCTCCATAGAAATATTTTATAATATTTTGAGGTAACCCTTAGTAGAACTTCTATAAATTATTTAATTTTCAATATATTTACTTATCATTTATCTATGGATTTTATTTTTTGTAAATCTTGTACCTTGATCTTGTTTTGAGATTAAGTTATTATTAGGATAAGATTATAGATATGCTTCTGCTTGAGTATCCTTCATGTGTTCTCTTTAGTTGGAAACTCAAGTCATGTGTCATTATGATATTTTTTATATTATTTTTTATTTTTAATCCACCATGTTATTTTATTTCTTAAATGGTGGGTATACCCACTAAGAGTCTCCATTTCATTGTGGTTATGAGATATATTCCTGTTTTGTGTAGAAATCAGGTGTGTGTTGTGAATTATAGACATACCAAGGCATGGTGGTCTAGATGGAATCCTTTAAAGATGGTAAATAATGTGGTTCCTTATCCTAGGATGAATTTTCTAGTCTAGTTATCCATTTGTAATTTGGTCAGTTTCATAGGGTAGAAAATGGAAAGGGGGGATATGTAACACCCAAGACTTTTATGTTATAAAAATCATCAATGGGATCTTTTATACACAACACTTTCTTGGCTTGCTTTACATGAAATCGCGACCTTCCTCGATAGCGTGCGTCGTACGCAATACCGAGTTTCACTAAACAACGATATGCTATTAAAATATTATTAAAACTAGCCGTTATGAATAGTAATAACCACTTTTTGAAATTTTATAAATTTTATTTTTCAAAATGTACTTCATTTTTGGATTCAGAATATCGAAATTAGCCTAGGGTGAAATTTTGGTATTTTTCTGAAAAATTTCAATTTTTGATGAATAGTGAAACCACTAAGTGGTAGTTAAAAAACTGAATTTTTCATAAAACTTAATTTTACTGCTTCTGTGAGTGTAATTTCAAAAATCCGAGAGATATGGTTAATATCAAGGACTAAAATGTGGTTCAATGAGATGAAAATAATTTTTGGTGAATAGTAACTTTTTTCTTTTTTTACCACGGTAAAAAGTAAATAGGGTAATTAAGGGTAAAGATGATATTATTATTACCCTAACACATGTCCTAATTCTATTGGATAAGATTAATTCGACCAAAATCAAACTTAGGAATAAAATATGACCATTTAGGCCCACTTGGATTAGATTAGGACATTTATTATTAATATATTTAAAGAAGGGTTAAAATAGTTAAAATCAAAGTTTAATAAGTAAATAATTTTTAATATGGGGTTATACATAAGATAAATTCGACTATAAATATTCATTATAAATCTAAAATAATTTAATACATAATGGTATTTTATTTGTAATTTTTAGACATTAAATAATTTAATTTATTTATGACACAATGATGATGCAGTAATTATCTTATTAATGAAATATTGACATAATTGATGTTATAAACACCAAAATAAATGTAATTTGAGTCTT
Source organism: Viscum album (assembly GCA_963277665.1). Classification (NCBI taxonomy): domain Eukaryota; kingdom Viridiplantae; phylum Streptophyta; class Magnoliopsida; order Santalales; family Viscaceae; genus Viscum; species Viscum album. Next base: position 1,944,004,205 of record OY728125.1, read on the forward strand.
TTTATTAATCCCACTAATTTTATAGGTTAATATGACATGTTAGTATTGATTTAATAAACTTGGATAGAAATAATAATTCTGTTATGATTTTCACAAAAATCAATTACTAAATGGTGTCAAAATTGACATAAAATAGTTTTTAAAACAGATATTATATTGGTAATTGTTATTTTATTCCTAAAAATCTAAGGTTTGGCCAAATGACTTAGATACGGTTATATATATTAATAATAAACAACTTTGGGTTCGTTTGGCTCCTTATAGTAACTTTATTAACCTTATAGTATAAGAACACAAGAAGACATGGTAAAAGTAAAATTATTTAACTTAATGTTAAATCTAAATAATAAGGTTAAAATAGGAACCTGAACTTGTCTAAATTATATTGGATAAGAGGATTTAGACCCATACCCACCTTATCTTAGAAATATATCAATTTGGAGCTAATTAAAACCGAACTTGACTTTATAATAAAATAATCGTTTTAGTTATTCCAAAGGTGCCCCTCTCCTCCCTTATAAAAGGACACCTCCTCCCCCTCTTCCTCACACCACTTGGAGCCTTCAAGCACGGACAACCCCTTCCAATTTCTCCTCTCCACTTCCCTAGAGACATCTTAGAGGTTCTGGTCTTCTTCAAAGACCAATTTTAGTGCCCTAAAAGAAGGTCTCAAAGAAGCACTTCAAAGAAGAGGTAATGTCCGTTACCGATTCTTTCATCTTTATTTCTTCTTCCACTTCTTCTTCTTTAGTTGTTTCATTATTAAGTAATAACATAAGTATCACTCATATACTGATATGTTATTATAAGTATGAAACAACCATATTTCACCATCTATCCATCCTACGGAAAAAGAAATCACCGCGTGTGCGTACGTACGGAATACCGTCTCCACGCCGTGGTGTAATCTGTTTTCCACCACCCTCTTACTTGGATGGGTATAATGGTGTAAATAATGACTATATATGACTATTATAAAGTGATATTGATTATGAAATAGTATACATATACTCCAATACAATTCCACGATTATAGGAACGATATCATTACTCGTGTGTACGTACGGAATACCGTCTCCACGATGTAATGCGACTCGTTCTACATGATCTTCATTTCATAATGATTATATAAATGAATTTAATTGAATGTAATATGATATATATTACACTAATACCATTCTAGAAATGAGTTATCTATAACCTAAAGAAAATAATAAGAATTTATTCGACAAAACACGCATAAGAACAAAAAGTTATAAACACCCGAATAACAAGTAGCAATGAAATATTACTACAAAGAAGCTAAGAATATGACCATATATGATATCATAAAAATAAGTATGATTTTGGAATAAGTAAATAACATTATTTAAATCATTATACAGGAGGTTCAGACACTTAAAAAGCAAGTCGGACCTAAGTTAAGGGAAATATCACAATCTCATTTTTATCCGAGATTGTTTATACTTTGGAATTTACTGGGGTGAATTTTATCATCCACATCCATGTTTCCTCAATATGTAATATTATTTCCATCCACGTACAATTGTTTAAATCAAATTTTAATCTTCGGTGAGTATTTAGTAAAATATATGAAAGGAATCTTTTGTCGTTTTTCATACGAGGTACTTTTTGACTTTTCCGACAAAAGTACGAAGAATGTTTTTTTAACTTATAAGGCATGAATGGATTTTTAAAACATTATTTCCAAAAATCTTCCTTTACAAGTTTTCAAGTTTATTGTTAAACAACCTCTTTTAGTTTATAATTGTATGACATATTAAGAAAGGAAAAGTGTTTTTGAAATCGAAAGGATATTTTCCTCAAGAATGGATTTCAAGTGTTTTATCAAAATTATTTTCCATCTAAGATAATAAAGGGTTCTGTTTTTATCCCTATTATTACATTGATTTGATTATGTTGTGATGGAATTATTTTTATGAATTCATTTATCGTATATGAATTGTTTTATGATGTCATGATGTTTAAGATTCCCATTTTTATTACATGGGTTATGTACTGATGTATGATTTATGATTTTGTGGCACACATAATAATGGTATCATTATGAAATGGGTGGGACCTATATCTCCCTCCAATGAATTGGGTAAAGATTTTATATCTCATGAGATAGACATGGCTGGAACAGTAGGTTATACCGGTTCAGTGAAACAGGACTGAAACGAGAGTGACTCAGTTCAGAAAGGGACTTTGTCCACTAAGATAGTCTTGGCAATGAGTCTTGACTAAAAAGAAATGATTCTCTATGATTATGTGTGTATGCCACAAATTTTCATGTTTTAGGTTATGATTATTGTGATTACATTTCACTACCATGATTTACCCCATGTTATGAAATTATGATCTCTTTTGCAGGTTAAGATTTCCAAAAGTTATGTGCTTATGTATATGATGTGATTGATATTTCTTTTGTTTACCTTTACTGAGCATTTGAGCTCACCCTTTTGTATGTTTTCTTTCCCAAGGTTAGGGAGAAGGTTATTAAGTAAGATATGCCAAAAGGGAATATAGATATGATGAAATAAATGGGAGACAGTGTAGACGCTTTATGAACCAGTTGTTTATGTTTCCGAGTTTCTAAAGACACTATACCTATAAGGTCCTTTCGTGGTTTTGTTATATGTTGTAATAAGTATGCTTCAATTTTGAAGTATTAGCAATGTATGTAAAGTATGGGTCGTTATAGTTGGTATCAGAGGAAAGGTATAGTCAACCTTTGGAAACTAAGATGTGAAAGCCTTAGTAAGAACCCTAAGGATAAGTCTAAGCATAGAACACAATCTTAGTGTTTTAGAAATGGCCATGAATAACCTAGGATAAGACCTTAAGTGTGAAATTTTATTCTTGATTATGTGGTTTTCATATTATAATTAGTGTTGCTCACACTATTCTTCTTGGTTTTAGTCAATGGCTGGAACCTGAAGGAACCGTGTTAATGCAGAATGCGACAGGCAATGCAATGATTGTCCCCCTGAGCAACCAAACATTATGGGAGCTGGAATGAAAAATCTTGTAGTCATGCTCACACAACGTTCTCAAGCTATGAATCATGCAGGACTTCCAAACGAGCAAAGGAAGGAGCAACATTCTGTTGAATCCTTCATGAGGCAGCGTCCACCTTCTTTCAGTGGGTCTACTGATCCATTAGTTTCTGAACAATGGATTAGTACTACTGAAAAGATATTTTCAGTTCTTCAATATTCTGAACATGATAAAGTCATCCTAGCAGTGTATCGTTTGTAAGGAGATGCTGATCAATGGTGGAATCTTATTAAGAATACGAGGCGAAGGGATGAAATTGAGTCCATGGAATGGGACGAGTTCAAGAACTTATTTTTCAATAAGTACTTCCCTTGTATTCTCCGAACAAAGATGGAGAAAGAGTTTCTTGAACTAAAGCAAAAGGATGATGAATCTGTTGGTATCTATGAAGCAAAATTTACAAGACTTGCAAGGTATGCTTCTGGTATTATTATCCAACCTGAGAGTAAGATCGATTGATTCTTTATTGGCTTAAAACCAAGTCTTCGAAGGGCGTTATCCATAAGGGACTTCAATAGCTACGAGGAAATCATTTGATGTGCTCTCAAAGTCGAGATGGAGATTGGAGTAACCCATCAGTCATATGGGTTTGATAAGAAGAGGAAAATGAAATTCAAAGGAAAATCTAAAGAGCACACTGAAAAGAAGATGAGCTTTCCCTTATGCTCAAAGTGTGGAAAGAAACATGGAGGGAGTTGTCTTAAAGGGACAAGTAAATGTTTCCAATGTGGAAAGGAAGGTCATCTGGCATTTGAATGCCGCGATGATGGGAAGAAGATGTCTAATGATGCAAACAAATGAAGGGATACACAGAATGAACCTACTACACATCAATGTTTCAAGTGCAAGGAGATGGGGAATTATGCCAATAAATGCCCTAATCCAAGGGTTGATGATGATGGTCGATGTCAATAAACTCTTAAGGCTAAAGACAAAGGAATGTCACATGTAATTTCTATCAGTGATGTGGAGTATGATAACGATGTGGTGAAAGGTACACTTACCATCCACTCTAAAGTAGCAAATGTTTTATTTGATTCTGGATCAACCCACTCTTTTATTTCTGAAGAATTTTCTAAGGGTATCACCGTATTACCTCAACAATTAGATGTTCAGTTAGCTGTGACAACACCTAATGGCACAACAGTCGCATCAAAAGTTTACAATTCTTCTCCGATCGATGTTTGTGGGAAAGTTCTTCCTAAAAATCTTGTTATCCTTCCTATAGTGGAATTTGATGTGATACTTGGCATGGATTGGCTTTCTTTATATGGAGCTCATATCAATTGCCAAAGAAGGGAAGTCACATTTGATATTCCAGATCAATCTATGATTGTCTATCAATGCATGGATGAACATAACCTTCCAGTGGAAATTTCTTCTATCTTATGGGTCTGGATTCCACTAAATGAAGGTTATTTATCTCAAATGGTTGGTGAGAAACTCACGATTAAGAATATGCCCATTGTACGGGAATTTGATGATGTCTTTCCCGAGGAATTATCGGGACTTCCACCAAATCGTGAAGTTGAGTTCTCAATAGAACTCGTACCGGGTGCTTTGCCTATTTCAAAGACACCTTATACAATGGCCCCAATTGAGTTACAGGAATTGAAGAAGCAACTCCAAGAGAATCTTGATAAAGGATTCATATGCCCTAGTGCGTCACCTTGGGGAGCACCTGTTCTATTTGTTAAGAAGAAAGATGGATCAATGAGACTCTGCATTGATTATCGAGAACTTAACAAGATCACTATCAAGAACAAATATCCTCTCCCACGCATTGATGACCTATTTGACCAACTACGTGGAGCTCAATACTTTTCTAAGATTGATCTTCATTCAAGGTATCATCAATTAAGGGTCAAACGGGAGGATATACCAAAGACGGCATTCCGTAAAAGGTATGGACACTATGAATTTATAGTGATGCCTTTTGGTCTTACTAATGCCCCTGCTATCTTCGTGGATCTGATGAATAGAGTCTTTAGAGACTATCTTGATCAATTTGTGGTAGTCTTTATAGATGACATTCTTGTCTATTCAAAGAGCAAGGAAGAACATTAAGATCACTTGAGAATTATATTGAAGACCCTGATAAAGGAAAAGATTTATGCCAAATTTAACAATTATGAATTTTGGCTTCAATAAAGTTGCATTTTTGGGTCACATAATCTCAAAAGAGGGGATATCTGTGGATCCAGCAAAAACAGAGGTTATCGAAAGATGGTTGAGACCAACAACAGTAACTGATATCCGAAGTTTTCTTGATTTGGATGGATATTATCGAAGTTTTGTGTAAGATTTTTCACTATTATCTAATACACTCACCAAGTTGACTCGGAAAGGAGTTAAGTTTGTCTGGACGGAAGAATGTGAAGAGAATTTCAAGGAGTTGAAAAGAAGGTTATCCAGTGCACCTGTGCTCACACTTCCTTGTAGTGGAGAAAGGTTTGTGATCTATAGTGATGCATCCAAGAAGGTATTCGGGTGTGTTCTTATGCAAAATGATATGGTGATAGATTATGCCTCACGACAGTTGAAAATACATGAGCAAGATTACCCAACACATGATTTAGAGTTAGCTGCGGTAATCTTTGCATTAAATATTTGGAGGCATTACCTTTATGGTGAAAGGTGTGATATTTATACTGATCATAAAAGTTTAAAGTATATTTTCACACAAAAGGAGCTGAATATGCATCAAAGAAGATGGTTGGAGCTGATTAAGGATTACGACTGCTCAATCCATTACCACCCTGGGAAAGAAAACAAGGTGGCAGATGCATTAAGTTGACAAGACCATGCTAGTTTATCCATGATGAGGATCAAAAAAGATCCAATATTTATGGATTTACAAAGGATGGATCTTGGAATTATAATGGAAGGGGAAAATCATATCTTTCTCAAATGAATGTTCAACCATCTATACATGTGAAGATTAAAGAGGTACAGAAAGAAGATGTCGAGTTACAAAATAAGGTGAGAAATGTTCCTGAGTTCAACCTTGATTGTGATGGGATAATAAAGTTCAGGAATTGGGTTTGTGTTCCTACCATCCCCGAATTAAAGAATGAGTTGCTGGATGAGGCTCATAGTTCTTCATTCTCTATTCATCCTGGAAGCACGAAGATGTATAGGGACCTGAAATAGTACTTTTGGTGGGATGGCATGAAAAGAGATGTTGCTGAATATGTCTCTCGATGCTTGGTTTGTCAACAAGATAAAGCTGAGAGACAGAATTCTAAGGGGATGTTACAACGATTACCCATACCCGAATGGAAATGAAAAAACATTACTATGGACTTTGTCACAGGACTTCCTAAAACATCCAAAGGCAATAATGCTATCTGGGTCATAGTTGACCGTCTTACAAAGTCTGCACACTTCATTGCTATTAGAGAGGATTTCTCTCTAGATCAGCTTGCCAGGATATATGTAAAGGAAGTGGTAAGATTGCGTGGAGTAACACTTTCTATTATATCTGATCGGGATCTGAGATTTACCTCAAAGTTCTGGCGAAGTCTTCAGCATACTCTGGATACAGAGTTGAGTTTCAGCACTGCTTATCATCCCCAGACAGACGGTCAGTCTGAAAGAACAATTCAAACCCTAGAAGATATGTTGAGAGCTTGCTCTATGGATTTCAAAGGAGGTTGGGATCAACACATACCATTGGTGGAATTTTCTTATAATAATAGCTTTCACTCTAGTATTCAGATGGCTCCTTATGAAGCTCTCTATGGAAAGAAATGCAGGACTCCAACTTGCTGGGATGAAGTTGGGGAAAGAAAGCTATTAGGACCTGATCTCGTTGATGAAATAGCTGAAAAGGTTAGATCTATTCAACAACACATAAGAGCATCTTAGAGTCGACAGAAAAGGTATGCCGACAGCCGAAGAAAAGACCTAGAGTTTGAAGTGGGCGATAAAGTGTTCTTATGGATATCTCCCTGGAAGAAAGTCATGAGATTTGGAAAGAAGGGGATGTTAAGCCCTAGATATATCGGTCCTTTCGAAATATTGGATCGTGTAGGGAAGGTAGCTTATCGATTGGCGCTTCCACCGAATCTCTCTCAAGTTCACGATGTGTTCCATGTATCTCTCCTGAGAAAGTACATACCTGATCCTTCACATGTACTCAGCTCAGAAGTTGTACCGTTGGAGCAAGATCTTTCTTATGAAGAACAACCGATAGAGATTCTGGATCGTAGCGAAAAAGTCCTATGAAACAAGACCACTCGATTGGTGAAAATTTTATGGAGTAACCACCAATTAGAAGAAGCTACATGGGAACTTAAGGATATGATGAGGGAGAGGTATCCTCATCTGTTTGTTACAAAGTGACGAATTTCAAGGGAGAAATTCATTTTAAGGGGGGAAGAATGTAACACCCGAGACTTTTATGTTATATAAATCATGAAAGGAATCTTTTTCTACACAATACTTGCTTGGATTTCTTTACACGAAATCGCGACCTTCCTCGACAGCGTGCGTCATACGCAATACCGAGTTTCACTAAACAATGATATGCTATTAAAATATTATTAAAACTAGCCGTTATGAATAGTAATAACCACATTTTGAAATTTTATAAATTTGATTTTTCAAAATGTACTTCATTTTTGGATTCGGAATATCGAAATTAGCCTAGGGTGAAATTTTGGTATTTTTCTGAAAACTTTCAATTTTTGATGAATAGTGAAACCACTAAGTGGTAGCTAAAAAACTGAATTTTTCATAAAACTTAATTTTACCACTTCTGTGAGTGGAATTTCAAAAATCTGAGAGACACAGTTAATATCAAGGACTAAAATGAGGTTCAATGAGATGAAAATAATTTTTGGTGAATAGTAACTTTTTACTTTTTTTACCACGGTAAAAAGTAAATAGGGTAATTAAGGGTAAAGATGATATTATTATTACCCTAACACATGTCCTAATTCTATTGGATAAGTGTAATTCCACCAAAAACAATCTTAGGAATAAAATATGACCATTTAGGCCCACTTGGATTAGATTAGAACATTTATTATTAATTTATTTAAAGAAGGGTTAAAATAGTTAAAATCAATGTTTAATAAGTAAATAATTTTTAATATGGGGTTATACATAAGATAAATTCGACTATAAATATTCATTAGAAAGATAAAAAGATTTACCACATAATGGTATTTTATTTGTAATTTTTAGACATTAAATAATTTAATTTATTTATGACACAATGATGATGCAGTAATTATCTTATTAATGAAATATTGACATAATTGATGTTATAAACACCAAAATAAATTTAATTTGAGACTTTTTATGAATCCCACTAATTTTATAGGTTAATATGACATGTTATTATTGATTTAATTAACTTGGTTCGAAATAATAATTCTTTTATGATTTTCACAAAAATCAATTACTAAATGGTGTCAAAATTGACATAAAATAGTTTTTAAAACAAATATTATATTGGTAATTGTTATTTTATTCATAAAAATCTACGGTTTGGCCAAATGACTTAGATAAGGTTTTATATATTAATAATAAACAACTTTTGGTTCGTTTGTCTGCTTATAGTAAGTTTATTAACCTTATAGTATAAGAACACAAGAAGACATGGTAAAAGTAATATTATTTAACTTAATGTTAAATCTAAATGATAAGTTTAAAATAGGAACCTAAACTTGTTTAAATTCTATTGGATAAGAGGATTTAGACCCATCCCCAACTTAGCTTAGAAATATATCAATTTGGAGATATTTAAAACCGAACTTGACTTTATAATAAAATAATCGTTTTAGTTATTCCAAAGGTGCCCCTCTCCTCCCTTATAAAAGGACACCTCCTCCCCCTCTTCCTCACACCACTTGGAGCCTTCATGATCGGCCAAATTCTACCACTTTCTCCTCTCCACTTCCCTAGAGACATCCTAGAGGTTCTGGTCTTCTTCAAAGACCAATTTTAGTGCCCTAAAAGAAGGTATCAAAGAAGCACTTCAAAGAAGAGGTAATGTCCGTTACCGATTCTTTCATCTTTATTTCTTCTTCCACATCTTCTTCTTTAGTTTTTTCTTTATGAAGTAATAAAATCAGTATCACTAATATACTTATATGTTATTATAAGTATGAAACAACCCTATTTCACCATCTATCCATCCTACGGAAAAAGAAATCACTGCGCGTGCGTACATACGGAATACTGTCTCCACGCCGTGGTGTAATCTGTTTTCCACCACCACCTTACTTGTATGGGTATAATGGTGTAAATAATGACTATATATGACTATTATAAAGTTATATTGATTCTGAAATAGTATACATATACTCCAATATAATTCCACGATCATATGAACGATATCATCACTCATGCGTACGTACGGAATACCGTCTCCACGATGTAATGCGACTCGTTCTACATTATCTTCATTTCATAATGATTATATAAATGAATTGAATTGAATGAATATGATATATATTACACTAATACCATTCTGTAAATGAGGTATCTATAACCTAAAAAAAGAATAAGAATTTATTCAACAAAACACGCATAAGAACAAAAAGTTATAAACACCCGAATAACAAGTAGCAATGAAATATTACTACTAAGAAGCTAAGAATATGACCATATATGATATCATAAAAATAAGTATGATTATGGAATAAGTCAATAACATTATTTAAATCATTATACAGGAGGTTCGGACACTTACAAAGCAAGTCGGACCTAAGGTAAGGGAAATATCACAATCTCATTTTTATCCGAGATTGTTTATACTTTGGAATTTACTGGGGTGAATTTTATCATCCACATCCATGTTTCCTCAATATGTAATATTATTTCCATCCACGTACAATTGTTTAAATCCAATTTTACCCTTCGGCGAGTTTTTAGTAAAAGATATGAAAGGAATCTTTTGTCGTTTTTTGTACGAGGTACTTTTTGACTTTTCCGACAAAAGTACGAAGAATGTTTTTTTTAACTTATACGGCATGAATGGATTTTTAAAACATTATTTCCAAGAATCTTCCTTTAAAAGTTTTCAAGTTTATTTTTAAACAACTTCTTTTAGTTTATAATTGTATGACATATTAAGAAAGGAAAAGTGTTTTTGAAATAGAAAGGATATTTTCCTCAAGAATGGATTTCAAGTGTTTTATCAAAATTATTTTCCATCTAAGATAATAAATGGTTCTGTTTTTATCCCTATTATTACATTGATTTGATTATGTTGTGATGGAATTATTTTTATGAATTCCTCTATAGTATATGAATTGTTTTATGATGTCATGATGTTTAAGATTCCCATTTTTATTACATGGGTTATGTGATGATGTATGATTTATGATTTTGTGGCACACATAAGAATGGTATCATTATGAGATGGGTGGGACCTATATCTCCCTCCAATGCATTGGGTAAAGATTTTATATCTCATGAGATAGACATGGCTGGAACGGTAGGTTATACCGGTTCAGTGAAACAGGACTGAAACGAGGGTGACTCGGTTCAGAAAGGGACTTTGTCCACTAAGATAGTCTTGGAAATGAGTCTTTAATAACAAGAAATGATTCTCTATTATTATGTGTGTATGACACAAAGTTTCATGTTTTAGGTTATGATTATTGTGATTACATTTCACTACCATGATTTACCCCATGTTATGAAATTATGATCTCTTTTGCAGGTTAAGATTTCCAAAAGTTATGTGCTTATGTATATGATGTGATTGATATTTCTTTTGTTTACCCTTATTGAGCATTTGAGCTCACCCTTTTGTATGTTTTATTTCCCCAGGTCAGGAAGAAGGTTATTAAGTAAGATATGCCAAAAGGGACTATAGATATGATGAAATAAATGGTAGACAGTGTAGACGCTTTATGAACCAGTTGTTTATGTTTCCCAGTTTCTAAAGACACTATACCTATACGGTCCTTTCGTGGTTTTGTTATATATTGTAATAAGTATGCTTCAATTTTGAAGTATTAACAATGTATGTAAAGTATGGGTCGTTATAGGATAATTTCCACATCCATATGTTATTATTGTTTTATTTACTAGTCATTTTTTTGGTTTTTAGAATGTTTCATTGTTTTATTGAAATTATAAATAATTTTAAATTGGTTTTTATTTTATATAATACCACTCCCTAATGGGGTGTTCTGTGGCGTGTTTTTTGGGGGATGATGGATACCACGGTGCAGTGGAGGGTGCTGCGATGGGGTGGTGTGGTCCATGTCCTTTATGAATTTTGGTAATGGGATGTGGGATAAAAGGCAGGGATAAGATTGTAACATGGTTATTTCTATTTATGGTAACTATTATGTGTTATAGGTGTAGGATATAGTATAGGGATAAGGCTACAATATGGTTGTATTTTTATAAGGATAGATTTTGAGTTGTGTAAGGGTAAGTCACAAGATGTGTAGCGGTGCTCTATTAGGGTAAGGGATAGAGGGTACCTCATTGGGATGATTCTACACTATGGAAGGTTCAGGGTCATGTTTTGGTAGGTCCTATACATCATAGTGTATGAGAACATGTTGTAGTGACCTGGATTTTTGGGATCATTAAATCTACCTACTTGAGGTACTCCATTTGGCAGGTTGGAGGTTATGTCATAAAGGGTATCTAGGAGAGGATTTCACACCATATAGAGCATTTTAGAGTGTATAAGGGGGTTAAAACCCAAACCTCCCATTTGGAACCTCTAAATCATATCCCCATGGTTTTATGGGAGGGACACCATAACATATAGGGAAGGGCTACTATATGAAGTTATCTTCCCAAATTTTTAATTTTTAGGAATTTCTTATTTTTCCCACCTTCGACTGAAAACCCATTTGGGGTGGGTCTTTTCTCATATTATTTATGAATCTAAAATTTAATAGATCCATAGGTGTTACCATTTATTTATCAAATTTTATTCTTGGACCTCTCATTATTCAAGTTAATTTTTCCAAGGTAAGGCTCCATCTTCTACTATATCATTCATTCCTCTTATTTTTTTTCTTATTCCCATTCCTTGGTTTATTTGTGGTAAACCCCAGGGTGAGTTTTATCCCTAATGTGTTTTGTACATTGATGTTAGGATGTATATTTAGTTATTTTGGTCTTTTTTCCTTCCATAATCGAGGATTTGTCTTCGCAATCACTTCATTTAAGGTGTGTGTTTATATTCATTTCATTTCAATATAATTCTAGGAGATGATTTCCATTTATTAAATTTATTTTAATTAAAATATTCATTTTGTTAAATCAATAAAGTAATTTTTAATGCATTATATTTTTTGAAGGATTTATTAAAAGTGGGGTTTCTATGGTTTTAATGTTTATATCTTCATGTTAAAAGTATATGCATGTTAAATGTTTTATAAAACACTTAAGAGTCCATTTTAATAGAATCATTGTTTTTTAAATGATGATTGGTCTTTAATATTTTATTTTATTTGTCTCTTAAAGTTGAATTTTTCTCTGGGGTTAGTTCTATTTTTAGGGCTTTAGTGGTGTTACATGGGTGTTTTCATATTTTGATAAGTGGATTGAATTTTATTTCTTTATCTACTCCCATGGAATTCTCTATGAATGTATGAATATATATATACATGAGGATATGTAGATATATATATATTTGGAGGAATACATTTATATTTGTGTGTGTATTTATATATAGTGAGAGATAAAATTCATTGTATTACTTCTCTAAATCTTGGGTTTTCAAAATTGTATCTTGATTTTAAAAGAAAACTTTCCCAAAAAGGTTTCCAAGGTCGATTTTCTAAATAATGAATTAGAGTTATTTTTGGAGATTTCAAATTGATGTTTGACGACAACTTTGTTATTTTTAATGGTATTGAATGGAGAATTTTATTAATAATCTATTTATAGTTTAAAATTTAAATTCCTATTATAAAATTTGAATGGTTTTTTATAAAAAGTGTGCACCCTCTATTGAATCACCCATATTCTAATTTTATTGAGATATTATTGTTTGATTTTGAAAAAGGTTTTTTTTAATGGATGGGATTAGGGAGGTGGGTTGAAAATATGTGTTTAGATATATTGATTATCAATTGATATAATTTTGAAAGAATGCATCACCTACCAAAATTATCATCATGGGGATCCTAGGAGTCTTATTGTGGTATAGTATATTTTCACAATATAATTGTTGTAAGAATAACTAGAACCATCTTGGTATGGTATGGGGTTATTTCTTGTGGGTTCCATGAATGAAGATAGTTGAGGGTAAGTTGATTAGTTATTGGATTAAGGAGGCAATGATAGTTTGGAATATGGTTCAAACCACTGTATATCTAGGGTCTCTACATGTGATTCTTAGGAATTTACCGTGATTAAATATTCTAAATTTCCTAATTTTTACATGTACATTTTTTCCACTTAATTCCCATTTATTATTTATCCATTATGATTTTTTAGATTTTTTATATTCTAAATTCAATTGAATTTTTTTATTTATATATATAATTAATTATTCCTTTGGTTTCGTTCTGAGATTCTTTAAGAGTATGGTTTAAATGAATAGATTTCATAAAACGTGAACCTTTTTATAGATTATGTTTCTATAGAAATTTCTGAATACCCCAATACACATATACCCAAGATGATCCTAACATAGAATAAAGTGTATTCCACATCCCCAAAGGTTGGTCAATATCACCTGGAATCATACAAGAATAAAAATGGGATGATTCAACCACAAAAAAATTGAAGATAAACTATAAAAGTAAGTATACCAATTCTCCTCATGGATAAAGTACTGGAATCCAATAGGTATAACAAAACCCAAAAAAATCACCTTAAAGGGACACAACATCTAGAAAATTAAGGCTCAAAATATCCAATATAACATGTGGATCACATCCCTAGGGTCACCTTTATGACTATCAGTCCCATGAATAAAGTACTCTCACCACCTCTAAGTTCCACTTTACTTTTTCTTATACCCACCATAATAAAATATAAAACACATGATGGAAATGGTGGGGGTGTAAAAATAAGAGCCTAGTAGGATACCACCAAATATCCCATAAAACATTACATACCAAAAAAATCCTTTTATGATTTCAATTTAAACAAATCAAGTCATGAAATAACATTTAAATATATTCAACGTAGCATGCATTCAAATCAAAAAGATAGAGGATACATTAAAATAGGATTAAATTAACATTTTATATAATATATTTATATAAAAATATTTGGCATGAATAAAATAGTTATATAATCAATGGAATGTATAACCAAATAAACCAAATTAGAGTGCCATGAATATAATCTATGAGTTACGATATTCTCTGGTAATATGATCCTCAAAATTATCAATAATAATAAAAGCTAACAATAGGTTGGAACAATCACTCCATTAGGGGACCTATTATGGGAAATAAATTAACACCCCATTAGGGGACCCATCACCGGAATCATTCTAAATTTGATGTATTTTGTGTTTTCACCATCAATACATTTCTAGAGAGTCGGAGTCCTAGAATGTATGTCCTAACCACCCACTAACTTCATAGGCTCAAATGTGCTTCAAACATTCAATCAACTAATCGTGGGAAAATAAATAATTTCGAATCATTTTATCATTCATAGTTATGTTTCCCAAATTCATTTTTCAACTTACCCTTTTCATTTCAAAATAAAATCATAAGATCTCATAAAATTATTTCATTTTAAAATCATCTTTAATTTTAATCAAATTTTCTAATGAATCAATATCAGATAATTTCATCAAATCCAAAATAAATTATATCAATCATTTTTCTCAAAATCTACCAAATAAATTCAATTACATTGAAACTAGGTGTTTTCAAAATTCCATGACCTTTTAAAATCTATCATCAAAACATCTCAAATCTAGGTTTTTAAGTCAATTAAAAATACATTTCCAATCAACAAATAAATATAAGGTTTCAATTATTTGGTAAATACTTATATAACTTCCTACCTTTAACTAGGATATCAAATCAACACAAAATCTATAGTGGGATCCTCCAATGAAGAAAAAAGGAGAAGGATATAAAGAAATCCAGTATAGAATTAATATCCATTAATATATAAATAATATCCATAACTAATATGATAGACTATCACCCTATAATAAATAGAGGAATAGAGATTGGGAGAAACTAAATGAGATGAGATTATCTTACTAGAAGAAGATTAGAAGAAAATAATAGTTCTTTGATCAACCGATATAAGGGGTTGGAGGAGTAAAAATCTCTTTTTGAGAGAATCTAATCAATAATGAATTGTATTAGTGCGGAATGGATGTTTTTAGTTGTTAAAATAAAGATCTTAGTATTTTAAATTATATTTATTGGTGAATTAATATCTGCACACATGGTTTCTCAGGTAGGGAGACATTGTTAGAAGTAAACTTTCACCCAAACAGTGTGCCCCTAAAAGACTTCAATATGGTGATCATGGTTTAGAAACAAACTTTGTTTAACTATAAACCAACCCTGAAAACCTCAAATGTCTAGGTATGTTTTGTTTTGGATGTGTGGTTTTAGGTTTGGACTAATTGTGTGCAACCCTCTAGGCCCTCTCAATAGGGTGCACATTTTTCAGGGCCAACCCACATAGTTTTCTCTAATAGTTTAGAAACTTTCCATAGGATCATGGGATTCAAAAACAAATAAAACATCACCCAAAACAACATAAGACAAAGACCAATAAATGTACATATCAAACAAGGATCAAAAGGTACATGAAAGAAGGAAATGATATATTACAACCTCCCAACCATAAACACTTTCTATCCACATAAAGCCTATTAAAAATTCTCTTATCAATATGGTGAGGACACTTCTCTCACCAATCCTTCACACCCCAAAGATTCAAGTGAATCAAAACCATCTTGTCATAGAATATAAACCAACGTTATCCTCTTCCCATTAATAATATTTCTCTTAGAATATTCAATCCTAACTAGCTACTCAATCAGAAATAAATTCGGATCAATATCAAACTCATCCCATATCATAACTTGAGAATTGTTATAATGATACTTCATGAGTTGTGATACATGAATAAAATTTTGTATTGAAGTCAAATGTAGTGTAATTTCTTTACTATGATCCACTTTCCCAACCTAATTCACAATATAAAATGGAATCACAAAACTCGGCATAATATTTCCCTATTTTTTATGCCATCTATGATACAACTGAGGTGAAACTCTCTAGAACACCAGTTTACTAACTAAAAATTATAATATACGTCAACGATTATTATCATAGCATTTATACTAAATAGGTTCTATCTCCAATAATTGATGAATCAACTGAATATTCAATGTCATATCTTGGACCGAACTCTATCCAACCAATGCAGTTCCCCTATCTCCATTTAATAGAAAGGATGTTAATAAGTAATTTCATACTAGGCCTCAAAAGGTACTATGATCATCTAAGAATAGTAACTATTATTGTTGAAAAACTCAACCAATCTAAAATTGATGTCCCAAACTCCACCAAAGTCAAGAATTCATGCATATAACAAGACCCCAATATTTTTTATAGCTTATTTTGTCCATACATACATATATGGATGATATTTCTTGATAAAAGTTATAGGTAACCCATTTCCTCCTGGAGATCTCTCCAAAAATTAGAAGTAAAATGGAGATCGCTGTCAAAGACTATAGAAGAAGTAACTCTATTTAATTAGATAGTATCTCTAACATAAGTACTTATCAGATCCTTATCATTGGATATATATTGAATGTTTTTAAAGTGAGAATCTCTTTTTGTCGTATTAATAACAACACATATCACATTGTTCCCTTCAAGTTTTTGTGGAAACCCAACCACAAATTCCATCAAATCTTATCCCACATCATTTTCAGCATTGGAATTTAATGAGAAAACAAAAAGGTATATAATGATCTATTTTTTCCTTTTGTTAAGTATAACAATGAAAACCCAACTCGGGGATGTCTCATTGGATACTCAACCACCAGAATCGCCACCTCATATTATAGAACATATTTTTGGTTACAGGGTGCATCACCCTTGGGCTAACTAAAAATTGCCTTTTTATTTTATTTTCAAAATGATATGATACAATAGTGGTGAGGTAAATTAAAAATAAAAAATTCAAAAATATAGAAACACAAAAAGAGGAAAATGCTTGCATCAGAAGGAGTCACAAAAAATTTCCTTTCCATCATCTGATACATCATTTATAACCCATGGGAATTATTGAAATCCTTTATCACTTATTTTTTTATATGATAAGTCCCAAAAAAATCTAAAACATTAGATACCATCCAAATATTTTAAAAAAATTGGTATCCTCAAAAAATAATTTCCCCTTTTTTATAGTATCCCCATCATAAAGAGAGTCCCTAAATCCACAAAATTCATCATCAAGCAGTTTCTACTAAATAATAATATCATAAAGAGTAGAGGGTACCAAAAACATTAGGTACCATCCAAAGAGAATTTTTACTTCATTATAGTATCATCATAATAAAGAGAGTCCCGAAATCCAAAAAAATCATCATCAAGCTGATGCTCCTAAATAATAATCTCATAAAGATTAGAGGGTACCAAACACTTTTTCTGAATAGTCTCAATTTAATCCTTCTGACTCCCAAAAGAAACTGTGAAAAAAGATCCATCACATTCCACTGTTGTAATGATTTTTTCATATCCTGGTTTGGAAGACTCCTACTCAAATCATCAGAAACAACATTATTCTTGACAGGTGTGTAGGCATTTTGAAAATTAAAATAATGCTTGTACTTTACTTAATTACTCTTTCAGATAATCATATATTTTTTAAAGAAGATATAACTCATGATTTTGTGGTCAGAAAAAATGTTAATCCTTTCTTTAAAATATTAATGCCTCCAAATATTAAGATAATTCTTTATAGATATGATTTCAAGATCATGGGTTGGGTATTTTTTCTTAGGTGGAAAAAGTTTTTAATATCCATTGGCTACCCAAGGATCACCCCTCATAAGGAAACAATCCAAACATGATCTCAATGTGTTATAAAAGACAACATAGACTTGAAGAGCCTCTGGAAGAGTCAAAACTGGAAAATAATTCAAAATACATTTCAACTCATCAAAATAACTCTGACATTTTATATTAAAAAAATGTCAATCCTTTCATATTTAGGGTTGTCATTTGATAATCCATCTTGGAAAATTTTTTAACAAACCCACAGTAATAACCATCGAAACCCAATAATATCCATATCAAAGAACATATTTTATTTCTCCCATGTCATAACATATTTCACCTTATTAGGGTCAACTCAAATACCATTTTTAAAGACCACTTTTCCCAATAACTTAAATTCTTGAATCTAGAAATTACATTTTGAAATCATTTCATAAATTCTGTGGCCTGTCAAAATTTCTATAACTAATCTCAAATTACACACATGATCCTCCTCATTTTTTGAGTAAACCAATATTTTATCCATAAATACTACCATGAATAAATTGTGGTAATCATTTAATATTCTATTCATCAATTCATTGAATAATGAAATAGTATCGGTCAAACCAAAATTCCTAAAAAAATAACCATATAGACCATACCAACTCTTTCATGTGGTCTTCTAAATATTTGATTCTATAATTCTAAATTGGTGTTAACTAGATCAAAGATAATTCTTCATGGTCAACATCACTACATTCAACCAATCAAAAAAATAATCAACTCATGGAAATGGATATTTTTTCGGTACAATAACTTGATTGAATTTTTTGTGATCTTGAAAAATGAGAATTGTAATATTATCATTATTTGTAAAAAGAATTGGTTATAACTAAGTTGACACACTTTGGAATATATATCCTTTCTCTAGTAATTAATCCCTCTATTTTTTAACTCTGGTTTAATTAGTTCCATGTGCTAACAAGGAATAGACACTGGATAAGTAATAGGTACAAAATAAATGAAAAATTCCACCTCTCTAACTAATTTAAATAAAATTAAATAAGAAGGAAACATGTGGGGAAAATAAATGAAAACTATAGGGAAACCATCACTTAAGAGTATCTCTCTAAGTCAAAATAGAAAACTGATATTACTCTTGTAAAAGGAGATCCTAATTTACTCGATTGTGGGTCTCACTCTCCCAAAATTTTTGGCACACCCTATCAGGTATAATAAATAAGACCCACTAAAGATAGTAGTGGATCCATATCTTATGAGAAATTTTCCAATCCATCTTGAAAATGGCATCAAGAGGTTTTATATTATGAAATAGAAAATTCCATGTAATCTCAATCTTTTATAGGGAGAAAATACATGAGGAACAATTAAGGCCCTTCTCTCTCATGGTTCCAAGGGTCGTAGTATTATTTATCACATATGAAAAAAAAAATTCGTAGGAAGATTTAGAAAGTTCACAATAAAAGAAGATATGAATGAGTGGGATGCACTAATACCATATAAAGTAGTAACTAATGTTGAATATATAGTTATAGAACCTCTCACTATTGTTGTACTAACATCATACTCCCTTGGAGAATCTTATATTTTATGGAGAAACTTTGTTTTGGATGTATATAATTAGAACCCCTTAGTTCCTTAAGCATCTGATTATACAATATTACTTTTTAGATCAAATGATACATTTACACTATAAAGAGTAAAAAATGGTTAAAAAATTTGTAGGTGACCAAAGAATTTTCATGAACTATAGATATTGGGTTCCTCAGTGAGAACATGTTTCAAATTTTCAACCTTTACATAATAAAAGAATCTCATAGGGCCTCATATAAGAACTAAAGGTGGTATGCATGAAACCTTATTTCTAAATTCACCATGATATTCATCACTAATTATCTTTATATTAATTGAACAAAAAACTACCAATAGGAGAAAGGGGAACTCCCATCAACCCTAACATACCAACCAGATCAAGATCATCCATAATTTCAGTATCTAAAATGTCATTATAAGAATAGATTTTCAATAATAAAGACATGAAATAAAATATCATATCGAATACCCATCTAACATCATAAATATTTCATCTTCTCATTCTTCACCCCCTTAGGATAAAACTAAAAAAGATCAGTAAAATGGTTCAGATATTATGTCATTGTCCAGTCATCCTTTTAGAGGCTAAGAAACTACATATATTTCACCAAGACCATGAATTTTGTGTAAAACTAACCAGTAAAAAGTTTATTGGTGTCTTTCCACCCCAATACTTAAATTTTATTCTCTATAACCATCAATCCCTCTATCTCTTATTGGGCCCCTAAAGCTTATAGGGAGAATATTTTAAATTTATATATTTTGGAATTTCTAAAAAAATAAAAAATAAGCTCAACATTTTTCAACCAATCCTCAGCCTCTTGAGGTTCATTGGATCATTTTAACACCGGAGGATTATACTTAATAAACTCTTGAAAATTATTCAAATATTCAACCATTTGAGGTTACACTATTGGATAATAAAAAATAATTGGTATAGGTACCTATCCCAGAGAATGGATAGCATGTTCCATTATCTCAACAAGATTTAGGTCCACTGGAGGATTCTCTTTCAATAGTTCACCAGCACCTTCCACCAATGTTCTATTAAAAGTACATCATAGAGGAATGATGCTACATAAAATCAAAATAAAACAATTCAAATATAATCAAGGGTACAAATATCATCAACTAAAATAACAAATATATGAAAATAAATTCCATTAATAGAATAGAAGATTGGTATTTTAATAAAATTTAATCAAGGATAGGGAAAATACTAGATTCAAACCGAATTGTTACTTAAAGAAAATTTTCCCAAATTATTGTGGTGATATAAGGATATTTATAATGTGACAGGGCCATGAAATTCTACTAAATTCCTATTATGTCTTGAAAATCCTACATTATTTCTAGCATAATATCCCAAAATTTTATATTGACACCAAGGGATGATGAAAAACCACCCTCTAATACCAATTTTTCATGAATGAGCCCCAATACACTGGAACACAAATACATGATCCAAACCTAAAAAATCTAGAAGGGTGTTCCTGATCCACATAGTTTGGATAGTATCACCTAGCATTATATATGAATAAAAATGAACAATTTTTTTCTACAAAACAATAGAAGATAAACAATACAAGTCGGTATACCAACACTCTTAAGGAAATAATTACAAGAATAAAAAAGGTATAAGAAAACAAAAATAGTACATCACAAAAGTACAAAACATATAGAAAATAGAGGGTCAAAATATACCATGTAATAGGTGGATAAAATCTCCGCCGGTCACCACCGTCACTTCAGGTAACAGAAATCAAGTACTCCCCACACCTCTATGTTTTTATGTACCATTTCATGGACATAGAATAATAAAATATAAAAAATCTCAATGGAAAATCAAGGGTGCGAGAAAAAAAACCAGTATGATACCACCAAATATTACATAAGAAATTATATAACAACAATCCATTTATGATTTAAATTCAAATAAAACAATTCATGGCATGGAATTTAAATATTTTCCTCAAATCGTGTATTTAAATAAAAATGATAAAAAATACATCAAAATTTGAATAAATGAATTATTTATATAAACCATTTATATAAAATTAGTAGTCATGAATAAAAATTATCTCTAATCCATGGTGTGTATAATTAGGACAAACAAAAACTCATTATCATAATCCTTGAGTAACATTACTTTCTTACAATAGGATCATCACATTTCTTAATCATCATCATGCCACACGATAGATGCGTACACTCAAATCAACACCCTATTAGGGGAACCATTATAGAAAATAAATATACCCCCATTAGGGGAACCATCATAGTAAATCTTTATAAATTAGGTTTAGATAGTGTTGTTATCATCAATCCTTTACTATTGAGTCAGAGACCAACTGTGCTTGTCCTAAACACACACTAACTAATCAGGCTCACATGTACGTAAAAAATTAAATCAATCAATCATGTTAAAATAAATCATTTTAAATCATTTTATTATTCACAAATTCAAGGGACCAAATTTAGTTTTCAATATTCTATTTTTATTCAAAAACTAAATAAAATATTTTCATCAAAATTATGCATTTTCAAATTATATTTCATTTTGTGAAAAAAAATAAGAATCAATATCATATTGTTTCATCAAATAAACTTCAATTCTATCCAAAATTTTCTTCCAAATCTACTGAAAATTTTTAATTACATTGATATTATGGGTTTTAACAATTTAATTCCCTTTTAAAATCAAACATAATATCATCTCAAATCAGACATCTAAAATCAATTAAAAAAACATTTCAACTAAATCAAGAAACATATTGTTTCAATTATAGGGTCAATACTTATAGAAACCCTACCTTTAATCAAGAGATCAAATCATCACTACACCCACATCAAGACCCACCGAATTTTTTTTAAGGATATTGACAAATAAACCCTATAATCATGATACATAAAAAATAATATTAGATTCATCAGCAACGCAATGATCTGTCTCTCTCTCTTATAAGGATATAATATTATATTGGTAGAAAATAAATGATATAATATTTAATTATTGTAATAATACTGAATAAAAACAATGATTCTTTTATCCACCAAGTGAATGGGTTTGAGGAGTTAAAATCACTTCATGATGCCTCTAAATACCAGGGAATCATATTAGGGGTGAATGTTGTTCTTAGTGGTTAAAAATATGGTACAAGGATAATTAATTAATTTTTTAGGGTAATTAAAAACATTATGTACTATTTATCAGGTAGGGATACATGGTTAGTAGTAATTATTCTCCCTAATTGTGCATCCCTACTGGAATTCTATATGGGATGCTTGGTTTGGTCTCACAGTTAGTTTAACTATATACCTATTTAGAAAACCTCCATTGTTTAGGGGTGCATAGTTTTATGGGGTCACCACATGGTTTGGAATAACCATTTCTACCCTCTAAACCCTTTCTATAGGGAGATCAGTTTATTAGGCCAAACAGTATTTTTTTCTCTACCTGTCTTCCAACCATGCACATCCCCATAGTCTTCCAACCATTTTCAAACATCACTAGAAAAAACATGAGACAACCCCAAATCAAATTAAAATACAAACAAGGGTAAATAAGTAGTGAAAAAAAGTTAATGGGATGATGTTGTTTTAAATGGAATTTTAAATATGGTTTTAAAAAAGAGATAATTTTTTTCATTGAAGATGATAAAATCTTTTCTTTATTGGGGTAGTTTCAAAATCAAATATATGGGATGATTTCATAAAATAAATTCATAGAATCTATAGGGGTTACCTATTGAGATGTTTTATGATCAAACCCTACTTATTCCAATCAAAATCAGTAGGCCCAATATATTTTGTATGTTTGTGTTATGGTTATCATTTTCTTTAGGATTGGGTTGGTTTTAGGGATGGATGGTGGCTAAGAGCTCACATGGATATTACGACGGGTATCATGGGAATTATTTTTTTTTTGTTCTTTGTAGTGTATGTATCATCAATTTCATCCACATATTTTTAGGATTTTTAATTTTTTCACTATTTTTTTATATTAATTTTTTGTTTTTTGTTGTTATATACTCTGACTATGCCACATTTATTTTCCCTTATTCTATATATTCATATTTGAATCTATGTATAGATTGTAATTGCATGGAGTGGTCATTTTAAACTTCATGGTCAAAGATCAATGTATTTTATTTTTTTATTCAGAAAAAAAATTCCATGAAATCTTATTTAATTCCCTAGAACTAGTTTCTAGTTTGGGGTGATCATGAACGTTTCCCAGGTATGTTATGGGCCAAATCAAGTGGCATGCTCTAGGGTGACCTAGAGATTTTTCATGACACACTTTCCAGATCATTATCTAATACATTAAACTCAAAAATATGTCCATTTCAAAGACTACAGTAATTATCAAACATATAAATCAAGGTAAAAGTTGATGGGAAATCATAGTGTAGTGGTTAGTGCCAATCCAACTGCCTCGAATCACATTTAATAACGTGGTTCTCCTTGAATGTGTGGACAGAGTAATTTGGGGAGGGAATGTTATTTCTCAGAATCAGTTTTTAGTTATGGATATTTTTACTATTGTAGTTTGATTATATTTTATGTTCTGAATATTATAAATTCCTCAAATTATTTTAAGGATAATTATAATTTATTACAATACTGTTTAAATTAATCATTAATTTTTTTTATTTATTCATATTTTATTCATACTATTTTTTATTATAATTTTGGTTATATTTAGTTTAAAATTAATTTTCTAATGTTTTTTTCTTAATCTTTCATATCATATTGAAAATTAAATTCACCATTATGTGTTTTATTTTGTACATTTACACATATTAAATATAATGTATGTTACCTTTACACAACTCTATCTTACCTTCATGCAACATTAAAAAATTTCAGCTTCCTTTTTTTGAGGAATAATTGTCCATAATTACTTTTTAAAATGTTACTTATTACTGTTATTTAGTGCATAATATTTATATTCTAAATTTATATTATTAGTAAAAAATTCATCTTTCCTTCACGCAGCATGAAAAATTTTCATTCTTCCTTTATGAATTGTGATTCCAATTACCTTTATGTAGTGTGTAGATATAACTTAATGATTTTATAAATCTTATAATTTTTCCATTTAACCTTGATGCAGCATGTAAAATCCACATGGTACCATTACATAGTATAAAAACCCCAACCTAACCCCACAAAAGTGTTAAGAAATCCAGTGTTTTTAAACCATGTTTTAGTACTAGCTATTTTTTTTAAGGTTTTACCTAAGTAAAATATCCAAACTAAAAAGAACATTTTGAGAACCCATAATGAAGTTCTTCATACCTTTTAAAGTTTGATAAGACAACTTTTTTGACATCTCGTTACCTTTATATCAGGTACTCCCTTAACCTCATCATGGCTTTCCCCTCCATTGAGATTGGGAGGGTATGTATAATGGTGATGTTAAAGATTTGGTGGACTTCCAACTTTAACCAGCCTTTTCTACAGGATGCAAGAAAATTTCACACTATGTAACTGGGTGTCATGCCATGTAATTGTTTCTAGGTACAAGTTGTGAAAGGGGATTCATATGAAATAGTACACGTCATGAATGTTAGATTCATGTTGTGAATGTTTTAAATTATTTTTTTTAATCTGAGGCGATAGATTTTCATTGTATTTGTACACCATGGATTTCATGGCGTGAAACTATATTACACATATTCAAACATCCTGTGTCCAAATTTTAAAGTGGGTGAGTGGCTGTTTTTTCATGGATCTTTCTCTGAACCTCTTGTATCCAAATCTGAGGCTCCTCATTGGTGATTTTCAGAGATTTTGCTCCTCTTAGATCGATCCATTAGGTGTTGGATCTCTATTGTGGTTGTGGGGCATTTCTCTATGTAAGAGACCATTTCTCTTCTTCGTTACTTTTGATCATGGCATCATTTTTGGGTGGCGCCTTTTGATCTGTTGGTTTAATATGGTGTTGTCATTTAGGTTTCACCAAGACTTTTTATGCGGTCTCATTTTGGAGGCCTTTTTATTTGTTGGTTGTGTTGTAGAAGGCGTTATTTATTGAGGTATGTAGGTTTACTCTCTTTTGATAACCCATTTTCTTCTAAATTTAATCAATATTGATGTTTATTTTATTCTATGGTCTTTTTTGACATTGTTGGGTTTCACTGATTTTGGATTCCATTACGAGCGTGTGTGACCCATGTTGTGAGGTAGGTGGTTCTATATCTAGCCTATGATAATAGATCTTATTGTTTTTATTGACAAACCAATTAATATTAAAATTCGAATGATTCTTTTTTTGAGTTTTCAAAAGGGTTTTTAATGAAAATTGGTTTTTTGTGGTTATTGATGAATAGAGAAAATGGGTATTTTCAAAGCATTTAAATGGAATTTGTGAAATGGTTTTGAAATGGTCTTCAAAGTATTGAAATGAATTTTGAAAAAGAACACATGGGTTACCATGGGTATATATTTTGAAGGTTTATCCTAGGGCCATCATCCATTTTTTTGTGATTAACTAGGTGTTTTGTCTTAGGGAGGTCCTCTGTCTCATAGGCTCATTGTTATAGGGTACCAATATTTACATTGTTGGGGGGTTTACTCAAGGGGTATTCCTCTTTTTCATAGGCTTATTATTCTAGTAACTAGTTTGTGCACATTATTATTATGGTATGAGTAGTCTATGTCTTGGATCTATAGTATTAATTGGTTTTTTGATACCTATGATTCTGTTTTTTATTCCTTGGATTTCTTAATTAGCCTTGATAAGAAAGTTTGTGCTTATGGAAAATTATGTGGAAAATTTTCATTGATATTGATATACCTTTTCTGTTTAGAACTGTTGAAAAATGTAAAGGTTTACCATGTTTTATATAAAAATACTTTACTGCTTATCTTTCTATTTTTTACTTAAATGACCATGTAGGAACTGTTATACAGAGGATTGTTATGGAACACTTGGGTGGGATCCAACTGATCCTATTAGCTCACACCCTATACACCTCTTTAGTGGTGCATAGACAATTTTTTTTCTTCTTATGTAGGGAAAAGCATTGAGATGCAGTGAGGTAGTGAGGTTCATGTCAGCTGGTTGGGTATCGGGTGGAGATATATTAAAGTTCATCCACACCACCATTGGGAGAAATAGTTTGTCTTGGATCCCTTGAAATTGGACTTTTCCTTTGAGTTTTTAGCCACTTTTTTGGTTTCCTGTTTCCATTATTTTATTAAAATTATGGAATATATATATATATTATCTTCTATTGTTCACTTTTATTTAGTACATATATGTCATGTGGTTGTTTAGGTTTGGTTAAATCATTCCCTCTGTTGTGTTGTTCGGTTCTCGGGTGTTTGTCTCCAACTCATGGGAATCAGGAACACCCATTGGGTATGTAACAGAACATATTGGGTGATGGGTTTTAGGGAAACCTGAGTCGGTTGGTTGAAATTTTGAATCAAATTATCTCTATCCTCATGAGTCCATGTCTTGGGATGTATGTTAAATTATAGATATGTTTTCGGGGCTTTAGAGATATGTTGTGATAAGTGCATGGCCATAACATTTCATAATGAGACTCAAGATTCCATGGGATGTTGAGATGTGTGTCTCTAGTATTGGTTTTTGTTTTAAAAATCTCGGTTTTGTCTTATGGGTTTTCTAGTTTGATCTGAGATTTTTTCTGTTGTTTTATCGTTATTGTGTTTCCGTGTGTATCAGTATACCTCTCATACATCTTTGTTGAAATAGTGGGTGCCCTAGACCAAACTATCTGGTGATTTTGATTACCATATTGTGTATACAGTAAGTAATGCATGATGTCATCTTACCATTATATTGTAGACTTTTCTGTATCAACTATTTAAATGGTAATGTCCAAAGATTAATTGTCATATCGAAAATTTATAGAAGATCCAAGGCTATAATGAGAACCTCTAGATACTATGACATTAATCTTAAATATATATGTTCTATAGTCTAGATACATCTTACTGATTAAAAATAGTATATGTTTGACTATCAGGTGATGGGGGCTAATAAGCATTGAGACTTCTTCTCATGAAGTTTGCACTTGGTGATCTCTAGTAGTGAGATCATGAGGACTAACCCGAAAATAGGAACTCCACATGTTTCAAGTGTCATTGGATATTCCTTTCTACGATCATATGTAATGGTCTACTGACTTGATATCATTACCAATGTATGTCATTTGATTGTATACTTTGATACAAGATGAAAACAGTGGCAATAAAGTTGTGGCAAGGTAGTTTGTGTCGGGTGTGATGTTGGTGGCATGACATTGGTTGAATGGTCAAGAAAGGATTTGTCGCTTCTAGGTTATGGAAGTAATATATCTGATGCCATATTGAGATGGATGGTAGTACCTTTATAATACCATGGAAATGGAATTCAAGGGTAAATCCATCCATTTAAATCAACAAACTATAAAACAATAAAAGGGTGATGACACGTGAGCGCGTCCTACTTTATGAGATATTACAGACAAAGAGATTATATTACACAGTGTGTGTTCGTAGGTTGGTTGTCGCTACTATGACAATCCTTATCTTAAGGGGCCATGATGGGTTTCTAGATCTCGCTCTTGGTCAGTGAATATTATTCACATCTATCGAAATAAGGGCCTAGAGGGTCACACACAATAGTGTATTCAAGAATCTGCTCTATTCAATTGAATAAAAGTTTTGGACATGGAGGGCCCCACCACAGGGGTCTGGGATTTGTCCAAAGTTAAAGGATCACCAATGAAATTAATAATTTCATATTATTCAAGTTTAGATTAATGAGTATTGAATTTATTTATTAAATGTATTTACGAGTTTTAAGTAAATACATGAAAAACTATTAATTGACGAATATTAAATTATTCAAGGTTCAATTAATATTTATCAGAGCGACGAGTCAGGTTAATGACTTAATTATTATCATGTAATATATTTTAATATATTACAAGTAAATGATAATAATATTTATGGCTCGGTTTAGTAGTCATAAAATGTCGTTGATAGAGCGTAAAGTATTCGGGGCCGGGGAGGCAATACCGGGTATTTCAATAGACCACTATAAATAAAAGTGGAGGGGAATTTTCCAAACACTATTCATGGAGATTATCTCTCCTATCCTCTCTACCACACACTAGAGAGAGATGCTCTGTATCCAAGGAGCTCGAATTCAGCTCTCTCTCAGGCATCGCTAGCAATTAAATGTGGTGGTCATTGGAGAGTTGAAGGCATCGTCGCAAATCCGCGCTAGCACCGGGATTACAATGAACTGTGCTCTGGTGGATTACTTTAATCACGTGTCGACGATCTAGAGGAATTAAACTTTGAATTCTTCGAGCAGTGATCGCCATCGACGGGCACACGTCATGCGTGGCTTTGGATTTATGCCAGGTATTTTACGGTTTAATTTAGTGCTTAAAACTCTTCACGCAAGATCCTCAGATTTAATCGGGCTTCTCTTCACCGACGTACGTCGAAAAGTTTACATCGATCATCGGTGGAAATTTTTAAAAACCCACATGTTTGGAACTTCCTATAGATTCTTGGTTCCAGCAAGTTGTATCAGAGGGATCGCGTGTCGTTTTTAAGCCAAGAAAAATTAAATTTGCATTAATTCTTGAGAAGGGCATCGATACGGTCCCAATGCCGCAGACCGTGTTTGAATCCGATATCGGATGACCCATCTGCAGTTATCCAAACTTTAAAATCAGAATTAAACAAGTTGTTTTTTATCACCAAGTATACATCCTATTATCAGAATAGTGTTTTTCATTGAACCTTAATAATTATTATTGTTATAATAATTTTATTAAAATAATAATAGTTTGATTATAATAATAATTTTATTATTACAATATTATATTATAATAATATTTAATTTTTATAATGTTTTAATTTTTATTGTCTAAATAAAGACATTAAAAAAATTAAAGGGAAGGGGGACCTGATTTGCAGGTCTCCTTTAAATAAAACTGGGGGTCGAAGACCTGCATGTGCTAGTGGTGAGTTTTTTTTTTGGAGCCAAGGGGTGGGCTAGAATGCAAGTCAAGAAAAAAACAATTAAAAAAGGGGTTTTGTGTGGGTGCCGAGCGGCCCCCTGTCTTCCATGTGCGGAGTCCATGAGGGATTCCTCCTACTGCTGCAGACGATGCGATGCAGGGGCCAAGGAAGGCCACCCGTGACCTCACCCTTAGAGACCCAGATTCCCTGCGCCACTCCCAGCCGCCCCACCGGCCGACTGTTCACCCATCCGCAACACCCTACTCAGCTATAGTCACAGATCATGGAACCTCAGAGGATAACCAGCATCGCTCCCGCCTCCTTCCTTGTCGAAGGACCTAGCACACCCAGCCCCCCCCCCCCCCAGTCGGGTCTTCTCCCTCCTGCAGAACAGGCAGGCAGCTGTGCCGCGAAACTCCCTGCACCGCCAAAGCCTTTCCCTGAGCCTCCTCCACCCGCTGTAGTGGCGACACCATGCATGGTCGGTGATCCCTCGGCAGTACCCTTCCCCACCATAGACCAAGTAGGTCGCCTCCTTTCACTTCCGCCTAGCGTGGTCGCGGTCCGAGACCCCAGCCGGCGGCCTCCTGCCTCCTCTCGGTTACTGCAACCCGGCTGCCTCCGTCCCTCTCTGGGCACACAACAGGTGTATAAGTTAGAAACCCGAGAGGTGTAGCATGCCCCTATCCAGCATTCTCCCTCCTTAGTTCTCACTGGCACCTTTCGGAGCCAAGCCCACAGGTTGCTAGAACCGTGAGGTAACCCATGTTGCGGGTGTGAATTTTTTTTTTGATTTTCCTTGCCATATGATCGGGCGAGTCTGGCAAACCAGAAATAAGCATGGGCGGGCCTTCTTAGTCTAAAATAACCCCACACAGGGTTAGCGCTTCCCAGGTGGGGCCTACACAAGTTAGCCGCGACCCGCACAGGCCCTTCTCGAGGTAAATGGGGCTCGGGAAATTTTATTTGAATCAGAAGTTAATTAAATTAATTAATTTAATTTCGGTTCAGAATTAAATTAATTAAATATTAACTTTGGTTTAAATTAAAGCGGCGTAAATAATTTATTTTATAATAAATTAAATTAGTTAATTAATTTAATTTTAGTTTTAAAATTAAATTAATTAAATTGGGACCGAACAACGTAAATATTGGATTAAAAATTCGAGTGAAATTTTTAATTCAATTAAAATACCCAAAAGTTTATTTTTAATGCAAGATTAATTTTTAATTCTGCATTTATTTAATATATGAGATTTTAGTGCGTATATGCTTGTTATGAGTCATCGACCTACCAATGCATGTCTGTTGTTTATATATTTAATTATTCATTTAATTATTTCATGTGGTTTTATAATATTTATTTTAAATAAAAAAAAGCGATCTGTGTGTCATCTTTGAGTCGTTATATGTATAAGGGCATGCACTCCCATTTTCAGAGTTGTAATTTTACTCCCTGGGATCCCCTCGCCTGCGTGCGAGTAAAATTGTATAATGATGATATGACTAGTGACGCATTTTGAGCCAAGTGATAGCGACACACCAGACAAGAGTTGGATGCATTAGATGAGCAGACATTACTATTCAAGTTACAATCCACGCAACTAAAGGTACTTACCCTTAGGGTTTCGGTTGGTTCGTTATTCACTCAACGGATCAACCAATAGTACCGGCTCATGATCAGGTGTTCTTTTTTATTTCTGCATGGTTTATTATTTTTATGCATGTGTAATTTATTGCATGATCACATAGTATAATAATAAACAAGAATGCAAGATAAAATGAACATGTGGCGCGATGAAATTTTTATTTTTTGCACGATCAATTGTGAGTGCGATCACATTGTACGGGCTTATAAAAATAGAAAAGGATTTCTTTTATCATGCTAAAAATAATAAAACCCTCAAATATATATTAAGTTTAAACAGCCTTCCATCATTCAAATTTGGACAAAACCAGCTGTTTGAGGTGTCGTTCATGCCTTAACTGATAGTGCATCTTACAACTGGGGAGTCCTTATAAGAATGATGGATCGACCGAACTAATATTATATTAAGTATTATCCATATCTAACTTGCTATTATTTTAGAGGCAAGAGTTGAGTAAATCAAATTTTGATTTTAACAAGATGGGACTTCACTCAATAGATCAAGGAACCGCATGTTAAAGCGGTCAACCGGCCAAAAGCCTACCTAGAACCCTCCATGTAGTGGCATAGCCTTATCTTGTAGACTACGAGGGGTGGTTCCAGGATCCTTTCCACTAGAATACTCAAGTGATAGAGTATTCCGATTCTAGCATAGAGGGTTCCTAGAATCTGATAAAATAGTGGGAGACAAAAATTGATTTCCGTAATTAATCAAAATGTCTAAACCGGTAATCCAGATAAAAGGAACTGATCTGCTAAAATTTATTTTTGTAGAAAAATGGAAAGTTATACCACAAGATTAAAAACACAATATTATAATGGAAGAATTAAATTTCTACACTGACATGAGTATCCATGAATAGTACATGTGCGTGCGCATAATACTATGATATAGGAAACTCAAGGTGTCAGTGTCCCCGATACTGTTAAACTACCACAAGAAGTGAGGGTAAAAATTGCTTACAAGAGACTAATGTACAAATAATATGATAGTTATATCATTATGCTTTCATCAACGTTCAGTGTCATTTTTGGTCGCTACCCCAGGACATAGATGATATTACATAAAGTTTCATCTCTGAGAAGTTTGCAAAGAGAAAGTAAAGCAATGATATAAATAAGGTGAAGTTTACACTAGCATGTGTAAATTTAAGGATTTATCATGATATTTAAATATCGTTTTCACCACATTACTCAAGTCTCGTTTTAAGTTACAAAACAAACAAGTAGTGAGTAAACGCTTCATTACCTATCTAGGTAAGGTTTGCCATGTGAATAAGAATAAAAGACAATTAAGCATTAATTATTATTTCAGATAAATTGAAAGACAATGTGAAAAGTTAAAAGGCATCTAATTCAAATAATATGTTCACAACTTCCTTCAATTAATGATGTATTAACATAGGTTATTTGTATTTCATATTACAAAATAATACCATGGAAGTTTAAAAGCAATAAACTGGTTTAAAGAAGCAATTTGTTGATTCTACATCAGGCATATTCATCAATGTAATGTTTCCTTTTACTACTTGGGTATTTAATACTATATGATTTTTACATATGTGTATTTAAATACAATAATAAAGTAAGTATAGAAACATTACTAGTAGTTAGGTGTATTCACCAAGTGGCTGTGAAAGGGTGATACCTAGGCCAGCAGTGAGAAGTACACGACTTCTTTAATTGCCAAGTGAAAGATTCATGTTGAACTATTGTTGAGTATAACCACAAACATTAATCTCATGTGTCCTTGGATGCAAGGAGACATTTTTTCAGTTACTGCAATGAATGTTGTTTTTGGTAAACACAATCACTAGTTCCGTAAGACATGAATCAAAGGCAATTAGTGATGAATATAAATGTAAGGCTTATACCCAGTTGTGACAGCATAATTCTTTGTCAAGTAATAATAAAAATGGATGTCATGAATATACCAAGTATGTTATTTAGGCTCGGAACAGCTAAATACTTTTGGTATTATCGATGTATTTAGTTTGGACAAAGGAGCCTTTAGAAATAATGGTACGTCACAAAGCTTTTGAAAATAGTTCAACACGAAAGTGTGAACTATTCCAAGTATATGATAGAGGTATATATACTTCATAATATTCTTTTAAGTAATTAAGGTATATCAAATTGAATTATTTTCATGGTCAGGAGATATGGGTTGCTTCGGGTTGGGATACCGAAGGATATCTCGACCAAGCATTCATAAATCATGATAATGTAGCGTGGATCAATTCCTAAACGCACATTACCTTATCGACATCACGACATTGATGTTAATGGGTAGGATCGATGATCAAGTCTTACATATCAACATTGATCAATAAACATATAGCTTGGAGAAATTCCTAAACGCATATGTTATACATCAAAAATTTGATGTAAGTATTGTCAATGTTGGAACTAGTAGAAACTTCCAATCTATTTCATGAAATGCTTTACCAATAACAACGATATCCTATAACCATATGCCAACTATAATGACAAATGGATATCATATGAGTTATAGTATGATGTAAACCCATTATGTCATAAGAAAATGTGTTTGTATGGAAAGAGTTTGTTTGGACATAAACAAACTTGCATCAAGACAAACACATTGTGCATTTAGTGTAATAATCCTAACATTTGTTTAGGATGTTACATAAATCCATAAGATAGAAGAGTAGGTAGTCAAGAAATATACTACACTTCTATATAAGGTTGCACATCTCTATTAGAGGTAGTGGGAGTTGTATTGAATTATTTTTAGTTAATGATCAAAATGCACAAGTAGTTGGCATGGGAAATAGTTCCACAAGCACATGTGGAACAAAGAATGTTCTGGAGACACATACTGCATAGGAAGGATAAAACCATGGTGATGGTTTTTATAATCACTGTGGTCGGTGATATATTATTCAAAGTGAATAATATTTCCTATAAGTAAGAAGTATATGGAAATTAGCAGAAAATTGATAAGACTAACTAAAATTAAATTAATGGATTCCATGTATCAAATTGCAAAATGGGGCTTATTATTTTGAATATTGTGGTGGTAATTCAAGTGAGTTGATACATGGATGGTACGAGCATGGTACCAATAAAGCTTGACTAATTTGACCAAGTCATTATGCCTAAATCCTTTAGAATTTTACTTATCATAGCTAATATCTATGATCAATTTATTTAGCATTGGATGTCATGACCACCGATTGTGGATGGTGTCTATACGACACAACCAGAAAGGGATGGTCACATCACAGAATGCTAATAAAGTTTGCAAGTTACTGAAATCCAGTTTAGGATTAAAGTGAGCAACATGATCATAGTATATACATTTAAAACAAGTGTTTTACATGTGTCTACCCGAGATTAGTGGGAGCGCTAAGGTTTTCCAATAATAAAATGTTCATTAACATATGGAAAACAGACATCGGTCTGACAGTTAGTTAAGACGAAAATGAAATTTAATCTCCAATTATTGACTTAAAGTAGCAACCTAAGTTCTAGGGAACATGATCTACTAAGATAGATCTATAGGTTTCTTGGTCCTATTCAATCGTACATATAGTGATATTGTATTGAAAAATACATGTTGGAACAATTCAAGAGATGAATTGTTGCCTATGTCACAAGGCATAATCTCTCCATGTTGACCTGTCCGTGACATAGGAAGAGATAAATGTGGTGAGTTGAAATCCATACGTTAGAGTGATATAATAATCACGTATGCCATGATATGTACAAGAACCGATATTTCCAAGGTATATTTTACAATTGAAAAATATCAGTTATATCCAAGAGCACTGTAAGGGATGCAGTCAGAACAATCTAATTGTACTTCGGCAAGTATAAAAGATATGTACCCGGTAAGTGGAGAAGAAAGGAAAATAGTTTTTGGGATATAAACTAGTCTTCCATAGATAAATGTGATCTAGTATTGTAGTTAGGATAAAGGCAATGAGTGAGTCAAGCTCATATCAGCCAGTGGTGGCCATACCTACAAGACTGAGTACGTTGTAGCTTCTAAGGCAGCTAAGGAGCAGATATGAAACAATTTTTTCTAGTTCTCGAAATCACACCTGGTGATAAAAGTATTATCATAATCTAAATTATGATATTATTACTATCCAAGATTTCATGTTATGAAAGTGGAAAAAAAGTGAGATATACTCAGGATACCATCTCTTGAGTAGTTTTACTCAAAGAGATAAGGTCACTATAGTAGAATAGCCACGCGGAGGAACTGTGGAAGACCCAGTATCTAAGGTCGTTACTCAGCAGGAACATGATGTTCATCATGTGAGTAGCTAACAAGTTTTGTTAGCAGGTTGGCTCAAGTGAAAGTGGGACTATTGAAATAGTGGGAGCCCTAGACCCAACTATTCAGTTCTTTTGATTACCATATCGTGTATACAGTAAGCAATGCATGATGTCATCTAACCATTATAGTGTAGAATTTTTTGCATCCGCTATTTAAATGGTAATGTCCAAAGATTAATTGTCGTATCAAATGCTTATAGCAGATCCATGGCTATAATGAGAACCTCTAGATACTATGAAATTAATCTTAAATATATATGTTCTATAGTCTAGAGACATCTTACTGATTGGATACAGTAGATGTTTAACTATCAAGTTCTTAGGGCTCATAAGCATAGAGACTTCTTCTCATGAAGTTCGCACTTGGTGATCTCTAGTAGTGAGATCATGAGGACTGACCTAAAAATAGGAACTCCACATGTTTCGGGTGTCATTGGATGTTCCTATCTATGATCATGTGTAATGGTCTCTTGACTTGATATCATTACCAATATATGTCATTTGATTTCATACTTTGATGCAAGACAAAAACCATGGCAATGAAGTCTTGGTGAGGTAGTCTGTGTCAGTTGCGTCGTTGGTGGCATGACATTGGTTGAATGGTCAAGAACAGATTTGTCACTTCCGGGTTATAGAAGTAATAAATCTCAGGCTATGTTGAGATGGATGGCAGTACCTTTATAATACCATGGCCATGGAAGTCAAGGGTAAATCTGTTCAGTAAAATCAACAAACTATAAAACAAGAAATGGGCAATGACACATGAGTGTGTCCTTCTTTATGAGATATTATAGTCAAAAATATTATATTACACAGTGCGTGTTCGTAGGTTGGTTGTCGCTGCTGTGACAATCCTTATTTCTTCAGAGGCTATGTTGGGTTGCTAGATGCTATTCTTGGTCAGTGAATACTATCCACATCTGTCGAAATAAGGGCCTAGACGGTCACACACAATAGTGTATTCAAGAATCTACCCAATTCAGTTGAATAGGAGTTTTGGACATGGAGGGCCCCGCCACAGGGGTCTGGGATTTTTCCAAAGTTATACAATCACCAATGCAATAAATAAATTCATATTATTCCATTTTAGAATAATGAGTACTGAATTTATTTATTAAATTTATTTACGAGTTTTAAGTAAATACATGAAAAAATATTAATTGATGAATATTAAATTATTCAAGGTTCAATTAATATTTATGGGAGCGACGAGTCGGGTTAATGACTTAATTATTATCATGTAATATATTTTAATATATTACAAGTAAATGATAATAATATTTATGGATCAGTTTAGTAGTCATAAAATGTTGTTGATAATGTGTTAATTATTCAGGGCCGGTGAGGCGATACCAGGTATTTTAGTTGAGCACTATATATAGAAGAGGAGGGGCATTTTCCAAACACTATTCATGGATCTTATCTCTCCTCTCCTCTCTCCCACACTCTAGAGAGAGATGATTTGGATCCATGGAGCTTGGATGGAGATCTCTCTCGGGCATCGCTAGCGATGCGATGCGGTGGTCATTGGAGCGTCAAAGGCATCATCGCAAATCCACACTAGCACCTGGATTACAACGAACGGCTCTCCTGTGGATTTCTTTAAGCGCATGTGGATGATCTAGAGGAATTCAGATTCGGATTATTCGAGCAGCTATAGCCAATTACGAGCAGACATCGTGCGTGGATTCGAATTAAACCATGTATTTTATGGTTTAATTTTGTGCTTAAAACACTTCACGTGATATCCTAGGATTTAATCAGGTTTCTCTTCACCAACGTCGACAAGTTTGCATCGATCGTCGGTGGAAATTTTTAAAAACCCATCTGTTTGGGACTTTCGTTGCACTCCTGGTTCCAACAGTCTTCTAGGAGTTACTCAAGAAGGTGCAGCTAATGATCCTCAAGATAACCCACCTATATATTATAATACCATAAAAACTATCATACAATAAGTATATGATTTTGATCAATATGTACCATGATTTTAGAATGCAATTGTTAAGGTACAACCAGGTGCTGGAGGAGAGAGACATCGATCATGGTAGTTCCTATGATAGAAACTTTCATCCTCAAAAAGAAGGACTTAGCCACAAGAGGTATAAAATTGGATGGTTAGGATCAATCAAATCTTTTTTTAAGAGAAACTTGTGAAAATCAAGATAAAGTTCGTAGTGTTCGGACTCGAGGGTTCCAGCAAGAGATTTTGGGATTCAATAGTCCATGAAGATAGGCATGCAGACTTGGATTGGAAGGGTTTCAAAAACCTACACTTTGATTATTTTTTTCCAGAGTTGTTGATTATGGTGAAGTCTCTAGAGTTCATATCTTTACAAAAGGGAGAGGTTTCTGTGTTGGCATACACCAATCATTTTGCTAAGCTTGTCATTTTTTTTCTTAGACATGGTGAGTAATAAATAGATGAAGGCCCATAAGTACCTATAGGGTTTGTGATCATATATCAGATCAAAAGTGTTTATGATGAATATTTCTACTTATGGAGAGATAGTAGACATAGCTATGATGGAAGAAATTAATATGGCTATCCTGGTTGGATTTTCAAACTCTTCTCTTCCATCAGGTGGTAACATGCACATAGAAATACGAGGAAGTATAAATATCATCACAGGAGTAGTGTAGGTGGGTCTTATCCATGAGCATCCTTTGAACTATCTATTATAGGGGGTAATGTCCCTCAAACTTTCTATTAGTGTGGAAAATGAGTACACATAATACATTTTCGTCCTACGATAGAAAAGACATTCAATAGGTATGGATGCATTGCTCACTTACAATGATTCTGTCCAGCTATGAATACTCCTTGTTATAGTCAGGTTTAGTCAGATCCAAAGGCTACTAAGTTGTAGTCAGAAGCTTCAAAGACAATAATCCTCTAGCCACATGCCTCATTAGTGAATCATTTTAATATAGTATATGAGTTTCCAATGGAAGTTGATATATATCAGGCAGTAGTGAGAGGTACTATCCTTATTACATATTCAGTAGAAATAGATTTATTTTATACCGGTTCCTCCCACTAAATTATATATAAACATTTTGTTGATGTTATTAAACATCTAATGGAAATTATAACCTTTAAAATAGAGTTAGAAACAACTCTTGGTAAGATAAAAGAGTCGGGGTTTAGGTGTCCTTCTTGTTCGTTAACAATTGCTGATACGGAGTTAGTATATCATTTTCTCATTCTTGATCTAGATCGTTTTTATGTCATCATCGATATAGATTGGATTGTTTCTCATTGAGCTGACGTTGATTTTTATCATTGGTGTGTTTTGTTTCTTGTTGTTGATGGAGTATCTCATGTGTTTCAGGGGGAGTGGGATGAAAGGTTAGGCCATGAAATACCTTCCTTCCAAAGCTTAGGAGTTTGTTGGTCTCCATTTCATTTGATCCCAATGAAATTTCTTCTTTTGATTATAATCTCATTGTTGTTAGAGACTTTCCAGATGTTTTCCCAGATGATTTATTTGGTCATCCTTCAAGAAGAGAGGTAGATATTATGATTGATTTGGTTCTATGTATACTGTCAATATTGATACCTTCTTATCATATGGAACCTGTGGATCTAAAAGACCTCTAGATTTAGTTGGAACACCTATTAGAAAAAGTTTTTTTCCCATAAATTTTCACCTTGGGAAACCCCTAGTCTCTATTCTATAAAATTAGATGGTTCACTTCGTTTATGTGTGGAATATGGGAACTTGAACTGGGTAATTTTTAAGAAAAAATATTATTATCTTGATGTGGATGATCTATTTGATCAGTTAAAGTGAAAAATGTGGTTTTCAATGATTGATCACATGTCGGGTTATCATCAGCTCAGAGTTCGGGAGTCTAATATACCGAAGACAGACATTAGGAGTAGTTATGGATATTATGAATAAATTGCGATGCCTTTTTTTATGAAAAATGTTTTTATAGTTTTTATGGTTATGATTAATTGTATATTCCATTAATATCTTGAAACTTTTGGGGTAGTTTTTTTGGATGATATTATGATTTACTCAGAATCTGGGCATGAGCTTTAGAAAAATCTGATTTTGGTTCAGTAAATTTCAATATGTCACTATTTGTATAGAAAGAATTCAAAGTGTAGTTTTTGGATTCAATAAGTGATGTTCTTGGGGATTCTGTCTTTTATTTTATTTTTTATAGGGGTCCCAAGATTACCATGAGGTTCTTGAAGAGTCTCCAAGAGGCGGTGGTAACTCAGGTCATGTTGAGCACATCATTCCATCCATAGATATATGGTCAACTGGAGTGATTTATTGAGATTGTAGGGGATGTGATTTGTGCCTGTGACTTTGACTTTGGAGGATCATGTGATATCCATCTAGGACTGGTAAGTTTGTATTCAACAACAATTATTACTAATTGGTATGAATGGCTCCCTTTGAGGAATTTTATGGTCACCCGTGTAGATCACCTCTTTATTATGATAAGGTGGGCTAAGAATATTTTGTTGGACCATATTTGGTATAAGAAACATCCACTAAGATTCATGATATATATCGAACTCTTGTTATATCCTAGATTTGATGGAAATTGTATGTGGATCGGCATGTTTGACCATTGGAGTTTTATATAGGTGACTATGTTTACTTTAAATATTCTCCTCGGTTGGGTCACTGTTAACTTGGAAATCAGGAAAATCTAGTTTTGAGATATGTTGGACTATTTGTGGTCACTGAGTGGGTAGAAAAATTTTATTATCAGTTATCATTTCTAGTTTAGTAGATAGGAATTCATGATGTTTTGAATATATCTCATCTTAAGAAATAACACCCTGACCTCATTCAAATTCTGAGTTGGGAAGAAAATTAGTTATAGACAGATTCTTCTATAATTGATAAAATGGTTGAGATCATTGACTCTCAAGTGAATGTCCTATGTGGGATGTTGATTTTACTAGTTATAATTCTATTTAAATAAGAATCAGATTCTCATGAGACTAGAGAATGTGAATCTTTGATGAGGGATCAGTGGCCTCATCTATTTATAGGGATTTCATCTTCCACATGACTTCATGGGGACAAAAACACATTATGGTGGGGAGATTGTAACATCCATGTATTTTTTTATCATGTTTTCCTTTAACCTTGTTGTGGTTTTCCCATTCAATAGGATCGGGAGGATACCTGTAATGGTGAAGTAAGTGATTTTTTGGACTTTAAAATTAACTAGCATCTTCAGCAGGATTCATGAATATTTTCAGTCATGTAACATGGTTACACACCTTATAATTGTTGTTGGATACAATCCATGAAATGTGGTTCATGTGAAATATTATATGTCAGGAATTTTGGTATCATGTTGTGATTGTTTTAAATAATATGTTTTTAATCTGAGGTGAAATATTTTTTGGTGTATTTGTACACCGTGGATTTCATGATATGTAACTATATTACACATTGTGAAATATACCACATCAAGATTTAAAAGTGGGTGAGTGGATATTTTGTCTCAGATATTTCCTTGGACCTCTTGGCTCTCAAACTAAGTCTCTTCCAAGGAAATTCTCAGAGACACCACTCCAACTAGATCGATCTGTTCAGCATTGGATCTTTGTTGTGGTTGTTGTGAATCTTTCTAGGTAAGTGATCCTTCTGCTTACTCATTTATTTTGATAATGGTATCACTCTTGGGTGGATTTTTTGTATCCATTAGTTAAAGATGGTTTTTTATTCTTTGTTTCTCCAAGATTCATTGTATTATCTCATTCATGAGGCCTTTTTCTTCATTAGTCGTGGTACGGTCGACATTATTCTTTAAGGTATGTTGGTTTCCTCTATTTTTTCGAATCATTGTCTTCTAAATTTAATCAATCATGATGTTGATTTGATTAAAGTTTATTCATTGATGTTGTTGGGTTTTTTTTATTTTGGATTCTTTTATGGGCATGTAGAACATGAGTTTTCAGGTAGAGGGTTCTGTCTCAATAAAATAATAATGGATCTTGTTCTTTTTTCTTTACAAACTAATGAATATTGAAATTGGGATTTTTTTGTGTTGAAAATTATTTTCCCCTAGTTTTTTATAAATTGATATAAATTGGGTATTATCAAATAATTTCAATGGAATTTGTGAAATGGTATTGAAATGGTTTTCAAAGCATTGAAATGAATTGTAAAAAAGTGAACACAG
The DNA here is from genome assembly GCA_963277665.1 of Viscum album. NCBI lineage: Eukaryota > Viridiplantae > Streptophyta > Magnoliopsida > Santalales > Viscaceae > Viscum > Viscum album. The sequence continues at coordinate 1,944,045,931 of OY728125.1, forward strand.
GTTACCTTGGGTATTTAGAGGGGAGGTTTATCTTAGGAGTATCATCAATTGTTTTGTGATTATCAAAGAGGTTTTTCTTGAAGATTTCCTCTATTTCCAATGCTCATTGTTATAGGGGAATGATATTGAAATTTGGGGGGTTACTCATGGAGTATTTGTCTGCTTTCTAGCCCTATTGTTCTATGAACTAGTTTGTTCACTTTATTATTATGGTATGAGTAGTCTGTTGCATGGACTTGTAGTATTCCATGGTGTTGTGATACCTATTATTTAGTTTTTTATTGAATTTATTTCTAATTTATCTTTGATATTCATGTTTATGCTTATGAAAAATTATATGGAAAATGTTCTTTGAAATTGATATGCCTACTTCTGTTAAAAAATATGGAAAAAAGAGAAACATTTACCATATTTTCATTAAAATTGATTTACAACTTATCGTGTTGGGTTTTTACTTAAAATGATATTGCATGAATTGTTATATAGAGGCTTGTTATGGAAGACCTAGGTGGGATCCTACTTATCCCATTAGCTCACACCACACACACCTCTTTGGTGGTGCATAGGCATTTGTTTCTCTTCTAGTATAGGAAAATTCTAGGCGCCACAGTGAGGTGGCGATGTTCATGCTAGCTGGTTGGGTATCTTGTGGTGAGACGGTTGGATTTATTTCATGCCATCATTTGGAGAAGTTTTTTGGATTGGGTCTTTTTTAATTGGACTTGTCCTTTAGATATTTGACCTAATTTCATTGTTTTATTTTTCTACTTTTTTCTAATATTTATGGAATATATATATTTTTTATCTTATATTTTCTACTTTTGTTTAGTCCATATATCCTATATGGTTGTTTAGGTTGGTAAAAATCATTCCCTCTGTTGTGTTGTTCGATTCCCGAGAACTTCTCACCAACCCGTGGTGATCAGTAACGCACTTCAGGTATGTAATAGAATGGGTCGGGGGCTAGGTTTGTAGGGAACCCGATTCGGTTTGTTTCAACTTTTGTGGTAAAAAAACCACAACATTGAAATTGTTTTCGACAGAATTTTTATTTTATTTAAAATACTAACTTGTAAATATGTGGATTTTGAGATTCTCTATTTTTTTCACTATTTATAATTTTATTTTACTACATGAAAGTATTGGTCTTTTCAACTATTATTTTTATTTTAGATATTTAAATTAATTATATGGAAACTATGAGAAATATTATTGGAAAGTTTTAAACATATGTAAAATAATATCTAATTTGTTCATGTTTCTCCCATAGACTTAAAACATGTCCTTAAACATTTTGAATAAATTTATTAATTATTGATTTATTTAAATTAATTGTTTCTAAATTATTATTTATATCTAATGATCAAGTTTATATAGATGGAAAAATAATCTCTTTGATGTAGAATAAATATTTTATATTGTCTTTATTAAAAGTTATAGAAATTTTAATATTGAAAATGAATACATTGCAATATTCTTGGGATATCATTGAATAGTTATTTTGGAATATGTATCCAGATTTTAAACAATGGATTTAAATCAGTTTGACATATTATTATGTTTTTTAATATTAATGATAATTGTGGTGATAATTATATTTTATCATTATTGTTATTTTGAATTATCTAAATTTTTCATTAACCTTTAGTAGATCAAATTATTTGTTTATTTGTATACTTCTTACCATAGTCACAACATTTTTTTATGTGACCAATCCAACAGTTAGTGATGAGATAGTTACGCTAAATTTACTAATTATGTGGTCGATCGATTGGTCTTATCATCACTTGGCTTTGTCTTACAGTTGATTTTCATTGTATTTTAGTCACCTAAAATTATCATAAACTCACCATTTTTTATCCAATGTTCTATTAGTTTATTGAATTTTTCACACGGTCAATTTATTCCTTTTCCATAAACTCATTATGGTTGATCAAAGTTTTGTGCAGTGGATTGTATTTTTGTTGTTTTTAATACCAGACTTAATGAAATATTCATTCTTATCCATAAAATGAATTCAATTTCATTAAGCATACAATGTATTATAAAAAACGTTAAATTTATTTGAAATTGTAAAAATAAAGAATTATAAACTAAGATAACAATCTCACCCTTTTTGATGATTACAAATAATTGAAAAAATATTTATCCAAAGAAGTAAATATTATTAATTAAAATTATAATCTACTACATAAATTGGTAGTAACAAATAATATTATTCAGTTTTTAAATATTCCATTTTATTATAATTAATTCATGGATTTTTTTTGATTCATATAGTTTACTCCCCCTTTATGGTTGAGAAAATGAATTCATAAAGGTTAATAGTAAATCAGCAACAAATATAAGTTAAAGATAATAGAATAAAATAAATCAAATAGCAAAATAATAATAAATTGATATTTTAGTAAATGTTCAAAAATATTAACATATGACCTATCATAATTGAGTAAGAATCAGTATCCATCAGATCGGGATGGGTAGAAGGGTCCAAGTGATACTTCCTATTTTTAAACATCAGTAGAAAGAGTAGTCTGAGGAATGGAAGTAGCTCCAAGATTTGATATACCCTTTGAAACTGGAATGATTTGCCTTTGGTATTAGGGAAGAGTGAGAATGAAAGTTCATGTAAGATTTATATAAAAGGTATATGTGATAGAAAGTTATACTATGATTGAGTCTTGGCAATTGGAGGAAACATTGAAAGGTAAAAAAAGCGCATGAGGTAATAACACATGGGAATTAGAAATATACATATACAGATCTAGGATCCTTGTTATATTATCCACAGGTCTTATCCCATGCCCTAAAACATGAAGGAACTCATATTTGTATGAAATTAATTTATTGATTAGGGGAGTCATAACCAATAACTTATCAACAATGGATTTAAAATAATCAGTTAGATACAATATCTTGAAATCTCTAGGCAATAAAAGAAATTGAGTTTTAAGATTTACCATAGTGTATATTCTTCTGAGATAATAATTTATCACACACTTTATTACACCTTTAACACTATAATTCTTATGGTATTAATCACCAATAAAATAAAACATTTTCTCTATAAGTAGAGATTTCCAATTATACTTGGTTTCTAATATCATTCACACTATCAATAACCTTTTAAATCTCTTCATGAATCAGCCTTTGAATAAAATATTCATCAACAGAATCTGAAGCAGTAGGAAGAGGTGCTTCATAAATATTTTAATATCAAGATAGATTGGACATTAAGGATGGGGAATTAAGTCCATGGTAAATAACATATATGATATACCTTCTTGTAGGGATATAATGTGGCTTCTAAAACATTCCATTTCTCTTATAAAATATTGAATCTCTTAGTGCATATGGTTTATCTTCTAAAGAAACTTGGGTTATATGTGAGCAATATTACATAAAATAGTGTATACAATTTCTTCATTTATGACATGAGTATTTGCCTAGCTAGTAGTCAAAACACTTCCTTTAATAATTACAAAAGTCCATTCTTAAATTTAATGAAATATTTATAAGTTATTACAGAAGGTTGAGAAGAAGTGGGTCCTGATTCTAGAGATTGAGTATCTTGAGATTGATAATGATTAGCTTCAGGAAGAAAATCATTATTATCATTTTTAAATGATCACCCAACTAGGGATTCTTTGTCCGAGATTATTCCTTATGAGATAAATGACCAAAATATCTATAAATTCCATTTTGTTGAGGACACATATTCATCCTCAGGATATTATTTTTTCACCAATTCTATTGAAGGATAAGATTCATAGGAATTATCACCATGAAAAGGGTTTTTAGATAAATATAATGAAGAAGGTTAAGTAGCCAACAACTTTATAAAATATTCAGAATAATAAGTCCTTTATTTTCTGTTATAAATTGTAATAGAAAAATTTATCTCAACTAATTTTTCTTCTCTAACAAAAATAATGAGAAAACATTCATCTGGATTTGAAGGATTATCATCATCATCATTATCATTATTTCTTTTCTCATTATAATTATCATACTTGTCAAATATATTATCTTTTTCCTCTTCATTATCATCATTTTCATCCTCATTCTTATCAACGACATCAAGAAAAGATACACTTCTATCAAACAAAGAGTTATACAGAGTGGATTCTTCATTGGAAGAAGATGAATCAAAAATGGCGACTCTCCCTATTTCAAACATAGATAGATTATACACAATATAATGTTCCATATCCTAGCCACTATCTGAATATTTAATATCCAAAACTAATATAATAGATCATGAAACTCTCTCTCCGTCATGGGTATCATTTTATCTTACTAATTCAACCACCAATGGTAATTTTGGATCCCTTTCAACTTTAAATAATACATTATGAATCATTGGAACTTCGTGAGTAAGAGAAACATCTTCTATCATATGTTCTACCTTATTTGTAACTTCATGAACTTGTTTCCATTCTATATTCTCATCAAAATCTATTTTTTCTCCATCATCCATATCCAAATCTTCAAAGTAATCCTCATTATAAGTGTAATAGATATCAAAAATTTAATCTTGTTCTATACCATGGTTAATTTTATATCTTCTCCAAAATAGATGTGATACTTGGTTGAATATTTTATATAGTATATCCTCATTAGATATCGACATAATTTTCCTAGTAATACAAATGTCTATAATCCTATAATTGGTGGTCTTATTTTTACAGACACCACTCAGAGAAATAGTCCTTTCAACTCCCATAGGTACTATATTTTTCTATTACATGAAATCATAAATGAATTTAGAAAATGGAAGGGTGTTTTATGAGAGGATTAATTAGCTAAATCCTTCATATGTATCATCAAAAAATTATTTAGACAGTATGAATGTAATGTTTCATTGAGTATAAAAAACATATTCTGGTACCTTACAGAATGTAGATATCCCTCCCATAGGAATAGAGATATTTGAATGAACTTCAAAAATATCCTAAATTCATTACATATTTCATTTGTGACTAGTATTTAATTGGTTATAACATTCATTTATCCTATAGCACATTTCTAATCTAGAAACTAATATGGTTCATAAGGTATGATCTATATTAGTCCTCATATCATTCAATATACACGACTCTTAAAACAATCATCCCAAAAGTTCAAAGTGAAATCACACTCTTAACCGTATATAAATAATTGAATCACATACTCATACTTTATAGCTTAAAACACCATATTCAGATAAAATTCATTTACCATGTGATTACAGAAAGGTCAATTTTCATCTAAAAACCAACTTGGGTAGTTCTAATAGGTAATAAATCTCTATAGAAAATATTGACTAGTTATAAACCATTAAACATCAAATTATCTCTTAGGGAATAATTTTAATTACATCAAATGTGGTTTTCAATAATTATTTATCTTTTTTGAGCTCTCCTTTTCTCTCTTGGAAGGTACAGGAATATCTTCTCTAAAATGTACATTCATCTCAATAAACTAGACTGAGAATTATCATTAGGGATTCTATAAAAGTTTCAATAAAGAGGCTTTTAAAAGACTATTTGGATCAAGTTAGATTGGAAGGTGATTATTCAATATTGATTTAATATTTTAATCATTTAAGGATTTTAGTATATAATGATACATAAGAAATAAAAATAGGAACTTAATATACTTTTATTACCATATGATATATTTTAAAGTCACATAAATAAATTATACTCTATCAAAGTAGAATGTATATATAAAAAAATATTTAAAATAATATTTAAAATAATATTATTTATTAAAAAATATTTTAAAAATATATTCATTCCTAATTTATGTTTGATATACTTCATCTCTAATTATTTAGAGGCTTTGTAAAAATGTCAACAAGATGGTGTTATTCCCTAATGAATTCCATATCGATATCATCATTTTGAAAATGATCTCTCAAAAATTTAGGTCATATATTTCAAATTAATTTTTCATGAGAGATAGATAGGTTCTTTATAAATATTTATACCACATTTATTGTCACAATTTATAGGGAAATGTCTGAGTTGATATTTATTAGAAGATAATTCTACTAAATTCCATTTATTACTACACCATGAAGCTAAATACTTTCCCAAAAATGAAATATTTTATATATTCTCTTTCTATGTAACATAAAACCACCAAAATCAACATCTGAATAACTAATGATTTCAAATTAATTTCTTTTGGGGTAAAATAATCCAAAAAATATATTCTTGAGGTATTTAAAAATTATTTTAACATCATTTAAATTTTATTCCCTATGTTTTTCATGAAAATGTGCACACAATCACACACTAAACATAATATTTGGTCAACTAGCATTTAAGTATAATAACCTTCCATTCATACCTCTATAAGTTGTTTGATCTATTGGATTCTTAATTTCATCATGATCGAGCATACAACTTGTTATCATGGGAGTATCATTAATTTTGGTTCTATACAAGAAAAAATATTTTACAATATCCTTTATGTAAGCTATGAACAAAAACTCCTTTTGTAAAACCATTTAAAATAATTAAAGTGATGAGAATACCATACCATGATCTAAGAGAATATTTTAATGCATACATGTATTTTTGTTAATTTAAAAACATGATTTAAAAAATTAGGGTTTTTATTTCCAAGGGGTTGCTATAAAAAATATCCTTAGTTATATAGCCATTTAGTAATACACTCTTCATATCCATTTGATATAATTTGAAATTAAAATGTGTTTCATAGGAAAGAAATATTCTAATAGCTCAATGTCTATCTACTAGTGAAATTTTTTCCTCATATTCAATATCTTTCCCTTAACTATATACATGTTCAACCAATCCATCTTTTCTTCTAATAATTTTTTCTGACTCAACTACTTTGATCATAAAAACCCACATAGTTCAAATGGTGAATAAGTATTTAGGTATTTCTATTATTTCTCAGAATTTATTCCCCTTGATCTTATTCAATTCTTCTGTAATTTCCATTACCCATAATTCATAATCTATTGATTCAGTATTGTTATTAGTCTCATGTTATGGAAAGAAATATTAAGGTTCAACCTAATTTCCTAGATAATCACTATCCTATATTACACTATCTTAATATCCAACTATAGTATCTAAGGTATGTCCTCTATGAATCCTAATAGTTATAAGGATATAATTATTTGATACTTCTTTTTATTTTATAAGTTTGTGTTCAAACAGTTCCTTATAAATTTGTGCTTTTAAAAACCTTTTTTCAAATAATTATCACTACCTTTGCCATTGATATTCGTAATAGAAAGTTTTTCCCTAATATTCTATAAATAGTTTTTTTATTTATGTGGATCTATTTCATCAAAATTTACATATACATATTCTTTTGCAATTTTTTTCCTTTTATTGAATAGCCTAATTGATTTACAAGATGGTAAATGACCAAAGAATATTACTTAAGCACTTTTTGTTTAAAACGTGACTAAATTATCCTTTGTATTGAGTATAAATACCTTGCCCCAAAAAACTCTAAATTAATTATCTTTTTGTTTTATCCCATTCCATAACTCATCTTGTATTTTTTAAAGTTATCTAATAATAATTCTATTAATACTATTGAAACTGATATTCATATCATCTTCCCAATTTTGAATTGGAAAATCATACTCATTGAACATAATCTGAACAATTTTTATAGTGTTTTTTTCATCTTTCTACTAAAACGTTATCATGTGTGGTTCTACGAGAAGATAATTTTTGGTGGTATATATGTTAGGAAAACACTTATGATAATAACTCTAGAGGGTAAGAAAAATCTTTGGCAACCAACTCTATGAGTTTAGAATTTGAAAATTATATCCTTAGTTTGAAAAATATCTTAAGGTTCTTCCCTTTTTGACATGGGTTATAGACTTCGTAGGTTGGGAAATCTAGTTTAGAAAAAACATTAAAAAATAAATTACTATTTATATTCATAAGTTATTGAATGTTGTAGTGACCTAGTATTATATTCCGAAGGTGAGAATCTTTATAGAAGGTAGATAAATAAGAAATATTTTGAGAAAATAATGAATTCAAATCAATAGTATAAACATTATCATTATGCAAGATAGTAAAATCTAAAACATGATTAGAATCATAAAACATGCAATATTTATTTTAAAATTTAACATGATATCCATCATCACATAACTATAACATTCTAAAAATATTATATTTTAATCAATATATTAATAACACTTAACAAATCAAGACTATACTAGAGTTACAAACACGACATTGTCTAATTATTTTTACCCTAGAATTATAACCAAAAGTGACATGTCCCCCGTCTACTTTGATATGGTTCTTAAATCTCGAGTATACCCCAATCATGTTTCTAAAACATCCAATATCCTGATACTATATGTTCTTATAAGTACTCTTAGAAAAGGTTTCCTATAAAAAATTAATCCATAAATGATTTGGTACCCATATTTTATTAGGTCCAGAAATTTTAGTTATAAAAGTATTAGGAATCCCAAAATTTTTAACCAGATTAATATAAAAATTCTTTAGAATATGATAAATAAATAATTTATTAGGTTTATAAAAATAATATTTATTTAAAAATATATCATAACTTGAACTGGGAACAAAACTTTTCATATCAATATTCCTCTTTAGAGGTTGGTAAAAAATTCAAATGGTATAATTGGGTGTGGTTTGTTTTCCATAAATCTTTGTAACGGTTTCTCTACAATTTTTAAATGTTTCTAGACCCTTATTAAGTTTCTCATTGGACATTTTATGTTAATTTTCTCCCTTTAATAATTGGTTATTTTTGTGTTTTATATAGTATATTTAGACTAAAAGTGAGAAGACAAAGAATAATTCTTATTTAAATATTTATATTTATCTTTCAAATCATTTAATGTTTCCTCCACCATGTTATAGTACACTACTATATCCAAAAATATCATATTTTCTTCATTATTTTCTTTCTCAAAAATATTGGAAAAATGAATCGGAAAAGTTGGAATATTATTTAGTGACTTGGATATGTTTTTCCTAAAACACATATCATCCCTATCATTTTAATCTTTCATACTCATGTCTAAGTCAATTAAAAATTCTGCTAAGGTTATCCATGTCAATTTCATAGCTTATTCTACATTTTACCTTGTTCCTCATATCATTTCATATATTTTATTATTTTAAATTCAACTTTGATGTGTATTTTCCTTTTTTACTCATAACTCATTATATTTCATGCATGAATCTCCTTTTTCTAAACACCTTATCTATCATACTCTTCTATATAGTTTATATTTTTTTTATAATATCTTATTCTTGTATAAATCATTAAATAATATATAAATGTGATCTATTAGCTCGGTATTTTCCAAATGTGATTCATCACCACTTGAATATACAACTTGTATATTCTCTTTTAGTTTTGGGTTAATATTTTTGAAGGAAATTGATTTCTTCTTTGGTTTATGTTTTTCTTCATTACTCACTTTGAGTTATCCTCATATATCATATGCTTTATGATAATATCTTTTATTGATAATTTATTGATCTCAAAATATTCTTTGATAGAAATAAAGGTTCCTCTATACTTATCAAGTAGACATATCAAAAGATTCATTATTATATATTTATCCTATATTGTATTTCCAAGTGAATGAATTACTTTAAAAATCTAATTTAAATTAAGATATATATCAGAAACTATATCATCAAGTTTTATATTAAATTTATTAAAATTAATGGTATGATTATTTATACATATTTGTTTAACTTTGGATGTTCTTTCATGAAAAAGTATCCAGTGTGTCCCATTTTTCAAAATTTTAGAACCAGAGGATATTTTATTAAATTAATCTTCTCCCGATGAAAATTATAATGTATTTATGGATTTATAATCACAATAATATGTGGGCTTAGTGTCATCACTCCACTAAATTCTAATAGCTTTGGTTTTATCATATTATTCCTTGATAATGGTCTAAATATCAAATCCTATGCTATCTATATAAATTTTTATCATGATCTTAAATTAAGTATAATTAGTTCCATTAAAATAATTTGGTCTATTAGTAGTCATTATTTCTTTATTATTATTATCCATAAAGATTGAAATTTAAAATGAACTGAAATTATGAGGTTTTTTGATAAAAATATTTTAGTGTTAAAAATTATTTTGAATAACCTGTGATACCAAATGATGATTAGAGTGGATAATGAAATGAAAGATTGAATTGAGTTTTCCATTAAAATTTTCATTAGATAATGATTTAAAACATAAATTCCCAAATTAAAAAATACACCAAATTTACTAAAATTATAGATTTATATGATTTGATCTTTCTAAAATTCTTCTTGGTTGTTCGATCAAAACTCAGTTATAAAAGGTTTTAAAAACACTTTTAAATTTTGAAATATTTTAACTAAAACCAAAAACCATATATAAAACACAAATTAAAGTGAACTATTAAAGTAAATAGTTGTAACTAATCTTTCAAAATAGATACATATTTGTCTTACAAACAATGTTAATAAATTAGCTAATGATACAATAGAAATAAAAAGGCAGTTCAGTGTCAAGATAAGACCCAATCCCTCCATTTAGTAATCATTCACTCCAAGAATTTAATTATAAAAATAAAATGAACTCAAAACATCTATTGGGTTTTAAAAAATAGAACACAAGTATTTTCAGGATTTATAGATCTACCTCCAAAATTATATATGGATAAATAAATTATAATAGTTTCACACCAATAGTACAGACTAAATAGCCTCTTAAACAATTATAAATGGGTGACTAAACAAATAAATGAGAGATATTGTGTCTTGAAATCTCTATTTTATCATAGGAACTAGTGCTAAAATATAAATAGTGTACATCACAACTAAAAAGTAAATAAAATAGAATAAGTTAAAAGATAAATAATTTAGTGAAATAATTTTTCCCTGTTATTCTATAGGGGATTCTTATCTTCTCATCCTCATATTTTTATTTGGATTTGATTCTTGAAATTTTTCAGATGTTTCATCAATGTTCTAGTGGGAAAAGGGTGTCCTGTACAATAAAATAGAGTAAATGTTCTTCATTTTCATTTCAAAAAAGTATTGATGTATCTATGTACAATGTGTATATTCATTTATATGTCCCACACTTTTCTTTATCTTCAGTAGAACCTTAAAAATAATTTATTTATTAAATTATCTATTGATAAATCACCATGGAGGTCCTCATACATTTTCAAGAAATCGAAACTTAATAAACTCTTCTAATAAATATTTAATTATTAACATAAAATTGGTTATATTAATATACTAAAAGATATTATAATATAATATTTACCTTTATACATGGTCAATTTAAATTTCCCACATCAACATCCATATTCACTTTCATGCTTTGTTGATTCTTCGATATATTGTGTATTTGATCACTTGTACCTATGGTTGGTCATAATGGACATGAAGTCGTTCACCTTGTACTTGTGATCAATCACTTTATACTTTCATTTTATCTCCTTGTTCTTTCATTAAATCACCTTGTACTTGTGGTCTATATAATACATTTTGAAATTTGAGACTTCTGAACATAGTTTCATTGTTTTCTTCTATATTAAATCCAATATTTAGTGATAAATAGTTATGTTATATATTATAATAATTTCATTAATCGATTGGTCATATGGTATCATTTTTTATCATATGGTCATTTATCATTGTATTTATATCACATTATTTTAACATAATATCACTAGGGTTGATCCAATCATAATGTGGTTGATTGAATTTTTTAGGTATTCTATTGATTCCTTTTCAATAAATTTTTCATGCTCAATTAGATGTTTTTGTGGTCGATTTCATATGTCTTGCGATCAATTCCAAAATTAGTGAAATACTAATTATTTTTAAAAAATTGAATTTAATTTCATAAAACATAAAAAGGATTTGAAATAACATAAACATGATTTAAGATTATTAAAATAAGAAATTATATAAAATACAAAACTTTGTAAATAATATTCTATAGTAATGGATAATGAGTTTTATGTGAGTCCAATGGGAGAACTCAAATTGTTTTTGGAACATTATATTTTTCAATGAAATAATAGAATCATTTATAACAAAAGTAAATATGAAAAAGAATAAGTTAAGATATTTATACACGATTCAGGTAAAAAATTTAGAGCCCTTATGTGTTAAAATTATAAATTGGACTTAAATTAATATATGAAATATTTATATTCTAATTTTTTTAGAGGAATTATTGGTAGATTATTATATATTACTATATCTAGACCTGATGTTATGTTTAATGTTTTTTTATATAAAATATTTCTATCAGATACTAAATATTCTCAGTTAAAATAAGTTTAATGAATTTTTAAATATCTTAATGCAACAATATATTATTTATTATTAAAATATTGAAGAAACTATTTTTATTTGATTAGTTATTTTGATTTTCATTTTTGTGGATGTGGATATGAGATAAAAAAGTCATTAGTTATGTGTCTTTTTCTCATAAGAAAATCTATTCCTTAGATTTTAAATCAAAAAAAATTATTATCTTTATCTACAATTTATAATGAATATATCATTATTGCAAAATGCTGTTTTAAACTGGTGTAGATTAAAAAACATTATTAGAATATAGTTTAAATTTTGAGAATATTTCTATTTATTTTAAAAATAATTATATAATTTCAATTTCAAATAATCTATTACAATATTAAAGAAAAAACATATTGATATAATATTTCATTTTATTAGAGATTATATTAACAAATTAGATATTGTTTTGGAATGGGTATCTTCTAATAATAAAATTTCTAAAATTTTTACCGAACCCCTAGAAGAAATAAATTTGAAAATATAATTTTTAAATTTAGAATGATGGATTTTTAGTCAGTATAAACTTTTTAAAAGGGCAATATTAATTGATTTATTTTCTATTTCAATTTTCATTGCTGATATAATTATTTTTAAATTCTATTTCATAACTTTTTGATAAATATAAATAATGGGAGAATTTTGTAAAATATTTTTTTAGTTTTTTAATTTCAAAAATGGGGGAGATTGTTAATGGTAAAATTGAGTTTGAATTTATGGTGATTATTAGTGTTTTAGTTTATTTAATTTTTTTATTTTTAATATTAAAAATACCTCAAATTATTTTTATGGATAATTATAATTTCTCGTATCATTAATTAAATTATTATATAATATTCTTATTTATTTATCATTTACTCATGTTATTGTTTATTATTATTTTGGATATATTCTGTGTAATTGTAATTTTTAAATTTCTTTTCTTTCCCTTGTATATCCTATTTAAACATCACTTTAGCTTTATGAAACATTTTTGTTCCTTTTCACATCCTATAAAAAAATCATGTTAACTTTATGAAACTTTTTCATACTTTTATATAGCTAATAATATTTTTATCTTACATTTTTCTAAGTTTCAACTGATTATTACATAGCTTATAAAAGTTTTTTATTTCACATAAGAAGAATATGTGACTTATATCTACCATTACATAGCTTATAAAAAATCCATATTACTTTTTTTTACCATGAAACAATAGTGGTAATCACTTACATAGAATAGTTCTAATCAACATTCTATATAAAAAAGAAATAACTTTTAATCCTTATATAGAATATGTTTTTTCAATTTACCTTTATGCAATATGTAAAATTCATATAGTACCTTTACACAGTATATAAAAATTACAAACTACTTTCACTGAAGTGTTAAATGACTAGTGTTTTTAAATCATATCATAGGTCTATGAATTTAAGATTAATTGTCCACCTTTATAAAATGACCAACACAAAATGAGTATTTTAAGAACCCACAATGAATTTTTTCATAACTTTGGAAGGATGCTAACAACTATTGAGAGAAAACACCCTATAATGGTTACCTTCAGAGTCAATATTTTTAATTTATTTTTAAAAATGAATTTCAAATATGGAAATTTTTGGATGCTTTCTTTTTCTCACAATTTCACATTTTTTTTGAATTTTAATATTTGATATTTTGATTTTTGTTTAATTCAAACAATCCATATTAATTATATGGAAACAATTAGAAATGTTTTTTAATGTTTTTAATTGATTTAAAATAAGATCTAATTTTTTCTTATTTATCGCATATACATACATCATGTATTTTTAAAATATGGAATAAATTTATTAATGAGTGATTAATTAGTTTTAATTTTTACTTAGTTATTATTTAATTCCAGTGATCATTTTTATTGTAATTCAAAAGTTACTTTTATGATTTTTTATACATTATAAATATTTTATCCTATATACATAGAAATATATTTAAATTTTGAATATTATAGAAGGATACATTATGATATACTTTGGATATCTTTAACCAAAAATTAGGGATGAGTTTTTGAGCTGTTTAATGATGGAATTAATTTTGTTTGACTTATTTAAAACTTTTTAATATAAACTATAATTGTGGTGATAATTCCTTATTATCAATATTATTATTTTGAATTTTATAATCATTTCAAAGTTGTTTCTTAGTTATTTTTCATATTATTTAAAGGTATTGAGACTCATAGATGGAGGAATAATACTGATATAAAATCTTCATTACTTAAGATACATATAAGACTGAAAAGTGGTGTGTTGTGATACAATTAACATACAGGTGATCTCATTTGAAAAAATTATCTACTACTAAATAACTCAAAATAAGGAACATAAACTCTTAAATTCTTACTATCATAGAGAGAAGAATAAAAAAAATTCCATTTTTCTTAATTGTTCTTCATCAACTTCTACCACAACAAGTTCTTTGAGTCTCTTGTTATTAATTATTATCATCTTATCCATTGTACATAAAATTTTAGTTTATGTTTCCCACTTCCAAAATAATTTTTTTGTGACTTCTGGATTCTAAATTTGGGATCCTCTTTTGTGACTCCTAGATTTTAAATTCAGGGTAGTTATACCCTGTTCGAAAAGTATGTTTTGTAATGGGTTTTGAATACCCTTAAAAATATAGGCTATCAATGTAGTTCTACCTCGACTGGAAATGGTAGATTGTAAAAATTTATGATTCCCCTTTAAAAATTTGGTACCTTTTGAATACCATACCTCTAAAGGTGTAGAGGGGTGTGAAGAGTAGATATTGGATTAGATTTATCAAAACTACTATAAAAAGTATCTACACTCTATCTATTATTTACTAATGCTTATTATTATTTCATTTTTATGATAATTAACATCGATATTAACTTCAATTAAATAAAAATATTTAATTTAAATCATTAAATATTGAAACTATAAACTTTCTCCTATATACATTTTTCATCTTAATTAGGACCTAACAGATTGATTTCAGTGTTAACAAAGCTCATAAATCCACGACAATTGACGTGATGATATCAATTTTGAATAGTGGTTAATATAATTTATTTACTATAAAGAAAAGATAAATTCAAAGTGACAAAGATATACCTCAATTAATTCAATATTTTTTCCTCAATCTCTTTATCAATACCACTCAATCCCATTATTTATGTCACCAAAAACTCGTTATTATCCAAAGTTTATCCATCCTCAATTCTGGATAATTTTCCTCCTCCATCCTATATTTAACTATCTCTATATCTCTCTCAATTTCTATTAATCTATTGTTAATTTTACTATAAAATTTTTCTAACCCTATACATAATTCATAACAAGAAATTAATAAACACCAAATAGTTCAAAATTAAGTTTTTATGTAAAGACCCATAATATCATAGTTTAGGGCACAACACCTTAGAATAATAGTTAAACATCACCTAGGAATAACAACACATTATAGAATCAAAATTAAAGGTGGAATTTATATTTGATCTTATATTTTGGATGTATCATTTTCCTCACTCACAGGATAATTATTTTTATATTTATGAAATTTTAAATATCTCTTAAAATTCACCATTCTCATTATTCCACCAACACTATCACAGGGGTAATGTTCATTCCCTAAGATCAATGAACCCAGTATGAAAAATCGAGTTCATTACAATTGTAAATTTATCATTTTAAAACTATATATTATTAGGGACTCTGAAACTCAAAAAAGGTGTTAAGTCTCAATTAGAAAAAATCTATGTCCCTATAAAACATGAGTTTAATTTGGGAGGTATTATATTATTAGGTGAAAGTAAGGGTGCTGTCATCATTTGGGAGGAATTCAAAAGAAAATGTAAATGAGTAAATTATCATAAAACATCATTTGAAATCATATTCCCCTTAAAAATTAAAATGAAACAAATTGTGTAAAACATAAAATTAAAAAAATGGAGAATATATCTTTTATTTTTCATTTGAATTATATTCATGACTCATAACCCAAATTTAAAGGATAATAGAGTGAATTATAATGGGATAAAATATTCAAGGGATATTGATGGATGAATTTTTCAATGGGAATTTTTTAATTAATAACAAATCATATTAAGATTAAAACCCTCATCTTCTTCGCCTTTGATATTAAATTCATACCCATTGGACATAATACAACATTAAAAGATTGAAAAAAAATTATTATTAGCACACCCCTTTGAATTTTTCATTGCAAAAAAGTAATTTCATGCTTACCAGAGGATAGTTATGTGGTACTGTTTTAGGAATCCACTCTCTGTAAAAAAAAACTAGTTCAAGTTTGAGTCCTTCCACACTTGAATTTAGCTGGGGGTGTGTAGCGCACAAGTGGTGGGTTGGGCCCAGGAAAGGCTTAGTGTGGAACCCACCTATACCTCATTACCCAATAACACATTTTTGATTTTTTTGATGCCAAATAAAGAATAGAGAAGGGAATAACCAAATAATAATGATAATAGAGCATGAAATAAGAGTAATCATGTGGAAATTTAAAGAATAGATCCCCAGATTAATTATGTTGTGTATAAGGAGTTTTTCTATTTTTCTACAAAATCAATAGTGAAAAGGTTTTATCCCCCAAATATCATGGAATAGAGGAATAATTTCTTTGAGGTAGTGAATTTTGAATTGAATATCTATTTCTCTAAATTTGATACACCCCCTCTAGGGAGGATTATCAAGAAGGGTGGGATGGTTCATGTCTCAACTAATCAGGAAGTGGTTGAATTAAGGGTAAATCTTTGTAGGTATTCTATTATTGTGAGAGTCATTGTTCCTAAATGTGAGATAATATGGATATTTAATGATCCTAATTTAATTATCATATACATATCAGGGTTTTTATAATAGATAATGATGGTAATGGGGAGGGGATATTATTATGTGGTGTTTCCTTATGATGAATGTAAGATAATAGCATGGATTTTTGGTTCAATCTCCATAAATCATGGATTCCTATGATACTAGGGATTGGATAAGAATTTTGACCCTAAAAATGTATGGAATTATAATGCACATATCAAGATATATATATTTAAAGTGAATTGGGTTTATTGGCACCTACGTATTCTCTGGGATATTGCAACCTCTTCTGGGAATCCTATACAGGTGGATAAGAAAATAGATAATATAAGATTTAGAAACTATGACAGAATTATGGTGGAGGTTGAAATGGATAGAACTCAAGTGGAAGAGGTGGTTATAACAATACGGTATGATAACTTAAATCTTAAAATTCAGTATGAAAGGAATCCAAAATTTTATATGTGCTACAAATTTTGTGGACATTTAACATTTGAATGCAATAGAAACTATGGGTTTAATTTTTTCAAAATTAAATTCAATGATTATGATACTTGAAACAAGAGGAAATGGAATGGATATATCTAGAATCCTAAATCACACTATAACAGGAATAAAAACCTTATATTGTAGGCTATGTTGACTTGAATTTTTATGGGAAATGGAGAGTTAGACAGATGAGGGTCTCTTCCCCTCTATACAAGCCTCACCGTCCTATGAGGTTGAGATGAAGGAGCTAGAAAATGATATTATCTCTCTTTAATTAGAATTATTCATGTGGAATAAGCTATTAAATACTCTCAAGATCCACACTCTTCTAATGAAGCGATGATTGGTATAGCAGAACTAAATGTGCATGAAGAGGTGGAATTGGATATCTCTCATGGGCATGATGGATTTGAGCCTGGTTATATGATGAAAGTAAAAAAATCTCCAGGGAATGAAAATAAAATTTAGAAGAAATGTGATGGATAGAATACATGGATAAAAATTTAGGAGGTAGAGGAACTCTATATTGGATAGAATGTTAATGAATATGTATTTAAAGTTGACACATCTCACCTAGAAGGATGACATGCTATGACTCTGGACCAAACTAGACATAATGATGTAGAGGATGTTGTGGATAGAGAATTTATAAAATTATCCTCATATATGGTTTCCAAGTTAAGTGTAATAATATATATAACCCCATAGAAAATGAAATCAAGAAATAAATTCACTCCACTGACTAGAGTAATCTGGTTTGATGAAACACAGAATGCTTAACCTACTTAGAATTCTCAAAAAAATTATGATCCTAACAATGTTGAACCATTTTTTAATGATCAAAAAATAGTGGAAAAAATTAAATGGGAAAATAAAAATAGGAAATGAATAAAGGAGATAACTCGGGTGGATGTGATACAACAATAGGGGTGTCTAATAAGAGGTAAAGTCCTTAAAAATGTGGATGCTTTTCTAGAATTTTCAAGGTCTATAGAATTACCTAAATGCCACGGCCCTTAGAAATTGTAATATAGCCTATAAACCCCTACTTTTGGGAATTATTGAACCAAAAATTCTATTTGAGAGTTGGAAAGAATTCAAGTGGTCCCCCCTTGGATATAGGATTGTCTCTCAAAATATTTATGACCCCATTGTGGATCATTTATGGATTATGTAATATAAAAGCATTCAAATTAGTACATGTAGAAAGCACACCCATAGTATCTCAATTTCTTTCAATTCCTTATGTTTTACTTTATTTATATCATTTTTTATGCTTCCATATCATACATTAGAATAAGATAACTATAGAAGTATCTCGAGATCAATGATGAGAACATTAATAACAAATTGGTGATAATGGGAGATTTTAATAATATTTTGAAATTGGAAGAAAAAATGGCAACAAACTCAAAAGAACAATAGCCCTAGAATTCTCTTCATACATTTATCAATTCAATATTGAAGACATCTCAACTATAGGAGCTTACATTCAATGGAATAGGTACACTTTAAATAAACTATAGGAAATTAGGATTGATTGATGCTTTGTTTAAATGGAATATAGATGTGTTGAAAATGGGGTCTCATATTTTAAACTTCTAAAGCATCATTTAGACCACAACCCCATTATT
Organism: Viscum album; assembly: GCA_963277665.1. Classification (NCBI taxonomy): domain Eukaryota; kingdom Viridiplantae; phylum Streptophyta; class Magnoliopsida; order Santalales; family Viscaceae; genus Viscum; species Viscum album. The sequence continues at coordinate 1,944,065,228 of OY728125.1, forward strand.
TTTTAGATATCCACTCAGATTAAAAGGTTAGTACCTCATACATTTAACTTTAAAAATGGTTGTCTTGTCACTCTTAGATGCAGTGAAGTAATTTTGGAGGCTTCATAAATTAAACCACTTAGAATCCCACATCATATAATTTATGAGAAATTAATTCTAAATAAATTATTGATAAGGGAATGGATCAAAAAAATCTTTCTAAAAACATGATCTTGATATCAATGATGATAAATAAAAACTTGTTTATAATCAAATTATAAATCATCAGCTGAATATACCATATATAGAGGTAGAATAGGCTCATTCTAAACTGGATGGCCTTTTTTAAGTAAATTCTTGACCAAAATAAATTGAATGTTAAATGGTTAAAGGATGGTGATAAGAACTCCAGTTGTTTTGATCTATTTTATAATGAAAAGAGAGTTATATTAAGTAATAATTTCATGAGCATTGAGCGAAATATCCATACCTCTAAAAATAAAATTACAAAGTCAGTGGAGGATTATTTACAAGGTGTTTATTCTAATGGTATAATATATAAAACATAAAACATGATTGAAAACATAAAACCTTCTATAAATCATCATCAAAATAAAGAATTAATTATGGAACCCTAGAAAGATAATGTCAAAGTGGTTATGTTCTCCCTCAACCTAGACAATATATTTAGTCTAGATGGATTTTAAAACAAATTGTTTATATTTTATTGGGATATTTTACATGATGAAGTTAGCAATACAGAGAGGGACTTTTTACTCATTCTTTTATGCCATATAAAGTCAAATTTCTCTTCATTTCCGTGATTCCTGAAAAGAAATGTGTAATTAACATAAAATATTATAGGACAATTATTATTGGGAATACTATACATAAAATCATTAGCAAAGTCATAAAAACTAGGAAAGGGGAATTTTTAAAGAGAACATAAAATTTAATAAATTTGGGTTTGTACCATGCAGAATAATACAAACCTATTTATTCATGGAATCAAAAACGATTAATCTAATGAAGAGGAAAATGAATGGAGAGGAATTTTCACTCAATATGGAAATCTCTAATTAATTTGAAACATTGAAGTGGAGATTTATTATTACTATTATCAGGAAATATGGGGTTCAAATGATTTCATTAAAATTTTCATCACCATTGTCAACTCTACAAGGATGTACACACATATTCGTGGATCACTGATGGGATTATTTCAATGCACTAGAGGTTTTGGACATGTTAATCCACTATCATAGATTTTATTTACATTTGGTAATATAATATGAGTATATTTATTGATGATCTTGAAAAACTTGGAATTTATGGGCATATCAAGGCTGGGAGAAATGACATCACCCTTATCATATTTCTTGTTTTCATATAAAATTATTCTCCTTGGACTACCTTATAAGAAATATATTGATGAAATTAAGGATATGTTCTCCTATTATGAGGAATTTTTAGGGTATTCCATTAGTTTTAATAAATACTCCACTGTGTTTTGTGAGGGAATTGTGGTTGGAAAGAAAAATAGGACCACAAGATGAATTGTGGTTAAAAAGTGTCCCTCTATTTTAATTAACTTAGAGTCCCCATATTTTGGGGAAAAGTGAGGATGAAATACTTTAGAAATATCTTATCTATAATTATTAATCAATTAGATATATGGAAATGGAAATCTATGTCATATACAGGAAGGGTATTCCTTATAACTCGATGATTATGTCTAAATTTGTTTATTCTTTCTCTCTTTACTTGTGACTAATAATCCTCATCAATGAAATAAAACGTATGATAATTAACATTATTTGGATTTGGTCAATGAATAAGAGGAAGTTGAATATAGTGGCATGGAATTATTGTATCAATCCTATTTAAATTTATGGACTTGTAATTAAAGATCTAAGGATCTTCAATGTTTCTCTTAATGAGAAATTTCTATGGAACCTTATGAACCTGAATGACACTTTTTTTGATTTTTTATCTAACAAGTTCAAAAGGAGGTTGATTGAAGGATACCAAAACTACCTCTCATCATCTATTTGGATTATTAAGGGTCATTATTTTAGTGAAAGAATCTAAAACACAAAATTTATAGTGAGAATTCAATCTAATATCAACTGTCGGAACATGTTATGGTTGTAAAATCCACTTAAATACATTATTAATGTTCTAGTGGATAGGTAAAAAATTTCCATTTTTGATATTTGGATCCATAAAACTATCCTTGATGGAATTAACCCTCTAAAAACCCTCTTGGTGGTCCAGAATTATGCTTTCATGGACATGTATTTTATGATCTAGATGCCCAACAGGAATGGGATGTTTAATACTAAATAGTGCTACATGATTTAATGTAAAGGATTCAATACACCACCAACAAGGTTATTAAAGTTTATCATGCATATTATACAACCATTAATATTTTCTATTCTTTGTAGGATATATAAAAAGATATTCCCCACACATGACCAATTAAATAGGGTTGTCCAATACATTATTTTAGAATATATCATTATTCTTGAGGGAAGAAGAATATATACAAAATGATTTCATGGTTTGTAAAGTTTCAAATATTAACTAGATTTATGATGAGAATTTGTTTGGTTTTCACATAGGCACTGATATGAAGCTTGAACGGATCTTGGAGGAGCTCTGCACAACTGGGTAGAGTGAGAATATTTGAAATCTGCTTCTGGTTGTAGTAGATTCAATCATATATTTGGTATGGAATGAAAGAAATGATAAAATTTTGGATATCTATACTTAATCTGCATGTACAGTTAAATTTTTTGTATATGGAGAGATGCATGCTACCAATAAGGTGAAAATGGGATTTATGAATAACACTACTGAAGATATGAATATTATGAGAATGGTTAGTGACTTAGAAAACCCCATGAGAAAACTTTTTGTTAAATCCATTCGATGAAACCCCCCAATTATCCCATGGATTAAAGTCAATGTTTACAGTGCAGTCTCCAGTATGTCAGGGACCTCAGGTTGTAGAGTTTTTTTTCACACCTACCTTGATTCTTTCAAAGGATGTTTTTATCAGTATACAAACATTGGAATTTATTATTAATCTAAATTTTGGGATATAATATATTATGTAAAACATAATTTTTGGAATATTTGAAACTTATTATGGATTTGATATGACTCTAAAACTGCTAAAATGGCCTTAATGGAAAGATCCAAGGATGATCCATGGAAGCACGGACCTCATTAAATTCATTCCACCCAACATGTCATGAATTTCAATATAACTATTTCACATGTCTATAGGGAATTGAATCAAGTAGAAGATGCTTTTTTGAAGAGGTAAATCCAAAAAAAAGAGTTCAATGTTGTCCTTTAGAACCCCGGACTACTATGCACCAATGGTGGATCTAGATATATATGGAGTGATCCACTCCCATCATTGTAATAACCCTTGTACTTATTGACTTAGCATAAACCATTCCTAAAGAAATTTTGGGTCTAAGTTAGCCCAGATACAAGACATTCATGGTAAAATTTAATTTCATTAATCCTATAGATTTTTATACATACTCTTGATATGATCATAACTTTCTATATAAATTGTACTCAAGAAAAGAGTGACACGCAACTCAATGTGAGGTGGGTTATAATGTGTACATGGATGGATAATTAAGGGTGATTTAGTATGAGTGTGACAGAATATAAAAAATGTAATTTTATATCATAAATGAAACATAATGGGTTTTTTGAAAAATGAGTGATGGTTTCTTAATTTTTTATTTTAATTGTATAATTTTGTTTAAGCATTAATATTTTCATAATAATTTAAAATTTATGTTTGTGGGAGTTATAATATGTGTTTTTTCTAAAAATATAATTTTAATATAATTATAAATAACCACTTTTAATTTTTTAATCTTAAGTAAAAAAATTCCTTTTATTTTATTTTTTTATTTTTAATGACTCGTATTTGAATAAATAAAAATGTGGTTTTTTTGAGCCTTAATGATGAAAATGAAGACGTTATTTAATTTTTCAATTTATTAAAAATTTTAGGCCTTTAAGAAAAATAAATTATTTGTGTTTTTTGTAAAAATAATGTATTTTCATGAAATTTAATTATTTATATTTTTCTATAAAATTAAATATTATTAAATGTGGAATTGTATTTCATTTTTTTAAATTCATGTGTTTTTTATGATTTGGAAATTCATATTTTTTAATTCTTTCATATGATGTAATTAAAAGTATTTAAATAATTTTTAATAGAAATTTTTATATTTTGGACATTAATTCATACATAAATTTATCTTCTTATTATTCTTTCAAAATTTAGGTATTTTTAGTCTTCTAAATATTTGATAGATATTTTTAAATTGGGATGAGTTTTTACATTAAGGATTCTATCATAGATCCCGTGTATTTTCCATTTCATAATCCATAGGGAGAAGAGGCATTACATATGAGGCATAGGGATGGGGTGTTGTGGTGACAATCACAAGCACAAGATTTTTTTATATATTACCTATATATTGATATAGGATGTTGGTGTTTCAACTATGATTCAACCATAGGTAGAGGCACACTACTATAAATCATTGAATAAGGGTTTATGACATTTGGCTCGTTCATGTAAGGATGAAGATTGTGAAACTTTGTTCATGAGTCCATTATATATTCATTTTATAAATATTGGTTTGAGTCTTAACAAGAGAGATGGAGGTTGTAGGGTTTATTTTTGTTGATTTTCTCATGTCTAAATTCAAGGAATACTGTTCTAGTTTAATAGTAAAAAAGAGAGATTTAGGGATTCTATTCACCAAGGGAATCCATTTTTCATTTCTACTCATATTATTTTTTGTCTATTAGTTCATAAATGTGTTGAAAATTAATGAATAAATTTTCACATCCCATATAATTGAAAGCATGGTGGGTGGATGATTCAAGTCAACTGAATGTAGGGGTTAGTGCCTCTTAAAGAAAACTACACTAGTGGTTTTGTATTATCTAGATAAAAATTTGGTTGACCATTTAAATTATTCTTCTCCTCCCATGATATAAATAATATGTAGATCATGGTAAATAATTGTATTCACTTTGTACCCCCCCCCCCAATAGAATAAGATAGATAATCACTACCTTCCCACAATGATGTATGTCATCCTAACAAATCCAAATAAATTCTAATTTCTCTATTTTTTTCTCCCTGAATGAGTGTGATCATGAGTGCATAAGTTATGTTTTCAGTGATTATCTCAAAAAAATTATTATCATAGAACCAATCCAACTTCCTGGGAAATAAATTACAACCTCTATGTTCAAACCCATTTTCAATAAATTATGTTATGTATACTTATTAAATATTTTCTTCAAAAACACTTTGCCATTTTTTTCTATTCCCCTCAACTATAATTTCATTAATATGGCCACTTTATGATACCCCTCGACATGGCAAATTATAACCCATCCATTCTTTGTTTTGAGCCTATTTATTTTTCTCTCCACAAAATATCTATTTTTCATTTATAAATCTAGTGTGTCTGTACTGGTTAAACTTTTAGGGAGTGATAGAAAAAAATTTAAAATAAAGGAAGGGGACTACATGTGAAAATAAAATGGGTGAATCAAAGGAGTGAGGGAACATTTTATCCCCTTATACACATGAAAAAAACCATAAAATTTGAGGAATGTTTATCACTTTGTGTATTCAAATAGGGGAGGAATATTTATTTATAAGGTGTGGAATGGTATAATTGATTTATATAGGAATTAAAACAGTGAAATGGTTTTTTTGATTGTTAAAAAATATTGAAAATTTATTTTTTTGAATAAAATGATTTCCATCTTTTGATATTGAGGATTAAAATTGGGGGCTAAATCTTTTCTACTCATTTTTAATCTTATTTAACTAATAATATAGTATATTTTAACAATTTTTACTATTCCACATCCATAGGATATAATGGTTTTTTCTATGAATTTTACATTATTTTTAATGTATAATTCCAAACATGAATGTAGTATAGTGTCACTCATTCAACATGAGGAGATGATTATTGAAGGATATATAGGACCCTTAATCACTTTTTTATATATAAGTATGGTGTCTAATACCAAATTTGATGTGGAATGCTTTTATGATAGTAATAACTTCAACATGTAGAAATGTAAAGTCCTCAATTTGTAAACTCAACAAGAGTAAGATATTACATTGGAGGAAAAACCAACTAACACTTATGATGGATATTGTTGGATACTCACTCATTATGCTAGAAGCAAGATCCAACCCTATTACAAAAAAGATTGAAATTATAGTGTGATGTGAGAAAATTATGTTATTTATTTTGGGAAGATTTTAAGGAATATGTACATAACCAAAAGCATCAAAAATTTGAACTACCATAAAAATAAATTATTCTTATTCTAATATAAGAAATTAATATCTATGATAGAGCACCAAGATATTTTTAATAAAATTTTGGAAGATTTTTAAAATATTTTTGTAATGATCAAATATGAAGATAGGGAATTTGTATATTTTTACTCTCTACTAGGGATTTATGATCATCTAACCACAATATTTTCATATCATAAATATGAATTAAAATTTATCAATTTATAAAATTAATTGATAAATAATGAGTATTTGTGTAAATAAAAGTATAACTACATAAATTCTATATTAGAGGAATTGAAACAAAAAACATATGAAGATCATCTTATTGGAATCATAGAGGATTTAGAAGAGAAAAATAAATATAAAAGTCTATAGATGAGCCCACATATAGATGGAAATCAAAAGATGAGTTTCTCTATAATCATCAGAAAAGGAAATGGAAGAAGGATTGTCCAAATATTGGGAAACAGAAGGTGAATGTTATAGAGATGATTGAGGATTTTAATGATTCGTCATTCCTTGTTTCCCTGACAGTCAACAATTTAGAATGATAGATTCTTGATTCCTATTATTCATTCCATATTTATTGGAATTTATATTGGCTTTCAAGCCTCATGGAGTTAGAATAAGGTGTGGTTATTATGTACAATAATTATCCCTTCCACACAATATGTATTTTAATAATACAATACGATGGTGTAGTTTGATGACTTACATATGTGCTATTTGGATTCTTGGATATTATTGTTTATATAATAAAATCTAAATATGGATTCATTAATTTAATATATAGTACATTCCTTACAATGAAAGGTACACATAGTGGTGTATTTTTTCAAAGGATCAAATTTTGATTTGCAAGTGAAAAAAATTATTTTTTTTGACATTAGTTATGGTGTGAATGCTTTCCAATTATGGGATCCAGAAGAAAAGAAGATCATTCATATTCATGATGTTACCATTTATGAATAATTAATGGTAAATTAAAATGATTCTAAATAGTTATGGATGTATTAGATAAAGTTTCAATTTTAGTATATAAAATTCCAATGGAAACTAATCATGATACATAGGAAACAGAGTGCAATGATCATACTGATAACCTGAATGAAGAAGAAGATACATTACATTGATATAATCATCATCATGAGAATATATCTAATGTTATACCACTAATAACCATATAGAGACCTTCTAGGTATGATGTTATGGTTTTCTAGGCTCTTTTAGTAATTTAAACTGTTGCTCCAAATAGTTATCATGATGTTTTAGATAACAAAGAGATATATTGGTAGAAGTCAATAATGGAATATGAAATGAGTTCACTACCTCAATATTTGACATGTGATCCTATTCTTCCTCTAAATAAATAAAAATACATTTTGGTGAAAATTAGTGATTTTGAAGAAGTAATATCATACTATTAGGTACAAAGATTGATGTGTCATTAAAGTATATATATAGAAGTAAGAGATAGTCTAAAATGAGGTATTTTTTCCCATTTTTAAACATGAAACTATTTAAATTAGGTTAGAATTGGCTGCATAGTTTGATCTAAAGTTCACTAAACTTGATTCCAAGACAAATGAAATCTTGGATTATCAAAGAAAGAGAAATATATGACACAAATTGATGGGTTTTGTGTATGAAGTCATGATAATTGTGTACATAGATTGAAAAAAACATTTTATAGCCTAAAATAGTCATTGTGATAGTGATTAAAATGGTTTAAAACAATTATTTAAGAATTATAAATGTGTGTATTGTCAGTTTAATAATTATGTTTTCATAAAGAAAATTAATGATCATAAATTTTAATAACATCTTTTATATGTTGATGATATATTGATTGGATGTAAAAGTTAGGTGGACATTGACATGTTTTAAACATAACTTAACTCAGAATTTGTAATGAAGGATCTTGGATAGGTAAAGAATATGATTTGGATTGATACTAGATTACACAAATTTTAGGGTGTTGTTTCCCTCATCTAAATGGAATATTTGAAGAAATTTCTACAAAAATTTAGTAATAATGATAAAAAAAATTAGTTAGAGCACTATTAACATTTTATTTTAAACATACCACATCATTATCTCTAAAGAGAGATGAATAGATTATATAGATGGATTATAGTGACCTAAGTTTAACATACATGAATATTACATCATTTTAGATGTATATTCAGCACATTAAAAAAGTTTCTACCTAAGGGCCATATTAGTTTAGTGACTTTGGAAACATGGAACACAATCTTCTATCTTGGTGAAAGAATTTAATGTTTACCACAAAGATATTCCCCTTCAGTACTCCTACTCAAAACCATTCTTCAAAACCTAGGGAAACGAAATATAAGAAAGGGTGAGATCATACGCTTAGTATGGGTAAACAAGTGGGTTATATAAGAGTAATCATGAGCGTAATGGATTGATAATAAGATCATAACATTAGAATATCGCACAAGAATATCAAAAATCTTAATCAAGATTCATGGAATAAAAATTATGAGTTAATAAGATATGAATCATATGTAAATCAATTGCATAAGCCATGACATCAAAAAATACACTACTATAAAACATGCCTTTAATAGCGCTGACTTTTATTAGCGTAAGAAAATTGTGTTTATAAAGGGAACCTTTATCAACACTAAAAAAAGAACGGATAAATTATACCTTTTATTAGTGCTTTTGTTTTATAACTTATAATTGGTACCCTTTATCAGCACTTTTTTATCAATGATAAAGGGTACCCTTTATCAGTATTTTATTTTAATGATGATAAATGGTACCCATTATCAGTGCTTTATTATTTGCACTGATAAAGGGTACGCTTTATCAGCAATTTTTTTAGTGCTGATAATGGTGTGAATAAAATAAAATATTTAAATAAATAAAAAATAAAAAATGAGTTTATTAAAAAAATATTAAATTTTTTATTAATTAAATAATTATTGACTAAAATTAATAATTTGATTGTACTATATATAAATTATATATAATAATAAATAGTATATATTAAATATATAAATATATGAAAAATAAAAATTAAAAAAATTAAAAATTGAAAAAATTGAAAATTAAAAATAAGTGAATTGAGAAAAATATTAAACACTTTATTAATTAGATATTTATTGAAAAAATAAATAAATTTTCTATACTATATATTAATTTTAAAAACTAATAACTATTACATATTAAAAATATAGATATATTTAAAATAAAAATTAGTCCAATAAAAATATATAATAATAAAATTGAAAAAATATATTTAACATTTTATTAATTAGATAACCTATGATAATGTTAATAAATAATATATATTAAATACTAACTAATTGTACAAATAAATAGACATAACTAGAAATTGTTTGATTTTTCAATTAAATATAGATTAAACTTCTATTATATTAGTTTCCCATATACACAATTACTGCATCATTTTAAACAATACACACACACAAAACTTATCCATTTTTTTAATATTGTTAAAGTGTACTTAATTATAATTTATTCAAATTCACTCAGTTTTAACATGCATGCATGCACTTAAGATTAAATATTCATTAATTCTGTTCAAAAAATATTTCTAATGTAATATTTATAAATAAATATATTAATAAATGTACATTTACTATATTTATACATATATATATATATTTATAATTATAAATAAATAAATATTATTTTTTAAAATTATTTATATAGTTGTAAATAAATAATTATATATTTTTAAATAAATATTAAATTTGTAATAAATTTATTTAAATAATGAATATGTTTACTATATTTATATATATTTAATATATATATAATGATATAAATATTTCTTAAAAAATTATATAATTATAATTATATATTTATATATTTAAACAATTATAAAATTATAATAAATATATTTAAATAATTAATATATTTACTATATTTATATTTATACATATTTATTAAAAATATATATCATTATATATATATTTATTAAAAATATATATCATTATATATATATTTATTATAAATATATATCATTATATATATACACACAAAATATTTTATTTAAAATTATAATTATAAATCCTTTTTCAGTGATTAAGTAATAAGCACTCACAAAATTCATCTTTATCTGCGCTAAAACATTAGGGTTGATAAAGATGGATTTTATTAGCACTAAAACAGAACCAATAAAGATTCTATTAATTGGATATTTTTACATAAGTGATGATAAAAGGTATATTTATCAGTGGTTTTATTGGAAGTGTTGATAAATGTGTCTCAATCTATTTCCAAAACCCTTACCCGTCGTGAACCCTTCATAATATCTGAAGCTTTCCATGGAAGCCACCTTCTGTCAGGGTTACTCCTTTGTGAATTGAAGCTCAAATCAGGGCACAAACAATTCCAAGTCTCAAATCCAGATCTCAAATCTAAGAATCTAATGATTCAAGGGTTGAATGAATCCAAGGGTAAAACATAAGTCTTTCTCTTCATTCTCTCCAACAAAAGTCTTTCTCAACTTTCTCATAGGGAACATTGATGTAAAACATCAATGGTTCTAGTTGGGGTGGCAGATTTTTTGTAATTGTTAGTGTGGTGAGTTTTCCATTTTGGAGACTTGGCCATAGAGATCATCCATTTTGATGCTTGGAATTTTTAGAGTGTGAAACACCTATACTATGAGCCTTCCTAGTTTAACTCCTTGGATATATAATTGTCTCCTTCCTTCTCAATTTTAGCTTTGAATTAACGTTGGGGATTTTTGAGATAAAAAATTATTTATATTAAAGTGTGGGAGAATATTTCTTTATTTTCATTGGATAAATAGTGTAATTAAACATATGGTAGAAGTCTCATCCCATTTTACATCATCTACAAAATTTTGTTTTATCAATTTTTATGATAGTGGTTGGGTAGACTATGAGACTGCTTCCTGTCATATGAAACTGACTTTTTATTTTCATATTTGTGTAGTAAAGACTTTAAATGGGGAGGTATGTTTTATAGATCTGTTAATTTTGTGATTCCACTTAAACTTCTAAGTTATGTAAGGTTAGTCTACATAGAAAATGTGTCCCCATGGGAGTCTTTACATCTAGATATAAGAAAGTGTATATTGGATAGATTTTTCAAGGTTTGGTGTGTTCTTCTCCCTTGTTTGTTATATATCTTATTAATTTGTATAATTACTTTATGAAAATTTCTTTATGGACCTCCTCAAAATCACAAGGATGAGTCAATGTATATTGGATAGCCTCCCTAGAATCCTTCAGATTGGTAGATCTAGTGGGATGATATCCATATAATCCATGGGGTGGGTCAGTGTAGTGATATGACATCCCAAGAGTCTTGAGATGTTTTTAAATATTTCATATACAATTAATATTAAATAAATTAATTCCATAGGTTGTTATATCACATTTTCCAAAAAATATATAATGGAGGTTATCAAATTCTATATGTCAAGAATTATATTTAGTTATTCATCATTTAGGTTTACATGTATTTGTTCTACCATAAGGAATCTATGATTTTCATCCATGTATATGAAATAACTCTTTATTTATTAAAATATTTTACAAATACATTTTTAAATATTCTAATTGACTAGATGAGAGTATATTATTCTTATTTGTCATATTTTGGTTTATTATTACTCCTTAATTTCCTATATTATCTTTTGATTTGTTTATTGTATTTAAGAAAGACTTTATGTGTATCAAACAGTAGTTATTATTTCAATTTGTTTCTTGAAACTCATCTCCCTTCACTTTTATAGACAACTATCATTCTAATAATTTTCATCTCCCAAATAGTTGTTGCATTTTTTTCTTGAGACTCATTCCCTATATCTTTTGTGTTCTTGTACTAATCTAACCCATAGTCATTCCATGGATGACTACTGCTTAGAGTATTTCAAGAAACATTGGTTCATGTCCCCAAGAGATAGAGGATGTGTGTTAAAAAAATGAAATGGTAAATGTTCTAGATATTATGTGTTGATCATGATAGTTGTATAACATTCACCTGTGAATGAATTCATAGGATAAAACCTACGATAGTGGATTAATTATTTTCTTAAATTAAATTAATTGTTTTTTTCAAAGAACACTAAAATTATTTGAAACAATAAAATTTTAGGTTTCCCTTATTATAATTTTCTATAACTTCTACCAATGATAATGAATATCTTGGATAGATTTATTTATTTTTTATAAAAAAATTAATATTTTATAAAACCAATAGGAAAGATATGAACCATGAATGGATTTACCCTAATCATTTGAAAAAAGATTATAAAGATAGAATTAAATATTTAATCAAGTTTGCATGAGATAATACATCTGACCCTTATCAAATCATTTGTCCACGATTACATTGTAGTTATTCAATAAAACTAGTCTATAAGAGTTGGAAGAACATTTGATTGATCATAGAATAGATCAGAGATATAAATGTTGAACTTATCATGGGGAAAAACTGAACGTGGATATTGATTGAGATGATACTACAGTTTATGGATTATTTGATATAAATACTAGTGAAAATGATGATGAAAATATCTTCGAATAAATGAAAATGGAAATCAATTATGACCTTCAAGATTATCTTCAGTCGTTTGAGAAGTTATATAGTTGTGGCAAGAGACCATTATATACCAATTGTGCTAAATACATTAAATTCCCAGCTTTATTGACTTTATATAATTTGAATGCTGGTAGTGGATGGAGTAATACCATATTTATAGAACTACTGGGTCTCCTAAATGATATTCTACCAGAAGAAAATAAACTACCATGTTGAACATATGATGTTATACAAATTCTGAATTCAATATACATGATCTCTAAAAAATAAATGCTTATCCCAATGATTTCATATTGTTTCTCAAGGACCATGAATCACTCATAAAATTCCCTTAAGTGTGTTAGATATCGATACAAGAAAAATGAATCAAGTCCTTAGAAATTGGTATGGTACTTTCCTATCATTTTTCTATTTAGAAGAATATATGGATACCAGTGAACTGTAAGATAATTGACATGGCATATTGATAAAAAAATTAAATATGGGAACCTCTGTCATCTAGTATATTCTCCTCAGTGGAATAAAATTTATTATGAGTACGTGAATTCGGAAATGAGTTGTGAAACATTCTTCTTGCATTATAAATAAAAGGAATAATTCCTTTTACTGTATTGAATAATACTCAAAGTATATGGCCCATTAGGATTGTAAATTATAACTTGTAACCATGGTATTGCATGATGTGAAAAATACAATTTTTTGTCTCTGATTATATCTGTACAAAAGAAACATGATAATGATATTGATGTTTATTTGTATCCAGTGATCTATGATCTGAAATTGATGTGGTCTATAGGTGTCACAATGAATGATGCTCGTAGAACTGAATAATTCACATTGAGGGCCATATTTTCTATGATGATAAATGACTTCCCCTATTATGGAAATTTACTAGGCTATAACATTAAACGAATTTTACTGTGTCTCTTTTTTTGAAAAACACACATACTCAGTTCAGTTGAAACATTCCATGAATACTGTGTTTTTAGGTTATGAGATTTTTTACCTTGAAGACATAAATACTAATCCTAGAGGATAGCATTCAAATGGAATATCGAACAAGGTACAACACCATCTCTGGTAATGGGTGATAAAATTTACAATAAAGAAAAAGACATAAGAACTATTTTCTATAAACCATTATTGAAAAACCTTACAAAATATGGTTTGAAGAATATATCAATTTTCTTTGAATTGCCATATTGGAATTGATTATATGTCAGAATTTTTTTTGAATTTCATGAATGTAGAAAAAAAATGTATTTTATTGTGTTATTGGAACATTACTAAATGATCCTAGACAAATGAAGGATGCAATCAAGTCTAGGTTGAACATGATTGAAATAGGGGTAATGGAATAGTCACCTCCAATGAAGGGTAAAATGTGAACTTTTTTAAGCCATGTTGAGTCAATTATCTTTGATAAAAGACAATTCTCATTGAAATAAAGAAGAGTATAGGAATATTAGGTGGTCACTATGTTAACTTCTTGTGGAATAATTGGCACATGAGTTTTCTCTTCTCTTATGGCTTTCAACAATGAGAAAGGTTTTTTCACTAAAAACTTTTACTCAATATAAATTTTTCAAAGTTATAAAAATAAATTCAATGGAATTCATTATAAAATCGTTATATATGATTGTTTTGAGACTTTGGGACATGTAGAAATCAGCCACACCTCAATATAAATCATAGTGTGTCCGATATGACTCTAAGTGATTCTTTTTATTTAAAATTGATATGAATTTTACTGAAAAATACAACTAACATAATCAAAACCAAGAAGACTTATTTTGATTGTTCTGATAATTTAGGAAAATGATCTATAAGTCATTATTTACTTTTTTAATTAGTTTAATATCAATATGATACATGATGTTCCTGGTGTGACTCAATGTGTATGCTATAAGTTTAAAATATATATTTTAGTTCAAAAGGTGTCACTCAATGAAAACCAAGAAAACACACTTATATTTTTCTGATAATTTTGTATATAATTGCATTTGTCATTTATGACTTGTAGGAATCAATCTCACAAAAAATTGATATATGATGTGATCGGTACGAGTCAAAGTGCGTGATTCAATTTTAAAATGAAATTTTAATAAAAAAGACATGTGACATACTCAAACTGATAAAAGACATTATTATTGTTTTTATAATTTATTAAAATTTGCGATAAGTCATTTTAGTTTTGTATGAATCATCAACACCACAATCTGATGCATGGTGTGATCAGTATGACTCTAAGTGCATCTTTTTATTTAAAATTGACATTAAATTTAGTAAAATGGAAAATTGACCTACGTAAAAGTGAGAAAATAATTTTTTATTATTATTATACTTTACAAAAACAATCCATAAGTCATTTTTGATGAGTAGGATTAGTCGTACCACAATTCGATACATGATGTGCCCAGTATGACAAAACTTTTCTGTTATTAGTTTAAAATCGCCATTTTAGATCAAAAAGTGTCACTCATTAATAACTAATAAAACAAATTATTATTTTCTGGATAATTTAGTAAAATTATTCATAAGTTGTTTTTGATGTATAGGAATTTTGTTCACATTAAACTGATACCTGATGTGATCGGTGTGAGTCAAATATTTTGTTTCTAGTTTAAAATGACATTACGTAAAAATGACAAGTGACCTACTCAAAACTAATCAAATTCATTAGGATTGTTTGGATAATTTAGTACAATGATCCAAAAATCAATTGAGACATGTAAGAATCATCCTCACCTCAATATGATGCAAGGTGTGACTAGTATGTCTCTATGTATGTCTCTTTACTTAAAATTGAAATCAATTTTAGTAAAATGGACAACTAACAAAATAAAAACCAATAAAATGAATTCATATTGTATTTATAATTTACATAAACCATCCATAAGTCCTTTTTGACATGTATTAATCATCACCACCTAAATCTAATATATGATGTTCCTGATAAGACTCAAAATGTCCATTATCAGTTTGAAATCGACATTTTAGTTCAAAAAATGTCACTCCTTGAGAACCAATCAAACATGATAGTATTTTATTTATAAATTAATAAAATTATTCATAATTCATTTTTTATTTGTAGGAATCAGTTTCATGTTAAACTGATAAATGATGTGATGGTATGAGTCAAAGTGCATGTTTCTGTTTTAAAATGACATTTTAGTGAAAAAGACAAGTGGCACACTAAAAACTAAGAAAACAAATTCATATTATTTTAATACAATAAGGAAATAATACATAAGTTGTTTTAGATGTGTAGAAATCATCCTCACCTCATTTTGATGCACGGTGTGACCAATATGACTCAAAGTGCATCTTTTTATTTAAAATTGACATCAATTTTAGTAAAATGGACAACTGACCTACCCAAAACTAAGAAAACAAATTTGAATTGTTATGATACTTTATGGAAATTATCCATAAGTAATTATTGACATGTAGGAATTATATTCACCCCAATATGATATATGATGTGCCTGGTATGACTCAAAGTGTCTGTTATAAGTTTAAAATTTACATTTTAGTTCAAAAAGTTTCACTCACTAAAAAACAGATCAAATAAACTTGGATTTTTTTGATAATTTAGGAAAAATATTCATAAGTATTTTTTATGTTTAAGAATTAATTTTACATCAAACAGATACATGATGTGGTCGGCTTGAGTAAATTTGCATGTTTCCAATTTAAAATGACATTTTAGTAAAAAGACAAGTGACTTACTCAAAACTAAGAAAACGCATTGGGATTGTTTTGATACACTATGAAATTGATACATAGATCATTTGAGATGTTTAGGAATGATCCACACCTCAACACAATACACAACATTGCTAGAATGAAGCAATTTTTTGTTTAAAATTAACAATTTCAGTTAAATTATTTATTTATATTATTACAAACATAATAATTTTTTTTCTCATAGAGGTGATTTATTTTTCTCAATTAGGGGAGGTTTTTTTGGTCAGAGAATGGGAAGTGTTCATAATCTAAAGATAAATTAACATTGATGTTTTTTAATTTATGTAAAAATTTGTACTTATGTAATTTTATAAATAAATTTTTAAATTTCTATATTCTTTTTCCCATGGATTTGTGTTGTAAATTTCATTTAATTTAAATTCTACATTGGTAATTTATCTTTGTGATATATAGTGGTATTTACACTGTTGGGTTGTGATGTTATATCACATTTCACTACTATTGAAGTGTACTATTACTGCACACTATAGTATGCCCCTTTATCAGTGCTTTTAAAAGAACTGATAAATGGGTCCTTTATCAGTGATTTTGAAAGCACTGATAAATTTTTCCATTATTATCACTAAAAAGAGATAGAAAAGGGGATATTTATTGGTGTTAAATGAAAATTCTGATAAAAGACTGGGGATTTTAATCTCTCTTTGGTAGTCAGCGCTTCTCTAACACTGATAAAGGCCATTTTTTAGAGATGTTAAATTCCTATTTTTTGTAGTGATAGGAATATGAAATGGAATTTGTGGTAGTAATTTAATCATATAAAAGCATTCATTATAAGTAAATTCACATTTCCAAAACATACCAGGGAACTTCATCGAGGCTACACCTATGGGATAGGACAACCCACCATCCCTAGTCACATCTCATTCCTTATAGTGGAATGGGTTCACTACCACAACCATCTTAGCAGTCAATGTCCACTACCAAGATCATCTTAGTAGTATATTTTACATTCCAATTCCATATTAGAAAAAAAATTCCTTAACTAAAAATATTTCACTCCTCATTACATTCATGTTTATCCCAAGAGATATAAGTAATTATCCAATAAATTTGAGGGAGATATAGTTCCCACCCATCTCATAATAAAATCATATATAATTGTGCCATGAGATAATAAAACTCTCATCATATCATAACCCATAAAAAGAGATGGTTTTCATGAACATAATATCATAACCCAAGAAATTAAATGGTAATCAAAAATATTTCATCATGTCATAACCTATAAAAAGAGACTGGTTTTATAATGATTGAATAACCTATCAAATGAAGCTTGTTTCATAAAAATTTTATTATGGTATGACCATGTTAAACAAATAGTTTTCACAAAAAAAATAATTGGATTAATGAAAAATAATTCAAATATATTATAATAATGGTTTACTTGTACCATATACTAGGTAAATCATAAACTATATCAAAGGATATCATCTTAGTTAGAGAATGATTTTTCAATATCACTCAGTGCATTTCTTATTGGAAATAACCTTTCATTGAAAATAAATTTTTAAAACATAAAATATTTTGAAAATCCATTTCTTTGAAAACAACATTTAAAATGTATGAAATAAGATTTAAAAATCATTTAAAACATTTCTTGATGAATATATCCTTTTAACTTTGAAAAAATATTTTTAGAACATAAAGCATTTTTTGAAAACCGTTTCCATTGAACATGTCATATTAAACATATAAAAAAATATTTGAGATAATTTAAATCATTTTGTTTGAAAATAATATTTTTAAAACATATAAATTAATATTTTTTAAATCATTTAAAACACTTTTTGAATGTAAAACATTTTTGAAACTCTTTTTATTTGAAAATCTATTTGAAAACTTATAAAAGAAGATTTCAAATAACAGAAATCATTTTCATTGAAAAAAAACCATTTCAAAAAAAGAAAAGTAATATTTGAAAATAATTTATAACTATTTTTAAGATAAAACATTGTTG
Source organism: Viscum album (assembly GCA_963277665.1). NCBI lineage: Eukaryota > Viridiplantae > Streptophyta > Magnoliopsida > Santalales > Viscaceae > Viscum > Viscum album. Next base: position 1,944,083,902 of record OY728125.1, read on the forward strand.
AAAACATTTTTCTTTGAAAACATATAAAGGAATCTTTGAAAATTATTTTAAACACTTCTTGAACATTAATCTTTTTCCAAATCATTTTATTTAAAACCATTTTAAAAACAATAAATGTACAATATAGTAAGAAAAAATATTTTTAAAAATGGTAATGTTTTGTAAAATATAAAATGAAGCTTCAATGAAATGAAGTTCATGAAGTAAAATAAATTCATTCATGCTGAACATTCCTTCTACACTATAAAAAGTTTAGAAAAGTGCCTCGATCGGAAAACGAAAAGAAGATTCCATTTTAAAAATTGTTTTGTTAAAAAGGGTAAAACATGGGTAAAATTTTATTTTAATGATAATGGGATAATATTATATAATTATTTGAAAACATTTTTTGAAAACTTGTTTTTGGGAGAACACAAATTTTTGACTAAAAAGATAAATAAAGTCAGCTTTTCTTAAAAACATTTTCTCAATTATCTTATGTAATGAAAAGTATAAAATTTTAACCATTACTTGTATATTAAATGGATAAAAAAAATTTAATAAAATTAATGATAATTGATGATATAATAATCAAAATATTTCATGAGTTGTATCATAATTATAAGCAGTCTCAATAAAAATTGGATTGTAGCAATAAACTTTTACCATTTTGGAAACCTTGAATCGAAATACCCATGAAAGAATAATAGTGAATGATGATTAAAATATCAGGAAAATAATGAGATTTATGATATTAAATTTCAAATGTTATTATTTAAACCTCTAAAAATAATATATGTTAACAAAATTACATGTGTCTCAAAGAAAGAAAATTGAGAAAATATTACACTACTAATTTGGTAACTTTTGAACCATAAACCCCATGAAATTGAGATAATAAAATGGATAAGTAGATACCCATAAATTTAAGGAGAATAATAGTATAATTAATTACTATTAATTATATAATCAAAACAAAAGAAACTAGTGGTGAATAAGGAATATATCTCACGGATATAAAAATGTGAGATAAAATTCCCTTACCTTAAGACTTGAATTTGTTCATATAAATTAAAACCTCCTATAAAATAAATATAATTTTATTATAAATCTATCATATAAAAATATTCTTATATTGCATCCCATGTATTATTTTATTATGAATTTACATTACCCAATTATTAAAAATTTCATGTTAATATTACGTTTTGGGAAATAACGGCTTTGCTTTTCATATATATTTTGGATTTTTATTCTTGATCCTATTACTTGGATCATGATTTAATTATTAAAATAATTTAAAAAATTATATAAATATTATATATATTCGGTATATAATTATTTATAATAATATATATAATATATAAATATGAAATGAAATACACCGTTCATTGAGATGGTAGGTCGTACGTACGCATGAACTGTGTTTTCATTTTCTTATCATATTTTTATAGAAGGATAAGTAAATGATATGAAATTATATATATTATCTATATAGTATCATTAATATTTAATTTATTTCACATGTTTTTATTAAAATCATCCTTAATACATTCCATGTAAAGCGTGAATGAATCATATCGCTTTGAGGAGGTGGTAGTCGATACGTCCATAAACAAAATTATCATTTCCAACAAAATCGAAAGTGTGAAGTTATTTTTTATATAATAATTAAATAATAATAAATACATCATATATATCATATATATCATATAAAAACAATAATTACATCATTATTCCCAACCCTGAAAGGTGGTAATGAAAGAGTGAACGACATCAGTTCACAAGTCGGTAGCCTGTCGTATTCACAAACGATGATTCTACATTCTATTCGATGGAAGTGTATGGTGTTGTATATCATACTCATAAAATAATAACATATAAATATATTTAGGATAATTAGTTTTTTATATAAAAAATTAATAATAATAATTTAATGGGTGAATAGATAAATTAATCAAATGTTCTTGTTGATCAACAATACCTCTTTTTCAGATAACTCCTTTTTTTTGCACCAGAGGATTTCCTTAATTTCATTCCTATAAAAGTGAGGATTTTATCACGGGAGGAGGTATTTTGGGAGTATATTTTTTCATGCTTTTTTATGAGACAAAGGGATAGAGTGGTGTAAATAAGTTAGGGGGTGAGTTCCCTTTTACAGTGGAAGAGGAGTGGTATTCTTGTAAAAACAAAAAGGTAAACACTATTGAGCGGTCTCCCTTACATCATGTGTCTCCAATAATGGTAAATTTTTTATCCAAGAGTGAAATTGTAAAAATATTTCCATAAAATGGATATTTATCATGTTTCTAGGTTATTACACCTCTTAAGATAAGTTTAACAATAAAGTAAACTCTTCTTTACATTAATCGTTGTAATTAATTTTACTTACTTTCACTAATATTTTTGGTCAAAAACTATTTTGAACATACTAGAAATTTTAATTTATGCTGATTAAAAAAATATATAGTCCGATTTCCCAAATCATAAACATGGAATTTGTTGAAATTAATATCAAATTAATCCCACATATGGGATGAGTCAATAGGTTTCTAAAGTGAAAATACTGAAATGTTTGAAATATTTTTATATCCAATATTAATATTAAATTGATTATAGTTACCTACATTGTATTAATATAGGTATAATTGACATAAATATAAATTTAAAAAAAATAAACATATAATTTAACTATATAAAAAAATTAGAATAAATGTCCTTCTTCAATTAAAATTAAGTATTATTCACTATTCAACAAAAATATTGAAATACTCAGAAAAATAAAAAAAGACACCCAAAGTAAATTTTGATATTAATAATTCAAAAATTAGGTTTATATTTTCAAAAAAAATTATAAATGTGAATAAAAATAGTTTCAAAACAAGCCTTCCATTAAAAGGCTGTAATACTACCTCTTAGAAAAATATATCTTTTATAACTAAAACTGGATTTTTTTCTTATTTTATGCTTATAAAAAATATTAGATGATTTAAAAAATGGTTTAATTTATAATATATATATTATATTAATATCTCTCATTAGTATTGATAAATTTAATTTATTAAGATAATACACCATTATAGGCTTTTTTTCATAAAATCACTTATTTTACATTCAATCAGTTTTTATTTTCATTTATAATTAATTGATAGCCAAATAATTCATTCTATAAACATGTTTAAACCATAATATAATTAATATCTTCCATTTAAATCTCTAGTTGATAACTATATTTTAATAATATTATTAATGGTATATAGTAGTTTGGTAAAACTCGGCCTTGCATGTAACGCAAGTTATCAAATGAACTCTGAATTATGTTTAACAAAATCCAACCATAGTGTTGTGTATACTAAAATATAATATATGTTTTTTGTGTAGTTAAATATTAAATTAATTTTTCATATTAATAAATAATTAGACAACGTAGCGTGTAATGAAATCCATCAGATAAATTTATTTTTTTCTAAAAAAATCGTAAAAAAATCAAGAGGTTACATTCTACCCGCCTTAAAATGAATTTTTTCATTTGAAATATATTGGGTTACCAAAATTTTAATACTATTTATTTATTTTCATAGAAACCCAAATCTTATACTATAACTTTTTTATAGAGGGAAATTTCAAAACTAATAATTACCCAAAGTAACTCATAACTAGGTTTTAATATAGGAGAACATAGGTGGAAAGTGAAAACATGGACATGGAAAACAAATATAACTATCAAGTTATAAAAAATATTAACAGATAACATGGTTGGGGAAAGTTAGTGATCAAAAATTCATAACCCAAATAGGCTGGAAAATGGTCAATCTTTTCATAAAAATGATGATCACGGGAAAACATTTTATTTCAAGACCATTTTATTAAATTTGATGATTTTTCATGAGAAGATATACTTATATGATTTCAACACAATATCAACATTTTTCACCAAGATCAATTTCCACTTCATCTCTTATTCCAAGAAAATAAGATAAATTTTTAATTCTGAAAACATTATCATATCATGAGATCCATAAATATAATGATTTCTCATTTGATCTATCTTTATCACTACAAAATAGTTAGAACAAGTTGTCTAATATGAATTAATCCTTATATGGTGAGATAATACTTTAATCTCTAAAAACTCGTCTAAAGCTTAACATAAACCATTATATAAATAGTTAACTTGATAACACTTCCAAAAGATGAAACTCCAAATATTTGGAAATAAGGTCACTAAATTTATCAAAATCATCTTAACATGGATACCATATACATAGTAATGTAGCTCTGATTTTCCACATATAAAACTTGTGAATACCTCCAATGTGTATTCACCTGAAAAATGGTAATAACCTGAATTACCATAAATTATTTTTTAAAACATGTAATTTTACTTATTCCAAATTTTATTATATATATCACTTAAAAACAAAGGCATTGTATACATCATCAATTATAGCATAAATGACCTCGTAAAAAATCATTTATTAGTTCCAAAGTAATCTATACCATCCAATTTACTTTATCCAAAAATCATTATTTTAACATCAAGAACATATTAACGGTTATCATTCTAATAAGCATGTGTTTCCCATGAATGTCATATTTCCTTTAAATATTTTTTATAGTCCTTTATAACTATTAAACATATTTATGTAAATCCAAATAAATAAATATAAACTTAACAATCATTATATATTTCACAATTAATCTAACATAATTCCGGAATCAAAAGACAAAAATAGTTATATTATTTTAATTCACCCTTAATCGATTAACAAGGCTACCTCATTCAATTACTTAATACTTATTTCCTTTCACATTTCACATGTAGACTCATCATCATTACATATATAACCATTACTTATACCACCATGATTATTCTCTTCATGATATTTTCCACTCAAGACATATATTTTCATAACTCGCATCCATACCACATTTACTGCATTTAACCATTGATAATATCTTAGGTATTCCATTATTATCACTCATTACATAAAACAAACTTTTCATTTTTTCCTTTACAGTTACGTATTCTTTTTCCTTTTTATCTACAGTCAAAACATCATTATATACCTCAGATAAATTCACTTTAGGTATTCTTTAAAAATTATCAAAAAAATAAAACTAAATCATTTTTGTGACATGGTCTTCATTGCCTGAACTCTCAATGAACTCCTTCCTTCTCATCTTTTATGAGTCCAGGAGATAGTTAAGGTACACATTGTTAATTAGGTTCCATGAAATTTTATTAGCCATGATCACCACATACTTTACTCCATTCATCATCCCAATTGATTTCTCATCAGAAAATTGTCTTTTACATTCAATGTTACCACAGTTCCTACGGGTTCCCATCATTTACTAAAACTAGAAATCATAGTGTGATAATAACTTATCATAATGAGAAACCACATAATAATGAAAAATCACTTATCGGATATCTAAATTTTGAAACCTTATTTAATCAATGATACATCAGTTTTATCCTTGGTCATTCATAGCCATATTCTATTTAAATCACCCATTATGATTTATGAAGTCCTTCTGAATTTCCAAATCATATCCCCTAGGACTGTTAAACAAAGTGTGAAACAAGGACTATTGTCTTACCCCAAATCTCGGTTGTGACTAGTTCAATATAGCATTTCCATGGTTGTTACCCCTATATACATTTGTCTTAGATCCACATCCCCTTGTAGTAACCAAATAGAGATGTATTTCTGAGAAACCAATTTCATTATCCTTTACCTAAATTCCAGTACATTTTCCAAAAATGTGACACATCCTTAGACACATCCTTAGAAACATACCTAGACATATCTTTATAAATATCTATAGGTATGTCACTAAAGTTTTATCATCATAGTTTCCAAATGATAACTAAACCAGTCTTTTGATAGCAACTATAGAGACCCAGGCTTCATATACATGGATATTACTTCATTTCAGATGAATATTCATCACATTAAAAAAGTAAATTATGGAGTATTATATTAGTTTAGTGTATTTGGAAACTTAAAATATAATATTATAACTTGGTGAAAGATATTCAATGTTTTCCATAAACATAATCCTCTTTAGGAATATTACTCAAAACATTTATTGCTAACTTGGGGAAAGGAAACATAAGAAAGGGTGAGCTCAAATTCTTAGTAAGGGTAAACAGGTCAGAAATGTATTCATAATAATCAGCATAAGTGTAATATAATAGGATCATAACATTATAAGATCTTACCCTAAAAATAAAAAAATCATAATCAGGATTCAGGGAATAAATATTGGTAGTTTTTAAGAAATAAATAATAATTAAATCGAGAGTGTAATCCATGAACACATAACATAGGAATAAGACAAGTAATTTTTTGAAGACAAATAATTATATAAAATCATTCTCTCTAAGTCAAGTCTAATTGTCAAAAACATTCAGTGAACTTAATGTGGGGTACACCTACTCGGTGGGAAACACTATCATCCCTAATCATAGAGTTTTCTATATATTATAATGGGTTTACTCCCCAAACAATGTTAGTAGTCATATTTCACTCCCAAGGTCATATTGGTAGTCAAGGATCATGCTCAATACCATCTTAATAGAAAAAGTCCTTTGTGGAACCAAGATCACTCCCCATTATACTAATTTTTATATCAGAAGACATAAATCCTTACCCAATTCATTTGAGGGAGATATTATTCCCACCCATCTCATAAATAAATCATACATTTTTGTGCCACAAGATAATAGAACATTCATCATATAATGACCCATAAAATATATGGGTTTCATAAAAATCATATCATGACAAATGAAATGAAATTGGTATCATAAAAATTTCATCACATCATAACATATTAAAAATAGATTGGTTTCATAATTATAGAATAACCCCTAACAGGAATCAGTTTCTATAAGAATTTTATCATGGTATAACCCATAAAAGATAAATGGGATTTATAAAAAATCATAATAATAATAAACCATTAAAAGAAAGAATAAGAATGGTTTCCATGGATCAAATCCTTAGTAAATAATAAAATATTTAAAAGGATATCATCTTAAATTAATAATTATTTTGAAGTATCACTGGATGCATTTTTTAAAGGAAATAAGCTTTCTTTTGAAATAAATTTTTAAAACATAAAACATTATCAAAATTATTTTATTTGGGAACAACTTTGAAAACTTATGAGTTACTCTTTAAACATAATTTAAAACATTTATTTAGTAAAATATTATTTTCTCTTTAAAAAACTCTATTTATAATATTAAACCTTTTTTAAAACCTTTTTTTTAATATATATGGGAAAACATATATAAGAATATTTTAAATCCTTGAAATCCTTTTCTTGGAAAGTAAACTTTTGAAAACATAAACAGAATATTATAAAATCATTTAAAACACTTTTTGATTGTAAATAATTTTTAAAAACCTTTTTCTTTGAAAATATCTTTTAAAACTTCTAAAAGAAGCTATGAAATAATTGAAAACATTTTCATTGAAAATATCCTTTTGAAAACGTATAAAAGATTATTTGAAAATAATTTAAAATGTTTTCAAATATAAAAAAAATTATAAACTTTTTCTTTTAAAATATCTTTCAAAACATATAAATAAATCTTTAAAAATCATATAAAACGCTTCTTGAGTATAAAAAAATTTTGAATTTTTTTTTCTTTTAAAACAACTTTAAAAACAATGAATATTTCAAATTTTAGGAAAAATATTAGTAAAATATTTAATCATGTAAAAATAAAAAGGAATATTGAAATAAATTATAGTTATTATGGAAAATAAATCAATTCTTTCTGAACATTATTTTCTTGTAGTAAAAATATTACAAAAGTTCCTCTATCAGAAAAAGACAATAATATTCCTTTTTGAAAACCATTTTGGTAAAAAAGGTAAAATGTGGGTAAATTTTTTTTAATATCATAGTATAATAGTATAAAATTATTTTAATTAATTTTTAGAAAAAATGGTTTTTTGAGAACACATATTTTTGACCAAAATAGAAATAAAGTCATATTTTCAAAAATAAATTTCCTTAATAATATTAATTGCCAATGATTTTAAAAATCATACCATTACCTTGATATAGAATGCATAACCCAAGGAGAATAAAATTCATGAGAATTATTATGATAGGGATCATAATATCTCATAAATAGAATCATAATCATAATCCTCCAAAAAGAGAATGATCTTTGAAATCTGTAATTTTAATACCCCCAAGTGTTTATAAAATTTTAAATAACATTCAAGACCCTTAAAAAATTCCATGCTATATCAACACCTTTTGTTATTCACTGCATTATATATCTTAATATTAGATATAAAATTATTATTGATCAAATTTTAAATTAGATTATGGTTTTTTAATGGTTTATAGGATATACTTTATTTATCTAGGGGATATCACATGTATGTAAAGTACCTATTTTGTTCAAGGGAAAGAGTTTTGTGGACCCATGTACACATGTTTGACATGTCATGCTATATAATTATAAAAAACATTTATATAATAAAAATTGATTTATATATGAGAAACATAAAATACATAACCTAATAGGAAATCTTACTGTCAAATATATCATGATAGGTTGAAATTAAATGAGATGGATGGAAGATTAATGGAATATTTTTAGTGTAGCATCATTCTAGTGTTAGCATTGATAAAGTATGAGGACCATGTGTTCATCAGAGCATCATTTTAGTGTCATATTTTATATAAGTATGAAATTGATACATGTAATATACTTTATATTATGGGTAGTTACATTTAAAAAATTATATTTGTATAATTTTTGATAAGTGCTATGGATTGGAAGTTTGGTTTATATTATAAATAATTTATATAAAAAATTGGTTATTGTTTTTTGATAAGGCTGGGACACATAGAAAATTTTCATTGGTCCTTTAGGATTTATTTATCACTTGTGTCATCCATTGGTGGAAATAAATATACACCTTCACTATAAGTTGATCTCGCCCTTTAAGAGAAGAATACTTCTATATATTATGATAATAATATCTCTTAGTTTCCATATTCTCCTGGTAATATTCATTTATTTGTCTTCTGTTATCATCATTTTGGTTTTATAACCTTCAATATGGTTATAACTCCTCTGTGGATGTATTTCTTTCATAATAATCCCACATTAAATGATATATCTATATTTCCATCCTTATCTCACACTACAGTAATTTTATATCCCTTATTATGATACAAAAGATAAAACGAATCAAACTTCTATCACCCCTGACATTTCAAATCACAGGTGATGATATTTTTATATCTATAGTCACATTCCACTAAAAATATAATTTTGAACTAAACCATAAAATATGATATGTCATACTAGAGTGACATTGTGATTCTCTGTTTTAAATACCTATGAAAATGGATTACCAAATATAATGTTATCACATATCATTATGTGTGATTGTTCAATCCAAAACTATGATCCTCTAATTTATGCCTTTAATATATTATAAAAAATGGAATATATTTATCATTTCCTTATATATAAAAATCTGAGTCTCACACACATATTATTACATGATTTTTATCATGAAAACCCATAAATCAAGAAGTTTACTTTCTTTACAAGATTTGATACATAATAATTCCACTTAAAAATAAACTAAATAATATTTATTTTGATATATATAATTTAATTATAAATATCATTGAACTTTTATTACTATATAGGATACACTAAGAACATTCATAATAGTAATGGGTGATCTAATTATCCGAGTAAAGGGAACAAACATAGTAATAATGTAAAATATATGAGTGAATAGGCATAATATAATGTAATAGAAGAGGAGGATCATGTATAATCACATGTAATATTGGAATAAGTGATATGATATAATAATATCATGGAATCATAATAGTGTGTTGACAACATAAAACATGACATCATATGCATAAGTCAAGGCTCACTTCCAAGGCAATATAACATAATGTGTTGGGAATATTTCCCATGAAACATACATAATATATCATGAGATAAATATATTTCATAATTCATTTGAGGTTATATAATCTCAATCCCTCAAATAAAATATTAATATGTACATTCGTATGTGTTCCACATTTGAAATCATACACAAAGCATAAGGAACCCCATGAGAAGGAAATGAGTTACAGAATCATGTCTTAAAGAATAACCAAATGATATGTTATAATAATTCCTAATAAAATAATGGTTTGAAGATTTCAAGATTTTTATATTAGAATAAATAATTATATGTCATGAGGATTTATCTCAGTAGATAAAAATACCATGAGAAAAGGGTGAAGATGTAGGCATGGTAATAATCAACTTAAATGATGTTTTATGAATTGAGAAAAGAACTTTTAATAGAAATAAGTAAATAGGGTTTTATTTAAAACAATAAATTTAATATAATACATTTACATAAACTAATTATTATTTCTATAAATCATAAAATATTAAAAAAATTAAAATATTGGTATATGAAAAGAAACAAGAAATATAAAAAGTTATCTTTAATAGGGTTTTCTTTAAAGAAATCATTAGGAAGGGAACTTGAAAAACATAACTATTTATAGAAAAGAAAGGAAATATAACATGGTATATATATATATATGGAAAATATATATATAATACATAATAATTTCATACTAAAAATAGATATTTAGAAGAAAATATATAGAAAGAACAACTCAAAAGAAAAGTTGGTGGTTTGGGAGTTCTCTTACCTCATGTCTCATCTCTCTTGGTATGTGTGTCTAACCTATTGAATAATAAAATTAAGTTTTATAAATAATTGGCTATAAATTTTTTTCATTAATATTTTTTTTTTATTAATATTTTATATTAATTTATAATCATTTTATTAGGATATTATATTCATGTTCACCAACTTAGGGAATTTTATTTCATGGTTCTAAGGATGCATAAGTTTGTTGATAATGATGTAAGTTCTCATTAAATGTGTCCATAACTCTAAAAATGGGAAGATTTAATTTTAAATCCATTATATAAGTTAAAATGGTTCCAAATATCTATATTTTTTTGATGTTTATAGGGTCTATTGAGTATAAATGTTATTATTTAATGGTGGTTCATTTTAGTTGTTTTACCAACCAATATGAACTTAATTTATTTTATTTTATTTTATGGTTATTTTCCCATTAAAAATATTAATAAGATTATAATATCATTATTAATTACATATTTAACCATAAAATGGTTTAATATAACCATCTATGAAAGAAATAATATTTGTTTTATAACATCATTCATATGGTGGTTAAAACCAGCCATGATGGGATGAGTTTCACAAAAAACAATTAAAATATATTTTATAAATTATATAATTATATAATTCATATTAAAGTTGTGATATATTTTTAATTATATGATTAAATTGTTATTTATGATAATTATAATGTTCATATGGAAGAAATAAGGAAATGAAATTGAAAGGTGCAAGAAATAGAAAACATACTTTAACCCTTTGATGTGGCTCCTTCATACTACACCTTAAGCCTTATTAGATATCTTTTTGGCAAGACAAAATACTTTTTGGAGCGTATATAAGAGTGTCAGAGAGGTATTTTACAAGATTTTGGGAAAGAAATGGTGTTTTGAAAGTAAAGGCAAATGGGTAGAGGAGGATGATATTTATAATGTGGGATGAGTGTTTTAGAATAAAATATTAGAATAAATTATTATATCTTTAAATAGTGATTAAACATGTGATATAATTTAAAGAATATTTTGATTTAACAATAAATGTGATATTAAAATATTTATACAACTTCTATAAATCTTAAAAATTTATTTATATAAATTTATCATTCTATATTAGTACACAACCTAATCCATTATTTTATGCTTCACTAAATATCAAAAATCCTTACCTGGATGAGGGTAGTGTGATTAAATGTTCCGTGATTAGCATCTTCTTCAACTCATTGAATATTTCTTCCTATTGATCAATACATAAATAATTTTCTTCATTTTATGTTATCTTTATTACTAGGTTTTAAAAAAATGATAAGTTCTTAAAAAATCATCTATATTACCAAACCAATTGAATTAAACTATGTAAATTTATTTCAGATGCTACTCAGAGTCATTACTCGATCAAACTTTCTTTGATAGATATATATATATATTTCTTTTCTTGTTATAACATAGACTAATATGGATATATTCTACATGTAAATTCAGATTTACAATATTTTCCATATAAAATCTCTTTTATAAAGTATTTGTAATAGTAAAAAAATAATCATTGTTATAGTACATTATTTTTTTGAAATATTTGTATATCAATAATAAATATCACCATAAATTTATCAATGTAATCTCTAAATAAAATATTCATTAAGTCCATGAAAATTGATTGGTAATTTATGATTATTAATGGAATCACTATAAACTCATAGTTTTCATACACTTTATGAAAGTCATCCTTGGGAATATCCTCATTCTTCACCTTCAAATGATGATATCCCAGCTAAAGATCCACTTTAATGAAACACAGAACTCCTCTTAGTTGATTAAATAAGTCATATATCTATGGAAAGGGATGCTTATTGTTTATTTTGAACTTATTGAAATAATGATAATCAATATATAAATTCATTAACCTATCCATCCTAAAAATGAGGACTAGTTCACCCCATGGTGAAGAACATGTTTATATGAAACCCTTTTCTAGATTCTCTTACAGTTTATTATTCAGATATTTTAATTCAATGGGTGTTCTTCTATAGGGAAACTTGAGTATGGTCAAATATCGAAGTACAAGTTTAATTCAAAACTGAACCTCTAGGTTAGTAGGAATACCAAAAAAGTATTTGGTTAATACATCAGCATATTCCATTACAATAGGAATGTCTTTAAGGATGATCCTCTCCTTTGTTTCAATAATATTATATAAATATAATTTCGCACAAGGAAATAATATCAATACATTATAAGGAGTTAGAAATGAATATTAATCATTATCCTTTCACTTTCATAGAATATAAAAATTATTTGGGATATTTAATGTGATTTCCCACTCCCAACAATCGCTATTTTTTATATATGATGAAAAAAATCCATGCCCAGTATATAATTGAATTCCACTAAAGGGAGTATAAAAAGGGTTTTAGGGATATTATGCCCATAATTTTTTATAATGGATGATTTATAATTGAGATGAAATAAGTTTACTACCTATTTATTCCATTGATAACTCAACGTCTATGTCTTGATGTAGTGTTTGAATATTTCTACTAAACATACTTGATATAAATTAATTAGTAAGAATATAATTATATAGAGAATTAAGGTTAATTAATGTTTATTATTCATACCTTTAACAATTTTATTTTGGTTCTACTCATTGAAAAAATCATGAAAAATGTGTTAGGTATGAGAATAATAAAATTAATAATCATATAAAAGGTAAAATTGTGAACTGGGAAGGAATAACTACTCAATGAAATGTTTATCCTGAAAAAAGAGTTTATAAATTTTAATATAGGTTATTCATGTTTTATTTCTTATTAGGTTATATAAAATAATCCCCAATAGAACTAGACCTTCCACTAAAACCAAATATAGCATACATAATCTCATACACATATTATTACATGATTTCTAATATAAAAAGTCATAAAAATTATAAAATATAGAGTTCTTGTGTGTCTGGGAGATTAGATTCATAATATGTTAACTTAAAAAATAAAATACCTTATCTTTATTTTAATCTCCATAATTTGATCCTAAATACCATTGAACATTTATTACTGCATAGGGTGCCTTGGGGACATACATAAAGGAAAATAATGAGATAATAAGCACTGTAAAAGAATTCACAATATAATGAAGTAAAACATATAAGTCAATAGGTATAACATAATGGCATTTAAGGGGAGGATAATATATAATAACTAGGAAGAATTGAATAAATTAGATATATCACAATATCATGGAATCCTAAAAATGTGAAAAATACATAAAACATGACATCATAAGAATAAGTCAAGGATCACTCCTAAGACAATATAACATAGTGTGTTAGTCTTATTCCACATTCACTACACATAGTATATTTTCTAACCAATGTGATCTAAGATGAGGCTGATAATTTTTTTATTTTCAATCTATTTTGGATTTATTATGGTGTTTTAAGGTTAAAGGATATGGTTTTAAACGAAATAGGGTTTTAGTAGGGGAATTGAAGTAGTATGTATAATGGAATTATTTTCAAGTGTTTGATAAATTTGTCAATAAAAAATATCAGAGGAATATCAATAGTTTATTGAAGGAATAACAAAATATCATTATATATAAATAGTGTTATTTTTTCACTATTGGAATTGGGAATCACATACTATAGAAGTAGGGCATTGTACTGGTGTTGCACACTTGATGAAAATCAGAGCTTATGGATCCATGCGAAGGTGGTTCATTCAAGGGGTTTTCATGTCAGCTGACCACACTCAAGAATAACCGAATGAACAACATGTCATGAAATTCAGATCTTGGGATGAGGTAATCTTAGTTATTTTTCTAAAAAAACATGTATAATACTCTCATTTTTGATTGATGAAAATTATGAAAATAATTGAAAATGTTCCCGGAGCTTAAATAATATATGGGGAAAGGAATTTTCTGAATTCAATAGGGTGAAAACATTTAGGTTAATCCTTCTAGGTAAATCAATCTTGAAAAAGTTGTCTGGGTGAAGCCATCCAAACTGGTTTGAGTCATCCAGATGGATCCATTAAGAGTAATTCATCTATGTGAAGGAATTATAGCAAAGTCACCTATGAAAAGGGATATGTGTAAAGGAATATAATTTAAATGGACCTAGGAAAACAATTTTGAGTGAAGGGACATGAGATAACTACTTCGGTGAATCCAGGTAATTGAGTATGGTAGATATGTTTAAAGCTAAGGACTTGAGTAAGGTAGACCTGAGTAAATTTATGGATTTTGGTAAAGTAGACATTGGTGAATCTAGTGACTGAGATTATGGATACTTGGGAGAATATACATATCTCATTGAATTTTATGAGATAAATTAGATGATCATAATAATAAATTCATGATGTTATCATCAAGAATCATTTATATTGATTGAAATCCATCCTAAGATTTATAAAACTAAGGAAGACATCATCCAAGATAGGTCACATAGAGGAGTGGACATAAGTGATATGAGAAAGTAAATACACTATACAGGAATTCATTGTAAAGGTAGGGAACTTGGAATGGATTGACCCTCGTTAAAAACATGTAATATAAAAAACTAGTAAAGAATAGTGGATTTTTGTAAAACTAACACATCATCATCATACAGTCCTTAGATAATCCTTTTGTGCTAAACTAATTAAGAATCACTATGTTTTGTTTTAAAATTATGGAATTTATATTATTTTTGGAAGTTTGATTGAGTTATTCAGTTTTAATGTATTCCGACCAACATGGGGACATGATCCTAAATAATAGAAGTAAAATTTGACACCCTGATTCACCATGCCCCTCTAAGGATGTCTTGGGTTGCAACAATATATCATGAGATGAAAACATTAACCAATGAATTAAGGGTGTAAAATTTATTTCCCAAATTTCACATCATAATGTGTACATAAATATTTGTTCCACATAAGGAAATAATACATGAAACATAAAAAATCATTAGAATATAATAAGTTACATAATAATTTCTTAAAACATAACCAAATAATATTTTATAATGATTCTAAATAAAATAATGGATTAAGAAT
Source organism: Viscum album (assembly GCA_963277665.1). Lineage (NCBI taxonomy): Eukaryota > Viridiplantae > Streptophyta > Magnoliopsida > Santalales > Viscaceae > Viscum > Viscum album. The sequence goes on from OY728125.1 coordinate 1,944,099,649, forward strand.
TTTTAGACATTCATATCAGAATATAGAAATATATATCATGAGGAAATATCTCAATTAAATAAAATATCATGAGAAATGGATAAAGAAGTTGGTGTGGTAATGAACCCCATAAATTATTTTTGAAGAATTGAAAAAAGATCATTTGAAGTAAATAAGTGTATATGAATTTATTTAATTCATGAAATGAACTAGAATAAATTTAATTTAAATAATAATTATTTTTATAAATTATATAATATTAAAACCTTTAAAATGGTGATATATGAAAAAAATGTGAAACTGAAAAGTTCCCCTTAATAGGGTTCACTTTAAAGAAGTGATTGGAGGGGAACTAGAAATACAATCAAATCCTCTAAAAAATAAAGGAAATATAAATAAGATATATATATATATATAATAAAAATATATAATATATATAATATATAAATTTGAATAAGAGAGAGATATGTATAAATAAATCCTAACTCAAAATAAAAGAGGGTGGTTTTGTAATTCCCTTACCTCGGGTCCCAACCCACTTAGTATGTGCGTATAACCTCCTAAATAATAAAATTAAATTCATTAAATAATTTATTTGGAACATTTCTCATTTATATTTTATTTTATTATTATTTTATAGTTTTTATAACTATTTTGTTACAACATTGTTTTTATGTTCACCATCATGAAGATATTTGTTTCATGGTTATAAGGTCATTATGGTTCACTGATAATGATGAAATTTCTTGTAAAATTACTCCATACCTCCGTAAGTGTGATTATATGATGTTCATTCCATTAAAAAAATTTAAATGGTTCCAAATATCCATAAATTTCCAACATATGCATGGTTTATTGAGTATAAATTTTATCATTTAATGATTTGTTCATTTATGCAGTTTTATCAACCATTGTGAACCTAATTTATTTTATTTAGTTTCATGGTTATTTAACTATTAAAAAATATGATTAATATTATAATATAATTATCGTAGTTCATATTTAACAATATAATTATTTATTTTAACCATACATGAAAGTGGAAGTAGTTATTTTTTTACCACCATCCATATAAGTGATTAAAATTGACCATGATGGGACGAGTGTAATAAAAAACAATAAAAATTTATTATATGAATTATATGATGATATAATTCATATTAAAGAAGAATTATATTGTAAACTATATGATTAAAGTCATTTTTTATAATTATAAATAGGATGTATAAGGAATGGGTAAAATAAATTGAAAGGCGTAAGAAATTTAAAATTTTCATTATCACTACGATGTTTCTCCTTTACAATACACCTTAAGACTTATTATATTGGCCTTTTAGTGATAATATAATTTTTTAGACATGGTTTTTAGATTCGGGGAGGTATGTAGGTCAATTTTTGGTTAGTAAAGGTGTTTTTAAAGTGACGAAAAATGGGTGGATGGGTGGCATTTATAAGGGTATGAGAGTGGTGTTTTAGAATAAAATGTCACATCTTCAATTAGTGTTCAAATTTTTGATTCATTAGTAAGGGTATTGTGATTTAACAATAATTTAGTGATTAATATATTCATCTTACTTCTATAAATAGAAAAAAAATCATTCATATGAACTATCACAAAATATGAAACTTGGACAATATTTTAATATTCACCTATGTATTTTATTATTTATAAAAAATATAAAAATGAAAATGTAACAAATATTAATATTATAATTATAAAATGAAATAAATTTAAACATAATAATTTTCTAAATATTTGAAATTTAATTTCAAACAAAATCCTTCTTTATTGAAAAAAACTAATTTTCATGACACTATCAAATTTATGACACTTAGAGAAATTACTTATAATTTCATAGAATTATATTATCATTTATATAAAAATATATATAATTTTATAAAAAATATAAAACTCAAATTTTAATAAATATTTTTAAATTTATCATAAAAATTTATTTTAAGGAAAATAAAACAAATGTGTTTTTTAAAATTTCTATTTTGGTTTGTTTATTTTAAATATTAATGTTATCTTGTTTAAAACTTTTAATATATTTCATTATAACATAAATTCATTATATTCTTATTTCATAATATAATCAAATATTATTTTATTAATCATATAGTAAAGTCATAATTCGAATGGTCATGTAACTATTTAAAAAGTAATATTTCCAATTATCATATAGTTTTTATGCTTCCTATAAATATCTATTTTTTTCATTAATTCATCATTCCCTTCAATTTCTATCAAGTTTACATTTTTTATTTTTATAAATATCAATTACATTAATATATTTTTTGTTAATTTTCATAATGTTATCCATCAGTGTAATTATTATATGAGACCCCAATGATCTGAATTCTCTTATTCTAGTTATTTTATTTTATTTCTATGACTATTATCCCATGTACCATTTTCAATTTTATTCGGTCTATATATCCTTTAAATGAAATGTTATAAATTAATATAATAATTGTTTGATGTTTTTTAGGTATTACATGTGTCTTATATTATATTCATAAATAAGATATATGCATTTTTATTCAAAAGAGAAATTCCATATATAAAATTTTGGGTCATTGTTTGTGATATGTTTTCTCTTTATAAATTTCATAATTTTTATAAAACGTGGAAAATTCATCAAAATTTCATGGAAATTTATCTGATACCATTGAAGTGTTTTTATGGACAACTCATTTCCCAAAATATAGAGTAATATGTATAAAATATTGTTATCATTAGATCTTCTGTAAAATATTTATAAGAATAATGTAAAAAACAAAAGGAACATAGCATATGTATTACGAAACCTTCACTTACAATTTCCAAATAAGTCCCTTTAGTAATAAGTAATCATAGAAAATGAAACTTTTATTTTGGAAACACTTTTAAGGAAAATGTGGGAAACCAAACATGCAAACACTTTAGTGCATATAACACATAATGAACCCATAAAATTATTATAGAGTAAACTAAGATTATTGGAATTAATTTCCCTATATAAACCCCATTATAGTGTTTTACCTACATATATAGATTTTACTTGATAAGGTATTCAAAATGATTGGACATCTTGTCCCTAGTTTGGATATATTCCTCAAGATTCATTTTTCCATCATTGATTCCTTATTCCAATATCTGATCTTGTTTATTGATCCACTCAGTTTTCTCATCATTGAGAAAAATTAATCTGTTTATCATGCATTCTACACCATTCTAATATAGGAGAAGCACCATTCGGACATCCTCATCATCGTGGGGTGCTATTAGAACCCTTATAATTCTACCTTTATAAACTATCATTGGGTCCAGTCTAGCCTCTACCTTAATTATCTTTAATTTTCCAAATGATCTAGTAACCATAGGCTTCGTAATGTAAGAGTACTCTTTGTGATACTTATTATTTTTTTGTATTGATTACAAATCTTCCAAAAACATCATATCCTTGTTTCTCATTCCACGATCCATATCCAATACTTGTTAAGGTAGAATTTGGGTCTAATTCATTTTCACACAAAAGGTGAAGGGCATCATGTACTAAGTCCTTGGAAACCACTTTTGGTCCCTTTAAAGAGGCATCCTTCTGGTTCCATTTAGATTTAATTGATTATCATACATCAATATCAGCCTTCCCTATGTTTTCATCTCTTAAAATTTAAAACATTTTATGTACATAAACTCTTCTACTCACTTTCCTCTTAACATAAACAACAGAAGGAGATAATCCTTCTCTCCCTTTATAGCCCATTGAAACACTATCATAAATTTTCATAGACCCTCCATTCCTAGAACCATAAGTAGTGACCAGATGTAGATAACTTGAGCATCCATTATTTATATCCCCTATACAATAGGGTCATACTAAACCCACATTACCTACAAGTTCTCTAGGTTGAAGCATACATCAGGGGAATTTACCTCACCCACTGTCATGCTTTATGTTTAAGGGTGAAATCATCCTTCCCTCGAGCATGAAAAAAAATATCATTTCCATCTATATTGTATTCATATGAACCCAACCTACCACTTGATAGTAAGGATGATGCATCTGAATAAGATAACACTGGTTCAAAATTTTCCTACTCAAAAACATGATATTAAGAAATAGAATAAAAAACATAGATGGCTAGAACACACGTATAATCCATTTATCCACTTTGATAATTGAATTCCTCATGGGCCAGCCTCTTATAAGGTGAACAGAAGGAAACCCTTGAATCTTAATGAACCAATGCCTCTACTGAAGCTCTCATTTAATCTCAATGAAAAAAAATCGATAGGTTCCTTTGAGACATCCACTTCAATGATAATATGAGGATACAAATTATGGAAGAAATATCAATTACAATAATCCGATCAAAAATATTGACCCACCATGTTACTAATTGACCCAAGGGTCTCCATATTTTGGAAGTGGAGAGGGAGATCAGGTAAGGAGATCCAAATCGTAGTTGAAGGAGGATACTTTTTCAAATGAAAATCATATGGATAGTGAAAAAGAGGGAAGTAGTAAGCTGAAGAGATCCCTAGAGAAAACATTGAGGCAGAGATGAAGTTAGTTTATAAAGAAAAAATAATCAAGAAATTCCATAGATGAAATATACAAACAATTTCCTACTTTAGAAGATCCCAATATTCATTGAACAACTAGTCTAGGATGTCCATAAATGTTCAGTTCCTTCCCAAATGATCGAACAAGAAAAAATCCAACAGTGAGGAAGCTTTCATGAACTCTAGATAGGATAATTGGATTGAAGGAACACCATTGATGCATGATTGGACTTTAGGGAAAACTTTTCATTCTGGTAAAATCGGGATAATATGAGGATCATTGAATGGGGTAAAAGAATTGGGATGAGAGACTAGAGGAGCCAGGAAGAATTCTTCCCCCTACCTATGAGGGAGGGTGGTTAGAAGGGATGTTCATCCTTTAGTAATAAGTAATTATTTCTCATATTTAAATGTATTCATTGATTCTTATTCGTAATATTTATATATCTCTATTAAAAACTAAAAACATAAAATTATAGGTCAATAAAAATAAGAAATATTCATCATATATATATCTTGGATTAAATAGAATCACTAATGGTCTAGAATTATTTATATATGCATCCATTACACACATTGAGGGTCGAAATAACACCTTAATCATTACAAAAATTATCTTTAAATTTCAAAAATTATAATTCATGATATTTTTTTATATTGGTGATCGAGACACATTTTATTATGAATGAAAAGAACACTTTCTTTTTCAGTACATATATTTCATGATATTAACTCAATAAACCATACTTAAATATTTAACTATTAAAAATTTATTTTTATGAATTATAAACCCCATAAATATCATATAATGAAATTAATCATATTATACGATATATTTGAATATTATTTTAGATAACATTACATGAAATCTCATATCATATGCATATTATACTATGTGAGTCACCTTTATTGAACTTGGTGATAGATACTACATGACTATATCAATCCAAATGATATATTTTTATCATACCCAAAAATATATACCTCAACTATATCACTCTAACTTATTTAGGTATATTATATTCCCTATATCACTATATTATATGTAGCTTCAATGATGGAATATGGATTTAGAAAATAAAATAACTTTAAAAACATCCTTTGGTGAATATTTGATCACTTTTGGATCCAATATCAAAAGATAATCATTATATAGTATTCCACAAACTATCCAATTTTATTACATTAATTAATTTTTCTCTTATTAATATTATATTTTTTCTTACATTTTATTTGTTTGAACTTATACAATGTCACAAACCAACCCAGGTTGACCCTAAACTGGTCATCCGAGCCGGCCCACGACATGGCCCAAAGGGCGTTCCTGATCCCCATGGGCTAGCAACCAGTGCCAGGCATCCAAGTTGAAACATTGGGAACGATTTAGCCCATGAGCAGAAGATAAACAGATAAAAAAATTGACGATAACCAAAAGAAACTAGAAAAGGAAAGAACATAAACTGTACATACCTTTTTATGACCCCTAGGTCACCACCCAACTCAAAACCATGTTGCTCTAACATTGAGAAACTGAACCAGAAACCTGTATGAGAAACTAAACCTACAACTGGAAAGATATAATAGGTGTGAGCACCGAGATGCTCAGTAGGGATGCTAAGAATAAACCACAGAATCCAACAATTCTCTTTTCCAAAGTAGTCCACTAACATAAGTTTGAGATACAGATATAAAGTAGGGTTTTAACATTTTAAAATATGCAACATGTTGTTCTCATTTAAAAACCCAACACATGCTACACACCATTTCCAAAATCATTTTCCATTTTATAAATGAAAATCAAAACAGAAAATACCAAAGCAGGACTAGAGTAAAACAAGTAAAAGCCCAATTGAAAATAAACCAGGGAAATGAAAAGTAAACAAGCAATGTAAGTAATCCAGTAACCATGGGTGATCCAAAACATCCCTAGAAGACCCCTGGACGTACTCGGATTCAGATCCACCTATCGGCGTATGGTGAATCCCCTAAGTCTATAACCAGCTGGCTGCCCAAACTGACCAATCCAGTGGTAAATCCCACCTGGTCGAACAATGAATCCAAGGGGTACCAACCCGTTTAATCGATGTTGATCAGCAACCATCACTCTATCATCTAAAAGACATCTAGGAAACCATGGTGGTTATAATAATACTATCTAAGTAGGAAGGCCCTCGTACACGTGACTCATCTCACCACACTTGCCTACCCCAAACATAGACGCTTCCTATGAGTTCTTCCATAAAGTGTTACCCTAGATAAGAGCACCCCATATATTTATATATAAGAGTACATGTCAAACATACAAAGTGTCAACCAGGCCGTCACATCACTCGGTTATCAAAACCATTTTATTAAACACTTGGAGTTGTAAATCGGGCATCTAGTTTTACATATTCAATGCCTTTATGAAAACATTGCAAAAGCTCATCCAAAACAACCCTAAACACCACTTTTGTATTTAAAGAGCCGAGCGGGCCTTTAGGTTCCAAGTTTCAAGGCATTGTAATGAAAGTATTTAATGACACCATATTCAATTTGTAAAAACATGCCCAATTGTTGCCTTACTCCATGCAGTCAACAAAATATATACACCAAAAGCCAAACGGTCATATACACATGGATTTCTTTTCAAACCACTTTAAAGGACCACACAAAGAGACCCACGTCATTTAGAAAACAAGAACCTCTTATAAACCAAGGATTTGAGAAAAATACCAATTCAAAGAGACGCTAAATCATTTCTTCAAAAGCATTAAGTTCCACGAAATCAACCAATGCAGGACAAACAAGTTTCATAAAATGTTTCTACCAGAAAACACCACTCAAAACGTCCAACAGTACCATTTACAGATAAAGGCAGTTAGTTCCAACCAAGTTGTCAAGGCATAAACATGTGCATAAATAGAGGAGCATCCAAAAACCCATTTTTAAAAAAATATTTCAACAGTAAAACACTACCATAAGTTAACTATAAACATACTAGAGGTTCGAAGCATAATCTAAAATTTAATCAAGAAAACGCAAGCATTAAATTGTTTAAAATTGGGAGAAAAGGCATGGGAGCACCTAAACATCATTAAGGAACTATTTAAAAGCTGTTTTTAACACTTTTGACCATCAAAGAAACACTAAAATAAATAAACTATCAGGATTATAAGGGTGAAAATAAAATTTATAAACTAAATGAAACCATGCTAGTGCCTATAGAAATCTTCGGAAAAAGAGAATGGATGGAAACACCTACCTCGAACAAAGGTCATGTCAAGATTTCTAACTCAAGAAGAATATTGCCCGAACACACGCACTTCCATATATATATATATATATATATAAATATATATATATCCTTAAACTGATGCACACGTTCCCCGCGCCATGAGGGAACACGCACACAGATGATATATATATCTATACATATTCATACCTAGAAATATGTGTGCGCACCTTCGAAACCAACCGCAACTCCCTACGATCAAACCTCGAGACTCAAAAACACCACAAATCCCTAAAATAAAATTAATCCAAACAAAGCAATCAAGGTACAAATAAAACCAACCCTACAAAAAACACAACGTTCACAAGTAAAACCCATGTCACACTTTAACATTTTTTTATAAAAAACTAAGGGGAACACCCCCAAAATCACATCAATTTACATTAACATAAACATAATTAAAAAATCACAGCAAAGACTAATTTTAACCAACTACATCAATTCCAAAACATCACAAAAAACAATACAAGGATACCATAAGGACTTGAATTACATTTTAAAAATTATAAAAGTAAGATTTGGAACATAAACAAGCATATCATCGTAGTCTCCTGAAGATGTAAACCAAAAACTAACTCAAAAAATATTTTTAACAACTTCAAAAATATTTAAGAACACTGTAGTAGGATAATTAAGGGCATAACGAAGCTACGAAACCAACCAGTGGGAATAAAACTATACCTTGGATGTCTGCAGCGGACCGAAATTGATTCAATCCACTTCGCCTTTGGTGGAGGATGTTGGAACATGAAAGAATTAGACCCGAGGAGGTCTTCGCATACCCTATTCAATAAAGAACACAACAATCGCATGATATCCCAAACTTAGGGTTCCGATTGGATCCAAATCGGGTACCAAAATAGAAACAAATCACCAACGCGATGAAGGAGAAGGGGTCTAGGGACCATACCTCGATGAATCCTTGCACCAACACGAAGAAATTTGAAGAAAGTTCAAGGAATGAGGGAGATCCAAGGAAGGGTTTTGTGCGCCATAGGAACTCAATCAAGGGCTCGTGCGTGCATACTACAGGTCACCGTGAAGAGGAGGTTGCGACCTTGATAAGCTCCGGCCATGGGGAATTGTAGGGAGGCCCGGCCGTGGAGACCTATCGCGCCAAAAGTGGGGTCACGAGGGATTGTACGATGCTGCAATTAGGGGGAGAATGTGAGAGGTGTGTGATTGGAATTGGGGGAGAGGATAGATGCATGGAGAAATAAAAAAAAGAGGGGTAGCGTGATGAGTATTGGGGGGAGAGGAGAGGTGTGCGGGGATAAAAAAAAGAAAAAAAACAAATGTAGCATGAATGAAATAGGGGGGAGATGTGCGTGAGGGAAGAAAAACAATGGGGATAGCATGATTGGTATGAGAGAGAAAAAAAGTAGGTTAAAAATCTTAAAAAAATAACAATAACAAAAGTTTAAAATAAAATAAAAAAAATAAGGATAATAATAATAATAATGGTAAATAAATAAACTAAAACCAAACCAAAAATAATAATAATAATTATTATTATTATTATTATCAAAACATTTATAATAATAAAACCATTTAAAATATAAACACACACATATATAGACATATATACCTATATATAAACATATATAAACACATATATATATCTACACATATAAACATATATACACATATAAACATATATACACATATAAACATATATACACATATAAACATATATATATATATATATATACATAACATTAAAACATAAACATATATACACATATATATTTATTTACTTGTCCGCTCAACCAACTAATTTAATAACCTTAAAACTGGATGACCGTGTGGTATTCACGCACTGTACGGTACCCAAGCGGACTGCAAGTGGGCTGCACGTACCCAAGCAGAAAGCACGTGCCCAAGCGGACTGCGCGTCTTAAACGTACAGTGTTCGCACACTATCACAAACCATAAACTCATCCCAATATTTAAATTTTAAACCGGGACTCACCCGCACTTACGCAAAATCACCTGATGCTAAGAGAAATAAAATAAATAAAATGACTAAAAAACGGGTGTGACAATTCTCCCCACCACAAACACTTTTTTCCCCCAGAAAGTCACCAAGCCAACAGTTAGCATAACTCGAGTCCGTACCCAGGCAAAACCAGAAGAAACTGAGAGGCTCGGGGTGACCATTACCAACACAAGTCACACCCGACCAACTCGAGTACAATCATTGTCCGAGGTTGAGAGGAGAACACGGGAGGGTTCTCCCAACTACAGAAATTTACTAACACAGAGACCTTGAAACTCTAACACACCACCCCGGGGGGGCAATGCGGGAACTCCCCAAACTGAACTCATCTCAACTTCTCAATGCTAACGGAACAACTCCACCACTAGGATTAAAACTATTATGGGAAAAACTGGAACACTGAGACACCGGGAAGGAGGAATTCCCTACAAAACTCAAACACAATAAATGAAAAGTCAAAGAGAGGTGTCCGGTCTAATGAAGAGCCCAGAAATGACACCCATTAATTTTTCAGAACCAAACATCCCCCTAATAAACATAGCTGAGACCATACCCAAGATCAAAATGGGATCATTTAGTCACGAACCCGATGCCTTTCAATGAATCTGAACGATTTATAAACTACACCAAGAGCAAATGAGGCCACTTGGATTATTGTAGAACGAGATCATCGCGCAACCACAACAAGGATGAGCTTACAACGATGACAAGAATTGAACAAGAAAACTTTGGATATTTCCTTTCAAAAGGCAGAAAACATAGACCAGACCAAGGTTCCACACACTCTCGGCAATTCCTGACTGTGCACGAGCTTCACCCCGAGACCTGTGGTTGGGGCTCTGATGGATGAAGCATCTCCTGCCTCACAGTCAGGCATTTGCATCCTCCAGTACCTAACTTATTTTTCCTCAATGATTCAAACACCCACGACAGTGTCACGTTTTCAAAGGGATGCAAGATTATTGCTTAGAATGCCCAAATAGGTTACACTAGTGGCACATAAGAAAATAGTTAGACAACCTAGAAGTCGTCACCGACGAAGATGTTGTCTCGGCGACAGGTTCCTCTGGTATGCACTCCTTTCCAGATAGGGAACCCTCACTAAAGACAATTACCATCAAATACACCCCAAACTTCAATGATGGAAAGACATTTCACCTTCACTAGTCCAAAACTGGACCATCAAATAAACCTGAGACGGTACGAACCCTAACAACCCTGGGAGTTCCCAACAACCTGAAGACCCACTCTAATTCCACAACCACACAACTTCCCCTCACGGACTTTGATTACTTTGATCGATAGGCAACATGAAAAAAGAACTAAAAACTAGGCATGACTCATTAGCAACCTTAGCAACCTTTCTGGGAGGCATACTCAGAACAACACAAAAAATACAACTGAAAACGGCATCTAGACAAAACTCACTCAAAGCAACAGCCCGATCCAAGGGCATCAAACTCATAAGATAAACATATACAAACATGAGAAAAAAAAGTTCTTTTCCAAAAACCATCATTTCTTTTAAATTTTAAAACTCGCCTATGGCCCCTTATGGACTATAACATGTGCGTTCACCCAATCCCGGCTACATCGCTCGCAGAAAAGTGCTCCCACGCACTCTCTGCACATATCGATGCACATGTGATCCTCCGTAAGGAATACCAAGGTTCGAACACTTATTTCCCTCATCAAATCCAAACAAGCAATAAAACATTCCAAATTAAAACACTCCCACTTTAAAAACCCAATTCACCAATTTCAAAACAATTTTAAAATAAAAAATTTTCCACTTTAAAACAACTTCCATTTTTAACACATGCTCACATCGACCAAGATCAAAATGAAACACAGTCAACAACAAACCACCGGAACGAGGAACTAGTGCATATGCCTAACTCGGCGACATGGTGGTGAGCCATATCCCATGTTTGGTATATCACTAAAAGGACCTTGAACTGGACATTTAGACACCACATGGGTCAACACCCCATGTGAGGCCACAACATGAACTAGTTCGCCTTCATTATCATCCCTCAAACCATAACAATCAAAGGCAAAAGACTCAAAACCCAGACTACCCCTGGTAACTTAGGTCTCGTCACAGGCGGTGGTGATAAAGCACCGACCTGTAACCTACCTCCTGAGCCCCGACAATCCTAATATCCTTCTACGAGACATCCCAAATATCAAGAACCTCTATATGATACCATTTTGTCACAAATCAACCCAGGTTGACCCTGAACCGGTCAACCGAGCCGGCCCACGACATGGCCTGAAGAGCGTTCCCGATCCCCACAGGCTGGAAAACAGTGCCGGTCATCAAAGTTGAATCATTGGGAACGATTTATCCCATGAGAGAAAGATAAATAGATAAACAAAACTGAAAATAACCAAAAGAAACTAGCAAAGGGAAGAACATAAACTGTACATACCTCCTTGTGACCCCTAGGTCACCACCCAACACAAAACCATGCTACTCCAACATTGAGCAACTGAACCAGAAACCTATATGAGAAAGTGAACCTACACCTGGAATGATATAATAGGCGTGAGCACTTAGATGCTCAGTAGAGATGCCAAGAATAAACAACTGAATCCAACAATTCTCTTTTCCAAAGTAGTCCACTAACATAAGTTTGAGATACAAATATAAAAGTAGGGTTTTCACATTTTAAAATATGAAACATGTTGTTTTAATTTAAAATCCCAACACACGCTACACACCATTTCCAAAATCATTTTCCATTTTATAAATGAAAACCAAAATAGAAAATACCAAACCAGGACTAGAGTAAAACAAGTAAAAGCGCAACTGAAAATAAACCAGGGAACTAAAAAGTAAACAAGAAATGTAAGTAATCTAGTAACCATGGGTGATCCTAAACATCCCTAGAAGACCCCTGGATGTACTCGGTTTCGGAACCACCTGTCGGCGTATGGTGAAACCCCTAAGTCTATAACCAACTGGCCTCCCTACAGACCAATCCAGTGGAAAAGCCCACTTGGCCTAACAATGAATCCAGGGGGTACCAACCTGTCTAATCGAGGTTGATCAGCAACCATCACTTGATCATCTAAAAGACGCCCAGGAACCCATGGTGGTTATAATAATACTATGTAAGTAGGAAGGCCCTCGCACGCGTGACTCATCTCACCGCACTTGCCTACCCCAAGCACAGACGCTTCCTATGCGTTCGCCCATAAAGGGTTACCCCAGATAAGAGTGCCCTGTATATTTATATATAAGAGTACATGTCAAACATAAAAAGTGTCAACCGGGCCGTCACATTACTCGGTTATCAAAACCATTTTATTACACACTTGGAATTGTAAATCAGGCATCTAGTTTTACATATTCAATTCCTTTATGAAAACATTACAAAATCTCATCCAAAACAACCCTAAACACCACTTTTGTATTTAAAGATCCAAACGGGCCTTTAGGTTCCATGTTTCAAGGCATGGCAATGAATGTCTTTAATGATACCATATTCAATTTGTAAAAACAAACCCAAGTGTTGCCTTACTCCACGCAATCAAAATAATATATACACCCAAAGCCGAACGGGAATATACACATGGATTTATTTTCAAACCACTTTAAAGGACCACACAAAGAGACCCACATCATTTAGAAAACAAGAACCGCTTATAAACCAAGGATTTGAGAAAAATACCAATTCCAAGAGACGCTAAATCATTTCTTCAAAAGCATTAAATTCCACGAAATCAGCCAACGCAGGACAAACAAGTTTCATAAAATGTTTCTACCAGCAAACACCACTCAAAACGTCCAACAGTTCCATTTGCAGATAAAGGCAGTTAGTTCCAACCAAGTTGGCAAGGCATAAACATGTGTATAAATAGAGAAGCATCCAAAAACCCATTTTTAAACAAATATTTCAATAGTAAAACACTACCATAAGTTAACTATTAACATACTAGAGGTTCGAAACATAATCTAAAATTTAATCAAGAAAACGCAAGAATTAAATTGTTTAAAATTGGGAGCAAAGGCATGGGAGCACCTAAACATCATCAAGGAACTATTTCAAAGCTGTTTTTAACACTTTTGACCATCAAAGAAACACTAAAATAAATAAAATATCAGGATTATAAGGGTGAAAATAAAATTTATAAACTAAATGAAACCATGCAAGTTCCTATAGAAATCTTCAGAAAAAGAGAAGGGATGGAAACGCCTACCTCTAACAAAGGTCACATCAAGCTTTCTAACTCAAGCAAAAGCTCGCTCGCTCGCACGCACTTCCATATATATATATATATTTATTTATATATATATATATATGTGTGTGTGCTTAAACTGATTCACATGTTCGCCATGCCATGAGGGAAGATGTACACAGAAGATATATATCTATACATATTAATACCTAGGAATATGCATGCGCACCTTCGAACGCAACCGCAACTCCCTACGATAAAACCTCAGGACTCAAAAACACAAAAAATCTCTAAAATAAAATTAATCCAAACAAATCAATCATGATAAAAATAAAACCAACCCTACAAAAAACAAAACCTTCACAAGTAAAACCCATGTCACACTTTAACATTTAAAAAATAAAATAAAACTAAGGTAAACACCCCCAAAATCACATCAATTTTACATTAACATAAACATAATTAAAAAATCACACCAAAGACTAATTTTAACCAATTACATCAATGCCAAAACATCACAAAAAAATACAAGGACACCATAAGGACTTGAATTACATTTTAAAAATTATTAAAGCAAGATTTGGAACATAAACAAGCATATCATCGCAGACGCATGAAGACGTAAACTAGAAACTAACTAAAAACATATTTTTAACAACTTAAAAAATATTTAAGAACACTATAGTAGGATAATTAAGGGCATAATGAAGCTGCGAAACCAAAAATAAGGCATAAAACTATACCTTGGATGTCTGCAGCGGACCGAAATTGATTTAATCCACTTCGCCTTTGGTGGAGGATGTTGGAACACACAAGAACTAGACCCGAGGAGGTCTTTGCATACCCTATTCAATAAAGAACACATCAATCGCATGATATCCCAAACATAGGGATCCGATTGGATCCAAATTGGGTACAAAAATAGAAACAAATCGCTAACGCGATGAAGGAGTAGGGGTCTAAGGACCATACCTCGCTGAATCCTTGCACCAACACAAAGAAATCGGAAGAAAGGTTAAGGAATAAGGGAGATTTGAGGAAGGGTGTCGCGCTCCATAGGAACTCAATCAAGGGCCCGTGCGCGCATACTGCAAGTCACCATGAAGAGGAGGTTGCGCCCTTGATAAGCTCCGGCCATGGGGCGTTGTAGGGAGGCCCAACCGTGGAGACCTGTCGCGCCAAAAGGGGAGTCACGAGGGGTTGTGTGACTCTACAATTATGGGGGAATGTGAGAGGTGAATGATTGGAATTGGGGGAGAGGATAGATGATAAATAAAAAAAGAGGGGTAGCGTGATGAGTATTGGTGGGGGAGAGGAGAGGTGTGTGGGGATAAAAAAAAGAAAAAAACAAATGTAGCGTGAATGGAATAAGGGGGGAGAGATGTGTGTGAGGGAAGAAAAAAATGGGGTAGCATGATTGGTATGAGAGAGAAAAAAAATTAGGTTAAAAATATTAAAAAAATAACAATTACAAAAGTTTAAAAAAAATAAAAATAATAAGGATAATAATAATAATAATGGTAAATAAATAAACTAAAACCAAACCAAAAATAATAATAATTATTATTATTATAATCGAAACATTTATAATAATAAAACCATTTAAAAATATAAACACACACACACATATATATATATATACATATATAGACATATATACCTATATATAAACATATATAAACACATATATATATATCTATACACAAATAAATATATATAAACATATAAACATATATAAACATATAAACATATATACACATATAAACATATATATATACACATAACATTAAAACATAAACATATATACACATATTTATTTATTTATTTATCTGCTCAACCAACTAATTTAATAACGTTAAAACTGGATGACCGTGCGGTATTCGCGCACCGTACGGTACCCAAGCGGACTACAAGCGGGCTGCACGTACCCAAGCAGAAAGCACGTGCCCAAGCAGACTGAGCGTCTTAAACGTACAGTGTTCACGCACTATCACAAACCATAAACTCATCCCAACATTAAAAATTTAAATCGGGGTTCACCCGCACTTACGCAAAATCACCCGACGCCAAGAGAAATAAAATAAATAAAATGACTAAAAAAATGGGTGTGACATACAAAATGAATCATATTCATTTACATTCATAGAAAATAATTTTAAAAAATTATTCATATTTTTCACCTTTAACGGAATTCAATATGCTTGATCTATTTGAGGTTTTTTGAACATTTTATTTTTAGAACAAGTGACTCGTTTTATTTTCTAAGTGAGTGAGTTACTTATTTATATTTTGAATTTCTATATTTTATGATACTGTGTGAGATTCATTGAGAAAAGTGGAGAATAAAAAATGTTAAGTACAATGTTCTTAGGAAGGAAGCAAATAATTTACCCATGTACCTAATGAATGAGTATAGTATATCACTCCCATCAATATAGAGGTGCCAAAATTGTATCACCTATATCAACCAACATGAGTTTGTTGTGCCCATAAATCCACACATTCCCAAACTATTCCACCCAAATCAATTATCATTAAATCCTATGTATGTTCCACATTCCTCTCCAATATCATGATCCCAACTATTTCTATATTTTATAAATAAATTATAAGGGGTCCTGATTTACAACTTTTAGATAAGAGGAAGAGGAACAAGTGGCTCCCTTCACCTAAGTATCTAAGTAAACTTCAGGTAAAATATTGTGACTAAACAAAAGGAAAAAAATGGTAAAGGTGAGTTATTATGTCACCCAAAGGTTAATAATGTAAATAATCCTTTGTGGAAGACCATGTTTTCACAAATTTCTTGCAACTATAGAGAAGGATCCTCATTTAGTGTTTTATTATGGAACAATCCACCTAAAATAATTTATGAATATTCATACTAGAAAAGACCATTCTTTTCACAAATTTATATTTTTTATCAATGAGTGAAGTTGAATCTCTACCTAGACTTTCATTGAGCGAAGTAGACTCTCTACCTATCCTTGCATTGAGTGAAGCCAGCCTATTTCTTAGCCATATATTATGTGATGTTAAACTATTACTTGAATGTTATTTAAGAATTTTATGGCCTTTATTTGGTGATACGGGGTATTCCATAAACCCTCATTTGGTTGAACCAGATCCTAAATAATACCTTACTTAGGAAAATCCAAACTCAATCCCTTACTAAGGTGAAATAACTTTTGTAAGCCCTCGTTAAAGAAAACTCACATATTGTACTTCATTTAGGGGATTCTTCTTCCTTAATTATTATGTTAAATCACCATAATCACCCTTGATTTTATGACAGAAAATCCATTCACATGGGTCTTCTAATATAGAAATCAATTATCAAGGCTTCCTCGAAAACCACTAGACATAAAGTGTTAGGGCTTTGATATCTATGTATACCAGATTCAATCATGTATTATTTTTATAAAAGTATTTTTTTTATATCATTAATCCTAATTGATATAGACCTTAGGGAATTTTTAATCATGTATTACCATGATAATGAGGGATCCCATTATGGGTATTTTGGTGAATCAGTTCCTGGTTCCTGTGTTGGGAACAAGTTGGATGGATAATTTTATTGGATGTAAGAAGTGGTTGTTTTTAGAGTGTTATAGATAATTTTCAAGGAATTTTTAGAATAAAGGAAACCACTTCACATTGTATTAGTGTATTATTGGACTGATCTTCTTACCCAAGAATTTAGATTCACAATTCTTAAGAATGTCCATTTGATTTGGAAGTAAATATCTTACTAGAATATAGGGAAGTTACAATAATTTCGATGCTAAATATGATGTTGTTTTCTGGTTTTTATTACACAAATATCATATGTTTTTGGAGATCATTTTATAAAAGACTTTTGATTTTAAGGGAGAGAAGAGATGTGTTTGGATGACTACGAACAAACATTGTTGGTTTTGTTGAGTCATATTTTAAGGTGGAGTAGTTTCCAAGTGTTTTCCAAATTTTTAGAGTCCAAAATTCGGGGTTTGGATAGCATTGTAAAAAATTGGTTTTCCTTGAAGGGATTATGAAAATATGGAAAATTCATGAGTTTCATGAAGATGGGATTTTCAAAGTGTGTTTCATAAAGGCATGAATATTCGAATGGGGGTCCTCACAATTAAGAGAAAGGGATCATTAAAGGTGCTTGATGGTTTTATGAGAAGATTCATGATAGCAATGAGAATTGTGAACAATGAAGGTAATGATCATCATGAGTGGACCATCGTTGTGGTGGGAAGTTTCAATAGAAGGCTCTGAGATTACAGCCAACATCGATGATGGGAAATTTTGGTGGAGCTTTGTGAAAAAGGGAGTATCACAAAGGAAATGAAAAAGCTATGAGAAATGGTGATGACGTGGCCTAGAAGGTTTTGGAATATATGGAAATGCCTATAAATAGTCCTCTACCACCCTTCATAATATTAACAAGACGTAGCAAAAATTTTAAGGCTCACTATTCGTGAATGTTGTTCAAAAAGGTGGTACGTGAAGAAGTTTGCATAGTCTATAAGCCAACTAAAAATTGTAATCATAACAAAGAGTAGTGATGTTAGAAATTGTGAAGTAATATTTGTGAGGTAGTAGGTTCTAAAAAGGTATTTTTCTTTGTGAAGGGTGTGAGCTTTGTGAAGTGAGCTTTGAGATGGAGCATCATGAAAAGAAATTTTGAATAGCTAGTTTAAGTGAAATGAACTTCCATAGAGCATCAAAAATATACTAAGGTATTGTACTAAGTATAATTACAAATTATAGGAAGTTATTACTATATTATGGGTAGGAAAAAGAATAATTTTTTGAAAGATAATATTTTTGTAAGTGGATCATGAACCACTGTAATATTGAATTACATCATTTTGTGCTAGAAGAAGAACACACACTTTTGGATTGTTTTCATAGTGCTACACAAGTGTAAGGGAACATCCTACTCATTGTATTTCACATCAAAGGATTGTTTTATATAGGATTGTGTGGTATTTTACTGCTTCTAAACCATACGAATGATGTAACTACTCTTATTGAGTAGTGAACCTTGTAAATTCTTGTCTTACTATGGATGCGTGTTTGGAGAGTGTTCAGTAAGGAAAGAAATATTTAATAGGATGATATTGTTGTTTCAAAATAAGGAAACATAAAAGTAAAAAAAAAAGATATCATTTATTCACCCCTCACGCTCTCAGTGGTACTTTAATCCTGATTGGGAAACATCATCCAACCCAAAAACTTGGCTAATTTAGATCCATGCCTTGTTGTACTAGTCACTCAGAGTGAATCTAGCTCTACCCAATGATCCATGAGTATAAGATCTTCATTCTAAGTGTAATCCATAACTTTTATCTCAATGATGGATTTCTTATCCACTTATAGGTCCATAATATACCAGAAAGGGTAGCCCTAATTCATAATCCCCAACTCATCTTTTTGGATCCCAATCTTCCATGAACAAATTCCTTCAAAGAGACATGTTCCCCAAGAAACATGCATATTAGGGAATCCTCAATGTGTAGGTCCCACTAATTCCTATGTTTCATAACTTTCATAAAATAGATTTCCTCACTACACAATGATATTCTACATAGACAAAATCCAAGTAACATGTCATAAAATTTCATGACAAAGTTATTATCATATGATGTTTGACTGTATGGTACAATCTGATCACCAAGCCTTAAAATTGTGTCACTCAAAATATGTGGAACTTGAATCCAGTAAAACATGATATGTAGGAATACTTATTGATTTTTGATCCCAACATCATCAATATTCCATTTTCAACCTCATGGGGCCATATTCCTCATGAAGATATTTATGTCTTTGAATAAACTATTTTCCCTAAGATACCTAATGTTTAGTTCACCAAGTCCATATTACATGTGGATTCCCCTTGTCAATCCACAGTCCAAATGAAACCATTCCCTAACCTAAGGTCTATAAAATTTCTAGATATCAACATATTACTTTTGTTAGGTCATATTCCTCATGAAATGATACTTGGATCAGTGGTCTATTTCCCTCCCAGACAAAGAAATCCAATACCTCATAGATCTATATCACTTGTGAGACCAACCTATATATATTGTTATATATTCCCAATAAGGTGAAGAAAATTCCCACTCATGAAGAACTCCCTTATCAACCTTTATTAGGAATCTTTAGTCTAAAATTTCACTCTTGATGACTTTAAACAACATGGAATCTATTCATGTCATGAGAACATTAAAGTTATGACATGCCCGATTATGTACCACAAAACTACATGGGTTATTATTCCTTTTACAAGTATATGTAGGTAAACCTTCTTAAGGTAATTGTAATAACACAATGAACACAAACCACCTCCATGGAAGGTTATAAACTCCAAATCTCTTAGATATTCTTCTTAAACCATAATATCCTTAAATAAAGTAACATGAGTAATAAATAAATAAAATATAGAGGGACCTAAGACATATAGTCAGTATTGTTAATACAGATCCATTTATACATATAGATATTCACATTCATTTCAAACCTCTATAATGCACATATTTTCACATTGATTCATGAAAACAAATAGTATTATCACAATGTAAACCAATCTCATGCTTGGTATTTGGGAAGGATTCAAGAATAAATCTTAAATCTCAAAAAAAGTACCATATTATGAATTGATTCCCCCTAAAAAGTTACGAATGACCCCAACTTCCTATCATATTGAAAAAACTCATTCCACGGTGTCATTAGTAGATTCCCAATGACTACATTCCTTTGTAAAAAAGGTATGAACTGACTCAAATATTATAAAAAGGTGCATAAAATATTCCTAAACACCCTAAACCAATTTCATTGGAAACAAACATAACATCATAAAAAATTGACCATATTGAGAGAAAAAAAATGTTGTACCTGATGTGAATATTTCAATAAACAAATATAATTAAGATAACTAATGCATTGGGAATTTTTTCATGTGTTTGATGCAAAAAAATGGTAAACCGATGTACATCTTTTAATTATGGAAATAATTGTTCAATTATTTTTTACTTTTGATGATTCATTAATTAATTTTATTTTTTGTCATTTTATTTTTTTATTTACCCCTTCCAATTTCCCTCTTTAATCCAAATAAATTGAATATGCGTCAAGATTATGTTCTCATAATTCAGTTACTATTAAAAATTTATCCTCCACATTGGAATTATTACATCACCCATCCAATTCCTTGAGCATCAAATGGAGAATTTTTTTGGGGGGAATACTAAAGAAATTGTACAATAATTACTCTATAAGTCATATAAAATAACCTTTAAGTAATGAATACCCATAGACCACCTTATCAGAGGAAAGTGGTGGTGAAGTTGGTGGTTCCTATCACCACCATCAACTAATTGGGGATCATATCCTATATCATGTAAATTAGAACCTCCATTATCTATGGGAGTAAGACCCCAAGTTATAGCAAAACCAAACCATTATATAGTATTCCCTTAAGATTATTTCTTTCACCAACCATTTTTATAGAAAATTCATTGAAGTACCAATTTATTAGGCCTTTGATAAGGAGGATTCTCAAAGCATCTCATTTCGGGACACTCATGCCCAACCACCTCATAAGAGATCCCACCAAGAAAGATAGATCAAAGGATTCTAAGAACATGCACATATTATTATTCTTTAGGGTGATATTTTAAAAAAATTCTAGAAGAATATTTGGGTCATATTCCTACTCATACCAACCAAGAATACCTATGTGATCTAGAATTATCAAGAGAATATTGACATATCCTAATAGAAACCAAGGGAGGGCCCATATTTCATCCCATATATAAGAATTCATTCATTAATATCTTTATGGTGACTGGTGGATAGAGGTGGTCACATATCCTTGCTCCCATTAAAGAACAAGAATATATTTACATTCCCGTTATCGAATATTGTCAACACATATTGACATTAATGGATCGATAGGTCTATATCCCTTATCATGTCATATAAATATGTCAGTACATCATGATAATGGAAGAATAAGCTGATAGTCGGCTTTTCCTTATGATCACCAGGGAAAAATTCTATTATCCTTCTCCCACCAATATTGAGAGATTTTTTCAAACTATATCAATATCTACTCGAGGGAGAGCTCATATCCTGAGACCCCATATGGATGTCTATCATAATATTTCAATGGAGACATTAGAGTGGGATCATATTACCATATTTATCAATGATTTATGTCGATATATCTCTTGACCGAATGGCTTGAAGGCCTTCATTTTTATTGATTTTTGATAACCCTCCTTTTAAGGGGTGAGGGGGAACCCTTACAAGGCCCTAGGCTTAGATATTACATGGATCGTAGGCTTAGGAGATTACATGAACTGATGATATTAGAAAATTCAACCATACTATCTACAAGGAACTACCCCACCCTAGCATCTACATCATGATAGTAGCTCTCCACCTTCACATGGTCGTCTGGCTAGGCTTCCTGTGCAAGAACAAGTTGGTCCAAATGGCATAGTCATGCCCTCTCATTCTGACAAATCCATTTGGCTCTACTCTGGTGAGTGCACCTACACTGAATCCTCTTCTGAGACTGCTTATTTTTTGTAGTGTGTCTGGGGAAACTGCATGTGGCCCGAAGGCCTTGAGGTGGCCTGAAAGCCCTACTGACCCGAAGGCCTGGGTGGCCCGAAAGCCTTAAGGACTCCAAGCCCAAACTAGTGGCCCAAGTTGAATAGTTCCAGCTTCTACAGTACCGAACAGTACATGTTATAGCGCCTGTTGCAGTACTTGCACAGTGTACAGTTCTTCACAGTACTTGTACAGTGTAAAGTTCTACTATAGTACCCACACAGTGTATAGTACTGCTATAGTGCCTGCTAAAGTACTTCTACAGTACCTGGAAATATGCCTCCACCTAGTTTTGAACCTGGGTCTTGTGTATGCACTTAAGGATACCTCACCTACTGGGCTGAGGCTCATGTGCTCTTGGAATGTACTTAGAGGAAGAAATATATCCTTGCTTCCCTTTAGCCTTAGTAATACTGAATACATGTTCTAATAGATATCAAAAGTCAAGAACATATTTTTTCATAGTTTGACATAACCCATTAGAAAATTCCAATGGAAAACAAAGTACAATCACATATTACTATCCAAAATCATGAAGTATGTCATCCATCTCATTTAATGACATGGGATTCGCCCAAAAATATACTCATACAAGTTGTCTTCTAATCTACCCAAAGGATTGAATCTAAAATAAAATACCAACAAAGGCAAATAGTGGTCCAAGAGTAGGTCCATATTTTTGCATTGATTAGGACTATTGTGATTGAGGCCCTACAACATATTTATATTATGGAATAAGCGTCTTCTAATTCACCATAAGAAAGTGAGATAACATTTAGCTACAAAGATAATTCCTATGAAATTCTTATCAGTAGTTATAAAGGTACTCCCCATAAAACATACCATAAATGTCATGCCTATAGAAACAAAAATATTGGTCCTGAGAGATCTTCCTATAATTCAATCTATGAAAGTCATCCTTATAGAGATAAGATCCATAAGAAAGAATGACATCCCATTTACAACTCATTTTTTGGTGACCATGAAAGTCCTCACTATGGAAGCTAAGTTCCTGGTAATTGTAAAGGTCCTCCCTATAGTGAAAATTCACCATGAATAAAGGACCTCCCCTTGTTAAAGATTCCTAAATATTTCTTTAAAATTAAGCAGTGCTTGGGGGATTGAGGTAGGTTATTCCCATGAACTAAACCCCGACCTATAGAACTCTATTTTCATCAATAAAATAACTAAATAAATAGTCATTGTATGTACCTCTCACACTTCATGGAAATGATCCCATTTCCAATAAAGTAATTGATAAACAACCACATTTTTCAAATCAGGTGGAATAATTTTACCCTAATGATTCTGAGGATGTCATGGCTATATGGAAATAATTGGTCAAGGATGACCTCAAAACAATGTTTTTTCCCATTTCCACTCACTGATATAACATCCTGATGGTGTTGAAGGAGGATTCCTTTACTTACTTGTGCTAGAACCTATGGTCATCCCTTTATCATCTAAATTCCATGAACTTACTTTATCAGAAGTATAAAAACCATCTACCTAAAATGAACATGATTATTTTTTTATATTTATAGTTTTACTTTGATAATAACTCAAATTATAAGATCATTGATATAGTGAAAGAAGCTTTTACATGATTTTCTCCATAGTATAAGGGCACTTGAGCTGATAATTGGTGATTCCCCATCTGATATACATTTTTGGGGAAGGGGTGAGTATGGATAATTCTGCATTAATCTATCTATATACTAGTAGAGTACCCAAATAAGGTGTCTTATAATGTCATTTCCATGGGATTTCTACAATACAATGTATTAAAAATGAAAATTTGTCCAACCAAAAAAATATTTTCACCTAAAAGGAACAACATTTCCATGATAAAATAGAGAAGTACCTTGAAAGGATCCTCTACCAAGCCTCTAAAAATGACACACAAGCATCTCAGTTAAGAATGGAAAATTCATCAGCCATAGGATATCCTCCATCGATGATCAGTTAACATTCTAAATAAGAGTTAAACAAGTTTCATTCCTAAATGAATGTACACTAAATCAAAAATACTATATTTTCTGTCACTAATGTAGCCATATAAGGTAATATCTAGCCCACATGGATAGGTTTATTTCTACCACCACCACCACCACTAGTTTCATCAAATCCTAAATAGATTTTGGATGTGCTGGTGGTGGAATGAATTCATCAACATCCCTTGAGGCTAGGGTAATTTTACTACATCTTCCAAGGATGTCAATATTTTCTAAACTAGGAAGTGGCCTCTAATAGAAATTACCACCACCATTCCTTCTATTACATGAAATTCCCCAATAATTTAGGACATTCATAGTAAGGACATCTTGGGACTCTTTCTATGTCACTATCTACTAGTTACTTCTTGGGGAACAACTGTAGGAAATGTTTAAACCCCACGTATATCAAAAGTTGTGCTGGTCCACTAAGATAATAAATATAGAAGAGGATTCAAATATTCCATTAAAAGTGGGTATAAGGAATGGTTATTAAATATATTAATAAAATGTTAGTTAATTGATTCCCACTACCTGATATTCTTTGGTGAATGTAATAAATTCCATTCTAAAAGATAATGTATGTCAAGACATGGAAACTAAGATATATTATATGGAAATAATATCTTGAGACATGTTTCAAACCAAAACATATGATAATGGTGTGTATAACCAAAGTGAATGGAAAACCCATAACAAGGAATTTATAAATGTCCAGTTACCACTTCCTAATTATTATTTAGATAAATATAAATGTAAACTTAGGGTAATATCCCACTCACTACTTGAATAGGTAAAATTTCTATCTACTAAAGAAAATTTGGTACAAAATTTGGCTGAGATAGACTATCTAAAACAAATCAAAACAAAGTTACTAAATGAAAATATCTCTATTGAGTATAAAATTCAGGATGAAGGGGGTGATTCTACTCTTATTCACCAAGTGTGAGTTTCTCAACCCATGAAAGAATATTCCATCAATTGTTTCATTTATAGTTCCAAAAAAATAATTTACAAAAACTCAATGATTTTATAAAACCTATAATTTCCTCCACTGTGAAAATTGCCTCCCTACTTCTTGGAAATTCACCCAGGTCAAATGAAAACTATAAGTCAATAGTTTATTTGTTTGGGGTGAATAAATTAAGCCTCACCTGTGACCTGCATTTATGTATTTTCTTAGAAAATGATTTCCACAAACATTATTATATATATGATGTATCTTTCAATTCGAATGTAATCCATAGAAGGTTGGTGTACCCTAGTTTACCTTGAGAGGAAACCATATCCCAAATGTGTGGACACCATTCATCATATTCCCAACATCAGGAATCACATATTCTTAACTTTAAATGGAACATGAGAATGATAGTAACACCTCTAATATTTTTTTTCTGGTGTGGCCCAATGATGGGAAAACTTAATCAGTGGAGAGGTATAACAAATATGTTGCTTTTAAAAAATTTAGAGGCACCTTAATTCATTTGGTACAATAGTTTTCTAGGTGGATCCATCATAAGCTGGGAAGAACTTCATCATTGGTTCCTTTACAAGTTTATCTCTATGATAAGGAAGGTGAAAGTCATTAACCCTTATAATTATAAACAATGTGAAAATGAGAGGGTATAAAATTTCATAGTCATATAAAATGGTCTGATGCACTCACTCAATATGAAAATACCATAGTATAACATACTAAATATTTATATTGAAAATCTCTTGGATAAATTGCCTATACTTTTAATCCCATTAAAGTACCCTAGAATATTTTAGAATATTATATCCATGGAACACCATCTATTGAATTCCATTTTGTGAACAAATCCCAAATTCAAACCTACTCCTGCTACTCAGACAAAAAAATAAATTGTAAATAGGAATCTAGTATTTTTACCCTTAAACTAGTATTGATAACTATTGTGACACCTAGACATCATTAGTATTACGCGACACCTCCTTTGGAGAAAAAATAGAAACAAAATTTCCATCATCCAATGTTGAGGAAGGAATATGGTCACCATCAGTATGGATAGAGAATGAATAAATCTTATTCTTTTCAAAAAGAGATGCTTTAGTTTATTTGATCACTTACATGGAAATTTATCCCCTCAATCTATGTGAATATATAACTCCAAATGATGTTCTTAAAAATCATACCATCTATTTTCCATTCCAATGGATGTCAGAAAAAATAATTCAAGACTTATTATTCTCCAAAGACTTCCACCAAAAAACAGTTTATTCTAGACAAGTTACATTCAGAAAAAACCCTAGTTTAAATGGTGATTGGTAGAAATTTATTTCCAGGAATGAAAAAAAATCATAACTATATGACATAGAATACGATTGATTGAGTTCACACTATCATTAGGGAGAAAATCATTCAAATAGTTTTATCCTTAATTCCTACCACTCTTCCAATGGACACACTTTTAAGTCTATCCTATGGAGAGATGTGTATCCATAATATGCTTAATTGGGTGCAAGAAGAAGATATTCAACAAACTCCCAAGCTAATCATGACTCTCATTGATTTTCTACTCAAATTATTTAGAGTACGAGCACTAACCCATTAAATAGAACCCTCATGAAATTAATAATCACTATTAATATATGTTAATTACAATCACTTATTATATCCATTTTCTGATAAAAAATATGCATGTAAACTTGATTTACCCATATATAATCATGGATCTAGGGTAAGAGGCCACAAAATATAAGGGAACAGATGAAGACATAATCATGGAAGATCTCAATATATAGGGAACATCTTCACCAAATCTATACATGTGAACAAAAATTGAGATCAGTCATTTTAGAAATCCCAATAGGAATAAAAACACTCTT
The DNA here is from genome assembly GCA_963277665.1 of Viscum album. Classification (NCBI taxonomy): domain Eukaryota; kingdom Viridiplantae; phylum Streptophyta; class Magnoliopsida; order Santalales; family Viscaceae; genus Viscum; species Viscum album. The sequence goes on from OY728125.1 coordinate 1,944,127,098, forward strand.
AAATTCTCTAGTAGTCATTCAAATCCAATTGTTTTTTAATATTGACTGGTAGGTGAAAAATTGATTGACCAAACCAAAAGTGTAGATAATATTTATAGACATAAAACACTAGAAAAAAACATGCCTTCATGTTCAATACAATCACCAAATCCATCTTTATCAAATGAAACATCCTCCAAGCATCAGGACAAGAAATAACACCATGTTTTGATGTTCCAAACCCTAGTGAATAAGTACAATATTTTGAAGCGGTAGGACTCTATCTTATCCAAAAATTAAATCCTAGATACACCTCACCTCTTAAATAAACTCAAATAAGTTTTTATCAAGGACCTTTAGAACACAAAATTAATTTAAAACTGATTTTTTTATCATCAAGTTGTACCATGAAGAGATTTTATTATTAGAATTCCACACATTTATCTCATTCATAGAGTAGTATTGGGAGGCCACTATTTAAGAATGCATCATACCCCTATACATCATAGGAATGTTTGATGATGTTGGAATTCATTGATAATTGATTGAAAATGGTTTTGGGATCAGTCTCATCCTGCTTCAAACACTATGAAACTAGTGATATGATGAGGATAATGTGTCTTCCTTAAAAATTTCCTTTAATAGATACAACAAAAGAGAGAAAGAACATCTCAAAAAGATAAAATTAAAATCCCTATTCAAAGATCTAATATACAACTCATATTTCATTTTAATTTAAAAAAACATAATATTTAATGTCTTATAGGGATGTCATGGCTTCACATGCATGTAATAGTTTCATTACCATACTATCAATGCTGGAAGTGACCTTTAAATGGGAATGTTAGTCTACTATATAGTGATAGTTCTCTATTCAAATCTTTTGAATCATAGTATACTGAAGTATGTTTCTACATGTGAGGATAAAAATAAGCAATGATGATATGTGATATACAGGGCACTACTCCCAATGGTTTAGGAATATCCCAAGTAAGCTGTTGGAGCCAACTTAATGAGTATTATATATTACCCATCAATCTGAACAATTCAATGACCCTAGGTCTAAGGATCTACGAAAAGGATTTGTTTTACCTTTTTTATATGATTAAAGTTGTTTCATTTAAGGTGAGGATGTCATGTAGAAATCATAGTTTATCCACGTAAAATAGTACTTTAATTTAATATGTCCTTATTAAAAATGATCCCTATTTATCTCCAATACCCAAAGAGATATTTACATCATTATATGAATCAAAATATATCCTTATATTACTGGTATAATTCAGATATGTCCTCATAACATCCTCCTAACTCCAGAATACCTGCATCTATTCTTCTTTCAAGGATAATAGGGTTGAAATAGGAGATTCCTCAAATTCCCCAGACAGTGATGTAGCTTCACCAATTCCCTCAAGATACAATGATTTCTCTTAATATCTCATATAATAAAGAAATACCCTCACATTTTATTCAAATTATGAAAGTCCCCCTTTATCTTTCAACTCTAACAGCATTGATCTACATGAAAAATATTATTAATATGAGATTATAGATGTACCCTCCATTATTTGAGGAAGACATTTCTACCACCATTAATGATCTCTTGAAGTTGAATATCATTATATAAAAGGATTTATAACTCATTCCCATCAATGTATACATATACTTATAGGAGAAAGAGGACTAAATTTCCTTCTTGAATCAGCACTGGGATGTGTTCACATGGGACTACACTAAAATACTATGATTGAATCATGATATTTCCACATATAATCTAGTCTTTATAGATGAACATTGTGGATATAAACAATTAGTGAGAATAATGAATCAAACTCTCACTTTCAAGGTTGAATTTGAGACTAAAAATCTAATACAAGCTAACTTCCTATGAGAAGTCCAGTGCCCAGGGTGGTTGGAAAACCTCATTATTTTCAAAAATAAAAAATATTTAGTTATAATTATTTATAGACTTCAAAGACTAAAATAGACACTTCACAAAATTTGACTTCTTGATCCCAATTATGAAATTACCTATCGATGAAATTGAGGGTTTTTAATACCACTCCTTCATGGATGGTTATTCTGGTTACAATAAGATTTTAATGTCAATGTATGATGTAGAAGCTACTAATTTTTGGGTTCCAAAGGGATATATTACTACTATGTAATTACCTCTAATTTAATTAAAATTTTAACTACATATCAACATTTGTTAATCACATCTTGAAATCCTTTTTATGGAAATCCATAGAGTGTTATGTTGATGTCCTCGTAGTAAAATATTGACAACATTGTGACCATATTGAATTCATTGAAACCATTTATATAAATCACTTGAAAAGAAACCTAAAAAGTGAATCCCTTGAAGTGTGATTTTAGCGTATCATTAAGAAAATTTATCATCTCATGGTAATCCATCATAATATCAAAGTAAAACCCAAATATACTAAGGAAATTATTAAAACAACTCTACCTAAAAACCTCAAGGAGTTGAGAGGACTCTAAGGTCATCTTACCTTTATCATATTATTTATCACAAACTGCACTAGTAAATGGTTACCCTTTTCAAGATTAATATAGAAATGGGTTTCTTTCTAGTGGGATGAGGACTTCCAAAAAGCCTTTAATGAACTCAATAAATACCTTCGTAGTCCATGAATCCTAGTTACATCAATTGAAGGGAATATTATTGTCTTATATGTTGTGAATATAGAGCATTCACATGGTGTGATACTAGCTCATATGAATGATGTGGGAAATGAAAACGGTCTATATTATCATAGCTAGACCATGTTAGAAACCAAGACTTTGTATTCTAATATAAATAAGAGTAGTTTTGTATTGATCTTCATACTGTTGAAGCTAAGACACTATATCCAGTATCACAATATCCATTTTTTCTCTCTTATTGATCTCATCGTGTATATCCCTAGCCACCCAATGTTGACTAGAAACCTATCATAATGGTTAGTCATCCTAAAATAGTTTTGTATTCGGTTTATACCTCATAAATATGTTAATAGGAAGCCATTAACATATTTCCTTATGATACACTCAACTAATGAGAGTAGGCCATTAAATATATATCACCCCGATGAGGTGGTATTCTCCATAAAAAATTCACCCTAATCATGGTTAATGTAACTTAGTACTATTCCTCAACACTTGATAAGTATGAGAATGGAGAACCCAAACTATAATTAGGTTGGTTTAGGAATTAATTTTGTTTCCATGGATAAGGAAGTATTTCCCTATTACTTCTCATTTTCATAAGGAAGCACTTACAATGATGTGTAATATAAATACATCATCGTCAGTTTGAAGCTAGCCTTGCAGATAGAAGTGTACCACCCCAAAATTAAATAAAATTCCGAACTGGTGATCAAACAAATAAATTGAGAATAAACCATAAAGAAGGAATATTTAATCCCTATGTGTGATTATGTTTATGAATTAATGGTTTAATACCTCTCTAAGATGATTCTGACTAGTTTCATTTGTTTAAAAAATACAAGTTTAGATTCTCTAGTAAATGAAAATACTACTATGATAGGCCCGGTTCAAGATAAGATGATTATCTATATTGTACACCAAAGTGTGGTATACCCCTATGATAAATATGAAATGAGGTAAATTAATGAAATAAATAGTACCTATGATCAAGATGATACCAGACACTCATCCTCCAACACCACCAAAGAATGGAAGTCAATAATTTTTGGACAACCTTTGAGCATATATAATTCAACTTTATTAATCTATAAAAGTTAATATTTTTCCTTAGGTGTTGAAATTTACCATCCAAGGTGATCTAGGGTTCCGCCTCCAACCTCATCCCCTCCTCTCCTCTGCTCCTTTGGTGGCATGTTTCTTGGCTTCATCTTCTGGTCTCATTGTAGGTGTTCTTTAGTGAGCAGAGCTTCTGGATTCACCAGATCTGTTGAGGTGTTGTGGTGTGTCTTGATGGTTGATGGAGAGCCGACTTCGGATCTGGAGGGCGAAGGCTTCTCGGTGTCAGATCTTCGTCTGGCGTCGGCGGCGAAGGCATCGTGGTAGTCGAAGTTCCGATTTACGTTGACCCCGAAGTATCGTATAGGGGAGGGGAATTTTTGGCTTCAGATGGTCTTACAATCCTTCTAGCAGGTCTGTTTTGTGATTCTGACTTTTTGTTTCCTTCGTTGAAGTTTGGATGGATCGATGTTACTGCAATTTGTCTTCTGGGTTGAATTTTTGGATATGTTGATGGGTGATGTGCGGCGGATGTTACTGTATTGGTTAAGATGCCTTGTGATGTGCTTTGTGATGATTTTGGTGTGAAATTGCATTGGATTCATTCTGGTGGAAAAGGGGTCTACGGTGTGTCGCTTGGTTCAAGGTTGCACTGCGGTTATCTGCGGAGTAGGGTGGAACATCCGAAAAACTTGGTCTTTCTCATTCTGGTTTCTTCATCACCCTTTGTGGATGTGCTCTTTGGGTTCATCTCAGGTCGCTGGAGGGTTTGGGTAAACTCTAACTGGAGTCATCCATTGGTTTTGTGGATTTGGGATGGTCTTGACGGTCTCACTAGTGGGCGTTTGAGGAGATCGGCTCTGTGGTTTGTCCAGCATTTCTGATGTTCGTGTTCCCAGCTTCATGGTACCTTGGTTTTCTCTTGACGATTTTGGCTCCAGATGTGTAGGTTTTTTTGTATTAATGCTTGAATTGATGTGAATCATGTACGGTCTTTGTGGTGAAGTGGTGAAGTGGTGAAGTGTTGAAGTGGTGAAATGGGGGTACGGTGAAGTGGTGAAGCACTGATGTAATGAAGTCCTGTATGGTTTCTCACTTTTTCCTCAAAAGTGTTTTCATAATAAAAAAAAAATTCAGTCAATGATGCAATAAATATGGGATTTCACTATGAAGTTCCATGCTTTACAAATATGTAACTAATTTACACATCATCCTCCAGAGTTTCATTATACGGGTAAATATTCTTGGTCATTCACCACCTAGGGAATGGATGTAATGAGGAGATATCCTTCTACCATATCCAGGTAGTTCAAGTACATACATACTACTATTGAATTATTTTCCAAATTGAATGAGTCCATACCCCCTAGAAAATTCAAAATAAAGGTAATAAGTATAATCTATAAAATATAATGAATGACTTTTGGGATTATCACACCACAACCCATATTTTTATGAAATAAACCTCATAGTCACATATATAAAATACAAAAGTGGGTTTACCTATCAATGTTTAGATGAATTTTCGACACATTTTCATATGTAATTAAATTACTAAAAATGAGTATTTGAAAATGTGACTTGATGAGTTTGAGGGACTAAATGAGAAATGTTTTTAAACATTTCATAACCTTTAAGTCCATCATAATCAGGTTGTATGAGCCTTTGATGAGAAAGTTGTCCTCTACTCATTCTTATAGGTTGATTGAGTATTGGTTCTCCAAACCATAATGATTTAGGGGAATAAACCCATGAAAATTTTACCAATATAGGGCACTTAAGTTGTATATAAGGTTTAATATAGTAGAACATACTCCTTGGACACCATGTATGGGAAGCGTGTCACACCTCCCACAAATAAAATATTTAACAAAAAATAATTTTAAAATCTTCATTTCAATTTACTATTATTATAGTCGCATGATATAAAACTCTAGGACAATTTCTATATAATATTATGTGAAACTACATGGTATAGATCTAAGCTATAAGAATTTAAACATCATAGTGATAATCAATTCCACCAAACTCTAAAATTCATTGACCCCATCCTCTATGTAAGTGATTAAAATTTATATTCATATACCTTGACCTATGACACTAAAATATATAGCACATTAGTCCAAGTATAAAGTTCTTAAATTTAATACAATCACAAATTTACTTCACAAGACTTTAAACTGGTCATAATTCCAGGTGCATGATTTATTCTTTTCATAAGAATGTATCGTGAAAATTTCACATTTCCCCTACATAATAATTAAACCCATGTTTAGATACTACATATCTATAACGATAAGTGTCTTGATTATAATCCATATATGATACATATTTATATCGGTATCTCTTGTCCTAGGCTCATCCACAAATCCTATCAAACTAAAACAACCATCTATAATGTATGATCTAGATATATTCTGGATTTTTTGGTGTAGGATTATTTATCCATAAATATATTCCTAGGAAATTTCCTATTTCCTTGAATATGTGATAAATCTATTTTAATAATTTCCCATATAAGAACATTGTATGGGCTGATTCATATTCTTACAAGATACATAGTGATTCCTAGATCTTCTAACCTATGATCATCCATGAATTTCAATCATGAAAAAACTCTTCTCTCTATGTGAGAGACAAATACATGTAGAATTATCTTTCTTACATCAATATAAAACACCCCCATCTGCCCAAACATGTTCTCTATCATGAACTCTCGTGTGATTTGGAAAATCTCTCAGTTCTCTCTTTTTTTCAGACTGAGTGAATCATATGTGCTTAGAGGTCATAAAAAATTATTCTCATTATTTAAAAGAAATATATTCAATATAAAAAAAATTCATTCCTAGTCACATTATGTTAAACTTTTTGTCACATGGTCTGTCATACATGAACCCTTAACTCATTCTACTTCATTTTGGTGATAACTTTTCCATTATATTAGAGAAACATCAATGTGAGATATTTTTGATGCATTGATCTATATTTAGATTAATTGATTGAGTCCAAGACAGAAATATGGTTCCCTATCCTTGTTTTAATCATCTATAAAAATAATAATGTGAACTCTTATTATATAGGATCTAGATTTTTTTATAGTTCCATTTTATTAAAATTATGTGTGGCTTGATTCATACTCTTATAAGATACATAATGATTCAATAATACCCTATCCTAGAACCAAATATAAATTTTATTAACAAATTACTCCTCCTTTTACCATAATGTTTGGGTTTCCCCATCCAAATTATGATTTGTTGATGGAATGGAGTTAAGGTGAAACCTAATTCTCTTCTACTACACTTGAGTTTGATCTATATAAAGAGGTCATTCTAAAACTACATGTGGATTGATTTATACTCTTATAGGATACTTAGTGACTTTAGAAGACTCTATCATAGGTCTGACTATAATTTCCATCAACCAAAATTTCATATCTCCTATGTATGATCTAGATCTATGTAGTAACCATTAGCATATAATTCCTCATTTTTTTCCCATTATAAAGGTTCCACCATCAAAGAACTATGTGTGGGTTGATTCATTCTATCATAAGATATATAGTAACACATAGATCCATTATCCTAGGTCTAGATACAAACATCATTAGTCTTACTCTAAGAAATCAGTTTTCCTCTTATTTATATTGGGTCTCTTATAATCACCTAATTACAAAGTAATACCACTGTGTTCTTTTCATCTATACTTGATCCATATCTATTCAGAGGCCATTGAATAACTAAATTTTTATTTCTTTATATTCTTATAAGATTTTTAGTGATTATTGTATCCTCTACATTGGGCCCAACCATGAATTTCAATGAACCCTAAACTTGTATTGGCATTGACTTTAGGTATTTCATTCCTCATTTGAAATTCAATAAAACTATCTTCTGGTTGTGAAATATATCTGAGTTAAATGATTCTATCATATGCTTAAATATATATAGACCTATGATATGATAAAATTCCCCCACTTTCAAGATAATAAAACTTATTTCTTTGTTGTATGTCATTAAACTACATTACATCTATTTCATTATCAATGACATTAAATTTTATAACACCTATGTATTTATCTCATGATGTTAAAATTCATGGCATCTAATTCCCTGTGTTGTGATATTAAAATACATAGAATCTGATTCTTTATCCCATGATGTTAAACTACATAATACATATTCATTCATCTAATGATGTTAATCTATATAGCATCTCGTCCACACTGCATGACCTTGAACTATTTTGAATAATTCATTTTGTATGACCAAATTTATATATATAGGATCTAGATCTGTTTAAGATAATATGGCATAAGGGATCTTAATTTGAGATAAAATTATCATTTCGACCTTCAAAAAATTATGTTTAGATCCCCCATATTAATATTTGTTCAAACCTTGTAACATCGCCCTATGTGAAAATATGTGGCTCATGGGGAATCTAATACCATTTTAAAACATTGAATGTTCATCCCCTACATTTAAACCAAATTAGTGTGGGGATTATAAACCATATAAGAACTAGGTGTGTCTTGATTCATATATATTATGATACATATTGATCCACAAATCATTTATTTTGGGTATAAACATCTAATCAAACCACCACCACATCCCATTGTTTGGATCCCTTAATTCATGATGGATTTAACTTTACTTGTTCAACACTGAGATGAAGCCATATTTTTTTCCACATGATCCAGATCTTCACAAATCCCCCTTCAGTAGGTCCTTATCTCATGACGTTAAATTTAATGACACCTGATTCCTTATATCATGACATTAAATTGTACAAGCCATCACTCATTTTGAATCCTTTCCAAAATACTGTAGTAACCTAACCATGATCAATTATGTTCTTGGGTTCCTCTGTCACCTTTTTTGAAAATTTATTTTCATAAGTCATAGTTCATATTCCAAGTGTCTCATATTTCCAAAAAACATTCATAGATTTCATTAATGTGTGAATTAGGCTTCAAGAGTCACATTTTTATGGATATATATACATACACCAATTTGGATATGCATAGGTGCCTGCAATATGGTATTCCCACCAAAGGCACATTTTAGATCTAATAAAAAGGCTATATAATTTTATATTCCCTAGAAAAAACACAAAGTAACCCATCATTTGAATATGGTTAGTGGTCATCCCTTATGTAAATGTCTCATATCATCACTTTTGATCCAAAACCATGATTCTTGATTTATTGTATCATCATCCTATTTTAAAAAGTTTTTAGATTGTTCTTGGACCTAGAATCCAAATTAGGTTGTTCTATCACACTTCCCCTTCATGAAATAGTCCAAAAATCATGACCATAAACTATGTTAACCACTCTGAGATAGCATGTTCTATCATCAGCCTCACATCCGTATCAATTAAAATTTATAATTTCTACTAGACAGACTATATTAATGTATTTTTCTCCAATCACTATAACAATTAACTATATACACTCCCTTATTAAATAATCTATACTATCCTTTATACTCTCATTAATTTTTGGTTTTTCTTCACACTTATTGTATATATTTCTTCACCTTTAACTTTTATTTGGTCAATGTTTTGTGACTGTAAGCACTAAGCCTTAATGATCTAGATCATAAGACCTAAAAAATTTACTGGAAGAGATATAAAACATGTTGTGTTGAAAACTATAAAGGGTAACTTGATTAAAATTCATGTTACTTCTCTCTAAACCAATCACTTTCAAGTATTAAGAAAAAGTTAGTGTGTAAGTAGATTAAGCACAAAACACATAGACGCCACTATATAAACCTATAAAAAGCTAGTCCATACTCCTTAAACCCCCTGGTTTTGGAACTTTTAGACAATTACATTTCATATTTCATCACCGTGATTATTTTTTCAATATATGGTGGTGTAACTTTTGGGGTACCAGATTCTTCCTTGAATACCCAATATTTTAAGAATCTATTTCATTTTTTAGATGTTTGAATCCTCCCAAAACATTAATAGTTATCTGTAATGAGTGAATCAGGTTTTTAAGGACACCTTAACTTTGATATGCATATATTCTCTAATTTGGATTTTCATATGCACTCCCAATCTAGCATTTAAAATAGATACATGTTTTTTTCATAGGAAAAATGTCCTCTAATATATAAACACAAATAAGATATTTTATTGAAATCAATCATTAAAATACATTCAATGACCATCCCTAGCATAAATTACCTATATCATCATACTTAATTTAAACCCTTTGAGTTATGATTTACTAAATCAATAATCAAACTATTTAAGTGTATTCCATACCCTCAATGTTACGCATCTTTTCGTAATTATTGTTTTAAAATAGTGATACAATATCTCATCCTTGAGCCTGTATCTGGTAATCATTGTGTGAACCTAAAACACACAAAACAGTGGTATGAACTTCTTGAACATAAAAATGAATTCACCCTTTTTGGTGAAGTCTATTTTAGTAATGATCCCTTCATTTATGATAGGATTATCTTTTCCCTTGATAGTTGAGTTGTCCAAAACATATAGTCAATTTGCATGGGGTTAAATATTTGAAAACATTAGTCTGATCCTTATGACCATAAATTTAATGCATTAACCTTGAAGATATCCACATATATGAAAATAGGATCTCCATTCACTTTGGGTTTTACCTCACCCATAATTCTATGTAGATTGCTTAATTTTGGTCAAATTTATTTGACCGTAAACTGTAGTAATATATGTTCAAAGTACTGTGACCTTAAAATACCGATACTATTCATTAAGGTTTAATGCATTCCAAATATTAGGATCCCCATTCACATTAATTTTTTCTCTCCTGTGTTGTCATATAGGATTCCTGACTCTTTTTTGTCATAGTTTTCTGAACTCAAACATCAATTACATTGGTATAACTTGTATAACCTAAAAATTCTTAATAAAAGAGACACAAAACTAGCCTAGATGAATACCCATGGTGGTAAACATAGAAAAAAGTCGATTCTACTCTTAATATACATCCATCTCGTATGATTTAGAAAAAAATGATAATTTAAAAGATCAAGAAATGTGAAACTTGTTAGATCAAAAACTCATAAATTGTGTCCTAATTAAATTCTATGTTTTTTTCTCACTAAGTATCACCCATATGAGGCTAAGGAAAAAAATTAAATAAATAAATAAAAATATTAAATCTTTTTGTGACTCTAAAATATTACATCAACATAAATAAAGATATTATTAATAAAAAGATAGATCAATCATTCATTCACTTTTCCGTGGTATATATGTCCAAAGGATCTATGAAAAATATGTTAAGATATAACATCATAGTGCTTGATCCGTATTAAAAATTTTAATAATCATTTAATGTTACAAATTTTGATCCTCGTTACATTTATTCCAATAATACATATCTAAATGGACAAACTCTAAAGTTATGGTGTTGGTATTTGTGCCAATACTCATCTATGAGGCACAACCAAGTGTAAACCTTCTATATAAAAATGGGATAAATATAGTGTTATGGTGATGGTATTTGATCCAATATTCATCCATTAGTCCTATCTAGTAGGAAACCTTAAATTTCAAAATATACTTAATCTAGTTTTACAATGATGTTATTTTTACCTATACCATCCTTTGATCCATTCCCAAGAGAAAATGTTTTTTGATTTAGATGATTGGGAATAATGATTGACCTTACTAATTCCAAGTTCAATTTTAAAGAGGATTAGGGTTATATTTTTGCTACATTTTTGAGTTTAAAATATTATTATTAGGTAATAACAATATTGTAGAATGAAATAAAAAAATGGATAATTATTGGGGACAAATAATTTATATTCATTGGAAAACAAGAGGAACAAGAACACCCACAAATTAGAATCACTTTTCATGGTAGATATGTATTAAAAAGTATTCATATGTATAATTAGTTGATATAGATAAGTAAAAAATTGACCATATAAATTATATAGGTCTGATAATTCCCTATTAATAATAACCAATTGACCATTGAAATATTTTCTTCTTTACAGCTTCAGCCCTAATTAAATAATGTGTATTTTCTATCTGATTAATTTATTCTTTGTTTTCTCTCCATGTCACCTATATATTAGTAATCACCTCTATATTTGGGGGATCATTTTATTTATTATATATTTATATCACTTTAACATTATGATCAAATTGGATTCCTTCCCCAAGGGTTCCAAGTTCTTATTGGTCTATTGAGTCAACTCTTGAGTAACTTTGTCTATGAGTTTAGCCTGATGGTTCTTGTTGTCAAACTTATGGAGGTCTTTTTCCTATGTCGAATTTTTTTCATGAATGGGTTTTATTTATTGGAAAATTAATTATAGATATTTATAGTAGAATCCACTTGTGATAATACCTTTGAATAGTATATAAAGGTAGTAATTTTTTTCTCCTCATCCCAATAATTGGGATCCATGAGGCCAGGGGTGTATAATGTTTTTTATGACCTTTCAAAAGTTAGTTGGTTCATGTATGATTTATAGAACCAAAAACTACTTCATAATTATGAATTGGAATGTATTATTGGATATAGTGGATTGTAATTTTTCATTGTTTTGTTAGAAAGGTTGTGATTGGAATAGGGTTTAAGACCTATTTTTGGGGAAAAAATTTCCCTAGGGAAGCCTGGATGATAGTAGTTCCAGGAAAATAAGTAGTTAAATGTACCTCTAGAGATGTTATTCACATACCTTGACCTGTATATTTTAATTCCATGATATCGTCTTCAAGAAAAAGGTTCTTTACTTCCTTATCCTAATAACCTAGTGAAATTTCATCCTCATCCTATAGTGTTTCCTCTTATTATTCCTCTTTAATTTGAAATGGTTTTATGCATGTTCATGGAGTGAACCCCCCTAAATCTTTGACATCGCAGTATTTGACCAACACTTGATCACATTCTAGGGATATAAATTTTATAGCCACATCATATGGCAGAGTAATTAGGGTGATAATATCAATACATATTAAAATTAGCTAGAATTTTTATAGGATCATTAAGTGTTACTTACTACATTCCCCCAGGAATAGAGAAATTTCTTTCTTATAAACACACTATAACTAGAAACCAAACCTATATGACATTTAGTGTTCTCAAATTGAGACCACATCAATTCTTTTTAGGATAACCCCATCCTAAATTGAAATCTAGTATGACCGAGTGTTCAATGAGTCATTAATTCCATCCATCAATGTATCAATGGGAGTTTTGTAAGGGGTGAATGAAATTAGGTAATGGTCTCTAATAAGGTTATCTAGATCCTAATAATCCATTCATATGGGATTCATGTGTATGATATCTAGTAATTTGGGCCTATAAAAAAATTTGGAGCTACGGTTGTGTGCATCAGGCCATAACCATTATGATTTGCTATGAGATTCTATAGTATGTTAGATGCCAATTGAGTATCTAATGTGATTCACTAGTATACTAGATTCTAGTTGAGAATCCATTACTAAATTGGTTCTCCTTATCGTAGCATATATGTCTCGGATATGTAATAAACACCTGCTAAGAAGAATATATAGAATCCATTACAGTTGAAGATTATAGATCATCTTCGGCCTGGTTTGGTAACCCCATGTTGTATATTGACCATCATCAAGGATGGAAAACTAAGTATTATATGACACACTAGTGTTCTATTTAGGGAATTACATCAACCTTTTTTACTTAATTACTTAATCCATGATGAATTGGCACCATTTTCACCCATGCGATAAAATGAATATTTAGGGACAGACAAAATTTCCTCCTCAAATCTCTCTTAATTAGTGGTAAAAGATCCCTTAAAAGAGTAGGGTGTTATTGAAATATTCCCAAAAACTATGAGTAGAAAAGAATTCATCATACATATTACCATTTATGTGCATTCCCTAGATCTTCTGGACGTCAAAAGTAATGATTTCAACCTCCCTATATAATAGATGAAATGTTTTGGTCTCAGAACTCTACCAGCTGACCAGTTACTAGGTGATTTCTGGATAGTGATAGACTAAAAAATATAAAGTCCATATAGTATAGTTGAGTCAATAGCCTGTAATTAGTCCTCTTTGTCAGAATATCTTTGGTTCAACTAATAAGGTCATGCCAATTTTTTATAGGAGTTCACTCCTAGATGAAGATCCCATTAAAGGTTCCATCCTTTTTCAAAGCTCTGCATGGATGATTTCTTAATGAATGAATTGGAATTAGAATCATTGTTCAATGATTCTTTAGAATATACTAGGAAATATGATAACAATTGGCTAGTTCCTATATGATTTTCTCATTAAGATAAATATTTTATATAGTAATAACCTGAGTTGAAAAACTTTAAACAACGGAGAGGTCACTTCCTAGTAGTTGAGTGTCTACTGGAAGTGTGAATCCATACAAGGGGAGTATATTTGATAGTGGATAGTTAATTAATACTAATTCAAGATGTATTTATAGATCAATATGACCCAAATTAGTTATTTTTAGAAAATTGACATTTTCATATATGATCATTCCCTGATGAAAGTGGTAACCTTAACTCAAAATACAGTAATTGTGGTATGATGCATGGAAAATTAAATAAAAGGGTCAAAAATAGAATTATTAGTATAAAAAATAAGGGGAAATGTCCAAATATATTCAAATTAATCCTTGCATAGACAATTTTATAAAGGAAATATTTCTCATAAGACTTCGTCGAAAGATAGTTTCTCTCAATGACCCATGCACAACCAACTTCACCCAAGTTAGTGTGCTCAAGTGAACTTGAAAAAAGATAGTTTCACCTAACCCTTTCACATGAGGAATATTACCAAGGTTTGATTGAGTGACTAAATGATGATATAGAACCAAGAAAATAATGAATATATTTTCTTACCTAAATAATATTTGGTAACTTGGATGAACATAGAGAATAGAAGATTTAGGGATTGCTTAATTCACAAGGGTGTGGAGAAGGTAGGGTGTCCCAATATATTTATAGTCATTGTCCTTAGAGTTCAAATATCTCAGAACTGATAAAAGTATTTGTTCGACGAATGTGATATTTGAGTGCCAAAGTGTTCAGAACCTAAAAAATTTATCCATATTCAGGTCGATCAAGCCTAATTATGAGGTGGGGAATTTTTGGAACCCTTTTGAGAAAAGTGAATTATAAGTAATGGTAAGGTCAAACGTCTCTAGGAGGAAGTTCATAGTTCTCCCAAGTCCCCAAAGAATGACTCCAGTCTACTGCACCCATCATTATTCCTGCACCAAACTAGCCATGCCTATATCCACTATCATGAGTTTGTTGTGCCCATCAGTCTATGCACGCCCAAATATATTACCATGAAATTCTAGGAATATAATGATATCATAACAAAGAATATGTTTACAAATATATATATTTCTCTATAAATATACCCCATGGGTCCTCATTTACAACTTTTAGAGAAGAAGAAGAGGTACTCATATCTTCTTTCACCCAAGACTCTAGGTCCCCTTAAAGTATCATTTTGAAACTAAAACTAAGGGAATTAACTTACCAAATAGTAAGATAATGTCACCCAAAGGTCAAAAATGTGAATAAACCTCTAAGGAAGACCACTTTATCCCAAGTTTCATGAAACTATAGAAATGGACCCTCATTTAGAACCATATTAGGGAATTATATGCCTAAAATCATAATAGGATAACCTTACTCACAAGGAATGGTATTTATCGAAAGTTAGATATTTTACTCATTGAGTGAATATAACTATATGACATCCTTTCATTGATATAATAAAAATCTCTACCTATCCATTCATTAAGAAAATAAGACTATCTTCCTAGACTTCTATGGTGAAAAATTTACCCATTTCTTCACCCTTCATTTGGGAAATAAAACCTATTAATTTTCTCTTATTTGGTAATGTTTAGGAACTTATTCAAGACCTTATTTTGTGGAAATAGATCCTTGGACAATCCCTTTCTAGGGTTAAATGACTTTGGTAAGCCCTAACTAGGTAAAAGTTAGATATTGATATTCACTAGGGCGAATCTCCATCATTAATTCCTAAATTATGGTACCATTCTCACTCTAGATTCCATGACAGAATATCCCTTCACCGAAGTCTTATACCAAGAAAACCATTTATCAAGTCCTATAAAACCATCAAACATACAGGTTCAAGGTGTACAAATTAGTGTGCAACCCTTTTAATCATGCATTCCCATGATAAAATGTTTCTCCCTCTCATCCTCTATAACTGATAGGACCATTAGGATATTTTAAATCATGTATACCCAGGATAAAAAGGGACCCCATCATGGGGATATTAGTGAATCCATTCATGGATCCTACCCCATAACATGGATAATTAAGGTCTGAGATCTATTATCCAAGGCACATATAGAATCTCTAGGTCCTCCCAATGAACCCTAAGCATAAGAGGTTCATTCTAGGTTTAAGTTCCATAATTTGGAAAAAAAATATGGGTTTCTTCTCCACATGGAAAGCCATAATATATCAAAAATAATATCCCCAATTCATTATCCACAACTCATATTTATAGATCCCTATCCTTGATTGAAAACATTAATTAAAATGGCCAAATTTTAGAAGAAGCATGTATATAATGGTATACCCAATGTGCTATCCCCTATCAATCCTTTGTTTTCATTCCTTTAATGACATGTAGAAATTTGTAGCATTACATGAAACTATATGGCCAATGTTTTGGACACATGAAGTAAAATTTCATGACAATGTCCCTTTCACATGACATTAAACTACATGGTATAACCATCTAACAAGATCTTAAAACTATTTCTCTCAAAACACATGGATTTTATTCCTAGTAACAGGGATATGTGGGATGCCTACCGTAGGTTCAAACCAAACATCATCTACCTTCCATTTTCACCCCAAGGGTCCATATTCCTCATGAATCCATTTATGTCCTTCCTCACCAAGATATATTCCCCATGATCCTAGATGTCACATTCACCAGGTCTATACCCTATATGAAACCATTATCTTTCTTGAGGTCCACATTCTTTCCAAGTTTCACTATATTTCATTCATTATTCCATATCACTGGGGAAACTATGCCTAGTTCAGTTAACCATATCCTTATGGGCCAAACCAACACCATTCCTTATAGGGTCACATCCCTTGTGAAACCAGCCTATCAACATCAAGCCATATTCCCTTTGAGGTTAACAAAACATTTCTGATCATGTATAAGTCCCACATTGACCATCACTAGGAACCTTTTTCCGAAAATTACATTCCTTAAGACTTTAAAATTATAGAAATTAGTATAACTCACAATACCTTAAATAGTACTACATAACCTATAAAGTTTAACCATAATACGTGGGTTTTAATTTCTTTTACAAGGATATATAGGTAACTCTTCTCATTGGTGTGATCCAAATACCATAAAAACAAACCACCTCTATTGATAGTGATATACTCCCTAATAAAAATCTATGTGTCTTCAGAATATAGTTTCCTAAAACAATGTATCATAACTAATAAATTAATAAATTATTAACAGAGTTTGATACATAAAAATGGTACCAAACATAGTGAACATCCAATATATACATATATTCACATCTATGAAAAATAACTAGCTTGCATAGATTATCACATCGATGCATGAAAATAAACAACAATTAGGATAGGGGAAACCATCATCATGCTCATATTTGGGAATTATTTATGAACACATCGTAACTATAAAAGAGAGTATAGTATTAGGAAAAAATTCTCCCTTAAAAGGTAAAAATGATCCTAACCTCTCATCCTCTAGACCAAAGCACAATCCAAGCTGTTACTGGTAAAGTCCCAATGACTAGTTACCTTTTGAAAGTAGGTTTGCACTAACTCAAAACAACATGGTGGAGTCACATTAAGAGTTTCCTCAACACCCCAAAACAAATTTTCTGAAAAAAGAAAATTTCATCGGAAGTGACCAAGTAGAGGGAAATATATACTTTAGTAATTATAATTAAAATATATACCCCTTTTATTTATGTTATCTATTTTAAATATTCTTACATAGAGATCATGTTGAATGAATGTATTTTATAGTTAATTAATAGTAATCATAGTGATACAATTTTTATTTTCATACTTTATTTAATTTGAATATCATTCTTTATTTAATATATCTATAAATTTTTATATAATAGTTTTATCAGTTTTATATTTATAACTATTACAATTTTATTTATTCTTTTTTCATGTGATCTTATAGTTAATATAATTAATGAATTCAATGTATAGAATCTCAAAATAATTTATATTTATTTTGGATCATTACACACATGGTCTTGAAAATATTTTCATTTTTGTAATGAGGTTCTTAAATAATTATTCAATGATCATGTATTTTTTTACATAAAGAAACATAATTACATATATTTTAACTTAAAGAATAATTAATTCTATTTATTACACTGGAATTTATCATGTATTCTACAATTTTAATTGAATAAATTGTTTTTATATTATTCTATAAAACTTTATTATATTTTATTACCATAACACATTTAAAAATTATGAGTTTGATAGTTTAATTCTTTATATATTTCCACTAATATCTTAGTATGTTGGGTAAAAGAAGAGTATTCCAATGTTATTTTGACCATCTATCATTCTGGAAAGACGTTGAGTTTCCATGTAATTTTACTTTCATTACTATTAAATTTTGAAAACTATATAAAGAGTGAAAGATCTAAAAAAATTGTTGTCCTTGATAGAAAACTTCAGGATAGGATGAATTGAAAATAAGAAAATTAACCTCATAAAAGTGTTTAAAAATGGTTTCATGAAACTGGATCATGTACTAGTAAAAAAATATTTTCACATTCGAATATAAATAAATTTCAATAAAAAGGAAAATTTTAAAATACATTGATATGAAGAAGAATTTTTTTTTTAAATTACCATTTTTATAAAAGTTAGAGTAAAGAAATATGATAATAGAATAAAAACATATTTTCAAATAGAATATAAAAAAAATTCAAGGAAAATAATATTTTTAAAATATCTTGATATAAAGATTATTATTTTGTTTAAAATTCCCATTTTTACCAAAGTGAAGGTAACATAAAAGTTGAAGATCATGAAAAAATAGATCACATAACTTATTAAAAATATTCAAGGTAATTGATTCTTAGTAACTTATAAAAATCAATTAATGATATGTGATGTTATAAATTTTGGATCTAAAATGACCCAAAATTTTATAAATGAAATTCTCTTTCGAATGAATAAATGCCTTATTAATGTAGTTATTGACAACACATGCACTATATTTCTATTATTATTTTGGACCATTGTAAAATATATCCATAGTTTTTAGTCAGAATTAAAAGACCATTAATAATAATAATAGTTAATAATATATTTTTTATATGGTGTCCATTAAAATTATTAGATATTAAGGATTATATTAAATACTAATTAACATATAAGGATGAAGTGATGGTCTTGACCAATATGATCATACCTCATGTATCCCATTTATCATATCTTTCAAGAGAGGTGGAATAATAGGGTTTTCCCCTCAATCAAGCCCAAGCTAAGATTCAATTAACAAAAAATGAGTGAATCCCTTTATGGGAGAAGTTTGAGCTTATAGTTATCAATTCTCAAACCATGTTCATTGAACCACCCTAAGAAAGTACTATCACTGTGTACCTTATCCTTAGGGAATATAGTGGTGTTATAAGGGTTTATACGTCTAAAACCTAGTATTATAAATTATAATATTTCCTTTTAAAAAATATTGATTATATTGATCACTTTTAATTATTACTTTATATATATATATATTATGATTTTATAAAAATTAGGTTTTGATACGAAGAAACCAAAATTATATTTTTAGAAAATATATACTTTCAAATAAAATCTTTTTCTGATAAATTAATTAATTTTGAAATAAATTTTATTTTCATGAAATATTATTATTATATAATATTTATTTAATTATAAATGATAATGTAATTTAATGAAATCAAATGTAATTTTCATAAGGGTCAAAAATTTGTTACTATCATAAAAGATATTATTTTCTAGTTAATCAGATTTTTATTTCATGTTTTAAATTCTTATATTCAGAATATAACTTTAGTAAAATAAATATTATTTTTAAAATTATCATATAGAAATTATTTAACGGTGAATTGTTTATTATTTTTTGAGACAATCATATTTTTTTTATACAAATTTAATATGTTGTAAATATACGGTATGTATTATGACATCATAATAGCCAAAAATTGATGTAATAAATATTATAAAAGGAATAAAATCCAAAAATAGGTTTCCCCATTAAAATATTTTCTTTTTGATGTTATTTGATTAATTTTTAAAACCTATAATGAATTATTCAAAACCTATATTATATTTTAAGTTTTCGAAAACAATTATTTATGAACACGAGTAACATAATAATCATGAATGGTTTTATTTGAATGAGTTTGGTTCTTAACCTAATAGAATATTTGAAATCACACTTCTTTGGTAGGAATCATGGGGAAAAACAATGTGAAAGTTTGTGATTTTTATTATTATATCACTTAGAGTTTAAAACCAATGTTTATAAATTAATAAAGAATTTCCCTCTATTTTTCAATAATACCCACCCAACCTCTAATTAATCTTGAATCAAATCCCATTTATTATGTATTTACTATAATTATTCTTCTAAAAATCCCTCTCAATGTGTTCCCAATCTCTTAAAAATCTCCTCTTAAGATTTTAGAAGAAACCTCTCAAGTAAGGGATTATTTTTCTATTCTTATTTGTTCAACTAATTTATTTGTATTAATCATTTTAATTTTAAATTAATTATGTTTAACTATACTTTTAAACATTCAATTTATTGTACTTTTTATTTTCAATTAATGATATACTATCTTTCCCTCTCATTAATCCCTTTCATGAACCATTATGTACAAAACTTTTTCTATAGAAGTAAGTTTTTGGTTTTACATGAAAAACATTTGTGTTTTGAATACCCATAACCAATTATAATCATGGGTATTCACCTTGTCATACCTATCATTCCTTGATTTATACTTCCATGTACGTAACATTCACTCTGTAATCATGAGATTAAAAGTGTTGAAGGAATTTCTTAAGTTCTATGATCTATATGGAACCAAAATTCATATTCATGGAATGAATATGATGGTTGGGCATTGAATTATATATCCCTTCAATGAATTGGGTAATGTTTTATATCATGGGATTCCATGTGTAGTTAATGGTAAATTATCCTAATTACACTATGTTATAACATCTTGATGGTTATTCATGAATTATTCATATGATGTCATGTTTAATATTGTTTTTAAATTCTTATAATGCCTTCATGTTATCATCTTATATCATTATTAGATGTTCAAGATTATTATTCTGACCATTTATTTCACAATTTTATACCCTTTGACTCACATTAACTTATTTACTTCATGTCATTATTTAATTATTATATTACTATGATTTATAGATCACCGCTTTCCTATAGATGTCCCCAGGTTATCCGGTGTGGTTTTATAAGATAAATGTAATTATAAGGTCATGTTATATAGTTTTTAAATAATTTCATTATATCCCAATATTAATTATTATTCTACATACCTAATTAAAAAAACAGACTAGGACTATTGATCTTTTAGGATTATATTATGTGTATCTTTGTGTAATAGATCATGAAAGAGAGTTTATAAAATAAAATGGTTGTTATAGTTTTTATCAAATCAAGGTCTATTTATTTTTTTATATTAGGATGATGAACCTATGACTGAAAATCATTTTTTTATTGTCAAAACTTTTAAAGAAGAGTGAGAAACCAATGGATCCATAATAAAAACGATAAAACCCATAAACCAAGAAAAAACTATAGTGACCTACCCTCCCCAACTACGGTATTGAGATGATAAACCATCACCATTGTTCGACCACCCAACTAGTTGTCTCGTGCAGACTTGCACGGGCCCAAAACCGATGTCATATTCATTCCCTCTCAAACAAACAATTCTAAATGGCCAGCATTGGTGAAGTTTTAATGATCTTATACCCATCTAAATTAGACCCATATAGAATTTTGGTAGAGTATCACTAAGAAACACTTCAAAAACAAGCAAAATTTTCTCCAACAGAAAACACAACTTGATCCATCATACTTCCCAATCACTTCAACAGATTAAACCCATTTAAGAAGAAAAATTAAAAAATAATTTAAGCTTACCTGAGACCAATTCCTTAAAAAACTTCTATGATATAGATGTTACATTAATGTTTGGAACATTCAATATCAGATTTTCAAATTCAAAAGCCAGCTGATCCCAAGTCTGTATGTACTCTTCTAGACCGATCTTACCTTTATTGAAACCCCCCATAAGAATTAGTTCATGTTTATCAACCAAGTAGTGTTTTTCCTCATGGAGGGTCACCCTTAGGGGAATCCCCGTCATCTTAGCTTCTTTCTATTTAGATTCATTAATCAAGAAAACCTATTTGACCACTTCATCTTCAAAATATAACATTAGTTCTTGGGTCTGATTTCCCAAAACCTATACTTCTTTTTTCTTTGCATTTAGCTTTTTAGAGGACTGGGTCACAACAGGTGGGGGAAGAGAGGAGTAATAATTCCTATATTTCCTCCTCCTATTACTCCTACCACTCCTTGAGATTGCATCCGAAAGACTAGGATCGGTTCTATTGGACTCTATCACGTGTTCCCCGTCTGTATCAACTGAAATACTAAGATCAAAGCCCAAACCAACATCTGTAATACCTGAAAAACTATTGCTCAACTGTATTGGATTATAGGACCTTGAGATATAGTCTCCTAGTTTACTAGAATTATATTTTATCCCCAATTCCTACCTCCCTATACCTGAATCTTCTTTACCTGATCTCAACACCTCCACATAAGAAGTAGTTGAAGCATCCACCTTGTCACCTGCCCTCTATTCTGTACCCGCTAAGCATCCATCCATATGACTAGCCTCATGATAAGCCTTATAATATACTAGAACATAACTTACTATTATCCCCTCAAGAGGGGTCATCTCATTTCCAAAGGAATGATCTCAAAGATCCTACTTTAACCTATTAAAACCCTCAGAAACCATCAGATTCACCATCTATTCCATAAACTTCTTCTCCAAAGCTGCATCAGGACTGGTCTTCTTAGATTAGTCTGGTAATATATTATATTTGTGATAAACATACCAAGATTTAAAAAATCACTAATTAAGATAAATTAGAAGGGATTGAAGTTTTTTTGGACTGATGAATGTGAGAAAAATTAAAAAAGTTAAGTAAGAGGTTAATCACTACACATGTTCTCACATAACCCACTAGTAGAAATAGATTTGTGATCTATAAGGATGCATCCAAAAAAGTAATGGGTTGTATACTCATAAAAATGAAAATGTAATATCATATTCCTCCTTCCAATAAAATATTTGTTAGTCAAAATACCCAACATATTTTCTGAAATTGGTCATAGTGATCTTCATATTAATGATTTGGAAAAAAATATCTCTATGGGGATAAGTTTGAAATATATATTTTTCATAAAATCCTCATGTATATATTCAGAAAAAAAAAATCTAAATATTCACCAATTAAGGTTATTAGAACTAATCAAAAATTATGACTGTTCAATCTATTTCCATCTTCAGAAGGTGAATAAAGTGGTGGGTTATTTTAGTAGAAAGGATCTCACAACCATATCCATGATGAGGATTTAAAGAGATCCAGTCTTCTTAGAAATAAAAATAATTAAATGGGAATTATAAAAGGTATATCATAATACTTAACCATCCATTCATGAAAGCATCATGGAGTCCCAAAAATATGATAAGGATATAAAGGGAAACATAGTGAATATTCCAAAGTTCATCTTTAAAAAATATGGAGTTATAAGTTTTGGAACTCAGATATGTTCGCCATAAAAACAAAAAAAGAAGAGGTAACTTTTGGATGATGTGCATAGCTCTTATTTCTCTATTAATCTAAAAATCACCATGATATATAGAGATCTGAATAAAAAATTCTAGTGGGATAACCTAAATGGAGAGATTATAGATTTTGTATCTCGATTCTTTGTATTCCACCAAGTCATAACTGAATGATAGAAGTTTAAAGTTATGATAAAACCATTTCACATATGAGTATGTAAATTGAGAAACATAACTATAGAATTCATCATAGGACACTGTGGGATATATAAAGTCCATAAAATCATTTGGGATTTATTATATTTCATTACTAGGTCTGTGCATTTCATTATTGTCAAGTAATATTTCTCTCATGACCAAATAACTAGAATATACAGAATATAAGTGGTGAGACTCCATGTATTACTAATCTCTATTTTATCTAATCAAGATATATGTTTTAACTTGAGTTTTTGAAAATCCTTCAGTAAAAATTGAATATGAAGTTGAGTTTTTTACTACTTATCACCCTCAGAAAGATGGTTAGTATGTGAGAAACATTCAAAATCTAAAGGATATTTTGAGATATTATCCAATTTATTTCCCAGGATGTTGGGATTTTCACCTTCCCCTAGTATAGTTTCATATAAAAACAATTTCTATTTGAGAATTAAAATGGAACCTTATGAGGATCTCTATAGTAATATGTGTAAGTCCCCAACATGATAGGATTTTGTTAGATACTAAAAGTTTAGGGGACCTAATCTTTTTCCAGATATGATAGAGAAAGTGTAAATCGTTCATTTTTATATGAAATACACATAATGTTGACATAAAATTTACACCAAAATCTTCTATGATACCTAGAGTTTAAGGTGAATGATAAGTTGATACATTGTATTTACCATAGAAGAAATTCATTATTTTTAAGAAGAAGAAAAAGATTAGTCTTAGATACATCATACCCTTTGATATCATTGATCTTATCATGGTTGTGTCTTGTTGACTATAAATCCTTCATAACCCATATCAATTACAAGATGTGTTCTATATATACCTCTTAAGGAATTATATTCTAAAACTGTCACATGTATCAAATCCCTAGGTGTAACCTTTGGAAAATGGTCTTTAATATAGTGAGAAGTTGATGAAGATATTAGATAATAAAAACAAATTTCTTCAAAACAATACAACTCACCAGGTAAAAGTATTGTGGTAGAACCATAAGTTTGAGGAAGTAACCTGGGAACAGGAAGAGGTGATGAATCACAAGTACGCTAATCTTTTTTATTGTATGAAATGAAATTTTGAAGGAGAAATTTTCTAAAGGGAGAATAATTTATTAACCCAAACATTTATTAATAAAATCCCATTTCAAATGAATAAACTCTTTATTTATATAGATAAAGAAAACACATTCACTATATTCTAGTTGTTATTTTAGACCATTATAAAATATAGTCATAATTTTTAGTGAGGATTACAATATCATTAAGAATCATAACCATTATTAAAATATTCATTCTATATTGACCATTCAAATTTTAATTTATTATGGTTTATGATAAAGTCAAATTTACATCGAAGGAAGAAGTGATGGCCTCGACCTATAGGATTGTATCTTATGAATCTTATTTATCAGAGCTTTATAGGGTGATAAAATCACTGGTGTTTTCCCAATACCCAAACCGAGCTGAAATTTTACAAATGAAACATGAGAGAAACTATTTACCAGATAATTTCAAGATTATATAGATCACCTCCAAAACCAGGTTCATCAAACCGCCTCAAGAATTTTTTAACATCACACACCTAACCCTTAGGGTGTATGATTGTGTAATATGATTTTATTTTTCTAGAGCCTAGTACTTTAAATTTTTTACTCTTTTAATAAAATAGTGTTCATATTGATCCATTTTTATTATTACTTTATATTCATATATATTATATGAGTTCATAAAAATTATATTTGTATTCGAAGAAACCAAAATTGAATTTTTGGGAAATATATACTTTCAATTTAAACAACTTTTTTATAAATTCATATAAATTTTAAATAAATTTTATTTTCATAAAATATTATTATTAGATAAGATTTATTCTAATATAAATAATAATATAATTTAATGAATTCCAATGTATTTTTTATATGGTTCATAAAGTTTTTAGTGTCGTATAAACTAGTATTTTATGAATTATAATTAAAATTGTAAAATATCATATTTAGAAAATTATATTTTTAAAATAAATATTATTTTTGAAATCATAAAATCTAAATTACCCAATGGTGAATTTTTCATAATTTTCTGAGATAGTGTAATTTTTTGGTAAAAAAAGTATGGTAAAGACACGATTTCTATTATGACATCGTAATAATCCCAAAGTTCTCTAATAAATGGTATAAAAGGTATCCAAGATGAAAAATAAAGTTTGACTTTAAAATATATTGTTTTTTATGTTATTTGATTAATTTTAAAAAACTATAATGAATCATCTAAAACCTATATTATGTTATGAGGTTTTAAAAACAATTATTTATGAACATGACCGACTTCTACATCAAAAATGGTATTATTTTAATTATTTTGGTTCTCAACCTATCAAAATATTGGAAATTACTACACTTTGGTAGAATCCATGTGAAAAACTATGGGAAGGTTTGTGTTTTTTATTATTTTATCACTTATAGTCCAAAACCTAAGTTTAAAATATAATAATGAATTTTTATCTATTTTTCTATAAATACCCACCCAACCTATCATTAATATTCATTAAAAACCCATTGATCATAAACTTTATCTTCCTCTAAGTCCCAACCAAGTTGTTCCTAATCCAAAATCTCCCCCATGCTTTTAGAAGAAACATATAAAATAAGTGATTCTCTTCCTCAACCTATTTATTCAAGTACTATTTTGTGTTAAGCCTTTTGATTTACAATTATTCCTATTGAAATTTTTTTATAAACATGTTATTTATTGTAATAATGATTTAAAAGTAATGATATACATTATTTATATCTCATTAATCCCTTCCATGAACATTTATGTACACCGGTCATAATGTAGAAATTATTGTGTGGTTTTTATGCCAAACTTTGGTTTTGTGAATACTCATACCCATTTCAACTATATTTTATTAACCTATTAATACCTACCCATAATTTACTATATAAATCAATGTATGTAACCCACTGTACTTAATCAATGGATTAAAGGAAAATAAATATGTCCTTATGTTTTGTGGTCAATGTGGAACACAAATGCATATATATGATATAAGGTTGATGGGTTGGACTAGAATTAAATTTCCCTTCAATGAATTAGGTAATGTTTCTATATGACACCATATATGGTTCATGGAAGGATATCATAATAACACTATGTTATAACTTCTTAGTGGTTAGTATTGACTTATTCTTATGATGTCATGTGTTATGTTGTCTCTTCATTCCTGTGATGCCTTGATGTTAACATATTATATAATTCTTTGATGTTCATAATTATATTTCTCACCATTTTTTCATCATGTTTTTACCCTTGACTCACATGTACTTATTTACATAATACTATTATTTTATTATCCCCTGACCTTTCTTTACATCTCAACCCTTCTTCTATACATCCCCATATTATCCTATAATGTTTTGGTTGATTAGTGGAATTCTAACGGCACATTATGGAGTTCTTAAATATTTTTATTGTCTCCCTATTTTAATTTATTATTATATTTACCTAATTACCCAAATACACTAGGCCTTTTTATCTTTTACAATTGTTTTATTTTTATCATTATATAATATATCATGAAATAAAGTGTATAAAATAAATGCGATATCATATAATCTTTTTCAGAAAAAATCTAAACATTGTTATCCATGGAATGAAATTTTAGTTATTATCATCAAAAATAAATATATCCCGTTATTAACTGAAATCAATTCCTAATTTCAAAGGAGTGTTAAGGTAATAATATAAATTTGGCTAAATCCAAAAAGGTATTTGATAATATAAGAATAAATTTATAACTATTTTGTCTTGTTAATATTAGTTTCAAAGCAAATTTTTAACACTTTCAAATGGATAATGAAAAAATATGAATTGAGAAGAATAAATAAATTATAATTCCTTAATATAAGGGCTAATAAATATCAAATTCCTTGTTTTATCTATTAAAATATTATTATTTTTGGTGTTCCATTTGATTAATAGAAGAGGTCTGAAACTATATTTATAATGTTCCTTCATAGTATAAAAAATTAGAGGGTAAAACATATATAGAATATCCCTATGAGATATCTTATTCCATTCTATCATTTTTTAGTAAAATAATATGATTGGATTCAATACTTTAAATGTAATTTAATGGTAAAAAATTATTGATAATTTCAAGCTAGTATTATTTAAATTTTGAATAATGGTGCTAGGAATTTTATTTCAATCCATCAATAAGTACATTTAGTATCATATATCTTGGTAAGAATGGATTTTTCAGGTATAGTGTGTTCTAGTAAATCATGTCCTAATTTAAATTTTTATCTAAAATATATAGATATGTTCTTTATTTTCACACTTAGATAAATAAGTTAGATAAATATAAATCTATAATATGATTATCAAAAAAAAGTGAATTATTAGTTGTTATATAAATTTTGTTTTCCATTAAACCATATCAAATCTATAAAAAATATTCTTAAAACATTCATTAATGTTTAATGTAAGGATTTATATCTTTATGATATGTTTTACTTAATTTATATATCTGTTTAATAAAATAATACTTTTGTAAAAACTGGTCGTGGTAATATTGTATTGATTATGAAAATAATTGCTTTAGGCAGGGAGAAACATTTTATTTTACCCCAAAGGGTTCACTGCCATAAATTAGACAACCAAGCAGAATATTCAAACTCACAAAATAATGTCATGACAAGATGTGTATATCACTACATCAAGGTTCATATTGAGATTAAACATAGGTATTTAGTTACTTATATTTTAATGTTATAATTTTTCTTTTGGAGTGATATTGTCTATTAAATTAGAAATTTAATAATTTTAATAATAAATAAGTCATTGAAAATAATTATTGTATATAATTTATATGGTATGTATAAATAATATTGTGAAATTATGAAACTTTTTAGATGGTATGGGCCATGGAATCAATATCATGTAGTAAAAATGTGTCATACAATGAAATCATGGTTAATATTTATAGGAAATAACATCTATAGGGCTCTCCTTTGATCAAATATAATCTAAAATTGAATAGGTAATAATTGAAAAAAAATAACTTATGTGAGAAGTTCAAGTCAGTGGAGATCACTATGAGGTACATGTTAGTCAAAACCAAATAATATTTTTTCACCCTTTCCCACTTCACCCTATAAGAATATTTCAAAGTAATATAATAATATAGATTTATTGAGTTTTTTTAAGGATTATGTAATTCATCTCACCTGATGTCCATTCTTCATATATATAAAATAATAAAAAAATTTATATTCAAATTAAATTTTATAAAATATATCACAAAAATAGGAATCCGGATTTCAAAATATGTTAGGTTTAAAATTTGAAAAAAAATAAATGGTGAATCCTAGTATTGAATAGTAAAATATATTAAAATATGGTAGAAAATTAGAATTTAATTAAAAATAAGAATTATCATATATTGGGTATTTATTTTATGAAATGTGTTGATAATCATCTATAAAAATGTTAAAATTAGATAAGGGTGACATTTTAAAAACATTTATGAGTGTTAAAATAAAATACTTGTATCTGGTATGTATTTTGAAAATAAATTTGAGCTAAAAATTATGGAATTATTGAATTTTTAATTTATATATCCTAAAATATATTTTCATGATCAAATATTATTTTTCAGATATAAAATTTAGTTTCAAATCCTTGGAAAGTTATTTTCCAAATCTAAAACATCCTTTAATAATTTTATATCTTCCATTAATGCTATAAATGTAATTATTCTAAATCCTAATATATTTAAAATATCAAAATTACATATTTAAAATTTTCAAATATATTTTTCATGGAATACAATTTAAATATATTATATATTTAAATTTTAAATTTTTTTTAATTCTATACCCAAAAATTATTAAACAATTTTTTTAAGATTTTCTATAGATACTCACTCCTCCACCAAAATCTATTTACTCCAAAATTAAAAATCCTCTTATGTAATTCAGGTTTTTAATATTATATTATATTTTTATTATACATCTTGGAGAAACATAAATATGTTGACATGGATTTGTTATGGAAGCTAGGAAATTGAAAATTAAGTTAGGTGTATCACATTCTATTTTAATTTCATCTTGTAAGAATATACTCAATTTCATTTTCTCTATGTATATTGTCTTTATATCTATTTGAGTATGAATTAATTCATTGAGTTAATTATAATTATAGTTATTTTATATGTTCATTTGACTAATTATTATAATCAATATTATTACTTACTTGAATCACTAAGTCAATATTTATATTTTCATACTACTTCACATTTTATTCTATGTATGATCATGTTTATAGTTTATTATTATTTGTATTATATTCAATAAAGTAAATTTATGATTTTTTATTTGAAAACCCAACATTATCATCCCATGTCATGGGTAAATAAGGGATATTTCATCAGATCACTACTATAATGAAACATAAGATGATTTTATGTTCAACTGAAATGCCTATTTATTTATAAAATTTTCCACATGAAGCATTGGTTGATTGATATTTTTCAATCCATTAAAGTAGATTTAAAAAAATAAAATCATTTTTGATAAATTGAAGATAGAACATGTATTGGTTCTAGTGGACCTCATTAAATATTGAAGTCACAATGGTATAGATACACATAAAATGGTTTTTAATCTGGTAGAATTGTAAAATCATGATTTCATTAGAATTTTTATAATGTTTCTTCTCTTTAGAGGTTCATTAGGGTTTTTCAAAATAAAATAGGCAAAATGGAATAAAAAAATTATTAATAGAGTTGGTTTAATTTTATATTATTTCTAAAAAAATATCAATTAATAATGGGAGTGATCCACCTCCATTGTTTAAGTTATCTTGGATGAATGATAAAGTGATTATAAAAACCTTTTAGTTGATCCAAACCAAATTTAATTTTTTCATTATTCAAAACAAAAACTCAAGTGGTCCTAATTTAATGTCCAATGAATAAATCACTTATATTTAGATTTCACATATATTTTGATACTTTTTTTAATTCGTGAATTCATCTCAATCATTGATAAATATTTAAGGACAATTGAACAATATGAATATCTAATTTTAATTTCTCACGATGTTAACTTCATCATACACCTATTCACTTCAAAATATTATCCATAATATGCATATAAGATTTAGAAATACTCATGTATTCTCAGTCATCAGTTAATTCATGATCATTTTTTTATGATGATGTGATAAAAATGTTATTGTTTTATATTAACTAATTTATCACATCATTAAGATTCAACCAAATTTACCTTTTAAATTTCCTTGATAGTTTCATTTTAATAAAATATATTTTCTTTTATATAGGTTATTTTTTAATTCAATATCATGTAACATTTAATTAAATCCATATAAGTTATAACCACAGAATATAGTTTGAAAAAAATCATCTTTGGATTAAATTTATCATATCTTGATAAACCTATATAATTATTGAAACAAAATAATTTTTAATATTAATATAAATAATACTCATTACTTCATGATCTATTTATTATATATAATTAAAATGGAAAACACAGTGTAAGGTTTGATATGTGCTTTACAATTAATAGAGCCTTTCTAAAAAATGACTTGACATATGTTTATGATATAATGTTAATATGATATTCTTCATAAAGGTTTGATTCATATTCTCTCCAATTCCATTTATGTGATCTGTTACTGGTGGATTATAGTCATGTTTTATTTCTTATTATGTTTAATAATTATAAAATATACTAAAATATTCACCATCATTATTAGTATGTATTCATTTAAATTTCTTATAAATTTAAATATCTATTGTCTTGTGAAATTACTAAAATATCGAAAATATTTCATCCACGGTCCTTAGTTTATAAAATCATTTCTTATTAGGGTGTTTATCAATAAATTCTAAAAATATTAATTTATACCTATATGAGTCTTATTAATCATAGGAACCCACACATTTGAGCATACCAAATAAATAATATTTGGCCTATGGTATATGGATGGGCATCTCAAACCAAATTTTATAATTTTTTTCGAAAAAAAGTAAAAAATTTATTCTAACAAAGTTTAAAAAATACATGACCCATGACAAACAAGAAAAATTATAAAAACCAAAAAATTTAATTTTTATCTCATGTAATCCACACCCACAAACCCAAAGGAGGGTTTTGTGGTATTGGTTTCCGATAAAAGGATACATTATGAATCTAAGTAACAAATTAGTAAATAAAATGTACAAAAAACAATGCTATAAAATCCCTAAAAAACAGGAAGTAACTATGAAAATGGAATGGGACACTAGATCTGGACTAACCAAACCCCATCCAATATGGGTAGTATAATTCCTTTAGATGAACCTATCATTATCTTAAACTCTCCCAACAACTAAATTATTAATCCAAGATAACCTTGATAATAAAAAACCTCATGGATTTCTATATTTGACTTTCCACAAGTCCATAATGACATGGTTCTCAGTGTTGCTTCAATATTTCAATATTCAATATCCAATTCCAAATTAAAACCATAGAAACAACAACAAAATATAATACAAACCAATCTATGTCCAAATAGATGTAGTTCAACTTTGATCTATAAACAGAGGACTCAATAGTGAATGATTTATAATATATTGATGCCCCATTCCACCATAGTTTGAAGGTTTTATTTGGTTATTTCCATAGTATTACCTTGGGTTTTATTCTATTATTTTTAATTGATTCAATGTTTTGATAGTATTATTTATGTTTTTTGGCGATTTGGTTGGTGTTCTTATATTTTTATCTAGTGTTTTACTTATTTTTTATATGTTCTCATGCGGGTGAAGTTTGTCATTTGATTTTTCATCACCTAACTTCATACCTTTAGTCTCTATAATAGGAATGCATTCACAAACATCATTATTGGTGAAAATTATAGTATCAAGAGCACAATATTCCTTTATATTAGTTAAATGTAGATTATAATAGATATTTTGGTTTTTATTTCTTTTGGTGGATGGAATTTTCTATCTAATTTGGTAGGGGAGATAATGTTACTTTCAAAGTTTATAGTAGGGTGGAGAGGGATATTAAAATATTCCATTTATGATTTTTCAATAATATTTATCATGAATCTTCATCCTTAATTACATTAACCTTGTTATTGTAAACCTTTTCCTACACAATATTTAATTTAAATTATTTAAATTCACTATTTTTATATCTCCATTGACAACTGTTATAGATACATCCCAATTTCTTATCATTTTTCATCCAAATGAATCAATGTCACCCATTATAAAATTTAATAAAATTTCTCTACAAGGAGTATAATGTCTAGATTTTTTCACAACCAAGGATAATTAGTGTTTATAGAAACTATATTCATGAAAAAACTACCATTATAAAAAATCCAATTCAATTTTAGTCCTTTTAATTTGTATTATATTTTTCTATAATACATATCCTTAACTTTTTACTTTGTTTCTTTATATTAATTTTCATTCTATATTAATAAAATTTAATATTAAAAAATATATTTTTTTCTGTTCATATAAACTTATTTAACTACAAATCTTCTTTGACTTGTATCTTATATTTTTATAACTAAACATTCATAAAATTTAATAAAAAGGTATTCTATGGTATTTTTCTCTATTTTCCATTCATTAATTATATTTTAATTTAGTGACAAAATATTACACCACTCTATTTTATTTATCATAAACATGAAAAGTTCATATAAACATTACTCCTTGAAAATAAAATTAAATTAAATGTTTTTTATTGATTTATCAATAATTCATAAATTTTTATATCATCATGATGAAATCTTATAAACAAATATAATCTAATCATAGGTATACCATTATATCTAAACCTTAAGTCATATAATTATTAATGGTAATTTTATACTAATAAAGTACAATAATTTCTACTAAAAGTATTATTGATTCATATTAAATTTAACATTAAATTTATATTTTAGTTTAATGGTAAAAAAATAGAGGAACTTGTACAAAATGGAAGTATTCAAGGAAGTTATATTTAAAAAAAATTAACTTAGATCTGTATCATAATATAAAATATAACATTCCACAACTTAGATTCCTAAACTGATCATGTATAATAGAATTTAAATATAAGTAAAATAAATAAAACAATGCCTTATTCATTCATGTGATCTTGAGGTAGTATGATCATAACTAGAATTTCATGGATTAAAAGATCCAATCAAGGATCCCTATAACTTATCCACATAATCTTCAAGAATCCACCAATTTTTCAATATTCAATTTACAAGTTCTATCATATAATATGTAATTTATTTATAATTCTCCTAATACCATGAGAAGAACACATGATTGATTTTTTAAGTGAAATTGAACTTATATTATTATTTCTTATTATTTCTCACTCTATGGATTAAGAAAAAGGATGGACTAGAGTGAATTCTTGTATGAGGCCCCCACTTTTGTTCTTAAGTCTAGAAATGGATTTACAGTTAGGTTTACCTTTCATTATCTTCACTTTATTCTTTAATGTAAGTTAATATATAAAGATAACATTATATGACATTAATGAATTATTTAACATTTTTTAAGTGTGAAAAATATCTCACCACTCATTTTTTAAAATTTTACATGTCAAATAATGAAATAAAACCCATTAACGTGAATTTTTCTACCCAAATATGTTTAAGAAACATAAATATTAAATATTTATTTGAAAGAATATTTTCTCATATTCATTTTTTTAAACATGAATAATTTGTGAATTACTTGAAGTGTAAATTCAATTATTAATATTATAAACTTAAATAACATATAATTTGATTTATTTATTGATTTACTTATGGTTAGTTACACTCACAAATTCACCAACCCATGGACATACGACCCACTTTATCCTAAACACCAATTCATCTAAAACGGTGAAACTTATGGATACACTTTTTGTGCGTCCTTATAGGTTCTTATCTTGATATAAGTGAGTCCTAATCACAAACCTAGAGTGGTATCTAGAAAAACTTCATTCCTCTAAGAGGATAATGGTAGGTCATAGCAATGACACTAATTCCTATAAACACCCATTTTTTAATACTTTTTCCCACTATCCTTATAAGATATAGATGTTACATTAATGTTTGGAACATTCAATATCAGATTTTCAAATTCAAAATCCAGCGGATCCCAAGTTTGTATGTACTATTCTAGACCGATCATACCTTTATTGAAACCCCCATAAGAATTAGTTCATGTTTATCAACCAAGTAGTGTTGTTCCTCGTGGAGGGTCACCCTTAGGGGATTCCCCATCATATTAGCTTCTTTCTCTTTAGATTCATTAATCAAGAAAACCTATTTGACCACTTCATCTTCAAAACATAACATTAGTTCTTGGGTCTGATTTCCCAAAACCTATACTTCTTTTTTCTTTGCATTTAGCTTTTTAGAGGACTGGGTCACAACAGGTGGGGGAAGAGAGGAGTAATATTTCCTATACTTCCTCCTCCTATTACTCCTACCACTCCTTGAGCTTGCATCTGAAAGACTAGGATCAGTTATATTGGACTCTATCACGTGTTCCCCATCTATATCAACTTGAATACTAAGATCAAAGCCCAAACCAACATCTGTAACACCTGAAAAACTATTTCTCAACTGTATTGGATTATAGGAACTTGAGATATAGTCTCCTAGTTGACTATAATTATATTTTCTCCCTGATTCCTACCTCCCTATACCTGAATCTTCTTTACCAGATCTCAACACCTCCACATAAGAAGTAGTTGAAGCATCCACCTTGTCACCTTCCCTCTATTTTGTAGCCGCTAAGCATCCATCCATATGACTAGCCTCATGATAAGACTTATAATATACTTGTACATAACTTGCTATTATCCCCTCAAGAGGGGTCATCTCATTTCCAAAGGAAGGATCGCAACGATCCTACTTTAACGTATTAAAACCCTCAGAAACCATCAGATTCACCATTTATTCCATAAACTTCTTCTACAAAGATGCATCAGGAATGGTCTTATTAGATTAGTCTGGTACTATATTATATTTGTGATAAACATACCAAGATTTAAAAAATCACTAATTTAGATAAATTAGAAGGGATTGAAGTTTTTTTGGACTGATGAATGTGAGAAAAATTAAAAAAGTTATGTAAGAGGCTAATCACTACACATGTTCTCACATAACCGACTAGTAGAAATAGATTTGTGATCTATAAGGATGCGTCCAAAAAAGTAATTGGTTTTATACTCATAAAAATGAAAATGTAATATCATATTCCTCCTTCCAATAAAATATCTGTTAGTCAAAATACCCAACATATTTTCTGAAATTGGTCATAGTGATCTTCATATTAATGATTTGGAAAAAAATATCTCTACGGGGATAAGTTTGAAATATATATTTTTCATAAAATCCTCATGTATATATTCAGAAAAAAAAATCTAAATATTCACCAATTAAGGTTTTTAGAACTAATAAAAAATTATGACTGTTCAATCCATTTCCATCTTTAGAAGGTGAATAAAGTGCTGGGTTATTTTAGTAGAAAGGATCTCACAACCATATCCATGATGAGGATTTAAAGAGATCCAGTCTTCTTAGAAATAAAAATAATTACATGGGAATTATGAAAGTTATATCATAATACTTAACCATCCATTCATGAAAGCATCAAGGAGTCCCAAAAAGATGATAAGGATATAAAGAGAAACATAGTGAATATTCCAAAGTTCAGCTTTAAAAAATATGGAGTTATAAGTTTTGGAACTCAGATATGTTCGCCATAAAAACAAAAAATGAAGAGGTAACTTTTTGATGATGTGAATAGCTCTTATTTCTCTATTAATCTAAAAATCACCAAGATATATAGAGATCTGAATAAAAAATTCTGGTGGGATAACCTTAACGGAGAGATTATAGATTTTGTATCTCGATTCTTCGTATTCCACCAAGTCATAACTGAATGATAGAAGTTTAAAGTTATGATAAAACTATTTCACATATGATTATGTAAATTGAGAACCATAACTATAGAATTCATCATAGGACATTGTGGGATATATAAAGTCCATAAAATCATTTGGGTTTTATTATATTTCATTACTAGGTCTGTGCATTTCATTATTGTCAAGTAATATTTCTCTCATGACCAAATAACTAAGATATACATAATATAAGTGGTGAGACTCCATGTAT
Source organism: Viscum album (assembly GCA_963277665.1). NCBI lineage: Eukaryota > Viridiplantae > Streptophyta > Magnoliopsida > Santalales > Viscaceae > Viscum > Viscum album. The sequence goes on from OY728125.1 coordinate 1,944,164,184, forward strand.
TACTAATCTCTATTTTATCTAATCAAGATATATGGTTTAAATTTAGTTTTTTAAAATCCTTCAGTCAAAATTGAATATGCAATTGAGTTTTTTACTACTTATCACCCTCAAAAAGATGGTTAGTATGAGAGAAACATTCAAAATCTAAAGGATATTTTGAGATATTATCCAATTTATTTCCCAAGATGTTGGGATTTTCACCTTCCCCTAGTGTAGTTTCATATAAAAACAATTTCTATTTGAGAATTCAAATGGAACCTTATGAGGATCTCTATAGTAATATGTTTAAGTCACCAACATGATAGGATGTTGTTAGATACTAAAACTTTAGGGGACCTAATCTTATTCTATATATGATAGAGAAAGTGTAAATCGTTCATTTTTATATGAAATCTACATAATGTTGACATAAAATTTACACCAAAATCTTCTATGATACCTAGAGTTTAAGTTCAAAGATAAGTTGATCCATTGTATTTAGCATAGAATAAATTCATGATTTTTAAGAAGAATAAAAAGATTAGTCTTAGATACAACATACCCTTTGATATCATTGATCTTATCATGGTTGTGTCTTGTTGACTATAAATCCTTCATAACCCATATCAATTACAAGATGTGTTCTATGTATACCTCTTAAGGAATTATATACTAAAACTGTCACATGTATCAAATCCCTAGGTGTAACCTTTGGAAAATGGTCTTTAATACAGTGAGAAGTTGATGAAGATATTAGATAATAAAAAACAAATTTCTTCAAAACAATACAACTCACCAGGTAAAAGTATTGTGGTAGAACCATAAGTTTGAGGAAGTAACCTGGGAACAGGAAGAGGTGATGAATCACAAGTACGCTAATCTTCTTTATTGTATGAAATGAAATTTTGAGGGAGAAATTTTCTAAAGGGAGAATAATTTATTAACCCAAATATTTATTAATAAAATCCCATTTGAAATGAATAAACTCTTTATTTATATAGATAAAGAAAACACATTCACTATATTTTAGTAGTTATTTTAGACCATTATAAAATATAGTCATAATTTTTAGTGAGGATTACAATATCATTAAGAATCATGACCATTATTAAAATATTCATTCTATATTGACCATTAAAATTTTAATTTATTATCGTTTATGATAAAGTCAAATTTACATTGAAGGAAGAAGTGATGGCCTCGACCTATAGGATCGTATCTTATGAATCTTATTTATCAGAGCTTTATAGGGTGATAAAATCACTGGTGTTTTCCCAAGACCCAAACCAAGCTGAAATTTTACAAATTAAACATGAGAGAAACTATTTACCAGATAATTTTAAGATTATATAGATCACCTCCAAAACCAGGTTCATCAAACTGCCTCAAGAATTTTTTAACATCACACACCTAACCCTTAGGGTGTATGATTGTGTAATATGATTTTATTTGTCTAGAGCCTAGTACTTTAAATCTTTTACTCTTTTAATAAAATAGTGTTCATATTGATCCATTTTTATTATTACTTTATATTCATATATATTATATGAGTTCATAAAAATTATATTTGTATACGAAGAAACCAAAATTTAATTTTTGGGAAATATATACTTTCAATTTAAACAACTTTTTTATAAATTCATAAAAATTTTAAATAAATTTTATTTTCATAAAATATTATTATTATATAAGATTTATTCAAATATAAATAATAATATAATTTAATGAATTCCAATGTATTTTTTACATGGGTCATAAAGTTATTAGTGTCGTATAAACTAGTATTTTATGAATTATATTTAAAATTGTAAATTATCATATTTAGAAAATTATATTTTTAAAATAAATATTATTTTTGAAATCATAACATCTAAATTACCCAATGGTGAATTTTTCATAATTTTCTGAGATAGTGTAATTTTTTGGTAAAAAAAGTATGGTAAAGACACGATGTGTATTATGACATCATAATAATCGAAAAGTTCTCTAATAAATGGTATAAAAGGTATCCAAGATGAAAAATAAAGTTAGAATTTAAAATATATTATTTTTTATGTTATTTAATTAATTTTAAAAAACTATAATGAATCGTCTAAAACCTATATTATGTTATGAGGTTTTAAAAACAATTATTTATGAACATGACCGACTTCCACATCATAAATGGTATTATTTTAATTATTTTGGTTCTCAACCTATCAAAATATTGGAAATTACTACACTTTGGTAGAATCCATGTGTAAAACTCTGGGAAGGTTTGTGTTTTTTATTATTTTATCACTTATAGTCCAAAACCTATGTTTAAAATATAATAATGAATTGTTATCTATTTTTCTATAAATACCCACCCAACCTATCGTTAATATTCACTAAAAACCCATTGATCATAAACTTTATCTTCCTCTAAGTCCCAGCCAAGTTGTTCCCAATCTAAAATCTCCCCCATGCTTTTAAAAGAAACATATAAAATAAGTGATTCTCGTCCTCAACCTATTTATTCAAGTACTTTTTTGTGTTAAGCCTTTTGATTTACAATTATTCCTATTGAAATTTTTTTATAAACATGTTATTTACTGTAATAATGATTTAAAAGTAATGATATACATTATTTCTATCTCATTAATCCCTTCCATGAACATTTATGTACACCTGTCATAATGTAGAAATTATTCTGTGGTTTTTTATGACAAACTTTGGTGTTGTGAATACTCATACCCATTTCAACTATATTTTATTAACCTATTAATACCTATCCATAATTTACTATATAAATCTATGTATGTAACCCACTGTACTTAATCAATGGATTAAAGGAAAATAAATATGTTCTTATGTTTTGTTGTCAATGTGGAACACAAATGCATATATATGATATAAGGTTGATGGGTTGGACTAGAATTAAATATCCCTTCAATGAATTAGGTAATGTTTCTATATCATGGGACACCATATATGGTTCATGGAAGGATATCATAATAACACTATGTTATAACGTCTTAGTGTTTAGTATTGACTTATTCTTATGATGCCATGTGTTATGTTGTCTCTGCATTCCTGTGATGCCTTGATGTTATCATATTATATAATTCTTTGATGTTCATAATTATTTTTCTCACCATTTTTTCATCATGTTTTTACCCTTGACTCACATGTACTTATTTACATAATACTATTATTTTATTATCCCCTCACCATTCTTTACATCTCAACCCTTCTTCTATACATCCCCATATTATCCTATAATGTTTTGGCTGATTAGTGGAATTATAATGGCACATTATGGAGTTCTTAAATATTTTTATTGTCTCCCTATTTTAATTTATTATTATATTTACCTAATTACCCAAATACACTAGGCCTTTTGATCTTTTACAATTTTTTTATTTTTATCATTATACAATATATCATGAAATAAAGTGTATAAAATAAATGCGATATCATATAATATTTTTCAGAAAAAATCTAAACATTTTTATCCTTGGAATGAAATTTTAGTTATTATCATCAAAAATAAATATATCTCGTTATTAACTGAAATCAATTCCTAATTTCAAAGGAGTGTTAAGGTAATAATAAAAATTAGGCTAAATCCAAAAAGGTATTTGATAATAAAAGAATAAATTTATAACTAGTTTGTCTTATTAATATTAGTTTCAAAGAAAATTTTGAACACTTTCAAATGAATAATGAAAAAATATGAATAGAGAAGAATAAATAAATAATAATTCCTTAATATAAGGGCTAATAAATATCAAATTCCTTGTTTTATCTATTAAAATATGATTATTTTTGGTGTTCCATTTGAGTAATAGAAGAGGTATGAAACTATATTTATAATGTTCCTTTATAGTATAAAAAATTAGAGGGTAAAACATATATAGAATATCCCTATGAGATATCATATTCCATTCTATCATTTTTTAGTAAAATAATATGATTAGATTAAATACTTTAAATGTAATTTAATGGTAAAAAATTATTGAGAATTTCAAGCTTGTATTATTTAAATTTCGAATAATGGTGCTATGAATTTTATTTCAATCCATCAATAACTACATTTAGTATAATATATCTTGGCATGAATGGATTTTTCAGGCATAGTGTGTTCTAGTAAATCATGTCCCAATTTAAATTTTTATCTAAAATACATAGATATGTTCTTTCTTTTCACACTTAGATAAATAATTTAGATAAATATAAATCTATAATATGATTATCAAAAAAAGTGAGTTATTAGTTGTTATATAAATTTTGTTTTCCATTAAACCATATCAAATCTATAGAAAAAAATTCTTAAAACATTCATTAATGTTTAATGTAAGGATTTATATCTTTATGATATGTTTTAATTAATTTATATATCTGTTTAATAAAATAATACTTTTGTAAAAATTGGTCGTGATAATATTGTATTGATTATGAAAATAATTACTTTAGGCAGGGAGAAACATTTTATTTTACCCTAAAGGGTTCACTGCCATAAATTAGACAACCAAGCAGAATATTCAAACTCACAAAATAAAATCATGACAAGATGTGTATATCACTACATCAAGGTTTGTATTGAGATTAAACATAGGTATTTAGTTACATATATTTTAATTTTATAATTTTTCTTTTGGAGTGATATTGTCTATTAAATTATAAATTTAATAATTTTAATAATAAATAAGTCATTGAAAATAATTATTGTATATAATTTATATGGTATGTATAAATAATATTGTGAAATTATGAAACTTTTTAGATGGTATGGGCCATGGAATCAATATCATGTAGTAAAAATGTGTCATACAATGAAATCATGGTTAATATTTATAGGAAATAACATCTATAGGGTTCTCCTTTGATCAAATATAATCTAAAATTGAATAGGTAATAATTGAAAAAAATAACTTATGTGAGAAGTCCAAGTCAGTGGAGATCACTATGAGGTACATGTTAGTCAAAACCAAATAATATTTTTTCACCCTTTCCCACTTCACCCTATAAGAATATTTCAAAGTAATATAATAATGTAGATTTATTGAGTTTTTTTAAGGATTATGTAATTCATATCACCTGATGTCCATTCTTCATATATATAAAATAATAATAAAAATTATATTCAAATTAAATTTTATAAAATATATCTCAAAAATAGGAATCCGGATTTCAAAATATGTTAGGTTAAAAATTTGAAAAAAAAAATAAATGGTGAATCCTAGTATTGAATAGTAAAATATTTTAAAATATGGTATAAAATTATAATTTAATTAAAAATAAGAATTATCATATATTGGGTATTTATTTTATGAAATGTGTTGATAATCATCTATAAAAATTTTAAAATTAGATAAGGGTGACATTTTAAAAACATTTATGAGTGTTAAAATAAAATACTTGTATCTGGTATGTATTTTGAAAAGAAATTTGAGATAAAAATTATGGAATTATTGAATTTTTAATTTATATATCCTAAAATATATTTTCATGATCAAAAATTATTTTTCAGATATAAAATTTAGTTTCAAATCCTTGGAAAGTTATTTTCCAAATCTAAAACATCCTTTAATAATTTTAAATCATCCATTAATGCTATAAATGTAATTATTCTAAATCCTAATATTTTTAAAATATCAAAATTACATATTTAAAATTTTCAAATATATTTTTCATGGAATACAATTTAAATATATTTTATTTTTAATTTTTTAATTTTTTTTAATTCTATACCTAAAAATTATTAAACAATTTTTTAAGATTTTCTATAAATACTCACTCCTCCACCAAAATCTATTCACTCCAAAATTCAAAATCCTCTTATGTAATTCAGGTTCTTAATATTATATGATATTTTTATTATACATCTTGGAGAAACATAAATATGTTGACATGGATTTGTTGTGGAATCTAGGAAATTGAAAATTAAGTTAGGTGTATCACATTCTATTTTAATTTCTTCTTGTAAGAATATACTCAATTTCATTTTCTCTATGTATATTATCTTTATATATATTTGAGTATGAATTAATTCATTGAGTTAATTATAATTATAGTTATTTTATATGTTCATTTGACTAATTATTATAATCAATATTATTACTTACTTGAATCACTAAGTCAATATTTATATTTTCATACTACTTCACATTTTATTCTATGTATGATCATGTTTATAGTTTATTATTATTGGTATTATATTCAATAAAGTAAATTTGTGATTTTTTATTTGAAAACCCAACATTATCATCCCATGTCATGGGTAAATAAGGGATATTTCATCAGATCACTACTATAATGAAACATAAGATGATTTTATGTTCAACTGAAATGCCTATTTATTTATAAAATTTTCCACATGAAACATTGGTTGATTGATATTTTTCAATCCATTAAAGTAGATTTAAAAAACTAAAATCATTTTTGATAAATTGAAGATAGAACATGTATTGGTTCTAGTGGACCTCATTAAATATTGATGTCACAATGGTATAGATACACATAAAATGGTTTTTAATCTTGTAGAATTGTAAAATCATGATTTCATTAGAATTTTTATAATGTTTCTTCTCTTTAGAGGTTCATTAGGGTTTTTCAAAATAAAATAGGCAAAATGGAATAAAAAAAATTATTAATAGAGTTGGTTTAATTTTATATTATTTCTAAAAAAATATCAATTAATAATGGGAGTGATCCAACTCCATTGTTTAAGTTATCTTGGATGAATTATAAAGTGATTATAAAAACATTTTAGTTGATCCAAACCAAATTTAATTTTTTCATTATTCAAAACAAAAACTCAAGTGGTCCCAATTTAATTTCCAATGAATAAATCACTTATATTTAGATTTCACATATATTTTGATACTTTTTTTAATTCGTGAATTCATCTCAATCATTGATAAATATTTAAGGACAATTGAACAATATGAATATCTAATTTTAATTTCCCACGATGTTAACTTCATCATACACCTATTCACTTCAAAATATTATCCATAATATGCATATAAGATTTAGAAATACTCATGTATTCTCAGTCATCAGTTAATTCATTATCATTTTTTTATGATGATGTGATAAAAATGTTATTGTTTTATATTAACTAATTTGTCACATCATAAAGATTCAACCAAATTTACCTTTTAAATTTCCTTGATAGTTTCATTTTAATAAAATATATTTTCTTTTATATAGGTTATTTTTTAATTCAATATCATGTAACATTTAATTAAATCCATATAAGTTATAACCATGTAATATACTTTGAAAAAAATAATCTTTGGATTAAATTTATCATATCTTGATAAACCTATATAATTCTTGAAACAAAATAATTTTTAATATTAATATAAATAATACTCATTACTTCGTGATCTATTTATTATATATAATTAAAATGCAAAACACAGTGTAAGTTTGATATGTGCTTTACAATTAACAGAGCCTATCTAAAAAATGACTTGACATATGTTTATGATATAATATTAATATGATATTCTTCATAAAGGTTTGATTCATATTCTCTCCAATTCCATTTTGTGATCTGTTACTGGTGGATTATAGTCATGTTTTATTTCTTATTATGTTTAATAATTATAAAATATAATAAAATATTCACCATCATTATTAGTATGTATTCATTTAAATTTCTTATAAATTTAAATATCTATTGTCTTTTGAAATTACTAAAATATGGAAAATATTTGATCCATGGTCCTTAGTTTATAAAATCATTTCTTATTAGGGTGTTTATCAATAAATTCTAAAAATATTAATTTACACCTATATGAGTCTTATTAATCATAGGAACACACACATTTGAGCATACCAAATAAATAATATTTGGCCTATGGTATATGGATGGGCATCTCAAACCAAATTTTATATTTTTTGTGGAAAAAAAAATTAAAAATTTTATTCTAACAAAGTTTAAAAAATACATGACCCATGAAAAACAAGAAAAATTATAAAAACCAAAAATTTTAATTTTTATCTCATGTAACCCACACCCACAAACCCAAATTAGGGTTTTTTGGTATTGGTTTCCTATAAAAGGATACATTATGAATCTAAGTTACAAATTAGTAAATAAAATGTACAAAAAACAATGCTATAAAATCCCTAAAAAACAGGAAGTAACTATCAAAATGGAATGGGACACTAGATCTGGACTAACCAAACCCCATCCAATTGGGTAGTATAATTCCTTTAGATGAACCTATCATTATCTTAAACTCTCCCAATAACTAAATTATGAATCCAAGATAACCTTGATAATAAAAAACCTCATGGGTTTCTATATTTGACTTTCCACAAACCCATGATGACATGGATCTCAGTGTTGCTTCAATATTTCAATATTCAATATCCAATTCCAAATTAAAACCATAGAAACAACAACAAAATATAATACAAACCAATATATGTCCAAATAGATGTAGTTCAACCTTGGTCTATAAAGAGAGGACTCAATGGTGAATGATTTATAATATACTGATGCCCCACTCCACCATAGTTTGAAGGTTTTATTTGGTTATTTCCATAGTATTACCTTGGGTTTTATTCTATTATTTTTAATTGATTCATTGTTTTGATAGTATTATTTATGTTTTTTTGCGATTTGGTTGGTGTTCTTATATTTTTATCTAGTGTTTTACTTATTTTTTATATGTTCTCATATGGGTGAAGTTTGTCATTTGATTTTTCAGCACCTAACTTCATACCTTTAGTCTCTGTAATAGGAATGCATTAACAAACATCATTATAGGTGAAAATTATAGTATCAAGAGCACAATATTCCTTTATATTAGTTAATTGTAGATTATAATAGATATTTGGGTTTTTATTTCTTTTGGTTGATGGAATTTTCTATCTAATGTGGTAGGGGAGATAATGTTACTTTCAAAGTTTATATTAGGGTGGAGATGGATATTAAAATATTCCATTTATGATTTTTCAATAATATTTATCATGAATCTTCATCCTTCATTACATTAACCTTGTTATTGTAAACCTTTTCTTACACAATATTTAATTTAAATTATTTAAATTCACTATTTTTATATCTCCATTGACAAATGTTATAGATACATCCCAATTTCTTATCATTTTTCATCCAAATGAATCAATGTCACCCATTATACAATTTAATAAAATATCTCTACAAGGAGTATAATGTCTAGATTTTTTCACAACCAAGGATAATTAGTGTTTATAGAAACTGTATTCATGAAAAAGCTACCATTATAAAAAATCCAATTCAATTTTAGTCCTTTTAATTTGTATTATATTTTCCTCTAATATATATCCTTAACTTTTTACTTTGTTTCTTTATATTAATTTTCATTCTATATTAATAAATTTTAATATTAAAAAATATATATTTTTCTATTCATATTAACTTATTTAACTACAAATCTTCTTTGACTTGTCTCTTATATTTTTATAACTGAACATTCATAAAATTTAATAAAAAAGTATTCTATGGTATTTTTCTCTATTTTCCATTCATGGATTATATTTTAATTTAGTGTCAAAATATTACACCACTCTATTTTATTTATCATAAACATGAAAAGTTCATATAAACATTACTCCTTGAAAATAAAATAAAATTAAATGTTTTTTTTTATTTATCAATAATTCATAAATTTTGTATATCATCATGATTAAATCTTATAAACAAATATAATCTAATAATAGGTATACCACTATATCCAATCATTAAGTCATAGAATTATTAATGGTAATTTTATACTAATAAAGTACAAAAATTTCTACTAAAATTATTATTGATTCATATTAAATTTAACATTAAATTTATATTTTAGTTTAATGGTAAAAAAATAGAGGAACTTGTACAAAATGGAAGTATTCAAGGAAGTTATATTTAAAAAAAATTAAGTTAGATCTGTATCATAATATAAAATATAACATTCCATAACATAGATTCCTAAACTGATCATGTATAATAGAATTTAAATATAAGGAAAATAAATAAAACAATGCCTTATTCATTCATGCGATCTTGAGGTAGTATGATCATAACTAGAATTTCATGGATTAAAAGATCCAATCAAGGATCCCTATAACTTATCCACATAATCTTCAATAATCCACCAATTTTTCAATATTCAATTTACAAGTTCAATCATATAATATGTAATTTATTTATGATTCTCTTAATACCATGAGAAGAACACATGATTGAATTTTTAAGTGAAATTGAACTTATATTATTATTTCTTATTATTTCTCACTCTATGGCTTGAGAGAAAGGATGGACTAGAGTGAATTCTTGTATGAGGCCCCCACTTTTGTTCTTAAGTCTAGAAATGGATTTACACTTAGGTTTACCTTTCTTTATCTTCACATTATTCTTTAATGTAAGTTAATATATAAAGATAACATTATATGACATTAATGACTTATTTAACATTTTTTAAGTGTGAAAAATATCTCACCACTCATTTTTTAAAATTTTACATGTCCAATAATGAAATAAAACCCATTAACGTGAATGTTTCTACCCAATTATGTTTAAGAAACATAAATATTAAATATTAATTTGAAAGAATATTTTCTCATATTCATTTTTTTAAACAAGTATAATTTGTGAATTACTTGAAGTGTAAATTCAATTATTAATATTTTAAACTTAAATAACATATAATTTGATTTATTTATTGATTTACTTACGATTAGTTACACTCACAAATTCACCAACCCATGGATATATGACCCACTTTATCCTAAACACCAATTCATCTAAAATGGTGAAACTTCTGGATACACTTTTTGTGTGTCCCTCTAGGTTCTTATCTTGATATAAGTGAGTCCTAATCACAAACCTAGAGTGGTATCTAGAAAAACTTCATTCCTCTAAGAGGATAATGGTAGGTCATAGAAATGACACTAATTCCTATAAACACCCATTGTGTAATAATTTTTCCCACTATCCTTCTATGATATAGATGTTACATTAATGTTTGGAACATTCAATATCAGATTTTCAAATTCAAAAGCCAGCTGATCCCAAGTCTGTATGTACTCTTCTAGACCGATCTTACCTTTATTGAAACCCCCCATAAGAATTAGTTCATGTTTATCAACCAAGTAGTGTTGTTCCTCGTGGAGGGTCACCCTTAGGGGATTCCCCGTCATCTTAGCTTCTTTATCTTTAGATTCATTAATCAAGAAAACCTATTTGACCACTTCATCTTCAAAACATAACATTAGTTCTTGGGTCTGATTTCCCAAAACCTGTACTTCTTTTTTATTTGCATTTAGCTTTTTAGAGGACTGGGTCACAACAGGTGGGGGAAGAGAGGAGTAATAATTCCTATATTTCCTCCTCCTATTACTCCTACCACTCCTTGATCTTGCATCCAAAAGACTAGGATCAGTTCTATTGGACTCTATCACGTGTTCCCCGTCTGTATCAACTGGAATACTAAGATCAAAGCCCAAACCAAAATCTGTAATACTTGAAAAAATATTTCTCAACTGTATTGGATTGTAGGACCTTGAGATATAGTCTCCTAGTTGACAAGAATTATATTGTCTCCCCAATTCCTACCTCCCTATACCTGAATCTTCTTTACCTGATCTCAACACCTCCACATAAGAAGTAGTTGAAGCATCCACCTTGTCACCTACCCTCTATTCTGTAGCCGCTAAGCATCCATCCATATGACTAGCCTCATGATAAGCCTTATACTGTACTAGAACATAACTTGCTATTATCCCCTCAATAGGGGTCATCACATTTCCAAAGGAAGGATCGCAAAGATCCTACTTTAACCTATTAAAACCCTCAGAAACCATCAGATTCACCATCTATTCTATAAACTTCTTCTCCAAAGCTGCATCAGGACTGGTCTTATTAGATTAGTCTGGTACTATATTATATTTGTGATAAACATAAAAAGATTTAAAAAATCACTAATTAAGATAAATTAGATGGGATTGAAGTTTTTTTGGACTAATGAATGTGAGAAAAATTAAAAAAGTTAAGTAAGAGGCTAATCACTACACATATTCTCACATAACCCACTAGTAGAAATAGATTTGTGATCTATAAGGATGCGTCCAAAAAAGTAATGGGTTGTATACTCATAAAAATGAAAATGTAATATCATATTCCTCCTTCCAATAAAATATCTGTTAGTCAAAATACCCAACATATTTTCTGAAATTAGTCATAATGATCTTCATATTAATGATTTGGAAAAAAATATGTCTATGGGGATAAGTTTGAAATATATATTTTTCATAAAATCCTCATGTATATATTCAGAAAAAAATCTAAATATTCACCAATTAAGGTTTTTAGAACTAATCAAAAATTATGACTGTTCAATCCATTTCCATCTTCAGAAGGTGAATAAAGTGGTGGGTTATTTTAGTAGAAAGGATCTCACAACCATATCCATGATGAGGATTTAAATAGATCCAGTCTTCTTAGAAATAAAAATAATGACATGGGAATTATAAAAGGTATATCATAATTCTTAACCATCCATTCATGAAAGCATCAAGGAGTCCCAAAAAGATGATAAGGATATAAAGAGAAACATAGTGAATATTCCAAAGTTCAGCTTTAAAAAATATGGAGTTAGAAGTTTTGGAACTCAGATATGTTCGCCACAAAAACAAAAAATGAAGAGGTAACTTTTGGATGATGTGCATAGCTCTTATTTCTCTATTAATCTAAAAATCACCAAGATATATAGAGATCTGAATAAAAAATTCTTGTGGGATAACCTAAATGGAGAGATTATTGATTTTGTATCTCGATTCTTTGTATTCCACCAAGTCATAACTGAATGATAGAAGTTTAAAGTTATGATAAAACCATTTCAATATGAGTATGTAAATTGAGAACCATTACTATAGAATTCATCATAGGACACTGTGGGATATATAAAGTCCATAAAATCATTTAGGTTTTATTATATTTCATTACTAGGTCTGTGCATTTCATTATTGTCAAGTAATATTTATCTCATGGCCAAATAACTAAGATATACATAATATAAGTGGTGAGACTTCATGTATTACTAATATCTATTTTATCTAATCAAGATATATGGTTTAACTTGAGTTTTTATAAATCCTTCAGTAAAAATTGAATATGCAGTTGAGTTTTTTACTACTTATCACCCTCAGAAAGATGGTTAGTATGAGAGAAACATTAAAAATCTAAAGGATATTTTGATATATTATCCAATTTATTTCCCAGGATGTTGGGATTTTCACCTTCCCCTAGTGTAGTTTCATATAAAAACAATTTCTATTTGAGAATTAAAATGGAACCTTATGAGGATCTCTACAGTAATATGTGTAAGTCCCCAACATGATAGGATGTTGTTAGACACTAAAAGTTTAAGGGACCTAATCTTATTCCAGATATGCTAGAGAAAGTGTAAATCGTTCACTTTTATATGAAATCCACATAATGTTGACTTAAAATTTACACCAAAATCTTCTATGATACCTAGAGTTTAAGGTCAAAGATAAGTCGATCCATTGTATTTACCATAGAAGAAATTCATGATTTTTAAGAAGAAGAAAAATATTAGTCTTAGATACATCATACGCTTTGATATCATTGATCTTATCATGGTTGTGTCTTGTTGACTATAAATCCCTCATAACCCATATCAATTACAAGATGTGTTCTATGTATACCTCTTAAAGAATTATATACTAAAACTGTCACATGTATCAAATCCCTAGGTGTAACCTTTGGAAAATGGTCTTTAATACAGTGAGAAGTTGATGAAGATATTAGATAATAAAAACAAATTTCTTCAAAAAAATACAAATCACCAGGTAAAAGTATTGTGGTATAACCATAAGTTTGAGGAAGTAACCTGGGAACAGGAAGAGGTGATGAATCACAAGTAAGCTAATCTTTTTTATTGTATGAAATGAAATTTTGAGGGAGAAATTTTCTAAAGGGAGAATAATTTATTAACCCAAACATTTATTAATAAAATCCCATTTCAAATGAATAAACTCTTTATTTATATAGATAAAGAAAACACATTCACTATATTCTAGTTGTTATTTTAGACCATTATAAAATATAGTCATAATTTTTAGTGAGGATTACAATATCATTAAGAATCATTACAATTATTAAAATATTCATTCTATATTGACCATTAAAATTTTAAGTTATTATGGTTTATGATAAAGTCAAATTTACATCTAAGGAAGAAGTGATGGCCTCGACCTATAGGATCGTATCTTATGAATCTTATTTATCAGAGCTTTATAGGGTGATAAAATCACTGGTGTTTTCCCAAGACCCAAACCAAGCTGAAATTTTACAAATGAAACACGAGAGAAACTATTTACCAGATAATTTCAAGATTATATAGATTACCTCCAAAACCAGGTTCATCAAACCGCCTCAATAATTTTTTAACATCACACACCTAACCCTTAGGGTGTATGATTGTGTAATATGATTTTATTTGTATAGAGCCTAGTACTTTAAATCTTTTACTCTTTTAATAAAATAGTGATCATATTGATCCATTTTTATTATTACTTTATATTCATATATATTATATGAGTTAATAAAAATTATATTTGTATACGAAGAAACCAAAATTGAATTTTTGAGAAATATATACTTTCAATTTAAACAACTTTTTTATAAATTCATAAAAATTTTAAATAAATTTTATTTTCATAAAATATTATTATTATATAAGATTTATTCAAATATAAATAATAATATAATTTAATGCATTCCAATGTATTTTTTATATGGGTCATAAAGTTATTAGTGTCGTATAAACTAGTATTTTATGAATTATATTTAAAATTGTAAATTATCATATTTAGAAAATTATATTTTTAAAATAAATATTATTTTTGAAATCATAACATCTAAATTACCCAATGGTGATTTTTTCATAATTTTCTGAGATAGTGTAATTTTTTGGTAAAACAAAGTATGGTAAAGACACGATGTGTATTATGACATCATAATAATCCAAAATTTCTCTAATAAATGGTATAAAAGGTATCCAAGATGAAAAATAATGTTCTATTTTAAAATATATTGTTTTTTATGTTATTTGATTAATTTTAAATAAATATAATGAATCGTCTAAAACCTATATTATGTTATGAGGTTTTAAAAACAATTATTTATGAACATGACCGACTTCCACATCATAAATGGTATTGTTTTAATTATTTTGGTTCTCAACCTATCAAAATATTGGAAATTACTACACTTTGGTATAATCCATGTGAAAAACTATGGGAAGGTTTGTGTTTTTTATTATTTTACCACTTATAGTCCAAAACCTAAGTTTAAAATATAATAATGAATTGTTATCTATTTTTCTATAAATACCCACCCAACCTATCGTTAATATTCACTAAAAACCCATTGATCATAAACTTTATCTTCCTCTAAGTCCCAACCAAGTTGTTCCCAATCTAAAATCTCCCCCATGCTTTTAGAAGAAACATATAAAATAAGTGATTCTCTTCCTCAACCTATTTATTCAAGTACTTTTTTTTGTTAAGCCTTTTGATTTATAATTATTCCTGTTGAAATTTTTTTATAAACATTTTATTTACTGTAATAATGATTTAAAAGTAATTATATACATTATTTCTATCTCATTAATCCCTTCCATGAACATTTATGTACACCTGTCATAATGTAGAAATTATTCTGTGGTTTTTTATGCCAAACTTTGGTGTTGTGAATACTCATACCCATTTCAACTATATTTTATTAACCTATTAATACCTATCCATAATTTACTATATAAATCTATGTATGTAACCCACTGTACTTAATCAATGGATTAAAGTAAAATAAATATGTTCTTATGTTTTGTGGTCAATGTGGAACACAAATGCATATATATGATATAAGGTTGATGGGTTGGACTAGAATTAAATTTCCCTTCAATGAATTAGGTAATGTTTCTATATCATGGGACACCATATATGGTTCATGGAAGGATATCATAATAACACTATGTTATAACTTCTTAGTGGTTAGTATTGACTTATTCTTATGATGTCATGTGTTATGTTGTCTCTGCATTCCTATGATGCCCTGATGTTAACATATTATATAATTCTTTGATGTTAATAATCATATTTCTCACCATCTTTTCATCATGTTTTTACCCTTAACTCACATGTACTTATTTACATAATACTATTATTTTATTATTCCCTCACCTTTCTTTACATCTCAACCCTTCTTATATACGTCCCCATATTATCCTATAATGTTTTGGTTGATTAGTGGAATTCTAAGGGCACATTATGGAGTTATTAAATATTTTTATTGTCTCCCTATTTTAATTTATTATTATATTTACCTAATTACCCAAATACACTTGGCCTTTTGATCTTTTACAATTGTTTTATTTTTATCATTATATAATATATCATGAAATAAAGTGTATAAAATTAATGCGATATCATATAATCTTTTTCAGAAAAAATATAAACATTGTTATCCTTGGAATAAAATTTTAGTTATTATCATCAAAAATAAATATATCAGGTTATTAACTGAAATCAATTCCTAATTTCAAAGGATTGTTAAGGTAATAATAAAAATTAGGCTAAATCCAAAAAGGTATTTGATAATAAAAGAATAAATTTATAACTAGTTTGTCTCATTAATATTATTTTCAAAGCAAATTTTGAACACTTTCAAATGAATAATGAAAAAATATGAATATAGAAGAATAAATAAATAATAATTCCTTAATATAAGGGCTAATAAATATCAAATTTCCTTATTTTATCTATTAAAATATGATTATTTTTGGTGTTCCATTTGAGTAATAGAAGAGGTCTGAAACTATATTTATAATGTTCCTTCATAGTATAAAAAATTATAGGGTAAAACATATATAGAATATCTCTATGAGATATCTTATTCCATTCTAACATTTTTTAGTAAAATAATATGATTGGATTCAATACTTTAAATGTAATTTAATGGTAAAAAATTATTGAGAATTTCAATCTATTATTATTTAAATTTTGAATAATGGTGCTAGGAATTTTATTTCAATTCATCAATAAGTACATTTAGTATAATATATCTTGGCATGAATGGATTTTTCAGGCATAGTGTGTTCTAGTAAATCATGTCCCAATTTAAATTTTTATCTAAAATACATAGATATGTTCTTTCTTTTCACACTTAGATAAATAAGTTAGATAAATATAAATCTATAAAATGATTATCAAAAAAAATTTAATTATTAGTTGTTATATAAATTTTGTTTTCCATTAAACCATATCAAATCTATAAAAAAATATTCTTAAAACATTCATTAATGTTTAATGTAAGGATTTATATCTTTATGATATGTTTTACTTAATTTATATATTTGTTTAATAAAATAATACTTTTGTAAAAACTGATCATGGTAATATTGTATTGATTATGAAAATAATTGCTTTAGGCAGGGAGAAACATTTTATTTTACCCTAAAGGGTTCACTACCATAAATTAGACAACCAAGCAGAATATTCAAACTCACAAAATAATGTCATGAAAAGATGTGTATATCACTACATCAAGGTTTGTATTGATATTAAACATAGGTATTTAGTTACTTATATTTTAATGTTATAATTTTTCTTTTAGAGTGATATTGTCTATTAAATTAGAAATTTAATAATTTTAATAATAAATAAGTCATTGAAAATAATTATTGTATATAATTTATATGGTATTTATAAATAATATTGTGAAATTATGAAACTTTTTAGATGGTATGGGCCATGGAATCAATATCATGTAGTAAAAATGTGTCATACAATGAAATCATGGTTAATATTTATAGGAAATAACATCTATAGGGTTCTCCTTTGATCAAATATAATCTAAAATTGAATAGTAATAATTGAAAAAAATAACTTATGTGGGAAGTTCAAGTCAGTGGAGATCACTATGAGGTACATGTTAGTCAAAACCAAATAATATTTTTTCACCCTTTCCCACTTCACCCTATAAGAATATTTCAAAGTAATATAATAATGTAGATTTATTGAGTTTTTTTAAGGAATATGTAATTCATCTCACCTGATGTCCATTCTTCATATATATAGAATAATAAAAAAATTTATATTCAAATTAAATTTTATAAAATATATCTCAAAAATAGGAATCCGGATTTCAAAATATGTTAGGTTAAAAATTTGAAAAAAAAATAAATGGTGAATCATAGTATTGAATAGTAAAATATATTAAAATCTGGTAAAAAATTATAATTTAATTAAAAATAAGAATTATCATATATTGGGTATTTATTTTATTAAATGTGTTGATAATCATCTATAAAAATGTTAAAATTAGATAAGGGTGACATTTTAAAAACATTTATGAGTGTTAAAATAAAATACTTGTATCTAGTATGTATTTTGAAAATAAATTTGAGATAAAAATTATGGAATTATTGAATTTTTAATTTATATATCCTAAAATATATTTTCATGATCAAAAATTATTTTTTAGATATAAAATTTATTTTCGAATCCTTGGAAATTTATTTTCCAAATCTAAAACTTCCTTTAATAATTGTAAATCTTCCATTAATGCTATAAATTTAATTATTCTAAATCCTAATATATTTAAAATATCAAATTTACATATTTAAAATTTTCAAATATATTTTTCATGGAATAAAATTTAAATATATTTTATATTTAATTTTTAAATTTTTTTTTAATTCTATACCCAAAAATTATTAAACATTTTTTTAAGATTTGCTATAAATACTCTCCCCTCCAACAAAATCTATTCACTCCAAAATTCAAAATCCTATTGTGTAATTCAGGTTTTTAATATTATATTATATTTTTATTATACATCTTGGAGAAACAAAAATATGTTGACATGGATTTATTATGGAAGCTAGGAAATTGAAAATTAAGTTAGGTGTATCACATTCTATTTTATTTTCTTCTTATAAGAATATACTCAATTTCATTTTCTCTATGTATATTGTCTTTATATATATTTGAGTATGAATTAATTCATTGAGTTAATTATAATTATAGTTATTTTATATGTTCATTTGACTAATTATTATAATCAATATTATCACTTACTTGAATCACTAAGTCAATATTTATATTTTCATACTACTTCACATTTTATTCTATGTATGATCATATTTATAGTTTATTATTATTGGTATTATATTCAATAAAGTAAATTTATGATTTTTTATTTTAAAACCCAACATTATCATCCCATGTCATGGGTAAATAAGGGATATTTAATCAGATCTCTATTATAATGAAACATAAGATGAATTTATGTTCAACTTAAATGCCTATTTATTTATAAAATTTTCCACATGAAACATTGGTTGATTGATATTTTTCAATCCATTAAAGTAGATTTAAAAAAAATAAAATCATTTTTGATAAATTGAAGATAGAACATGTATTGGTTCTAGTGGAGCTCATTAAATATTGAAGTCACAATGGTATAGATACAAATAAAATGGTTTTTAATCTTGTAGAATTGTAAAATCATGATTTCATTAGAATTTTTATAATGTTTCTTATCTTTAGAGGTTCATTAGGGTTTTTCAAAATAAAATATGGAAAATGGAATAAAAAAATTATTAATAGAGTTGGTTTAATTTTATATTATTTCTAAAAAATTATCAATTAATCATGGGAGTGATCTACCTCCATTGTTTAAGTTATCTTGGATGAATGATAAAGTGATTATAAAAACATTTTAGTTGATCTAAACCAAATTTAATTTTTTCATTATTCAAAACAAAAACTCAAGTGGTCCCAATTTAATGTCCAATGAATAAATCACTTATATTTAGATTTCACATATATTTTTATACTTTTTTTAATTCGTGAATTCATCTCAATCATTGATAAATATTTAAGGACAATTGAACAATATGAATATCTAATTTTAATTTCTCACGATGTTAACTTCATCATACACCTATTCACTTCAAAATATTATCCATAATATGCATATAAGATTTAGAAATTCTCATGTATTATCAGTCATCAGTTAATTCATGATCATTTTTTTATGATGATGTGATAAAAATGTTATTGTTTTATATTAATTAATTTATCACATCATTAAGATTCAACCAAATTTACCTTTTAAATTTCCTTGATAGTCTCATTTTAATAAAATATATTTTCTTTTATATTGGTTATTTTTTAATTCAATATCATGTAACATTTAATTAAATCCATATAAATTATAACCATGGAATATACATTGAAAAAAATCATCTTTGGATTAAATTTATCATATCTTAACAAACCTATATAATTCTTGAAACAAAATAATTTTTAATATTAATATAAATAATACTCATTACTTCGTGATCTATTTATTATATATAATTAAAATGGAAAACACAGTGTAAGGTTTGATATGTGCTTTACAATTAATAGAGCCTATCTAAAAAATGACTTGACATATGTTTATGATATAATATTAATATGATATTCTTTATAAAGGTTTGATTCATATTCTCTCCAATTCCATTTATGTGATCTGGTACTGGTGAATTATAGTCATGTTTTATTTCTTATTATGTTTAATAATTATAAAATATACTAGAATATTCACCATCATTATTAGTATGTATTCATTTAAATTTATTATAAATTTAAATATCTATTGTCTTGTGAAATTACTAAAATATGGAAAATATTTGATCCATGGTCCTTCGTTTATAAAATCATTTCTTATTAGGGTGTTTATCAATAAATTCTAAAAATATTAATTAACACATATATGAGTCTTATTAATCATAGGAACACACACATTTGAGCATACCAAATAAATAATATTTGGCCTATGGTATATGTATGGGCATCTCAAACCAAATTTTATAATTTTTTTGGAAAAAAAAAGTAAAAATTTTATTCTAACAAAGATTAAAAAATACATGTCCCATGACAAACAAGAAAAATTATAAAAACCAAAAAATTTAATTTTTATCTCATGTAATCCACACCCACAAACCCAAAGGAGGGTTTTGTGGTATTGGTTTCCTATAAAAGGATACATTATGAATCTAAGTAACAAATTCGTAAATAAAATGTACAAAAAACAATGCTATAAAATCCCTAAAAAACAAGAAGTAACTATGAAAATGGAATGGGACACTAGATCTGGACTAACCAAACCCCATCCAATATGGGTAGTATAATTCCTTTAGATGAACCTAACATTATCTTAAACTCTCCCAAAAACTAAATTATAAATCCAAGATAACCTTGATAATAAAAAAACCTCATGGATTTCTATATTTGACTTTCCACAAGCCCATGATGACATGGTTCTCAGTGTTGCTTCAATATTTCAATATTCAATATCTAATTCCAAATTAAAACCATAGAAACAACAACAAAATATAATACAAACCAATCTATGTCCAAATATATGTAGTTCAACCTTGATCTATAAAGAAAGGACTCAATGGTGAATGATTTATAATATACTGATGCCCCATTCCACCATAGTTTGAAGGTTTTATTTGGTTATTTCCATAGTATTACCTTGGGTTTTATTCTATTATTTTTAATTGTTTCAATGTTTTGATAGTATTATTTATGTTTTTTGGCGATTTGGTTGGTGTTCTTATATTTTTATCTAGTTTTTTTCCTATTTTTTATATGTTCTCATGTGGGTGATGTTTGTCATTTGATTTTTCAACACCTAACTTCATACCTTCAGTCTCTGTAATAGGAATGCATTCACAAACATCATTGTAGGTGAAAATTATAGTATCAAGAGCACAATATTCCTTTATATTAGTTAATTGTAGATTATAATAGATATTTGGGCTTTTATTTCTTTTGGTTAATGGAATTTTCTATCTAATGTGTTAGGGGAGATAATGTCACTTTCGAAGATTATAGTAGGGTGGAGAGGGATATTAAAATATTCCATTTATGATTTTTCAATAATATTTATCATGAATTTTCATCCTTCATTACATTAACCTTGTTATTGTAAACCTTTTCCTACACAATATTTAATTTAAATTATTTAAATTCACTATTTTTATATCTCCATTAACAACTGTTATAGATACATCCCAATTTCTTATCATTTTTCATCCAAATGAATCAATGTCACCCATTGTACAATTTAATAAAATTTATCTACAAGGAGTATAATGTCTAGATTTTTTCACAACCAAGGATAATTAGTGTTTATAGAAACTGTATTCATGAAAAAACTACCATTATAAAAAATCCAATTCAATTTTAGTCCTTTTAATTTGTATTATATTTTCCTCTAATACATATCCTTAACTTTTTACTTTGTTTCTTTATATTAATTTTCATTCTATATTAATAAAATTTAATATTAAAAAATATATTTTTTTCTGTTCATATTAACTTATTTAACTACAAATCTTCTTTGACTTGTCTCTTATATTTTTATAACTGAACATTCAAAAAATTTAATAAAAAAGTGTTCTATGGTATTTTTCTCTATTTTCCATTCAAGAATTATATTTTAATTTAGTGCCAAAATATTACACCACTCTATTTTATTTATCATAAACATGAAAAGTTCATATAAACATTACTCCTTGAAAATAAAATAAAATAAAATGTTTTTATTGATTTATCAATAATTCATAAATTTTGTATATCATCATGATTAAATCTTATAAACAAATATAATCTAATCATAGGTATACCATTATATCCAAACATTAAGTCATAGAATTATTAATGGTAATTTTATACTAAAAAAGTACAAAAAATTCTACTAAAATTATTATTGATTCATATTAAATTTAACATTAAATTTATATTTTAGTTTAATGGTAAAAAAATAGAGGAACTTGTACAAAATGGAAGTATTAACGGAAGTTATATTAAAAAAAAATTAAGTTAGATCTGTATCATAATATAAATTATAACATTCCACAACTTAGATTCCTAAACTTATCATGTATAATAGAATTTAAATATAATGAAAATAAATAAAACAATGCCTTATTCATTCATGCGATCTTGAGGTAGTATGATCATAACTTTAATTTCATGGATTAAAAGATCCAATCAAGTATCCCAATAACTTATCCACATAATCTTCAATAATCCACCAATTTTTCAATATTCAATTTACTAGTTCTATCATATAATATGTAATTTATTTATGATTATCTTAATACCATGAGAAGAACACATGATTGAATTTTTAAGTGAAATTGAACTTATATTATTATTTCTTATTATTTCTCACTCTATGGCTTGAGAGAAAGGATGGACTAGAGTTAATTCTTTTATGAGGCCCCCACTTTTGTTCTTAAGTCTAGAAATGGATTTACACTTAGGTTTACCTTTCTTTATCTTCACTTTATTCTTTAATGTAAGTTAATATATAAAGATAACATTATGTGAAATTAATGACTTATTTAACATTTTTTAAGTGTGAAAAATATCTCACCACTCATTTTTTAAAATTTTACATGTCCAATAATGAAATAAAACCCATTAACGTGAATGTTTCTACCCAAATATGTTTAAGAAACATAAATATTAAATATTTATTTGAAATAATATTTTCTCATATTCATTTTTTTAAACATGAATAATTTGTGAATTACTTGAAGTGTAAATTCAATTATTAATATTATAAACTTAAATAACATATAATTTGATTTATTTATTGATTTACTTATGATTAGTTACACTCACAAATTCACCAACCCATGGACATACAACCCACTTTATCCTAAACACCAATTCATCTAAAACGGTGAAACTTCTGGATACACTTTTTGTGTGTCCCTCTAGGTTCTTATCTTGATATAAGTGAGTCCTAATCACAAACCTAGAGTGGTATCTAGAAAAACCTCATTCCTCTAAGAAGATAATGGTAGGTCATAGCAATGACACTAATTCCTATAAACACCCATTGTGTAATAATTTTTCCCACTATCCTTCTAAGATATAGATGTTACATTAATGTTTGGAACATTCAATATCAGATTTTCAAATTCAAAAGACAGCTGATCCCAAGTCTGTATGTACTCTTCTAAACCGATCTTACCTTTATTGAAACCCCCCCATAAGAATTAGTTCATGTTTATCAACCAAGTAGTGTTGTTCCTCGTGGAGGGTCACCCTTAGGGTATTCCCCGTCATCTTAGCTTCTTTCTCTTTAGATTCATTAATCAAGAAAACTTATTTGACCACTTCATCTTCAAAACATAACATTAGTTCTTGGGTCTGATTTCCCAAAACCTGTACTTCTTTTTTATTTGCATTTAGCTTTTTAGAGGACTGGGTCACAACAGGTGGGGGAAGAGGGGAGTAATAATTCCTATATTTCCTCCTCCTATTACTCCTACCACTCCTTGAGCTTGCATCCGAAAGACTAGGATCAGTTCTATTGGACTCTATCACGTGTTCCCCATCTGTATCAACTAAAATACTAAGATCAAAGCCCAAACCAACATCTGTAATACCTGAAAAACTATTTCTCAACTGTATTGGATTGTAGGACCTTGAGATATAGTCTCCTAGTTGACTATAATTATATTGTCTCCCCAATTCCTACCTCCCTATACCTGAATCTTCTTTACCTGATCTCAACACCTCCACATAAAAAGTAGTTGAATCATCCACCTTGTCACCTGCCCTCTATTCTGTAGTCGCTAAGCATCCATCCATATGACTAGCCTCATGATAAGACTTATACTGTACTAGAATATAACTTTCTATTATCCCCTCAAGAGGGGTCATCTCATTTCCAAAGGAAGGATCGCAAAGATCCTACTTTAACCTATTAAAACCCTCAGAAACCATCAGATTCACCATCTATTCCATAAACTTCTTCTCCAAAGCTGCATCAGGACTGGTCTTATTAGATTAGTCTGGTACTATATTATATTTCTGATAAACATACCAAGATTTAAAAAATCACTAATTAAAATAAATTAGAAGGGATTGATGTTTTTTTGGACTGATGAATGTGAGAAAAATTAAAAAATTTAAGTAAGAGGCTAATCACTACACATGTTCTCACATAACCCACTAGTAGAAATAGATTTGTGATCTATAAGGATGCGTCTAAAAAAGTAATGGGTTGTATACTCATAAAAATGAAAATGTAATATCATATTCCTCCTTCCAATAAAATATCTGTTAGTCAAAATACCCAACATATTTTCTGAAATTGGTCTAGTGATCTTCATATTAATGATTTGGAAAAAAATATCTCTATGGGGATAAGTTTAAAATATATATTTTTCATAAAATCATCATTTATATATTCAGAAATAAAATCTAAATATTCACCAATTAAGGTTTTTAGAACTAATAAAAAATTATGACTGTTCAATCCATTTCCATCTTCAGAAGGTGAATAAAGTTGTGGGTTATTTTAGTAGAAAGGATCTCACAACCATATCCATGATGAGGATTTAAAGAGATCCAGTCTTCTTAGAAATAAAAATAATTACATGGGAATTATAAACGGTATATCATAATACTTAACCATCCATTCATGAAAGCATCAAGGAGTCCCAAAAAGATGATAAGGATATAAAGAGAAACATAGTGAATATTCCAAAGTTCAGCTTTAAAAAAATGGAGTTATGAGTTTTGGAACTTAGATATGTTCGCCATGAAAACAAAAAATGAAGAGGTAACTTTTGGATGATGTGCATAGCTCTTATTTCTCTATTAATCTAAAAATCACGAAGATATATAGAGATATGAATAAAAAATTCTGGTGGGATAACCTAAATGGAGAGATTATAGATTTTGTATCTCGATTCTTCATATTCCACCAAGTCATAACTGAATGATAGAAGTTTAAACTTATGATAAAACCATTTCACATATGAGTATGTAAATTGAGAACCATAACTATATAATTCATCATAGGACACTATGGGATATATAAAGTCCATAAAATCATTTGGGTTTTATTATATTTCATTACTAGGTCTGTGCATTTCATTATTGTCAAGTAATATTTCTCTCATGAATAAAAAACTATGATATACATAATATAAGTGGTGAGACTCCATGTATTACTAATCTCTATTTTATCTAATCAAGATATATGGTTTAACTTGAGTTTTTGAAAATCCTTCAGTAAAAATTGAATATGCAGTTGAGTTTTTTACTACTTATCACCCTCAGAAAGATGGTTAGTATGAGAGAAACCTTCAAAATCTAAAGGATATTTTGAGATATTATCCAATTTATTTCCCAGGATGTTGGGATTTTCACCTTCCCCTAGTGTAGTTTCATATAAAAACAATTTCTATTTGAGAATTCAAATGGAACCTTATGAGGATCTCTATAGTAATATGCATACGTCCCCAACATGATAGGATGTTGTTAGATACTAAAAGTTTAGGGGACCTAATCTTTTTCCAGATACGATAGAGAAAGTGTAAATTGTTCATTTTTATATGAAATCCACATAATGTTGACATAAAATTTATAACAAAATATTCTATGGTACCTAATGTTTAAGGTCAAAGATAACTTGATCCATTGTATTTACCATAGAAGAAATTCATGATTTTTAAGAGGAAGAAAAATTTTATTCTTAGATACATCATACCCTTTGATATCATTGATCTTATCATGGTTGTGTCTTGTTGACTATAAATCCTTCATAACCCATATCAATTACAAGATGTGTTCTATGTATACCTCCTAAGGAATTATATACTAAAACTGTCACATGTATCAAATCCCTAGGTGTAACCTTTGGAAAATGGTCTTTAATACAGTGAGAAGTTGATGAAGATATTAGATAATAAAAACAAATTTCTTCAAAACAATACAACTCACTAGGTAAAAGTATTGTGGTAGAACCATAAGTTTGAGGAAGTAACCTGGGAACAGGAAGAGGTGATAAATCACAAGTACGCTAATCTTTTTTATTTTATGAAATGAAATTTTGAGGGAGAAATTTTCTAAAGGCAGAATAATTTATTAACCCAAACATTTATTAATAAAATCCCACTTAAAATGAATAAACTCTTTATTTATAAAGATAAAGAAAACACATTCACTATATTCTAGTTGTTATTTTAGACCATTATAAAATATAGTCATAATTTTTAGTGAGGATTCCAATATCATTAAGAATCATAACCATTATTAAAATATTCATTCTATATTGACCATTAAAATTTTAATTTATTATGGTTTATGATAAAGTCAAATTTACATCGAAGGAAGAAGTGATGGCCTTGACCTATAGGATCGTATCTTATGAATATTATTTATCAGAGCTTTATAGGGTGATAAAATCACTGGTGTTTTCCCAAGACCCAAACCAAGCTGAAATTTTACAAATGAAAATGAGAGAAACTATTTACCAGATAATTTCAAGATTATATAGATCACCTCCAAAACTAGGTTCATCAAATCGCCTCAAGAATTTTTTTACATCACACACATAACCCTTAGGGTGTATGATTGTGTAAAATGATTTTATTTGTCTAGAGCCTAGTACTTTAAATCTTTTACTCTTTTAATAAAATAGTGTTCATATTGATCCATTTTTATTATTACTTTATATTCATATATATTATATGAGTTCATAAAAATTATATTTTTATACGAAGAAACCAAAATTTAATTTTTGGGAAATATATACTTTCAATTTAAAAATCTTTTTTATAAATTCAAAAAAAATTTAAATAAATTTTATTTTCAAAAAATATTTTTATTATATAAGATTTATTCAAATATAAATAATAATATAATTTAATGAATTTCAATGTATTTTTTATATGGGTCAAAAAGTTATTAGTGTCGTATAAACTAGTATTTTATGAATTATATTTAAAATTGTAAATTATCATATTTAGAAAATTATATTTTTAAAATAAATATTATTTTTGAAATCATAACATCTAAATTACCCAATGGTGAATTTTTCATAATTTTCTGACATAGTGTAATTTTTTGGTAAAAAAATTATGGTAAAGACACGATGTGTATTATGACATCATAATAATCCAAAAGTTCTCTAATAAATGGTATAAAAGGTATCCCAGATGAAAACTAAAGTTCAACATTAAAATATATTGTTTTTTATGTTATTTGATTAATTTTAAATAACTATAATGAATCGTCTAAAACCTATATTATGTTGTGAGGTTTTAAAAACAATTATTTATGAACATGACTGACTTCCACATCATAAATGGTATTATTTTAATTATTTTTGTTCTCAACCTATCAAAATATTGGAAATTACTACACTTTGGTAGAATCCATGTGAAAAACTATGGGAAGGTTAGTGTTTTTTATTATTTTATCACTTATAGTCCAAAACCTAAGTTTAAAATATAATAATGAATTGTTATCTATTTTTCTATAAATACCCATCCAACCTATCATTAATATTCACTAAAACCCCATTGATCATAAACTTTATCTTCCTCTAAGTCCCAACCAAGTTGTTCCAAATCTAAAATCCCCCCCATGCTTTTAGAAGAAACATATAAAATAAGTGATTCTCTTCCTCAACCTATTTATTCAAGTACTTTTTTGTGTTAAGCCTTTGGATTTACAATTATTCCTATTGAATTTTTTTTATAAACATGTTATTTACTATAATAATGATTTAAAAGTAATTATATATATTATTTCTATCTCATTAATCCCTTCCATGAACATTTATGTACACTTTTCATAATGTAGAAATTATTATGTGGTTTTTTATGCCAAACTTTGGTGTTGTGAATACTCATACCCATTTCAACTATATTTTATTAACCTATTAATACCTATCCATAATTTACTATATAAATATATGTATGTAACCCACTGTACTAAATCAATGGATTAAAGGAAAATAAATATGTTCTTATGTTTTGTGGTCAATGTGGAACACAAATGCATATATATGATATAAGGTTGATGGGTTAGACTAGAATTAAATTTCCCTTTAATGAATTAGGTAATTTTTCTATATCATGGGACACCGTATATGGTTCATGGAAGGATATAATAATAACACTATGTTATAACTTCTTAGTGGTTAGTATTGACTTATTCTTCTGATGTCATGTGTTATGTTGTCTCTGCATTCCTGTGATGCCTTGATGTTAACATATTATATAATTCTTTGATGTTCATAATTATATTTCTCACCATTTTTTTCATCATGTTTTTACCCTTGACTCACATGTATTATTTACATAATTATATTATTTTATTATCCCCTCACCTTTCTTTACATCTCAACCGTTCTTCTATACATCCCCATATTATCCTATAATGTTTTGGTTGATTAGTGGAATTCTAAGGGCACATTATGGAGTTATTAAATATTTTTATTTTCTCCCTATTTTAATTTATTATTATATTTACCTAATTACCCAAATACACTAGGCCTTTTGATCTTTTACAATTGTTTTATTTTTATCATTATATAATATATCATGAAATAAAGTGTATAAAATAAATGCGATATCATATAATCTTTTTCAGAAATAGTCTAAACATTGTTATCCTTGGAATAAAATTTTAGTTATTATCATCAAAAATAAATATATCCCGTTATTAACTGAAATCAATTCCTAATTTCAAAGGAGTGTTAAGGTAATAAAAAATTAGGCTAAATCCAAAAAGGTATTTGATAATAAAAGAATAAATTTATAACTAGTTTGTCTTATTAATATTAGTTTCAAAGCAAATTTTGAACACTTTCAAATGAATAATGAAAAAATATGAATAGAGAAGAATAAATAAATAATAATTCCTTAATATAAGGGCTAATAAATATCAAATTCCTTGTTTTATCTATTAAAATATGATTATTTTTTGTGTTCCATTTGAGTAATAGAAGAGGTCTGAAACTATATTTATAATGTTCCTTCATAGTTTAAAAAATTAGAGGGTAAAAAATATATAGAATATCCCTATGAGATATCTTATTCCATTCTAACATTTTTAGTAAAATAATATGAATGGATTCAATACTTTAAATGTAATTTAATGGTAAACAATTATTGAGAATTTCAAGCTAGTATTATTTAAAATTTAAATAATGGTGCTAGGAATTTTATTTCAATCCATCAATAAGTACATTTAGTATAATATATCTTGGCATGAATGGATCTTTCAGTCATAGTGTGTTCTAGTAAATCATGTCCCAATTTAAATTTTTATCTAAAATACATAGATATGTTCTTTCTTTTCACACTTAGATAAATAATTTAGATAAATATAAATCTATAATATGATTATAAAAAAAGTGAATTATTAGTTGTTATATAAATTTTGATTTCCATTAAACCATATCAAATCTCTAAAAAATATTCTTAAAACATTCATTAATGTTTAATATAAGGATTTATATCTTTATGATATGTTTTACTTAATTTATATATCTGTTTAATAAAATAATACTTTTGTAAAAACTGATCATGGTAATATTGTATTGATTATGAAAATAATTGCTTTAGGTAGGGAGAAACATTTTATTTTACCCTAAAGGGTTCACTGCCATAAATTAGACAACCAAGCAGAATATTCAAACTCACAAAATAATGTCAGGACAAGATGTGTATACCACTACATCAAGGTTTGTATTGAGATTAAACATAGGTATTTAGTTACTTATATTTTCATGTTATAATTTTTCTTTTGGAGTGATATTGTCTATTAAATTAGAAATTTAATAATTTTAATAATAAATAAGTCATTGAAAATAATTATTGTATATAATTTATATGGTATGTATAAATAATATTGTGAAATTATGAAACTTTTTAGAAGGTATGGGCCATGGAATCAATATCATGTAGTAAAAATGTGTCCTACAATGAAATCATGGTTAATATTTATAGAAAATAACATCTATAGGGTTCTCCTTTGATCAAATATAATCTAAAATTGAATAGGTAATAATTGAAAAAAATAAATTATGTGACAAGTTCAAGTCAGGGGAGATCACTATGAGGTACATGTTAGTCAAAACCAAATAATATTTTTTCACCCTTTCCCACTTCACCCTATAAGAATATTTCAAAGTAATATAATAATGTAGATTTATTGAGTTTTTTTAAGGATTATGTAATTCATCTCACCTGATTTCCATTCTTCATATATATAAAATAATAAAAAAAATTATATTCAAATTAAATTTTATAAAATATATCTCAAAAATAGGAATATGGATTTCAAAATATGTTAGGTTAAAAATTTGGAAAAAAAAATAAATGGTGAATCCTAGTATTGAATAGTAAAATATATTAAAATATGGTAGAAAATTATAATTTAATTAAAAATAAGAATTATCCTATATTGTGTATTTATTTTATGAAATGTGTTGATAATCATCTATAAAAAATTTAAAATTTGATAAGGGTGACATTTTAAAAAAATTTATGAGTGCTAAAATAAAATACTTGTATCTGGTATGTATTTTGAAAAGAAATTTGAGATAAAAATTATGGAATTATTGAATTTTTAATTTATATATCCTAAAATATATTTTCATGATCAAAAATTATTTTTCAGATATAAAATTTAGTTTCGAATCCTTGGAAATTTATTTTCCTAATCTAAAACTTCCTTTAATAATTTTAAATCTTCTATTAATACTATAAATGTAATTATTCTAAATCCTAATACATTTAAAGTATCAAAATTACATATTTAAAATTTTCAAATATATTTTTCATGGAATACAATTTAAATATATTTTATATTTAAATTTTAAATTTTTTTGAATTTTATACCCAAAAATTATTAAACAATTTTTTAAGATTTGCTATAAATACTCACTCCTCCACCAAAATATATTCACTCCAAAATTCAAAATCCTCTTGTGTAATTCAGGTTTTTAATATTATATTATATTTTTATTATACATCTTGGAGAAACATAAATATGTTGACATGGATTTGTTATGGAAGCTAGGAAATTGAAAATTA
Organism: Viscum album; assembly: GCA_963277665.1. NCBI lineage: Eukaryota > Viridiplantae > Streptophyta > Magnoliopsida > Santalales > Viscaceae > Viscum > Viscum album. Next base: position 1,944,196,118 of record OY728125.1, read on the forward strand.
AGTTAGGTGTATCACATTCTATTTTAATTTCTTCTTGTAAGAATATACTCAATTTCATTTTCTCTATTTATATTGTCTTTATATCTATTTGAGTATGAATTAATTCATTGAGTTAATTATAATTATAGTTATTTTATATGTTCATTTGACTAATTATTATAATCAATATTATTACTTACTTGAATCACTAAGTCAATATTTATATTTTCATACTACTTCACATTTTATTCTATGTATGATCATATTTATAGTTTATTATTATTGGTATTATATTCAATAAAGTAAATTTATGATTTTTTATTTGAAAACCCAACATTATCATCCCATGTCATGGGTAAATAAGGGATATTTCATCAGATCACTACTATAATGAAACATAAGATGATTTTATGTTCAACTGAAATGCCTATTTATTTATAAAATTTTCCACATGAAACATTGGTTGATTGATATTTTTCAATCCATTAAAGTAGATTTAAAAAAAAAATAAAATCATTTTTGATAAATTGAAGATAGAACATGTATTGGTTCTAGTGGACCTCATTAAATATTGAAGTCACAATGGTATAGATACACATAAAATGGTTTTTAATCTTGTAGAATTGTAAAATCATGATTTCATTAGAATTTTTATAATGTTTCTTCTCTTTAGAGGTTCATTAGGTTTTTTCAAAATAAAATAGGTAAAATGAAATAAAAAAATTATTAATAGAGTTGGTTTAATTTTATATTATTTCTAGAAAATTATCAATTAATCATGGGAGTGATCCACCTCCATTGTTTAAGTTATCTTGGATGAATGATAAAGTGATTATAAAAACCTTTTAGTTGATCCAAACCAAATTTAATTTTTTCATTATTCAAAACAAAAACTCAAGTGGTCCCAATTTAATTTCCAATGAATAAATCACTTATATTTAGATTTCATATATATTTTGATACTTTTTTTAATTCGTGAATTCATCTCAATCATTGATAAATATTTAAGGACAATTGAACAATATGAATATCTAATTTTAATTTCTCACGATGTTAACTTCATCATACACATATTCACATCAAAATATTATCCATAATATGCATATAAGATTTAGAAATACTCATGTATTCTCAGTCATCAGTTAATTCATGATCATTGTTTTATGGTGATGTGATAAAAATGTTATTGTTTTATATTAACTAATTTATCACATCATTAAGATTCAACCAAATTTACCTTTTAAATTTCCTTGATGGTTTCATTTTAATAAAATATATTTTCTTTTATATAGGTTATTTTTTAATTCAATATCATGTAACATTTAATTAAATCCATATAAGTTATAACCATGGAATATACTTTGAAAAAAATCATCTTTTGATTAAATTTATCATATCTTGATAAACCTATATAATTCTTGAAACAAAATAATTTTTAATATTAATATAAATAATACTCATTACTTTGTGATCTATTTATTATATATAATTAAAATGGAAAACACAGTGTAAGGTTTGATATGTGCTTTACAATTAATAGAGCCTATCTAAAAAATGACTTGACATATGTTTATGATATAATATTAATATGATATTCTTTATAATGGTTTGATTCATATTCTCTCCAATTCCATTTATGTGATCTGTTACTGGTGGATTATAGTCATGTTGTATTTCTTATTATGTTTAATAATTATAAAATATACTAAAATATTCACCATCATTATTAGTATGTATTCATTTAAATTTCTTATAAATTTAAATATCTATTGTCTTGTGAAATTACTAAAATATGGAAAATATTTGATCCATGGTCCTTAGTTTATAAAATCATTTCTTATTAGGGTGTTTATCAATAAATTCTAAAAATATTAATTTACACCTATATGAGTCTTATTAATTATAGGAAAACACACATTTGAGCATACCAAATAAATAATATTTGGCCTATGGTATATATATGGGCATCTTAAACCAAATTTTATAATATTTTTGGGAAAAAAAAGTAAAAATTTTATTCTGACAAAGTTTATAAAATACATGACCCATGACAAACAAGAAAAATTATAAAAACCAAAAATTTTAATTTTTATCTCATTTAATACACACCCACAAACCCAAAGGAGGGTTTTGTGGTATTGGTTTCCTATAAAAGGATACATTATGAATCTAAGTAACAAATTAGTAAATAAAATGTACAAAAAACAATGCTATAAAATCCTTAAAAAACAGAAAGTAACTATGAAAATGGAATGGGACACTAGATCTGGACTAACCAAACCCCATCCAATATGGGTAGTATAATTCCTTTAGATGAACCTATAATTATCTTAAACTCTCCCAACAATTAAATTATGAATCCAAGATAACCTTGATAATAAAAAACCTCATGGATTTCTATATTTGACTTTCCACAAGACCATGATGACATGGTTCTTAGTGTTGCTTCAATATTTCAATATTCAATATGCAATTATAAATTAAAACCATAGAAACAACAACAAAATATAATACAATCCAATCTATGTCCAAATAGATGTTGTTCAACCTTGATCTATAAAGAGATGACTCAATGGTGAATGATTTATAATATACTGATGCCCCATTCCACCAAAGTTTGAAGGTTTTATTTGGTTATTTCCATAGTATTACCTTGGGTTTTATTCTATTATTTTTAATTGATTCAATGTTTTGATTGTATTATTTATGTTTTTTGGCGATTTGGTTGGTGTTCTTATATTTTATCTAGTGTTTTACTTATTTTTTATATGTTCTCAAGTGGGTGAAGTTTGTCATTTGATTTTTCAGCACCTAACTTCATACCTTTAGTCTCCGTAATAGTAATTCATTCACAAACATCATTATAGGTGAAAATTATAGTATCAAGAGCACAATATTCCTTTATATTAGTTAAATATAGATTATAATAGATATTTGGGTTTTTATTTCTTTTGGTTGATGGAATTTTCTATCTAATGTGGTAGGGGAGATAATGTTACTTTCAATGTTTATTGTAGGGTGGAGAGGGATATTAAAATATTCCATTTATGATTTTTCAATAATATTTATCATGAATCTTCATCCTTCGTTACATTAACCTTGTTATTGTAAACCTTTTCCTACACAATATTTAATTTAAATTATTTAAATTCACTATTTTTATATCTCCATTGACAATTGTTATAGATACATCCCAATTTCTTATCATTTTTCATCCAAATGAATCAATGTCACCCATTATACAATTTAATAAAATTTCTATACAAGGAGTATAATGTCAAGATTTTTTCACAACCAAGGATAATTAGTGTTTATAGAAACTGTATTCATGAAAAAACTACCATTATAAAAAATCAAATTCAATTTTAGTCCTTTTAATTTGTATTATATTTTCCTCTAATACATATCCTTAACTTTTTAATTTGTTTCTTTATATTAATTTTCATTCTATATTAATAAAATTTAATATTAAAAAATATATTTTTTTCTGTTCATATTAACTTATTTAACTACAAATCTTCTTTGACTTGTCTCTTATATTTTTATAACTGAAAATTCATAAAATTTAATAAAAAAGTATTCTATGGTATTTTTCTCTATTTTCCATTCATGAATTATATTTTAATTTAGTGTCAAAATATTACACCACTCTATTTTATTTATCATAAACATGAAAAGTTCATATAAACATTACTCCTTGAAAATAAAATTAAATTAAATGTTTTTTATTGATTTATCAATAATTCATAAATTTTGTATATCATCATGATGAAATTTTATAAACAAATATAATCTAATCATAGGTATACCATTATATCCAAACATTAAGTCATAGAATTATTAATGGTAATTATATACTAATAAAGTACAAAAATTTCTACTAAAATTATTATTGATTCATATTAAATTTAACATTAAATTTATATTTTAGTTTAATGGTAAAAAAATAGAGGAACTTGTACAAAATGGAAGTATTCAAGGAAGTTATATTTAAAAAAATTAAGTTAGATCTGTATCATAATATAAAATATAACATTCCACAAAATAGATTCCTAAACTGATCATGTATAATAGAATTTAAATATAAGGAAAATAAATAAAACAATGCCTTATTCATTCATGTGATCTTGAGGTAGTATGATCATAACTATAATTTCATGGATTAAAATATCCAATCAAGGATACCTATAACTTATCCACATAATCTTTAAGAATCCACCAATTTTTCAATATTCAATTTAAAAGTTCTATCATATAATAAGTAATTTATTTATGATTCTCTTAATACCATGAGAAGAACACATGATTGATTTTTTAAGTGAAATTGAACTTATATTATTATTTCTTATTATTTCTCACTCTATGGCTTGAGAGAAAGGATAGACTAGAGTGAATTTTTGTATGAGGCCCCCACTTTTGTTCTTAAGTCTAGAAATGGATTTACACTTAGGTTTACCTTCCTTTATCTTCACTTTATTCTTTAATGTAAGTTAATATATAAAAATAACATTATATGACATTAATGACTTATTTAACATTTTTTAAGTGTGAAAAATATCTCACCACTCATTTTTTAAAATTTTACATGTCAAATAATGAAATAAAACCCATTAACGTGAATTTTTCTACCCAAATATGTTTAAGAAACATAAATATTAAATATTTATTTGAAAGAATATTTTCTCATATTAATTTTTTTAAACATGAATAATTTGTGAATTACTTGAAGTGTAAATTCAATTATTAATATTATAAACTTAAATAACATATAATTTGATTTATTTATTGATTTACTTACGATTAGTTACACTCACAAATTCACCAACCCATGGACATACAACCCACTTTATCCTAAACACCAATTCATCTAAAACGGTGAAACTTCTGGATACACTTTTTGTGTGTCCCTCTAGGTTCTTATCTTGATATAAGTGAGTCCTAATCACAAACCTAGAGTGGTATCTAGAAAAAATTCATTCCTCTAAGAGGATAATGGTAGGTCATAGCAATGAAATTGATTCCTATAAACACCCATTGTGTAATAATTTTTCCCTCTATCCTTCTAAGATATAGAGGTTACATTAATGTTGGGAACATTCAATATCAGATTTTCAAATTCAAAAGCCAGCTGATCCCAAGTCTGTATGTACTCTTCTAGACCGATCTTACCTTTATTGAAACCCCTCATAAGAATTAGTTCATGTTTATCAACCAAGTAGTGTTGTTCCTCGTGGAGGGTCACCCTTAGGGGATTCCCCGTCATCTTAGATTCTTTCTCTTTAGATTCATTAATCAAGAAAACCTATTTGACCAATTCATCTTCAAAACATAACATTAGTTCTTGGGACTGATTTCCCAAAACCTCTACTTCTTTTTTATTTTCATTTAGCTTTTTAGAGGACTGGGTCACAACTGGTGGGGGAAGAGAGGAGTAATAATTCCTATATTTCCTCCTCCTATTAATCCTACCACTCCTTGAGCTTGCATTCGAAAGACTAGGATCAGTTCTATTGGACTCTATCGCGTGTTCCCCTTCTGTATCAATTGGAATACTAAGATCAAAGCCCAAACCAACATCTGTAATACCTGAAAAACTATTGCTCAACTGTATTGGATTGTAGGACCTTGAGATATAGTCTCCTAGTTGACTAGAATTATATTGTCTCCCCAATTCCTACCTCCCTATACCTGAATCTTCTTTACCTGATCTCAACACCTCCACATAAGAAGTAGTTGAAGCATCCACCTTGTCACCTGCCCTCTATTCTATAGCCGCTAAGCATCCATCCATATGACTAGCCTCATGATAAGCCTTATACTGTACTAGAACATAACTTTCTATTATCCCCTCAAGAGGGGTCATCTCATTTCCAAAGGAAGGATCGCAAAGATCCTACTTTAACCTATTAAAACCCTCAGAAACCATCAGATTCACCATCTATTCCATAAACTTCTTCTCCAAAGCTACATCAGGACTGGTCTTATTAGATTAGTCTGGTACTATATTATATTTTTGATAAACATACCAAGATTTAAAAAATCACTAATTAAGATAAATTAGAAGTGATTGAAGTTTTTTTGGACTGGTGAATGTGAGAAAAATTAAAAAAGTTAAGTAAGAGGCTAATCACTACACATGTTCTCACATAACCCACTAGTAGAAATAGATTTGTGATCTATAAGGATGCGTATAAAAAAGTAATGGGTTGTATACTCATAAAAATGAAAATTTAATATCATATTCCTCCTTCCAATAAAATATCTGTTAGTCAAAATACCCAACATATTTTCTGAAATTGGTCATAGTGATCTTCATATTAATGATTTGGAAAAAAATATCTCTATGGGGATAAGTTTGAAATATATATTTTTCATAAAATCCTCATTTATATATTCAGAAAAAAAATCTAAATATTCACCAATTAAGGTTTTTAGAACTAATAAAAAATTATGACTGTTCAATCCATTTCCATCTTCAGAAGGTGAATAAAGTGGTGGGTTATTTTAGTAGAAAGGATCTCACAACCATATCCATGATGAGGATTTAAAGAGATCCAGTCTTCTTAGAAATAAAAATAATTACATGGGAATTATAAACGGTATATCATAATACTTAACCATCCATTCATGAAAGCATCAAGGAGTCCAAAAAAGATGATAAGGATATAAATAGAAACATAGTGAATATTCCAAAGTTCAGCTTTAAAAAATATGGAGTTATAAGTTTTGGAACTCAGATATGTTCGCCATAAAAACAAAAAATGAAGAGGTAACTTTTGGATGATGTGCATAGCTCTTATTTCTCTATTAATCTAAAAATCACCAAGATATATAGAGATCTGAATAAAAAATTCTGGTGGGATAACCTAAATAGAGAGATTATAGATTTTGTATCTCGATTCTTCATATTCCACCAAGTCATAACTGAATGATATAAGTTTAAAGTTATGATAAAACCATTTCACATATGAGTATGTAAATTGAGAACCATAACTATAGAATTCATCATAGGACACTATGGGATATATAAAGTCCATAAAATCATTTGGGTTTTATTATATTTCATTACTAGGTTTGTGCATTTCATTATTGTCAAGTAATATTTCTCTCATGAAGAAAAAACTAAGATATACATAATATAAGTGGTGAGACTCCATGTATTACTAATCTCTATTTTATCTAATCAAGATATATGGTTTAACTTGAGTTTTTGAAAATCCTTCAGTAAAAATTGAATATGCAGTTGAGTTTTTTACTACTTAACACCCTCAGAAAGATGGTTAGTATGAGAGAAACATTCAAAATCTAAAGGATATTTTGAGATATTATCCAATTTATTTCCCAGGATGTTGGGATTTTCACCTTCCTATAGTGTAGTTTCATATAAAAACAATTTCCATTTGAGAATTCAAATGGAACCTTATGAGGATCTCTATAGTAATATGCATACGTCCCCAAAATGATAGGATGTTGTTAGATACTAAAAGTTTAGGGGACCTAATCTTTTTCCAGATATTATAGAGAAAGTGTAAATCGTTCATTTTTATATGAAATCCACATAATGTTGACATAAAATTTATACCAAAATCTTCTATGGTATATAAAGTTTAAGGTCAAAGATAAGTTGATCCATTGTATTTACCATAGAAGAAATTCATGATTTTTAAGAAGAAGAAAAAGATTAGTCTTAGATACATCATACCCTTTGATATCATTGATATTATCATGGTTGTGTCTTGTTGAATATAAATCCTTCATAACCCATATCAATTACAAGATGTGTTCTATGTATACCTCCTAAGGAATTATATACTAAAACTGTCACATGTATCAAATCCCTAGGTGTAACCTTTGGAAAATGGTCTTTAATACAGTGAGAATTTGATGAAGATATTAGATAATAAAAACAAATTTCTTCAAAACAATACAACTCACTAGGTAAAAGTATTGTGTTAGAACCATAAGTTTGAGGAAGTAACCTGGGAACAGGAAGAGGTGATGAATCAAAAGTACGCTAATCTTTTTTATTGTATGAAATGAAATTTTGAGGGAGAAATTTTCTAAAGGCAGAATAATTTATTAACCCAAACATTTATTAATAAAATCCCACTTCAAATGAATAAACTCTTTATTTATATAGATAAAGAAAACACATTCACTATATTCTAGTTGTTATTTTAGACCATTATAAAATATAGTCATACTTTTTAGTGAGGATTACAATATCATTAAGAATCATAACCATTATTAAAATATTCATTCTATATTGATCATTAAAATTTTAATTTATTATGGTTTATGATAAAGTCAAATTTACATCGAAGGAAGAAGTGATGGCCTCGACCTATAGGATCGTATCTTTTGAATATTATTTATCAGAGCTTTATAGGGTGATAAAATCACTGGTGTTTTCCCAAGACCCAAACCAAGCTGAAAGTTTACAAATGAAACATGAGAGAAACTATTTACCAGATAATTTCAAGATTATATAGATCACCTCCAAAACCAGGTTCATCAAACCGCCTCAAGAATTTTTTAACATCACACACCTAACCCTTAGGGTGTATGATTGTGTAATATGATTTTATTTGTCTAGATCCTAGTACTTTAAATCTTTTACTCTTTTAATAAAATAGTGTTCATTTTGATCCATTTTTATTATTACTTTATATTCATATATATTATATGAGTTCATAAAAATTATATTTTTATACGAAGAAACCAAAATTGAATTTTTGGGAAATATATACTTTCAATTTAAAAAACTTTTTTATAAATTCATAAAAATTTTAAATAAATTTTATTTTCATAAAATATTATTAATATATAAGATTTATTCAAATATAAATAATAATATAATTTAATGAATTTCAATGTATTTTTTATATGGGTCATAAAGTTATTAGTGTCGTATAAACTAGTATTTTATGAATTATATTTAAAATTGTAAATTATCATATTTAGAAAATTATATTTTTAAAATAAATATTATTGTTGAAATCATAACATCTAAATTACCCAATGGTTAATGTTTCATAATTTTCTGAGATAGTGTAATTTTTTGGTAAAAAAAGTATGGTAAAGACATGATGTATATTATGACATCATAATAATCCAAAAGTTCTCTAATAAATGGTATAAAAGGTATCCAAGATGAAAAATAAAGTTCGAATTTAAAATATATTGTTTTTTATGTTATTTGATTAATTTTAAATAACTATAATGAATCGTCTAAAACCTATATTATGTTGTGAGGTTTTAAAAACAATTATTTATGAACATGACTGACTTCCACATCATAAATGGTATTATTTTAATTATTTTGGTTCTCAACCTATCAAAATATTGGAAATTACTACACTTTGGTAGAATCCATGTGAAAAACTATGGGAAGGTTAGTGTTTTTTATTATTTTATCACTTATAGTCCAAAACCTAAGTTTAAAATATAATAATGAATTGTTATCTATTTTTCTATAAATACCCATCCAACCTATCATTAATATTCACTAAAAACCCATTGATCATAAACTTTATCTTCCTCTAAGTCCCAACCAAGTTGTTCCCAATCTAAAATCTCCCCCATTCTTTTAGAAGAAACATATAAAATAAGTGATTCTCTTCCTCAACCTATTTATTCAAGTACTTTTTTGTGTTAAGCCTTTTGATTTACAATTATTCCTATTGAAATTTTTTATAAACATGTTATTTACTGTAATAATGATTTAAAAGTAATGATATATATTATTTCTATCTCATTAATCCCTTCCATGAACATTTATGTACACCTACCATAATGTAGAAATTATTCTGTGGTTTTTTATGCCAAACTTTGGTGTTGTGAATACTCATACCCATTTCAAATATATTTTATTAACCTATTAATACCTATCCATAATTTACTATATAAATCTATGTATGTAACCCACTGTACTTAATCAATGGATTAAAGGAAAATAAATATGTTCTTATGTTTTGTGGTCAATGTTGAACACAAATGCATATATATGATATAAGGTTGATGGGTTGGACTAGAATTAAATTTCCCTTCAATGAATTAGGTAATGTTTCTATATCATAGGACACCATATATGGTTCATGGAAGGATATCATAATAACACTATGTTATAACTTCTTAGTGGTTAGTATTGACTTATTCTTATGATGTCATGTGCTATGTTGTCTCTGCATTCCAGTGATGCCTTGATGTTAACATATTATATAATTCTTTGATGTTCATAATTATATTTCTCACCATTTTTTCATCATGTTTTTACCCTTGACTCACATGTATTATTTACATAATACTATTATTTTATTATCCCCTCACCTTTCTTTACATCTCAACCATTCTTCTATACATCCCCATATTATCCTATAATGTTTTGGCTGATTAGTGGAATTCTAAGGGCACATTATGGAGTGTTAAGGTAATAATAAAAATTAGGCTAAATCCAAAAAAGGTATTTGATAATAAAAGAATAAATTTATAACTAGTTTGTCTTATTAATATTAGTTTCAAAGAAAATTTTGAACACTTTCAAATGAATAATGAAAAAATAAGAATAGAGAAGAATAAATAAATAATAATTCCTTAATATAAGGGCTAATAAGTATCAAATTCCTTGTTTTATCTATTAAAATATGATTATTTTTGGTGTTCCATTTGAGTAATAGAAGAGGTCTGAAACTATATTTATAATGTTCCTTCATAGTATAAAAAATTAGAGGGTAAAACATATATAGAATATCCATATGAGATATCTTATTCCATTATAACATTTTTTAGTAAAATAATATGATTGGATTCAATACTTTAAATGTAATTTAATGGTAAAAAATTATTGAGAATTTCAAGCTAGTATTATTTAAATTTTAAATAATGGTGCTAGGAATTTTATTTCAATCCATCAATAAGTACATTTAGTATAATATATCTTGGCATGAATGGATTTTTCAGGCATAGTGTGTTCTAGTAAATCATGTCCCAATTTAAATATTTATCTAAAATACATAGATATGTTCTTTCTTTTCACACTTAGATAAATAATTTAGATAAATATAAATATAAAATATGATTATAAAAAAAAAATTAATTATTAGTTGTTATATAAATTTTTTTTTCCATTAAACCATATCAAATATATAAAAAAATATTCTTAAAACATCTATTAATGTTTAATGTAAGGATTTATATCTTTATGATATGTTTTACTTAATTTATATATCTGTTTAATAAAATAATACTTTTGTAAAAACTGATCATGGTAATATTTTATTTATTATGAAAATAATTGCTTTAGGCAGGGAGATGCATTTTATTTTACCCTAAAGGGTTCACTGCCATAAATTAGACAACCAAGCAGAATATTCAAACTCACAAAATAATGTCATGACAAGATGTTTATATCACTACATCAAGGTTTGTATTGAGATTAAACATAGGTGTTTAGTTACTTATATTTTAATGTTATAATTTTTCTTTTGGAGTGATATTGTCTATTAAATTAGAAATTTAATAATTTTAATAATAAATAAGTCATTGAAAATAATTATTTTATATAATTTATATGGTATGTATAAATAATATTGTGAAATTATGAAACTTTTTAGATGGTATGGTCCATGGAATCAATATCATGTAGTAAAAATGTGTCATACGATGAAATCATGGTTAATATTTATAGAAAATAACATCTATAGGGTTCTCCTTTGATCAAATATAATCTAAAATTGAATAGTTAATAATTGAAAAAAATAAATTATGTGACAAGTTCAAGTCAGTGGAGATCACTATGAGGTACATGTTAGTCAAAACCAAATAATATTTTTTCACCCTTTCCCACTTCACCCTATATGAATATTTCAAAGTAATATAATAATGTAGATTTATTGAGTTTTTTTAAGGATTATGTAATTCATCTCACCTGATGTCCATTATTCATATATATAAAATAATAATAAAATTTATATTCAAATTAAATTTTATAAAATATATCTCAAAAATAGGAATCCGGATTTCAAAATATGTTAGGTTAAAAATTTGAAAAAAAAATAAATGGTGAATCCTAGTATTGAATAGTAAAATATATTAAAATATGGTAGAAACTTATAATTTAATTAAAAATAAGAATTATCCTATATTGGGTATTTATTTTATGAAATGTGCTGATAATCATCTATAAAAATGTTAAAATTTGATAAGGGTGACATTTTAAAAACATTTATGAGTGTTAAAATAAAATACTTGTATCTGGTATGTATTTTGAAAAGAAATTTGAGATAAAAATTATGGAATTATTGAATTTTTAATTTATATATCCTAAAATATATTTTCATGAAAAAAAATTATTTTTCAGATATAAAATTTAGTTTCGAATCCTTGGAAAGTTATTTTCCAAATCTAAAACTTCCTTTAATAATTTTAAATCTTCCATTAATGCTATAAATGTAATTATTCTAAATCCTAATATATTTAAAGTATCAAAATTACATATTTAAAATTTTCAAATATATTTTTCATGGAATACAATTTAAATATATTTTATATTTAATTTTAAATTTTTTTTTAATTCTATACCCAAAAATTATTAAACAATTTTTTAAGATTTACTATAAATACTCACTCTTCCACCAACATCTATTCACTCCAAAATTCAAAATCCTCTTGTGTAATTCAGGTTTTTAATATTATATTATATTTTTTTTATACATCTTGGAGAAACATAAATATGTTGACATGGATTTGTTATGGAAGCTAGGAAATTGAAAATTAAGTTAGGTGTATCACATTCTATTTTAATTTCTTCTTGTAAGAATATACTCAATTTCATTTTCTCTATGTATATTGTCTTTATATCTATTTGAGTATGAATTAATTCATTGAGTTAATTATAATTATAGTTATTTTATATGTTCATTTGACTAATTATTATAATCAATATTATTACTTACTTGAATCACTAAGTCAATATTTATATTTTCATACTACTTCACATTTTATTCTATGTATGATCATGTTTATAGTTTATTATTATTTGTATTATATTCAATAAAGTAAATTTATGATTTTTTATTTGAAAACCCAACATTATCATCCCATGTCATGGGTAAATAAGGGATATTTCATCAGATCACTACTATAATGAAACATAAGATGATTTTATGTTCAACTGAAATGCCTATTTATTTATAAAATTTTCCACATGAAGCATTGGTTGATTGATATTTTTCAATCCATTAAAGTAGATTTAAAAAAATAAAATCATTTTTGATAAATTGAAGATAGAACATGTATTGGTTCTAGTGGACCTCATTAAATATTGAAGTCACAATGGTATAGATACACATAAAATGGTTTTTAATCTGGTAGAATTGTAAAATCATGATTTCATTAGAATTTTTATAATGTTTCTTCTCTTTAGAGGTTCATTAGGGTTTTTCAAAATAAAATAGGCAAAATGGAATAAAAAAATTATTAATAGAGTTGGTTTAATTTTAGATTATTTCTAAAAAATTATCAATTAATCATGGGAGTGATCCACCTCCATTGTTTAAGTTATCTTGGATGAATGATAAAGTGATTATAAAAACCTTTTAGTTGATCCAAACCAAATTTAATTTTTTCATTATTCAAAACAAATACTCAAGTGGTCCCAATTTAATGTCCAATGAATAAATCACTTATATTTAGATTTCACATATATTTTGATACTTTTTTTAATTCGTTAATTCATCTCAATCATTGATAAATATTTAAGGACAATTGAACAATATGAATATCTAATTTTAATTTCTCACGATGTTAACTTCATCATACACCTATTCACTTCAAAATATTATCCATAATATTCATATAAGATTTAGAAATACTCATGTTTTCTCAGTCATCAGTTAATTCATGATCATTTTTTTATGGTGATGTGATAAAAATGTTATTATTTTATATTAACTAATTTATCACATCATTAAGATTCAACCAAATTTACCTTTTAAATTTACTTGATAGTTTCATTTTAATAAAATATATTTTCTTTTATATAGGTTATTTTTTAATTCAATATCATGTAACATTTAATTAAATCCATATAAGATATAACCATGGAATATACTTTGAAAAAAATCATCTTTGGATTAAATTTATCATAACTTGATAAACCTATATAATTCTTGAAACAAAATAATTTTTAATGTTAATATAAATAATAATCATTACTTCGTGATCTATTTATTATATATAATTAAAATGGAAAACACAGTGTAAGGTTTGATATGTGATTTACAATTAATAGAGCCTATCTAAAAAATGACTTGACATATGTTTATGATATAATATTAATATGATATTCTTCATAAAGGTTTGATTCATATTCTCTCCAATTCCATTTATGTGATCTGTTACTGGTGGATTATAGTCATGTTTTATTTCTTATTATGTTTAATAATTATAAAATATACTAAAATATTCACCATCATTATTAGTATGTATTCATTTAAATTTATTATAAATTTAAATATCTATTGTCTTGTGAAATTACTAAAATATGGAAAATATTTGATCCATGGTCCTTAGTTTATAAAATCATTTCTTATTAGGGTGTTTATCAATAAATTCTAAAAATATTAATTTACACCTATATGAGTCTTATTAATCATAGGAACACACACATTTGAGCATACCAAATAAATAATATTTGGCCTATGGTATATGGATGGGCATCTCAAACCAAATTTTATAATTGTTTTGGAAAAAAAAGTAAAAAATTTATTCTAACAAAGTTTAAAAAATACATGACCCATGACAAACAAGAAAAATTATAAAAACCAAAAAAATTTATTTTTATCTCATTTAATCCACACCCACAAACCCAAAGGAGGGTTTTGGGGTATTGGTTTCCTATAAAAGGATACATTATGAATCTAAGTAACAAATTAGTAAATAAAATGTACAAAAAAATGCTATAAAATCCTTAAAAAACAGGAAGTAACTATGAAAATGGAATGGGACACTAGATCTGGACTAACCAAACCCCATCCAATATGGGTAGTATAATTCCTTTAGATGAACCTATCATTATCTTAAACTCTCCCAACAATTAAATTATGAATCCAAGATAACCTTGATAATAAAAAACCTCATGGATTTCTATATTTGACTTTCCACAAGCCCATGATGACATGGTTCTTAGTGTTGCTTCAATATTTCAATATTCAATATCCAATTCTAAATTAAAACCATAGAAACAACAACAAAATATAATACAATCCAATCTATGTCCAAATAGATGTAGTTCAACTTTGATCTATAAAGAGAGGACACAATGGTGAATGATTTATAATATACTGATGCCCCATTCCACCATAGTTTGAAGGTTTTATTTGGTTATTTCCATAGTATTACCTTGGGTTTTATTCTATTATTTTTAATTGATTCAATGTTTTGATAGTATTATTTATGTTTTTTGGCGATTTGGTTGGTGTTCTTATATTTTTATCTAGTGTTTTACTTATTTTTTATATGTTCTCATGTGGGTGAAGTTTGTCATTTGATTTTTCAGCACCTAACTTCATACCTTTAGTCTCTGTAATAGGAATGCATTCACAAACATCATTATAGGTGAAAATTATAGTATCAAGAGCACAATATTCCTTTATATTAGTTAAATGTAGATTATAATAGATATTTGGGTTTTTATTTCTTTTGGTTGATGGAATTTTCTATCTAATGTGGTAGGGGAGATAATGTTACTTTCAAAGTTTATAGTAGGGTGGAGAGGGATATTAAAATATTCCATTTATGATTTTCCAATAATATTTATCATGAATCTTCATCCTTTTTTACATAAACCTTGTTATTGTAAACCTTTTCCTACACAATATTTAATTTAAATTATTTAAATTCACTATTTTTATATCTCTATTGACAATTGTTATAGATACATCCCAATTTCTTATCATTTTTCATCCAAATGAATCAATGTCACCCATTATACAATTTAATAAAATTTCTATACAAGGAGTATAATGTCTAGATTTTTTCACAACCAAGGATAATTAGTGTTTATAGAAACTGTATTCATGAAAAAACTACCATTATAAAAAATCCAATTCAATTTTAGTCCTTTTAATTTGTATTATATTTTCCTCTAATACATATCCTTAACTTTTTACTTTGTTTCTTTATATTATTTTTCATTCTATATTAATAAAATTTAATATTAAAAAATATATTTTTTCTGTTCATATTAACTTATTTAACTACAAATCTTCTTTGACTTGTCTCTTATATTTTTATAATTGAACATTCATAAAATTTAATAAAAAATTATTCTATGGTATTTTTATCTATTTTCAATTCATGAATTATATTTTAATTTAGTGCCAAAATATTACACCACTCTATTTTATTTATCATAAACATGAAAAGTTCATATAAACATTAATCCTTGAAAATAAAATTAAATTAAATGTGTTTTATTGATTTATCAATAATTCAAAAATTTTGTATATCATCATGATGAAATCTTATAAACAAATATAATCTAATCATAGGTATACCATTATATCCAAACATTAAGTCATAGAATTATTAATGGTAATTTTATACTAATAAAGTACAAAAATTTCTACTAAAATTATTATTGATTCATATTAAATTTAACATTAAATTTATATTTTAGTTTAATGGTAAAAAAAATATAGGAACTTTTACAAAATGGAAGTATTCAAGGAAGTTATATTTAAAAAATTAAGTTAGATCTGTATCATAATATAAAATATAACATTCCACAACTTAGATTCCTAAACTGATCATGTATAATAGAATTTAAATATAAGGAAAATAAATAAAAAAATGCCTTATTCATTCATGTGATCTTGAGGTAGTATGATCATAACTATAATTTCATGGATTAAAAGATCCAATAAAAGATACCTATAACTTATCCACATAATCTTCAATAATCCACCAATTTTTCAATATTCAATTTACAAGTTCTGTCATATAATATGTAATTTATTTATGATTCTCTTAATACCATGAGAAGAACACATGATTGATTTTTTAAGTGAAATTGAACTTATATTATTATTTCTTATTATTTCTCACTCTATGGCTTGAGAGAAAGGATAGACTAGAGTGAATTTTTGTATGAGGCCCCCACTTTTGTTCTTAAGTCTAGAAATGGATTTACACTTAGGTTTACCTTTCTTTATCTTCACTTAATTCTTTAATGTAAGTTAATATATAAAAATAACATTATATGACATTAATGACTTATTTAACATTTTTTAAGTGTGAAAAGTATCTCACCACTCATTTTTTAAAATTTTACATTTCAAATAATGAAAGAAAACCCATTAACGTGAATTTTTCTACCCAATTATGTTTAAGAAACATAAATATTAAATATTTATTTGAAAGAATATTTTATCATATTCATTTTTTTAAACATGAATAATTTGTGAATTACTTGAAGTGTAAATTCAATTATTAATATTATAAACTTAAATAACATATAATTTGATTTATTTATTGATTTACTTACGATTAGTTACACTCACAAATTCACCAACCCTTGGACATACGACCCACTTAATCCTAAACACCAATTCATCTATAACGGTGAAACTTCTGGATACACTTTTTGTGTGTCCCTCTAGGTTCTTATCTTGATATAAGTGAGTCCTAATCACAAACCTAGAGTGGTATCTATAAAATCTTCATTCCTCTAAGAGGATAATGGTAGGTCATAGCAATGACACTAATTCCTATAAACACCCATTGTGTAATACTTTTCCCCACTATCCTTCTATGATTTATTTATTCTTTCTTGGACCATATTAGAATTAATTTTTCCTCCCCTACCATTTCCATGAATTTAGTCATAGAACTGATATCTAATTCAAAGGATTATATATATCTTCTTTCTATAGTCAGAACTGTCAAATCCATATTGATCATTAAATTAATTTCATATCACTAATGACTCACCTAACATAAGCTACCTAAAAATAATCATAAATTTTTATTTTTTCATCATGTATCAAAATATTTAATTAATGATATACATTAATAACGGCATCATTTGAGTTGATCAATTCACATGAACATATATAAGAACATCTAATGAAATTTAAAACATGTATTGTTTTTATTAATAGGTCAATCCTCATAATCACCCTTACTTATAATTCAACGAGTAGAGAATTCATGAGAAGTATACTCTATGATTATGATCCTCTAGAAGTTGATATTTATACATTATATATGTCTTGTTAAATTGAGTAATCTAGACCATATGTAATTATCTAATATATTTTATATTGTATCTTCAAGATAATATTATAGTTCTAAATTGATAAAATTATTTATTAATACATATAATATAAAGACATTACTATATAAAGTAAATAAGAAAGTAATAATACTATAATGGTAAGAGAAATAAAAGTATATGTTAAATAGTATATATGACATGGTAATCAAAAAGTACAATTCCAAATTGGATCTTGGGAATCAACTCTCATAAAATTCTCAAATGTACTAGATCCAACTGTTAATCACTCTCAATCTTCTAGATATAAAATGAAAATAATTCTTCTACTGAGTTATGTATGTAGTTATTGGGTCTATCGTGTAATCCTCTATGGATACTCTTATAACTATGAATTCACCTATTTGAGTAAAATACCTTAAGAGATGAAACTTCTAATATATTTGGTTTTTCATCTAGTGTGACATGGGATCCCAGAAAAGTTCCACTAATATAATATTATCTAAATATATCATAACAAATTCTACACTACCAGGTATAATAATAATATCTAAGACAAAGTTTTGTATCTAGAATTATTTCTTAGTTTCATCATAAGCCTCAATATACTAAAATTATTCTGTATAATCAATGAACATGGGTTTCTTCAAGGTTCTCCAGAACAATGCACTAACATTCAGAAAAAATACATATCCTAACTACGATTTAATATCATTATAATCTATGTTGATGCTAGAATTAGTGTATCCTCTCACCACTAGTTTTCAATATCCTATTCAAAACTAGAATATATCCTTTATATGTCACTAGTACTTTAGGAGATTCTTGAATACTACCCCATGTATGTCACCTAAATTTTATTCATATCTTCTTACTATAATCAATGGATAGAAAACATAAAAAACTAATATATTGTATATAATAAAGACAGTTCCTACTACTTAAACATAAGGAATTATACTCATTTTACCCATCCCTTCTTATTTCTTTAGAAATATTTTCTTGTAAATGTTCACCAGACCTAACATCCTTCCTCAATTATGGGCATTTCACTAGTTATGGAAACCAGGAATGGGTTAGTTTATGATATATCGGTCTTTGGGTTGATAATCCCATACTTTGTGTTCTTTCTATACCTTCCTAGGGACACATCACCTCCTTCTAGTATTACATTAAATAACCCTTTATTCCTTCATATCCAAGTCATCTCAGAGACACCATTTTCTTTAAAGTATTTTTCAATATTTAAGTTTTAAATAGAAGAGTTCTGTAATGTGTCATCCCTTCATATTTACACCTTCTCACCAAATTTGGTTCCAATAATCTGTTTTCAAATTTCTTTAAATACTGTGTCAATTCTTTCAATAATCTAAGGTTTTTATGTTTTATTAGGATTTTTGATCACCATAATTTTATTGCTCATATTTTATCTGATAGTGACTTTTCTCATGGTTTGTAATCAGAATTCTACCTTTGATAAAACTAGCATTTTTTTATTCTTTGTTGAACTATTGACTTAAACAAGGTAAATAATTGAAAAATGGAGGTATTTTGGATGATCCTATATGTGTTTCTAGAACCATTCTAGAATTTGGTGGTTTTTAGTGGAATTAGGGATCATGTTGTTTTCTTAATTATTATAAATGATTCAAACAATCACCCAAATCAATCATAGTAGGATTGCATATGTGTTGAGATTGATATTTTAAATTAAATATTGAAACTTATTAATATATTTGTTAGTAACTTTGAAGGATTTTGTAGATTGATATAGTTAGATGGTAAATTTGGTTGTTGTCCTCCTCAACATTAGTAAGGAAACTTGGAAAATGGATGTATGTGATTCCAAGGTTAGGTTATCCAATTTTTGGAAGAGTAGCATCTAGATTCGGCTGGTTGTAGTGATACCCATGAGGATCCTAATGGTAATACTTCCCCTAGGTCTCTATCCACTGTCTCATTGGTCATATCCATAGTAGGCTTGGTTCTAACTGATGTAAGGGTCTAACAAGTTTTGTCTCCCATTTACCAATCTAAACTAAAATTTGAGGAGTTTCCAGAATAATTTGTGGTAGAAAATAATATAATTCCACTAATCACATTGATTTAGGGGTGTTTTCTCTTTCAATTAATGCTCAAGATATTAGAGGAGGGAATTTATTTGATTTTCGTAGGTATTGGATTCTATCTTCATAGACTTGACCAACTCAAAATGTGATGAAAGATAATTCTATTAAGAAGAAAAAAGGGAATCAATAGATTGTATACGAAGAAGGATTATCCCTCTATATAAGGAGAAATTCTAAATCTTGTAATATCAATAGGAATCCCAGTAAATGGAATTTGATTCATTTTATCTGTATGTATCTCAGACTTCATATGTTCAATTAAAAGGTATTGAAGCTAGATTTATGGATATAACTATAATAGTAAATAACCCAATGAATTATAGTCTGAATACCTTAATAGGTGAGATAACCTATCCATTTAATATTTTTTACCGGTACTATTAAAGAAAAATTCATGGGGAAATAGAATAAGGTTGGTGATTTAAATACATATAGGTGAGTTTTTCTAATCAAAGGATATTATAAACAAACATTATCAGTAAATGTTTTTATTGTGGTTAGAAAGTATGTCATAAGAATTATGGATTAGGAATAGAATATTGGTTGTTACTTGGAATAATTCTCAATTGATATATTTTAATCACATTTAGTTCATGCTAAATGCAGTAACAAGAGACTAAGGTTTCATTGGTGTCCTATTTATTTTGTTTTTTCTAATTTGAATTTGAGTAGGAGGATAGGGTCGTTAAATAAATTTATCATATTAAATAATGTTCTAAATAAGGTATATTATATCAATTTGTTTCAAGTTTTTTCCTACAATTTTACTTTTGGAAAGTTCTTTTTCTTATTATAGATATTTTGAGTTTGATTTCTTTAAGGGTTTCTGCTAAACCCCTAAAATATCTTTTATAGATAATGAAATATTAAATTTGACAGAGTAAATTTTCAATTTATATACTTTGACTTAGTTTAATAGACCATTTGGATCTATCTTGGTAGACCTCAATCCCAAGAATGTAATATGTTTCTCATATGTCATTCATAAATAAGAATTCATTTAACTAATTCTTAAATTACTATAATAATTAAAATTAATTTCCAACTATTAATATTCTATAAAAATATAGTATTAATAAAAATATATTCCTCCCACTAACCTTATTTTAGACACATAACTCAATTATATTTTTAATGATACAAAATTATTTTATGGGATCATCAAAATAAACATTCCATAATTTGGATTTCATATTTCATCCATAAATGGATCATTCTAGATTATATAAATTTTAGAATTCATGAATTATATAAATCTTTTTTTCTGTCATATATAAAGTTTTAACTAACTTATTATTCAAAAAAAATTCAATCATTTTCCAAAACTCGCAAATATAGAAAGTACTTTTTGAAATTATATTTTTAATATATTTTAATATTTTGATTTCTAAAATGTTTCCTTTATAGTTAATTCCTAAAAATTTTCTAAAATATTTTATAACCAAACATTCTTTATAGGAATTTACTTTATCATCCATGTCCAGTTTGTTCATTAATACCCATTTACATCCAGTAGGTTTTACATAATTTGATGGGTCTACCGATGTACAAATATTATTTAGTATATGGAAATTATTTTAAAATTCATATTCATTTTCCATTTAGTATCTTCATTTCCATCCACTAACTCCCTATAGGTGATAGGTCTATTTTAATCAAGTAATAATGTTTCACCTGATTAATTTATTAAAAAATAATATCTTATTGAATCTAACCTCTTCTATCAACCTACATAGTATTTGTGTATGAGTAACTTCTTCATATTTTGTTATTTATTATAGAGTTTTTTCTTATTCATGATAGTGCCAGGAAATGGGTACAATCACTTAGTAGTGGGGAGGGAAATCAGGGGTCTCTAATATTTTACCAAATTCAAAATACCCTTGTAAAATTATTTTCCTTTGGTATTTGAGTATATGGATAGAGTTAATACAAATATATGTGTATATGTTTTACCCAATATACAATACCACATGGAATGTAGGATATAAATTAAATAGTATCACATAGAATTTTTACATGAGTCACCCCAATATGGGAATAATATTCCTTATTGTGATGGGGTTTCTAAGTCACATATTATCAACTAATAATTTTATCATCAATTACATGTGGGTGAGTATGGATTATCCTGAAATCACACTTCCTTATATTATGAATGTGAATATTCAATATATTTTTAATGTGAAGAGAACTTTATATTATGTCGCAAATTTCTTATTCTTTAAAACTAATATCACAAACTTCCTCTAATATTTTAAATTATAACTCTAATCTTCTTAGGATATCACTATATTGACCTGATATGAAATTCTTCTTCAATGTGCAAAAATCTCAATAGATCTTCAAAAATAGTAGTATAAAACTAGGCATGTGTCAGTTTCCTTACTCCCAGATCTTATTCAACATATTCTCACTAACTTCTCTTGGCTAAATATTTAAGTACCTCAACTACCAATTTTTAATCTTTACAACTACATAAACATAAACCTTATTTAACTCTTCACCTTATTCATTCTCTCTCACTATTCAAGACTTATTCAATGGAGATTATTCTAGGTCTTCTTCTTCTTATCCACTTTCTAACATAAATGAACGGTTCTGGTTAATAGAATCAGGTTAGCTTCCTCTAATTCCTTAATACTCATAAATTTATTCTTCAAAGAGAAATATTAAATTCTTAATTTAGTAGTTTTGGAGTTATTTATTTTTATAAAGGGAGAAATACCATATCTCTCTCTATCTCTCTATCTCTTTATGTTATTCATAGTTTTTTTCTCTCAATGGTTCATGAATTATTATTAATTGAATTTCATGAAATTCTCATAAAAACTAGTTATAAAATGTATTACAAAATATTTTAACAATCCCAGAACCACTATCTCCATTTTTTTATAAGACTATATATGTGGGTATTCTCACAAGATTATTAATATTCCACTATTATTTAACAACTTCTCTCCATTAAATTTCCACGAAAACCCTTCTTCATTTATTCCCCTTTTATCTCATCCATATAAGCCTTCATATTGTTTCATTCTAGATACTGTATAATATTGTTCTCAAAATACCCCCAAAAAATATACACAGGTAAAAAACCTTGTTAACTATATAAAAAATAACACATAACATTATTGTTGTAGTGTAAAATATTTCTTCATTGAATTTGTTCATATGATATTCCAGTATGAGAATCAATTTAAATTTATATTCTCATATGTAATCTCAATTTGATATTCCTCTTTTTGATCATGATGATCTTCATATTCATTCTACTTGAATCAAAAATTCCAATTTTGATATTTAAAACACATTAGAATTTATACAACATTATCACTTTTATTTTCCGAAAATATATCATCCATATTTGATCACTAATATTAATTTTCAAATTTCTATATTTGAAAATCCTAGATTAATATAGCATCAGTATTCCTAATCAAATTTGATTAATTTTTTTAAAATCAAGGCTTAAATCAATTATTTCCAAATAATCATAATATTTTGATCTGTAAAGATAATCTTTATCATCATCTAATTTTTTTTTAATATAAATATTTTAAATCTCAGCCTTTTTATTTTTTCAGTAATCACAAACTATCAGAAATTTTTAGTACTTATGGAATCTAGAAATTATCCTTGTGAACAATATATTCACCCTTAAAAAGCATTGGATCATCCTTAAGAATTTTCCATATCTTATCCAATTTTTTAATTTAGGAGTTAAAATTAATATTAAAAACTACTATAATGAACCTTAAAAGTTCATCATGATCCTTTAAAACTCTAAAATTCATCCTTACACACTTGTAATTATCCTTATGAAGTTTATAAATCATTCTTTTTTATGTATTTTTGGATTATCCTTATGAATCCATAAATAATTCTCACGAACTCATGCCATTGATATTTTTCGATATCTCAAGTGATGAAATGAAAAATTCATCTAACTTTTAAAAATTTGATAATATTTCCAAAGTAATTCAATGAAATTACAAATTCTTCCAGAAATATATAAATACTTATCCTAAGTATTTATAATATACCTTCACTACCTCTATTTTTCATCTTTACTTTTGTTTCTTCAAGACATTATCCATAAGATTCATTATTTTTAGCTTTGAAGTGAATGGTCTTATTCTCCTTGACCTATTTGGATTCTTTCTCATATTGACTCTTCATTGTAACAATATAAGTCATGAATGACCTTATTAATTATTCATCCAATATAATTTTATTTCTTTCACTTCTTTTATTTTTTCACTTTGGGTTCCCAAGAATTAGGAACAATCCAAAATATCTTCTTTATAACAATATTCATTGAAAGGTCATTACCTAAAAACATTATTCCATTAAAAATTTCATTAAAGTGGGTAAACATTTCAATTATTGACTCATTAGGATTCATACTAAATATTTAAAAATCTGTTTAGTACATATCAATCCTAGTTTTGTTTAATTTATTTTTACCTTCATACATAACTTCTAATAATTTAAAAAATTCATGAGTGGTTTTACAAATTTAAACTCAATTAAATTCATTCCTATCTAACTAGTAATGTAGATAATTTATGGATTTTCCATCAATCTCAAATGTCTTTATATCTTTGGGAGCCCATTTATCCACTGACCCTTTGGTGGTGGTATATCCATGCATTATAATTTTCTAAACTGGATAACTCATTCTTCTAAAAAAATTAGACATTATAATTTTCCAATAATTATAGTTTGACCCATAAAAGTATGTAGTTCTACCTAGTATGTTTCCTTCTATAGCACCTTTGTAATTTGAGTTAGTATCCATCCTCAAGTGATCATTACTTGAAACTGAGTAAGATTTTAAAATCAAGGTTTCCCCTAATACTAACTGGTGGTCAAAGTTGAGATGGAAATATGGAATGAATTTTGTATTAACAAATTTTTAGAAATTAAAACAAAACTGGATGTAATTTGAATAATTAAACTGATAATTGAAATTAAAAGAGTCAAGTTCAATATAAATAATTATAAGTGAAATAAAATAATTAAATTATTTAGCACAATATACATATAAATTAAAGGAATGGCACAATCTGATAAAGGATTTTAGTAATAATCCATAAAGGGATACTTACATCACCACCCCTCAATATCCTTTAGAGTATTTGATTTAAACCCTTGAATTTAATTGTATCTAAACTACCCATTACAAAAATTAATAACCTTTATATTTAGTGATTGTAGTAAGAAACCCAATGATATGGCATGCCTTTTTGTGGTTGTGGCTAGAATCCCAAATACCCCACACTTTTAATTTTAGTGTACACCATCCCCCTCAAGATAAATGTTAGTGAGAAATAAACGTGTGAAAAAAATAGGTTTTCTTATGAAACCACTTTGAAGAACATTCACAATCCTCAAAAAAATTAAAATAATATTGAGAGGAAGGATGTGTGGAAAGAGTAAATGGGAGAAAAAAATGATGAAAATGAAAACAATAATCTCAATAAGGATATTCAGGGTAATGGGTAGATTCAAAGAACCCTAGGGGTGTATTTTTATCCTATAATGGCTTCAGGATCTTTTTATAGGTGTTTGGAGTTGAATAAAGTTGTCAGGATTCAAATTAATTCATGCAATTCCCTCCACCAATGGCTAGTTTTTAGGTCTGTATTGATTCCATTGAATAGTTGATGGGTGTAACTATCCAGCTCGTTTGGTCCACCAGATAATAGATGGAACATGGATAGAACTAGTGTTTGATATTTGTTCCACTTAGTACCCACCATAATATATAGGTAGAGGACTTCAAAATAGTCCTCCAAATTTTTTTAATCCCTCCATTTGGTCCATAAAATTCATGAAAAATTCTCTAAAATAAAAACATTGAAATTCATCAAAATAAAATGTTAGAAATTAAATTGTGTGTTTTTTATCATTGAAATTTCCTATTATAGTGTGATTTACAATACTAAAAGGATAAAATAAATAATATTTATGCATAAGATAAATAAAATCTCTCCAAAAAATGTTAAGTCAAACATCACCTTCCATATTATAGGTCAAGATACCATCATAGTTAATGTTCCATTTAAGCCATAGTTAGGGAAAATTTTAATTATAAATATGTTCTAATAAAGATAAAATGTTGACTTAACCAAATTGATATTGAATGTAATGTCTATAGTATATTCAATACAGTTTTGAGGAAGGTGTTGAGTAAATCCAAATCAGGATTGTAGGATTGGGTAGTTCACTCAATGGATCATAGAACTATCGGTGATTATAGTTGGAAAAACCACCCACATAAATAACACTCAGTAATATTTATAGATATAATCCAGGTTATGATAAGGGTAATATAGATTATTTATTCTATAATATTCATGTGATAGGATATTCCGAATCTAATGGAGAGACGTACTGGAATTTGATAAAATAGTAGGAGACTAATAAAATAATATTTACTACATCAGACTTTTGGTAATCAAGATAAATTACTAAAAATATGCTTTTATTTGTTATGTAAAATAGCAATTCATAAAACCTCAACATTATCCCTACAACAATTTTTTTAGAAATAAAATCTCATAACTATTGATTACTTTTAGGAGTGGTGTCAGATCATATGAATCATATTAAACCAAGAGTAGAAGTTTTGTGTGTTGGATTCTTCAGCACCTAAAGAGCCTTATAATGAAGATAGTGATGAGGAAGATACTCTCTTGTGGAAACATTTAAATATTACTTTGGATGTCTAATGCCTCGTTCTAACATCAATCACTAGTGAGATCCATAAGGTATAACAAGATTGGGATACATACACCATGTTGTCACATGTATATGATATTTATTAGCATAAATATAGATAAAAGAGTTATGAAATATTCATGGAACTCTTTATATGAAATATTGAATAATTTTCACCCATTGGTCCTCCCATAGTAAAGATGGTTGGATATATTAAGTTTTATTAAATTATGGGTCTCAAGCTACTCAATGAATTTTGCACAAACCATATGCTTGATTCACTTCCTCTGATATTATCTTGTTTTATTATATATTTCAATCTAAAAAATATTGATAAGATGATCCCATATATCCTTACACTAATTTACCAGGCATATAAGTACATGAATCATGAAAACCTTTCAATCCTTATGGCAAACAAGAGGAAGGGAAAGGTGAAATTCCCCCTAACTAATACCAAGCCCAAAGTACCTTTTCAATTATTAAACAAGAGGTGGAGGACCAAGGGGTAGTATAAATAATATGATATAGTATTTTTTTCATGTAGATAAAAGGGCTACTAGAAGAAAAGTTACACCTTATGAATTAAGGGGGCCTAAGATGAATTTTTTATTGAATTTAATCTTCATATTTCTATAAATGGGGTAGTAGATAGGGCATGTGGTGCTTACATTTTTATCAAATCATAGAAACCAAGTAGATTTAAGAAGGTATTCATAAGTGATGTGGATCCTCAATATACCAATGAAGTAATACTAGATACACTGTATATTGGAGACTACTAACTTACTTTTCTGATGTGTTTAATTTTTTAAAATAATTGTTATTATGTTCCCAGTGTAACAAAAAACATCATATCCATGTCGATTTTAGATATGAATAGATTATTTCCATGTTCAAAAATAAAACCTACTCCTTTTATAATAATAACTTAATATATTGAATAAAATATACTAATAATGATCTTTATGTATGTAAATATGAAAACTAAGTGTTTTAAATTGATAAAAAACAGTTTCACATGATTCATATAACACTTGGTTGTGGCATAACCATATTTTTCTTATAAATGAGAAAATTTTAACAAATATTCATCAAGATGGGTATTTATATTATTTTTAACTAGAACCACTTGATACAATTCATACTTTTTTCAATGAAAAAGGAAAAAAATATCTATTTAGTGGAAAGGGTTAAAGGGCCACATAGCTTCTTGAAATAGTTCTCACAGACATGTGATGACCTTTTATAGTTGAATCTATAGGTGTATTATTTTACTTCATAACTTGTACCAAAAAAATTTGTAGATATGAATGCATCTATTTAATGATACATAAGTATAAATCCATTAATAAATTTAAGGAGTTCAATAATGGAGTGTAGTATCATCTTGGTAAAGAGATAAAGAAACTCTACTCATACCATGGTTGAAAATATATTACCCAATATTTAATTAACTATATATTGTAGTTTGATATTTTTTTCTCAAATCAGCCCTCCTTATACACTATAGTGGAATACTGTCAGTTAAAGGAGGAACCTCATTATATTTAAAATAGTAATATTAATGATGATTCAAGTGAGTATTCTATTATAATTTTAGGTATATGCATTATATAAAATTTCACATATACTAATTTGATTATCAACTAATGTAGAAATGGTATTATGTTAAAACTTTGGTATAGTAATAAGTATATCTTTCTACATATATGAGGGTGGATATGTGATGAAAATATTCAAGATATCTCTATAAAAAACGTTCCCCAAAGGCTCTAAGTGTATATTTAGAGGATATCATGATGAAATTAATGTATATTATCTATAAAACCTATTAAATTAAAAGATCATGGTTGGTAGATGTCAAATCATTCTTGAGATGTATTACATCTCCAAAATAGATGGTGGGAGAAATATTGAATTCGATGAAGAAGAGGCACAAAACACATAAGAGCTGGAATGGGAAAAAATCCCATAAATACCCATGGAAAAGGTTCTACTAGAGACACTAGTTTTATGTATAAGCATCAAAGAGGTTAGAGAACCAAAGATATGTGGTTTTATATTTTTTGAGGATGGTAACTTGTTGTTAGTTGATAATAGTGAATTTAAGGAAGAAGAAAGTGGATCAAAAGTAACAATATAGAAAGAATACATGAATTCTGAAATGGATTCCATCTAACAAAACCAAGTTTTGGTTTGGGTAGATCCTTCAGTGGATGTGAATCCTATTTGGTAAAAATGGACAGTAAAGTAAATACTTATAAGGAATTATTGGTTTCAAAAGGGTTTTAGAAACTTCAAGGAATATAACATGATAAAACCTTTTCACTTGATGTGATACTAAAATACATTATAATTATACTTTCCATAGAATCATACCATGATTATGAAATTTAGAAAATTGTTGTCAAAACATCCTTACAAAACATAAACCATGTAGAAGATACTCATATTACAAATCTAGATGGGTTTGTGAATCCAAGGGATGCCAATATGGTATTAATGTTATAAGTATCCATTTATAGATTTAAGTAATCATCCATATCATGGAACATTATTTTTAATGAATCCATAAAAAAATTCTTTCATAAAGAGTAAATATAAAATTTTTATCTATAAAATGTTTAATGTAAGTGAATTCATTTTTCTATAAGTATATACTGATGATATACCAATGATGGAAAATTCAATAATAGTCTTACAATTCATTAATACATGGATAAAAAAATTCTTCTCTATGAAATACCTAGGTGAAACAGCCTATATCCTCAAGATCAATATCATTCATGATAGAGCTAAGAAGCTTCTTGGACTAATTAAGGGTACATACATTGATAATGTAATAAAGATATTTAGTATGGAACAGTTTAAAAAGTTTTTGTTTCTAATGTTTCATTGTATACATCTTTACAAAAAAAATGTTTCCTTTGACATAAGAAAAAAGATAGATAATTATAAGGGTTCTTTATGAACCAGTGATAGGATTTTTCATTTATTCCATGCTATGTACTAGGATTGATATTTATTATTCCTTTATTATGGTAATAAAATATCAATAATACCAAGGAGAAAAATATTGGGATATTGTTAATAATATCCTGAAGTATCTGATGACTACTAAGTATATTTTTCTTGTTTATAGAGGAGATGATCATATATTCATCAAGAGATATGCATATTTCAATTTTCAAATAGACTAGGATGATTTAAAATCACAATCAAGATACGTATTCTACCTTAATAGAGTATGTGTTAGAAGGAAGATCTCAAAGAAGACAATAGATGCCAATTCTATCATAAATACAAAGTATATTGCATCTTTTAATGTAGATAAATATGAAGTTTGGATTTGAAAATTCATACAAAATATTGTTGTGGCTCCTAGAAGTAAATATTTCATCACATTTTGTTGTGATAATAGGGATGAAATTTTTCCTTATAAGGATTCTAGTCCACATCAATGGACGAAGCACATACTTTAGAAGTATCACCACTTCTGGGTCTCAAAGGGGTAAAATTTTATTAAAAATAGTTTCTATGGAAGATAACATGGAAAACCATTAACTAAAGACTTATATAATAATAAAAATTAATATCATGTGAGATATAGTGGACTTTATGTTTTTAGTAGTTGTATTTAGTGCATGTAAGAGCCTACTGAAGTCTATGGGAGTTAGTGAACTAGAACCAACTAACGTTTTTACATTTAATTAACTCTATATTAATATAAATTAATATTAATAAATATATTATTACAATATGATTTTTCTTCTTCCTAACATAAATTTAATAATGTATGTAGAGTATTTGTATCATGAAAAGGTTATAGTGGTTCCACACTACAATGAAAACCTTTATTTTATATGAAAATATTCATACATATTTCCTCTGTTTCGAATAAATCTATCTAATAGGACATTGATGAAGTTTTACTATTATTTATTGGATGACTGTAAGCAATTGAGGCCACATAATATACATTTTTCACTTATTAATCTGTAATATGGGAGGTTATGAGTACAAACATACCATTACTATTTCGACATATCATTTTTATTATTGAAATTTCCTATCATTGAACATGTGTATTGATCAATAGACATGAGATTATTATAAATTTAGATTATGAATCATGTAATTTTATGTATTGTTGAAAATTGGGACAATATATGCTCATAGTGAAGTATGATACATTGGGTGTGTCATAAGTAATATGAAATTTATTGTATAAGACTATAAAGGATTTTCCCTCCCCAAATTGAAAGGTGATATATTGGGACCTTTAATTATAATGGAACTATCTGATTAAGAATATAGTTATGTTGGTTTATTGAAACTTTTGTTTCAATGTGTCAGATAATGATATTCACGTATATGATTTGATGAAACTAGGGTGCTAAATTATTGATGAGATATCGAGATAAATAGAATATATTAAAAAATAAGCATTTGTATTAGGTTTTTAAATCGTGACATTAACATCTTCCTTTATAGGTTCCTTAATGTTTTGTTAGATTCTAATCTTGGAATTTAGGCGATATCTCTTAATGTCATTAGGAAATAGGCCTTGATGGTCACACAATAAGTGTATCTAGAATCTCAATTAAATCGTTTTTGAATTTAATATTAGAATAAATATTACTCTTAAGACTATGGAATAATAAATATTTAGGTTATGTTGAACACATTAATTTAATAACCATTTATTTCAGTTTGAAATATATGTGATTTGAATATTAAAAAATAATTATTCATCAATTAGTGGATATAATATTTATTTTTTGAATGAATGAATAATATAATGATATTTATTTATTTAAATAAATATTTAGTATTAAAGGTTTGATAAACCCCTGAGAGGATTGATGGTTCAAGTTAAAGACCCAAATAGAAATTGTATATTTTATTTAATATCATTTAAATTTATATCATTTTATTTATTTAATAGATAATATTTAAATATTTATGTGTAAGTGCATTCTATGTAAATAATAAAATTATTATTACTATTTTTGTTTTTGTTTTTGTTGTTATTTTTGTTGTTAGTATTATCATTATTACTATTAATCCTACTACTAATCATAGTCTCTATTTAGAATTAAGAAATTATTTAAGGGACTTTGTGAAACTACTAATTTTCTTACCCTAAGTGTAAAACCTAACTTATATCATATTCTAGGTAATTTTAATTATTGTGAAAAGCATATTCTCTCAAGAAATTTCACTCAAGACCAAAGAAAAATATCTCAAGAACGCTCTCTATAATGGGTGGTGATTAATCGTATCCTCTTTATTAAGACTTAGAGAACAAGATAATGTCTTTAAAGATGAAGGAATTCTTGTTGTGATCAATAGAAAACAAAGAAATATGATTGATTCCTTTATGATTTTACCCAAAAGTTTTATTAGTGATGTTCCAAGATTATGGATATTATGTGGATTCCCCAAGATAAATCCTACTTTTAATTCTTCATTGCAATGATGGTATAATAAGAATGTTAACCCTAATTATCATCATCGAAGAAATAATTATCATGCAATGTAATTCTTGTTTATAAATTAATTATAAATTATATATAAAAAGATACTCTCTTAGAATTTTTATGGGTTTATATCTTCATTCTTATGTATTTATCAAAAGAAACTAAAATAACAATAATTGGTCACAAGACCAACAACTTTCATTATACCCAGAAACATTTCATAAACATTGCGTTCCTCCTTCTTAGACAAGAAAATATTTTTAAATTAAGTATAAATATGGTTAAAAGATAAAAAATTATTTAAGTAAAAACATTATTTCATAGGTCTTCTAAGCCTCTTTTAACTTAAAAATGGGGTACCCCCCCCCCCCGGTAGTGGCCAATCCCATATTTTTAATTTTCTGATAATCATATTTTTTAATTGGGTTGGGAGGAAACCCTTACATGGCCTAAAGTTCTATAGGCACAAAGGCCTTATAATTACATGTCCCATTTTTCTACAAGCACAAATCTATTATAAGATTATTTAGACCCAACTACACTGAAACAACCCCTTCCCAGTACCTTCTTCAAGTATTTAAGTAGTTCAACACCATATATTTATTTCCACTTATAATTCCATGTACAGAGTTATATGGTCTGATGGTGTGTTCTATATATCCATCCTTTAATCATGGGTCTTTTTATCTTGGCCTGGTGACTATTGTGGCTTTGATTCATCATCATATGGCTGCTCCATTGTAGTAAAACCAAATCAACTCTAGGTCCTAGAGGCCTTTTGGCCCATGGTCGTATGATGGGTCAAAGGCCCTTTAGCTCAAATCCCATTCTTGGTTAATAGCACTATTTTTATAGTACTATGTCCTAGTATCTACACTTATATATTGGAATAGTACCTTTGGAAATTTTCTCCCACCCAGATTTGAACTCAACTCTTTGGTGTAGGATGACGAGGTCATTACCACTATGTCAAACCCCAACTATTACGAGGCCCCTATGATAAATAATAATCAATAATTAAGTTATTTTTTAAATAATAATTAAAAAATTAAAAATATAAATAATAAATAACAAATAATTATAAATAATGCACCACAATTTGGTAATGGATTCTTATAACTACCACTAAAAACTTCATATTTAGTGGTGGTTATGAAAACCACTTCAA
Organism: Viscum album; assembly: GCA_963277665.1. Taxonomy (NCBI): domain Eukaryota; kingdom Viridiplantae; phylum Streptophyta; class Magnoliopsida; order Santalales; family Viscaceae; genus Viscum; species Viscum album. The sequence goes on from OY728125.1 coordinate 1,944,229,883, forward strand.
ATAAAACACCACTAAATGAACTATTTCCTATAGTTTAAATACTATATTATTTTTCATTTATTGGTATTCATCTAGATATACATATCATTAAATTTACTTGTGAAACATTTGATGTGATCATAGATCCCTTATTCTATATAGCAAACCTTGTAATCCAGTCGTTGATTTTTAAGTAATTTATTGATACATTTTATTATTTAAAATTATTATATGAATTTAATAACCATCATATTCATATGATGGATTCAGTAGGATTATTATTATTATATGGGTAGGGAATAGAATTATATAACCCCTTGATGTATTATTAAGTATCATGAGACAAAATATCTTTGTTATTTTTCTTATACAGACCCTGTTATATATTATTTCTTAAAATATGGGCATGATTATATGGTTATGATTTTTAAAATTATAAATTCCATCATTATGTTATTATTTATTTCCATTATTATCCTTGTATATGTTTTTTATATCTCTTTTATTTATATAGACTCATTTGATCACTTATTCCTTCGAGATTATTATTTTCATAATTTCCTTATTTTAGCTTTTGTTTTATGTTATCCCTTACTGAGTGTCGAAGTTCAACTTTTTCTTATTTTTTACCTATTATCCAAGTAATAAATAATGGAAGTATTTATGAATTTCTAAGTATAACATTAATGAAGTAATAATGACACATTAAAATAATTATTTTAAATACCATGTATTCTGTATCCTTATAATGTAACATAATGTTGATGTATCTCGTTCCCTAAGGACAAATAATCCTTGATCTTGGGTATGTGATCTTGTATAATCTAATTTACATGTAATAAATAGTCCATAATATCTAAGAAATAATATTAAGGGTTTTATAGTTAATATCAAAGCAAGTTTAATAGAAAATAGAAAAACTAGATTTAGATGCATGTAGGTATAGAACATAGACTTTACAGTGAAACCATAGGAAGTTATAGAAACCCCATATATTGTGGATTTAATATAAAATATGTTCAGTATGTGAAATATACAATAAATTTATGTCATGGTTTATATAAATTTTACCATATTAACATCTAGTAGTGTTTTATAATAACTAATTAAAATGGAATTGTATTAATTCTTAGAGAAATTGTTGGAATTAATTTAATGAAAAACTTAATGAAGTTAAAGTTAGTATCATAAAAAATAGTTACTTTTTGGATTTAAAATGTTATTTTGAGATTTTCTAAGGAAAACCTTATGATTGAAAACCCATAATTTTAGACATATAGATCAGGTTTAACTATTTTAAACCTATAGGGATAACCTTAAACATTATTTATGATAATTAATATTGTGAACTAATCAAGATTATTTTAATTATTAGTATTTTTTAAAACATAGATATGTGGAAAACAAAATATCTAATATTAGTATGAATATAAGATTTCATAATCCCTCAAATTAATTAGATTATATGTTAAGTAAAAAATATGAGGATGTAGTTTATTTAAGGGGGAATATAATATCCCAGATTTTTATATATACATTTTTATCATATATTTAAATTGTGATTATTTTTATTTTAATTATCCTTTTGAAGAAAATAAACTTATAGATTAATATCATTTATAAATAAATTAATTTGGAAAAATAGTCATTATTTAATTATTTTGTTATAGGAATGTAAAAAATAAGAGATAAATATCAAACATAAATTCTAGAAGTAAAATTGAATAACAAATATATCATAACTCATAGTCTATAAAAAACCCAGTACATATAAGAATAAAAAATATAAGAAATAGATAATAAGATATAAAATATGAGTGATGTATGTGAAACATGATTTTAACATTGAGAATAATTACAAAGTAATATAGGTCATATATCCATTACAAGAATATTAAGTGCCTAATCATTGGTTAAAATCATTATAAAAACATTTATAAATATTATAAATATTAATTAACCATTATAAATAATATATTTTATATACACACATAATTATTATACAAAAAGTAATAATAATATTTTATGAATTAATAATTAACTATTAAAATGGTAAGAAAATATATCTCTTTTTGAAATCATGATTTTAAAATTATCTATGAATTCTATTGATCATATTTATATAGTTATAATATATTCTTTGGTAAAGGTGTAGTTAAAAATAAGATTTATTAACCCTTGAAACATAATCTAATTTCATACATATTTCCCAAAATAATAATATCTTTAAATGTTTTGTAAAACATATATTATAAAATTCATTATTCACTAAACTAAGATAACATTCAATATACATGTTATAATAATTTAAACATTACTATAAAATGTTTAGTAACTTATTTTAAATTGAAATAATATATTATGGAGTATTTTTTTTTAATTTAATTTCTCTTATTTATATTCTTAGTAGAATAATATGGATAAAAAATTTAATATTGGAGACATGGTAAAATAATGATTTTGTTGAAAGGGTAATCTTACTATTATAAATATTTTTTATTGTAACTAAACTATCTTTATAATTACTTAATTAAAAGATTAATTTTTTATAATTAGATAATAAATTTGATAAAATTTACTTCATATTTGTAATTAATACATCGAAATTTCGTAAGGGATAATTTTTTTTAATTTTTTCTAAAAATGGTAAAATATGGTAAAATGTTAAAATATGGTAAAATGGTAAAACACTCCCATATAGATAAAATATCACATCATGCATACGTATAAATGTTAAATACAACCAGTATAGTTCTCTTGGATTAATATTTAAACTATACATTATTTTAGATCATTAAGGGAAGTAATATGGGACTATAAGAGTAGTGAAGCATTTGAGATAATGGGAAAATAAAATATGGAATAATTTATACGATGATTTTACACCACCAAATCTATAAATACCCAAATATTCTTATCATTACTCATTACAATAATTTTGATTTCTCTATTCATCGTTGGTTCAAGAATTTTCTCACATGTCTCTATATTCAATCTAGAATAGGTTATTAATTTTGAATGGTTAGCTCTAAGTTAAGGAGATTACGTAAATTAAGGGTTCCTATTTTCCTCTCTTTAATAAGATTATTTTTTTATAATATCTTTTGAAATTCCATATCATATGATAATATACTTTTATTTATATTATATTATCATCAATTTTATATATTAATCACGAGATATTATTTTTTTCACTCTAATTATACCCTTTTCCTAAGCTGTTATTATGATAAAATAAGGGATCTTATTCTCATGTCTCTTTATTTCCTATTATGATTATTTTTTAGTTTCCACATTTATACTTCCCTTTAATATGTTAATATGAATCTATTACCATTTTATCTTCATACATTTAACCTTTTATCTATAGGATATTATTCAATCACTTTTATTTTACCCTTTCTATTAGTCATTGATATGAATAATTAATTGTTCCCAATCCTTCTCCTTAATTTTGTAAACAAAAATATTAGATTTAAATTTATTTTAAACTCTTACTTTTTAAGATCTTTTATGGTCCCATGTTTTCCTATGCAGAGTACTTAGATCATTTTGGAGATTTGGATCCACAAACCATTATGAAAGGTAGAATTATAGTTTCCCCTATAAAATGAACTTGTAAAAATTTTCTGATGGTCTCATGGTCCTCATTATGGTATATTTAGCATGGGGTAGTAGTTTTCTGACATTATAATTCGAGTACAAATTTTTAGGATATTTAATATGTGTTAAATAAATATTATTTATTCTTGCACAGATGAATGTAAATATATAATAAATGAAAATTCATATGAAAATTATAACGTCATGATTGAGTCCATAATGTGTAGTTTTTTCACGGAAAGGTATACATCTTATTCAGGTTATATTCCCATAGTCAAACCTTTTAAAAGGGTTATAGTTTTAATTTTATTTTTTGAGCATTTATTCTCCTAACACAATTACCCCCCCCCCCCCATATGCATGAGAGGAAGGAAAAATATTCCCTCATTATAGTCTTTAAATTGAGATATGTTAAGGAATTATAAAGTAGAAATCCTTGTTTAAGGAGGTTGATCGGAGAAGGATCAAGATGCAGAATTTATAGATTGGGGATCATCAATGTGAAACCTTGAAGCTTTCATGATTCACTATAAGTTCGGGATCTTTATTTTAATTTATATATCATATTTTTTTTGGTCATTTTCCCTTATTATTTATGTATTTTTACTATTCTAGATAGAATGAGCCCCATGGAGGGGTGAATTTTGATGAAATGGGAGGAATATTTTGGTTTTTATAGTTCACACATATATAATTCCTAAAAAACTATGTGTATTTTTAGAATGTGTATCATGAATACCATTAGTACAAAAAAGGTAAAATAATATTTCCACATAGTGTGTTTTCCATATAGACACACCATGTAGGACCATAGAGTACACAACTCACAGTGTGGACACGTACATGAACTGAAACCCCATGTGAGGTATATAGAATGCTGGAGTACATGCTATGTTATGTCACATGACACATCTTGAGATAGGGTACATTAATCTAGATCTCATGTGGCTTACACTCCATTTTTTCCTTGAGTAAAGACATGTATTTAGAAAATAAACATTGAGATGGCTATAGTTACATGCCCAATGTGGGGTGTTGGGTGTACATGTTGTATATATTCCCCTTATAGGGTATTTTTTTGTTTTCTAATCCTGGATCAAGTTTTGGATGAGTGTCTAGTCCATACTAAGTATATTTCTATATATAATTTTATGATGGGGTACTCATTACATTTAGTGGTCATTAGTGGGATAACATGGGGATAGTTTTAGATATTATCCATGGGGAGATGATGATAAGATATAAGTGATGATGTAGAGTGGGTATAAGGATGGTAAAATCCAAGGGAAGTTTTATGATGTTATGATATGGGAACCTCACATGTATTTAGATATCATTATTCTCAAATATTTCATTAAAAATTGGTGTTTTTTCATTGGGGGATAGGAAAATCATGAACGTAAGAGTTTTTGATAATCTTCAGCAGTGCTCTCTATATAGCAGGGTAACCTGAAGGGACTTATAGATAGAAATGGAACTTGTGGTGATTTATCTCCTTTCAATGTAACCTATATTTAGAGTTATTAAATTCTATTTGTATCATAGGATGGGGAGTTATTCATTCACTCTTTTTCAATACTGTTCTTTCTGGATATTCTTCATTGCATTCAATAGATATCTTCTCTATTCAACATTTCACCTTGGGTAGTAACTGTGGGATATTGAGGGTGGTGATTGCAGAGTATTCATGGTGTCTCTATTTTAACAGATATTTATTTTCGATAACTATGTAGTTATAGTGGTATATAAATGGGATTTTGTTACTCCCTTAGACTTTTATCATGGGATGATGTGCGGATCATTAATTAAATTTATGGAGTTGGTACTCCCCTATTTATTTGGGGTGGGGATCCTCTATGTTAGATGGTGGTTTATCATAGAAACCTCATTAAGGTGTGTATTGGTTCTTACATAAACATGTATGGTATTATCCTAGCTCTATCATGTACTTTAGTGAGTCATTAGTGTTGGACTCCACATGTATTAATCATGTTTTAATGATCACAAATCTTATTACTGTCAATTAATCTCATTATTATTTACAAATCTTATGCATGATCACAAATCTTACTTATCTTATCAAACCTCTATATTTATGTTTCAAGTTCTCTTACCATATAATGGTTAAGCTTAATTCATATTATGCATATTACTATTTATGTTTGAATACTATTATTTTTCTAATTATCAAGACACCGTGAAGTGTAAGACAGACACAGTAAAGCAGACACCGGGAAGTCTAAGTCTCAGACACCGTGACCAGTGAGACACTGTGACCCCAACACATTGTGACCCAAACACCGTGAATGACACACCGTGAGTTATAAACCATGACTCAGACACCGTAAGTAACACACCGTGAAGGACACACCATGAAGGACACACTGTTAAGGACACACCATGAAAGACACACCGTGAAGGACACACTATGAAGGACACACCGTGAAGGACATTTCGTGAAGCACATACCATGAAGGAGACACTAATTCAAGGAGAAACTATTTGCATAACCACTGTGACACTGTTTCTTAACCTTCATGTCAATATTATTTAAATAATGCTAACGTTCATATTTGATGTTTTTAATGAAATTAATGTTATTTAATGATAGTTATTTCATGTTAGTAAACTGTACCTCGTACCTATGAAAAGGTAATAATTCCTATTACCGGAGCTTATGGAATATAAATAATATTGAGCTACAGTAGAAAGCGACAAACACACAAGAGTGCTCTAAAGTGCTCGAGAGTGAAAAAGAGCAATACACGAAGACAATACATGCAAGAACTATACTAAACAGAAGTGGAACCCATTGCAATATCTTCAAAGAATTCTCATGCATAAAATCCGACACTACTGAAAAACACACGAAGTAATCTGAATTCAAGAGAACATCTTCACTCCTGAAGAACAAAAACTGAACCACAACACACCTTTTTTCAATAGAAAAACCAAAGAAGGACTCAGAAGTGTTTATACTGAATCCAAAGAGTCCAAAGCTGCACTGCCAATCACTAGATATTTATAAACATTCATATACTCTCTCTAAGTGATTTCTTTATTTACTTCTTCGAGCAGTGTGTGTACTCTTTATATCTTACACACACTAACTCCTGTGCTGAACTGGAGGATATCATAATCCTCACACTAAAACTCCTTACTCTTCTTTACCCATGACAACTGTGGAAGAGGTCCTTGTGTGGCCGGGTCTTTATTTTTTTTTTCCCACAAAGAACTGTGGTAGAGGTCCCTGCATGGCCTGGACAGTCTTGTACTGTTGTTAACCCCAATCCAGGGTGTGGATCACTTTTATATAAATTGTTTAAGAGGAATAAGTCTCAGCTTGAGAATGAACCTCTTGGTTATATATGTTGTGCATTTTAGTTTAAGTTTAATGTATACAATATCTAATTTAAATTATACTGCTATTACTTTGAAATACAAAACTATTTTAAAGGTACTTTGATAGTTAATCTATAATGTGTTTGTAATTATTTTAAATCATTAGATTAGTTTCAAAAGCTAATTTAATCTTATGATTAAATTGACTGAGACCTAATCAATCTTTGAGAACCTAATTAAACCTTTACATTTTTAGAAATTCACTACATTTTAACTTGTTTTATAAATTGGGGATTTTTTTAGAAATACTTTTTAACAGAAATTTTACTTGGAACTCAATTCACCCCACCTCCCCCCTCTTGAGTGTCCACTCCGACCAACATTTGGTATCAAAGGTTTGTTTTTGTTAAAGAATTTCGAAATACTCTATTTTTCAACTGTGATTTTAGTTTCATCTTTAAAGATATTAAATTTCTATTAGTTCTAAAATTTACCTCTTTAAATATTTATCTTCTAAAATCTAGATATGGAAAATAGACTAGAAGGTGCTGCTACTAACCGGCCACCTTTCTTCAATGGTACCAATTATGATCAGTGGAAAATGAAAATGAAAATACATTTAGAAAGTATGGGTTTTGATATCTGGACTGCTATAGAATCTCAATATAAAATTCCAGAAACTGAAAGAACTACTTGGGATGAACCTACTAAAGTAGCTTACAATAATAACTGTAAAGCTATGAATTCCCTATATTGAGCATTAAGAGATGAGGAATTCAATAGAATATCTTCCTGTAAAATAGCTTATGAAATATGGGATACTTTAGGTGTTTCTAATGAGGGAACAACTAATGTCAAAGAAATGAGATTGAATACATATACTATTAAATATGACAATTTTAAAATGGAGATTGATGAACCTATTTCTGATATGTATCTCAGGTTCAATAAGATAGTCAATACAATGAGTTCACATGGTAAAGATGTTCCAGGAAAGGAACAAATTATGAGGATACTGAGATGTTTTCTAGATAGATGGAGAGGCACATCTGTTTCGATAAGAGAGTCATGTGACATTGGAGATCTTCCTGTCAAAGAACTTATTGGTATGCTTATGATGTATGAGGAAGAACTCAAAGTGAATAAGGAGGAAGATGATGAACCTAAAAGGAAGTTAGTGGAATTTCAGTCTACTACTTCAAAGAGAAAGGACAAAGAAAAAGTTCACATACAAACTGAAAGCTAAACAAGTGAAAGTTCAGAATCTGATAGTGATGCAGAAATGGCTCAGATGGCCAGGAGATTTAAGAAATTATATAGGAAGAATAAATTATTCAGAAAATCAAACTAAAAAGGAAATTATGACAATAAAGGTCATTGTAAAAAGGATTGGAAAAATCCTGACAAGAATGATGAAGTTTCCTGCTATGAATGCAAAAGGAAAGGTCACATTAAAGCAGACTGTCCAAAATTGAAGTTCAAGAAGAAACATGACTCTAAGGACAGTAAGTACAAGAAAGATATGAAAGCTACTTGAAGTGCTTCAAAAGACATCACAAGTGAGTCTGAAGCTTCTGACTCTAAAAAAATCGTGCCAACATGTGTTTCATGACTAATACTTCTAAGGTACATGTTTCCCCTATGCTAAATGATTATTATTCTAGAACTGATTCTGATTTTGAATCTAAAAATATGACTAGTGAGGAACTGTTTGAATAATACAATATGCTTGAGGAAACATGCAATGAACTTAAGGACAAATATAAGTCATTAAAGAAACAGCATTCTCTCACTGCCAATGTAAAATCCGCCCTTGATATAGAAAAAGAAAAGAATGCTCAACTGTTAAAGGAAAATACTAAACTGAAAATGTCTAATGAGAAACATAGAAAAGACATAGAAAAGTTCACAAAAGTAAAAGACACTCTAACTCAAATTCTAGGAAAGAAAGTGGCACCAAAGTACACTACTAGAATAGGTTACCAACCTAGAAAAAGGCAGTTCACTAAAACTTGATTTATTCCTAAATACGGACAGAATACTGCTAGTTCAAGTTCTGGAAATTCATATGCTTCAACTTGTTATTCACATAGTTATAGATCAAATAGAGTTTATATTTCAAAATATTTTGATTCTGTAAATTATATGAGACCCATAAGACAAATTTGGGTACCAAAATCATTGATTTCTAACCTGTCTAGACCCAATAGAATCTGGGTACCAAAATCATTCTCTGTTTAAAATTGTTTTGTAGGAAACCTGCTTGAAGAGTTCCCATAAGAAGATATGGTACTTGGACAGTGGATGTTCAAGGCATATAACTAGGTATTACTCATGTTTCAAGAGCTTAATCAAGATTTATGGAGTCCATGTCACCTTTGGTGATAATTATAAAGGAAAGATCATCGACCTAGGCCAAATTGGTAACACTAACTCAGTTGTAATTTCTAAAGTTTTATTTGTTGATGGATTAAAATATAACTTGTTAAGCATATCTCCATTATGTGATGATGGATTTAATGTTAAATTTTTAAATGATTCTTGTAATGTTTTTAATTCTAAGAATGTTTTAATATTTTCTACTTTGAGAAATGAAAATTTTTATGTTGTTGATTTAAATTCCTTAGCTAAGAAAAATATTACTTGTTTAAATGATTTTCATAAAGATTCTTTGTTATGGAATAGGAGATTAAGACACTACAATATACACTCACTTAGAAATCTGACTAGGAAGAACTTAGTTAGAGACTTACCCAAACTAGAGTTTCCAAATGACAAAGTTTTTAATCCATTTCATAAGGGAAAACAACACAAAATCTCTTTAAAACCAAAGAAAGAAGTTTCAACTTCTCAACCTCGCATGTTAGTTCACATGGACTTGTTTGGACCTTCTAGAGTTTCTAGTTTAAATGGGAAGCACTATGTCTATGTTCTAGTAGATGAATTTTCTAGATATACTTGGGTATATTTCTTAGCTCACAAAAGTGAAGCTTGTGCTTATTTTGTTAAATAATCCAAGTCTGTAGAAAACCTTAGTGGACTTAAGATTAAGACCTTAAGAAGTGATCATGGCCGTGAGTTTGAAAATCATGAGTTTGAATATTATTTCTCAAAAAATGGTTATAATCACAATTTTTCTACCCCTAGAACACCTCAACAGAATGGTGTAGTAGAAAGAATAAGTAGAACCCTTCAAGAAATTGAAAGAACTATGCTTAATGAGTATGACCTACCTATTTACTTTTGGGATGAAACTGTAAATACAGCTTGTTATATCATCAATAGAGTCTTAGTCAGACCTGTTCTCAAAAATACCCCTTATGAACTACGGAACAATAGGAAACCTAAAGTTAGCTAATTTAGAGTCTTTGGTTGCAAAGTTTTTATTCATAATACCAAGGATAATCTAGACAAGTTTGCTTTTAAGAGTGATGAAGGAATATTTTTAGGATATTCTATAACTAGAAATGCCTATAGAGTTTTCAATAATAGAACCAAGTGTGTGGAAGAATCTGTTCACATCAAATTTGATGATACTGATCCACATGAACCTAAGTCATCTCTTGAAAATCTTGAAGAAGATTTATCTATTCTGAACCTTAATGATAAAACCAGTGAACCTGTTGTAAAGACAACCAGTTCTGGAAATATTTCAGAATCTGCTCCTAATGAACCCGAACCTAGAGAAGAATTTGAATTTTCTAGTCCTATCTTTACTAGATAAACTAGGATTCTAAAGAATCATCCTTTAGATACTGTTGTAGGAAATCTTGATATAGGAACACAGACTAGAGCTTCTCTCAGAAATCAGGTTGAACATCAAGCATTCTTGTCACAGCTTGAACCTAAAAACATTAATGATGCTATTAATGATGAATGTTGGGTAATTTTAATGCAATAATAACTCAATCAGTTTGAAAGAAATAAATTTTGGAAACTTGTTGAAAGACCCAAAAATACACTTTTGTCATAGGCACAAAATGGGTATTTAGAAATAAAGTATAGGAAGCTAGAAACATAGTTAGAAACAAGTCTAGGTTAGTTGTACAAGGCTATAGTCAAGAAGAAGGAATTGACTATGAGGAGACTTTTTCTCAAGAAGCCAGAATAGAAGCCATTAGAATTCTACTTGCTTATGCTGCACATCTGACTTTCAAACTATATGAAATGGATGTCAAGAGTGCATTCTTAAAAGGATATATTGCTGAGGATGTTTTTGTTGAACAACCACCTGTATTTACAAACCCTCATTTTCCAAATCATATTTTCAAATTATCAAAAGCATTATATGGTTTAAAGCAAGATCCAAGAGCTTGGTATGATAGATTAAGTACTTTTCAAATTTCCAAAGGTTTTACAAAAGGAATATTTGATCCTACTCTCTTCATAAAATGAATTTCTAAAGATGTTTTAGTAGTTCAAATTTATGTAGATGATATTAGTTTTGGATCTTCAAAAAATTCATTATGTACTGATTTTTCTAAAATGATGTAAAATGAATTTGAAATGAGTTTAATGGGTGAACTTAAATTCTTTCTTGGATTTCAAATATTTCAAAATAATGATGGAATTATTTTAACTCAAAGTAAATATACTACAGATATTTTAAAACATTTTGGATTGGATAGCATAAAAATTAGTGACACTCCCATGAGTACCACCTGTAAGTTGGATCTCGATGAAGATGGAAAATCTGTTGATCAAACCACTTATAGAGGAATGATTGGAATTCTACTCTACTTGACTGCTAGTCATCCTGATATTATGTTTAGTGTGTGTATGTGTGCTCGTTTTCAAGCAAATCCTAATGAATCACATTTAAATGTTGTAAAGAGAATTTTTAAATACCTCAAGCATAAACCCAATTTAGGATTGTTCTATCCTAAAGGATAATCATTTGAATTAGTTAGTTATTATGATGCTGATTTTGCTGGTTGTAAGTTAGATAGAAAAAGAACCTCTGGAATATGTCACCTTTTCGGCAAGTCACTAGTATCATGGTGTAGTAAGAAACAAAATTTTGTTGCATTATCTACTGTAGAAGCTGAATACATAGCTTCTGGAAGTTGTTTTGTACAAATTTTTTGGATGAAACAAACTTTACTAGACTATGGATATCAATTCAGACATGTACCAATAAATTGTGACAACACAAGTGCTATTAACATTTCAAAGAATCCTGTTTCACATTCTAGGACAAAGCATATTGATTTAAGACATCACTTTTTGAGGGATCATTATCAAAAGGGTGATATCACTTTAGAATTCATTGGTACTGAATATCAACTTGTTTATATATTCACTAAACCATTAAATTCTGAGATATTAGACTATATCATACATGATCTTGGTATTATTAATAATAAATAGAAATCTTACTGGTCTTACTGTTTAATATTTTGCTATATTTTACTTTAAGGTTTCATGCTCATTGTTTCTCAGTTACTGTTTCATGCTTACGGTCTCACAGTTAACACCTTCTGTTCACAGTCTGTCACTTAACTGTCTCACCGTGACGGAACAGTTCACTCACTATCTCACCGTGACTGCACAGAATAGTCATTGTCTCACCATGACGACTGATTTTCATCGCACCGTAACTCTTACTAATAGTCTCACCGTGAAGATTATTTATACATTTATATTAACCCATATCTTGGTAATTTTTATTTCACCGCTATTTGATTTCCCGAATTTTTGTTTTTATGATGTTTGACATTCCCAAATGATAAAACAAAAGGGTTTTCATTCGATTCCTCACCCGATATCTCTCCTGCTCACTCTCTCAAACCCTCTTTACCTTGCAAACCTTCTCTCCTTCTCTCTCACCTGAACCTTCAATGAATTCCAAGGATGAAACATCCATATTCACCCTCATCTGAGAAGCGCCGCTCTAAGAAACAGAAGAGTACACCAAAGCTTTCCCCCGAAGGACCCCTGAATCCTAACCTAGTAAGTTGTATGGTAGTTCCTAAAAAAGATATTTTCCCTGAGTGGCTGTTGTCTAGAAAGTCTTTGGTTCTAAAAATCTTAAGAGAACAAGGACGACTCGAATGGTTCTCTCGAAGAGACAGACCTATTTACCCGAGGTTGGTATCTTAGTTTTACCAGTATGTAAAGTTTTCTTTTAATGCTGGAGAAAGTTTTATGGTAAAAAGATGGATCAATGGACAAAAATTCTCATTCTCTTCGAGACTATGGGCTGCATGCCTAAGGATTCCTAATGAAGGTATTTGATATGACTATCATAGAGACCCTCCTCCAAAAACTGACATATTTGATCTGGAAAATGCCTTAGAAATCTTAACTGGAAATGGCACCAAGAGAAGGGCCATAGCAGCTGAATTGGATGGGGAGACAAGGCTCCTATTTAAGTTTGTTCAGAATTTGATTAGTCCGAGGAAAGGAGACTTTGATGTGTTGAAGTATTAAGATGTGTTCTCGATTCATCTGATGAATAATGTCCATAAGATCAATCTTTGTAAATATATCATTCACCACATGTGTGAACTGATTAAGGTCACTTCCAAATCCACCTCCTTATTTTAATAAAGGATGATCTCAACTATGCTAGTTTCCAAAGGAGTGGTTGGACCAAATGAGGAATTAATCATGGATTTTGATTTTTGTTAGTCCAAGCCTACCATTATAAGGATGAAAATTAATTGGAACCCTTGGAAGAAGTAGTGGGTTGAGGATAATGATCAACTTTATAATAATTATAATCCTGTTGATTATTCAAGAAGTTCAAAGAACATTACTGATCCTATTTTGGAACCCGATGAGATGGCTGAGTATCCAGAATATGAAGAAGAAGAAGAGGCAGCTAAAGTACCACCTAGATAAGAGGCTGAAGTACCTCAAAAGAAAGAAACTCCTATTGAGAAGGAAAGTACTTTTGTCCCTAATGATGTTCCTACTGAAATACCTCTTAGAGAAGAAGAACCTTCTATTGTTTTTAGAGAAGAATAATCTCCTATTGTTCTTGGAGAGTAATAAGCTCAGGCTTCTAGAGAGGGTGTTGATCCAGAAATGCAACCTGAGGTTGCAAGAGATTTGATTATCCCTGATTTAGAGCAGCAAGCCATGGAAGATTCTTTTGGTGTAGAAAATCTCCCTGCAATGCAAGAAGAAAATCTAGAAGATCTCACCTCTGTACTAGAAGAAAGTTTGGAAGCAATGCCTGAGGAACAATCTATTCGTGAGTACATACCTTTTGCTGAAGAAAGGATTGAAATTGCCTTTCAGTTGGCAAGGAAAGAAATGGTTGAGGAGAATAGAGTTGATCCTGTGGATCTTGATCATGTCGCGGAGCCTATAGTTTCTAAAATGGAAGCACAGTTTGAGGGGGAGGAACCTCAAATCCTTGAGACTAGTGAAGCTGAGATTGATGAAGCTGGATCTACTGAAGCCTCTCAATAAACTGTCTCTTTTTCTGTGTACACTCGGTATGAATTTACAATCTTTTATTATGTGAGTGAATCATAGAAAGTGACTATAACTAGTAAAGATATTTCTTCTCTATTTCAACTGAAGTCTGTCACACACCCTGAACCTCAACCTGAATCAGAATCTGAAACTAAAAATGACTGATAACCGCAACCAGACCCTGAACCTACCCATGTACCACTTTCTTCACCTAAATCCTTACCTGATCAGCAATTGTTTGTAAGTAAAGAATATTTGAAAGTCTTTAAAGAGACTATGTTGGTTGGAATGGAGAGGATCATGTCCTCTCAACCTCATCCTATGACTCAACTAAGTCGGGAAGATGCCTTGTTGCTTGTGGAGAACATCATTCTACATATTCAACCAAGGATGATACGTAAAATTCAATAAGTTAGGGTTGAAAACAAACTGCTTAGTGCTGATGTTGCAACGTTGAAAAGTATGGTAGCCGACACGAAAAAATAATTGTCTGCAAGATCAGAGCCTTCTCCTGTTGTTACTACTCCTGCACCTATTTCTATTTCTCTTGAACCAAATGTTTCCAACATTTCTAGAGAGATTTTATCTCAAGTTCATCCATATCTATTATATTTTGATGAGAATATTGGATAAAGACACAAAAAGATGATGCAATACATGAGAGAGCTTGTAGAAAATATGAATAAGCTCACAGATGAGTACACTGGATGCCTTCAAAAGGTTTTGAAATAGCTCAAAGCTCTAACTATAGCTATAAAGGCTTCTCCTCCATCTGTTCAACCTTATGTTCCTTCTTTGGATGATTCTCTACTGAGATCCATAATCAAGGAAGAAATTCAGAATTCTTTCAGTGGATTATATTTGTCTTCTTTATCTGAAGTTTTGAAGAACAGTGATAGACCACTTGACTTGTTTCGCATTCATTCTAAGATTTCCAATGATGATCAATAGGAGATCACCAAGACGATAGACTTTTATCTCACCCTGATTTTCTCTAAAAGTGACATGATCAATCACTTTAAGTATCTTGTGTAGAATTTGAGAATCCCTCCAGTGACTCGAGCTTTTAAATCTCAAGTTCAGAAGCTTACAGAGTTCACCAGATTGTTGGAGAAATTCATGAAGAATAAGGATGATTTTGAAAAGGCTATGAATTATGGTGGAGAAATCATTACTAATTTCATCAATCTTTTGAAGTCATATATTCATGTGCAGAGTACTATTATCGTTGCTCCAGCTGTTGCACCCCTTAGACCTGGTCTACCTGCCCTAGCCTCAACTGCCATGTCAGTCATCCAAGCCCTATCTCAGATCAGACCAGTCATTCTTGATCAACCACAGACTAGATCTTCTATAGCTCTTTCTTTGGCTCCCTCCATATTTGAAGGTATACCTTTACCATCTTTGTCTACTACCTCTATGCCTTCTTCCACATCAGCAACTGATAAAGGAAAACATAAGGACACATCCTGAAGAAGTACAGTGACTACTTTCTTTTTTATGGGGATGTCTTTGATTTCTATATTTCTATTGTATCATGTATTATGAACGTTTTTAATGACAAATGAATTGTTTCACTCCATTATCTCTACTTTTTTATCATCCCGAAAGGGGGAGAAAAAGTGAGAAGAGTTATCTCTTAGTATTTTATTTTTTATTATTCTATATGTTATTTTCTCTAACGTTGCATTTCATTTATACTTTAACTATACATGATTTGTGATCATCAAAAAGGGAGAGATTGTTGGACTCCTCATGTATTAATCATGTTTTAATGATCAAAAATCTTATTACTATTAATTAATCTCATTATTATTTACAAATCTTTTGCATGATCACAAATCTTACTTATCTTATCAAACCTCTGTATTTATGATTCATGTTCTCTTACCTTATAATGGTTAAGCTTAATTCATATTATGCATATTACTGTTTAAGTTTGAATACAGTTATTTTTCTAAGTATCAAAAAATTGTGAAGTGTAAGATAGACACAGTGAAGCAGACACCGTGAAGTCTAAGTCTTAGACACCATGACCAGTGAGACACCATGACCTCAACACACTGTGACCCAGACACCGTGAAGGACACACTGTGAGTCAGACACCATGACTCAGACACCGTAAGTCACACACCGTGAAGGACACATCTTGAAGGAAACACCGTGAAGGACACACCGTGAAGGAAACACTATGAAGGACACACCGTAAAGCACATACCGTTAAGGAGACACCGGTTCAAGGAGACACCATTTTCATAACCACTCTGACACCGTTTCTTAACCTTTTTTTCAATATTATTTAAATAATGATAACGGTCATATTTGATGTTTTTAATGCAATTAATGTTATTTAATGATAGTTGTTGCATGTTAGGAAATCGTACCTCGTACCTATGAAAAGGTAATCATTCCTATTTTCGGAGCTTATGGAATATAAAGAATATTTAGATGTATTAGAAAGCGACACACACACAAGAGTGTGCTCAAGTGATCAAGAGTGAAAAAGAGCAATACCCGAAGATAATACATGCAAGCACTATACTAAATAGAAGTGGAACCCATTGCAAGATCTTAAAATAACTCTCATGCATACAATCCGACACTACTAAAGAACACACGAAGTACTCTGAAGTCAAGAGAACATCTTCACACTTAAAGAACAAAAGTTGAACCATGATACTCTATTTTTCAATAGAAAAACCAGAGAAGGACTCAGAAGCATTTCTGCAGAATCCAACGAGTCCAGAGCTGCACTACTAATCACTAGAGCTTTCTAAACTTTTATATACTCTCTCTAAGTGATTTATTATTTACTTTTTTGAGAAGTGTGTGTACTCTGTATATCTTACACAAACGCTAACTCTTGTGCTGAACTGGAGGATATCACAATCCTCACACTAAAAATCCTTACTCTTGTTTACCCATAATAACTGTGGAAGAGGTCCTTGTGTGGCCTGGTCTTTATTTTTGTTTCCCACGAAGAACTATGGTAGAGGTCCCTCTGTGGCCTAGATAGTCTTGTACTGTTGTTAACCCCGATCCAGGGTGTGGATCACTTTTATATAAATTGTTTAAGAGGACTAAGTCTCGGATTGAGACTGAACCTCTTGGTTATATCTACTATGAATTTTAGTTTAATTTTAAAGTATACAATATCTAATTTATATTCCGCTGCTATTACTTTGAAATACAAAACTATTTTAAAGTTAATTTGATAGTTAATCAAGTAAGTGTTTGTAATTATTGTAAATTAGTAGATTAGTTTCAAAAGATAATTTAATCTTATAATTAAATAGACTGAGACCTATGTAATATTTGAGAACCTAATTGAACCTTTACAGTTTTATAAATTCACTACATTTTAACTTGTTTTATAAATTGGGGATTTTAATAGAAATAATTTTTAACATAAATTTTAATTGTAACTAAATTAACCCCCCCCCCCTCTTGAGTGTCCACTCCGACCAACAATGAGGTCCTCTATATGGTCGGTACTCCCACAACCAATTTACATAACCTTATGAGGTGTGGTTCCCTTGATACATTTGGGACTGGTTACGTGATGTTTTCATAGGTTGAGTAGTGAGGATTTTAGGGATGATAATGTTTGGTAAATCATACATATGGACTAAATTCCTACCAAGGCATGGGTTCCATATTTCATAATGGGATCGATGGTGTGACGGTTGTGATATTTTAGAAACATGGTCAATTTGGGTTCTTGAGGTCTTATAGTGCACAGGGTGAACTAGGTTTCTTGCCTTCAGAATGTTTCTCTAGGGGTTCTTGGTCGAGTGGGTAGGGATTCATTGTATGATATTATTTTCCCACCCATGGGAATATCTAGGTCATAGGACTCCATTTTTTGGTCCTACCGTAGATGAGGATTTTTCTTCCCTCTAGTAGGATGATTTATGGGACTTCTTTGTAGGACTATGTGAGGAAAACCCATCCATGGGGATGGTAACCCCCTCCCCATCCTCGAGAAAAAATTCACCTATATGTTTAATCCCCCTCTTTGATTAGACTGATGATTCTGAATATTATGAGTGGGATTTTCATATAGGATGTTGTGGAATATGGTATTGTTCGAGGAATAATTATTCGCTAATGAGTTTCGTTAATTACTCTTTGTGATGGGTGAGTGGTATTGCAAGTGCAAATTGGGTGGATCTTGTTCTATGATCCATTGTAGTTTGGGATATTTTTTATTATATCTCCTATATAATACATGGGGATATGGGTTTTGTTTCCCTTATAAGTATTTGTGTCTTCTGATTTCCCCTCAGGAAGATGATAAATAAGGTTTTTTACTTAAGACAGAGGACCAAGAAGTTTTTCTCCCCCAATGTTTGAGATTCTCCCTTGGAGACCTCATTCTATAGAATGAGTATACATTCAGGGTTACTCCCAGTATATTCCCATGATATAGGGTTGTTTAAATATTGGGGATCGTATCCATAGATTTTTCCCTTTCTGTTTTTTCCCCTTTATTTAGACGGTTGAATGTATGGTTTATCCCTTGGTTGGGATAGAGCTCATGGAGACATATCTTGATAAAGTCAATAAAATTTATAGCTAGAAATACTTTGATTAAGATTTGTGGCATGATGATCGCATTATTATTAGTCACTCGAATTAAATTAATATTCTAGGATATCATGCCTTTAATTTTTTCCCTATTATACTAAAATGTATATTGTACAGCCTTGATGTGTTTACTAAATGTATGAATGGATATTTTCAATTCAATTATATATGTTATCCTGTAATATCTCGAATTTTCTGTGTATTATTTTTAAATAATATATGGAATTATTTCGAGACTCGGTGTGAATATGGCACATCATTCCAAGGCCCAGTGAGCCCGGAATGGTGGTTTGAACTTTTTTTAAGTTAAGTGAGTCGGCACTTGTGCGCGGTTGTGGCAGTTTCCAAATGGATTCCTGGATTAAAAATCTGAGGGCACCGTTGCGTCAGAGATGATGACTTTACCTAATAACGAGCCTAACCTCGAATAGCACGGGTCGAGGGAAAAAGTTAATTTTCAGACGTTTTAAGTAAAATAAAATAAAATAAATTCACAAAGTTTATTTTATTTCTTTTTGGAAATATCTGTTGTAGCTCAGTGATGGGGCAGCTATTTCAGTCATTAATTTCATGTCATAATGACTCAGAAACAGAAATGCTGACTCATTAATGTCATAGTGTGATAGGATTTCAAATACATTTCCCTTTTTATTAGGATAATGGAATCTTGATCGTTGGCGATGATTGAGAGAAATCTCTGGAGAATCCACAGAGCGTTGGGGAAAACTCTCAACGACAAACGATGATGGATCGAAGTTGAGATTCACTATGCCAATGAATCTCGACGACGAATTCAGCACGACCATTTCATCAATGATCGATCATTTCTTAAAGGTAGGGGTTTGTTATTTAATTTTCTCTTTTCCCCGCTTTTGATTTAAATGACGAACGCGGATCAACCAAGAAAAAGTTGATTCACGGATTTGTACGTTCTTGCGGGAGGGATTTCTTTGGGATGATTATGTGGGAATTAATCCATGTTGATTTTTTTGTTGATTTATGCCCCATTTAAGCCTACTAATAGGAGAGGATCAACACCGTGACGAATGACGGTGGAGGTTCATTCCTCGATTTGTTTTATTGGATTTCCCCTCTTTTTCCTTTCTTTGAATGTTCATCGCGTTCAATGTGGGGTGATGAAAAATGGATCATTGTGCATCTGTTCTACAATTCAATGATCCCAAATTGAAGAATCGACACCCCAACGACCTTGTGGTGGTGAAACGACGATAGCGGATGACGAATCGGACCAGATCGGGAAGGGCTGTTCTTCAAGCTTTCTTCACGCGGATGGATCGTTGCATGTTTTAGGAGCCGATCGGAGGTCCAAAAACAATGGAATCAACTTCATGGCGTTGGGGAAACCAAAACCTGGAAGTTTCATGGCGATTGGACATCCAGATTAATGATCGGGGCAGCATAGGAGGCACGTCGGTGAAGAGCGTCGTTTCAAGAAATTTCTAGAATACACGGCGTGTACTTCCGAAGAACACTCCGTGTAGTACTGGTAGTGGAGACTAGGGTTTCAAGTTCCATAGAGGAATTAAACGAGGTGTGACCCTGGTCACATGGTGTGTTAGACCTTCACCAAAGCTCGGCATTTACTTTGGGAAGTACACGGACACAGGTTTGACTACACAGCTTCAGACAACACAGCGTGTACAGCATGGTAGAGGCGGCTACGCAGAACATGGTGTGTATCCAGGGGGTACACAAACACAGGATGGAATACATGACCATGTACTCCATCACACGGCCAGGTGAGGCATGTAACGTGGGTCACCCCATGTACCGATTACACGGGTTGGTGTACACGGGTTGATAACTGTGTACGGGCACATGGCCAGCATGCACGGAGCCAACCCCAGTCACTCGGACACGGCATGTACATCGTACTATATGCCATGTACTCAGATTTTCTACATGAATAGCCTTACGACACGGGTTGTTGTACACTGGAAGTACCCGAAGTTAGACTACACGACCTGTAACTTTTCTACACACTGTGTACTTTTTGGAAAACGACATGGTCCACTTTTTCACCGCATCTTGGACATCTCTAGTTTGGGTTAGTGCCCCTTCTTATCATTACTTTGAAGGTCATGCATCATTTCCTTTTATAGGAGTATGATTCCTTCAGTAGGACTTTCTGTGATAGAGTCAGGCATCCATCCAAGAGGCCCGGATCGAGATCCTCTATCCATTATTGGCCCTAGGTAGAGTCTGGCATCGATGTGACCAACTCCACCAGGCGTCGATCCTCTACTTAGCAGGTGAATTCCGGATGAGTTGCGATATCTTCCATGGCCCTGGAAGTGATCCTCATCTATGTATCATGATCTTTCCCACTCAAAAGTGTGTCTCCTGTAATGAGTGCATCTATATACCGTAACCTTTTCACTCAAAAGTGTGTCTCCTGTAATGAGTGTAACTACCTATCATGACGCTTCCGGATGAACAATACTTCTCGAATGGATGTCATCAGAGCGATAAGACTCATGGAGTGTGTTCTCCCGAAATGAGTGCTTCATTGATTCTTCGAACTGAACACCTAGTTAGGGGTATGTGGTTTTGTGACATGTCTCTAGACTACATTTCTGGGTTTTGAGTATATCTGGTTTGTTCTATATGTTCGGTAGACATATAATGTGCATAGTTGATTGTACCTTTACTTTGTGTACTGCTTTGTGGTTTTCGCAGTCCTCTACTGAGTATTGTTATACTCACCCTTGCATGAGCTTTTCCCGCACGTGTCGTATCTTGTGCAAACGATCAGCCTTTTGATGGAGTCCAGGGTGGACCCGGACAAGACTGATCTTTCTGAGTTCCCTACAGGATGAGGAATTCCTACGGCTATGAGCAGCAGTCTCAGTACCTTTTGTGTTTACAGGTTGGACTTTGCAGTTTTCAGACTTTTGTTTTGGTGGGATTGTATTATAGCCCAGTTTACATTCAGTAATTTACCTTTTGTCGTACATTTTTTGTTGGATTTAGTTGTATTCATGCATTTTTGTTCTTTAGTATTTTTACATTTCAGCATTTGTGGGCTTGGATATGTGTGTGTGTGTGTACAGGTACTTAGGAAATGCCTCCCATGGTTAGTAATATGCCTACTCGGTGCTAGTCACCAGCCTCTGGCCTATTGGAGACGGGCTTGGGGAGTCACGGCGTGGGGCCCACTAGGACGGGTCGTGACAGAGTGGTATCAGAGGTGGTCGGTTCTACCTTTTCACCAAGAGTCTGTGAGATTGATTTGGGGCAGCAATTTTTAGTGTTTCAAGTATGGATTTCAGGACAGAGACTCCAGTGTTGGTGTGGCAGCTGACGTATCCATACATTAGGACTCTGATAACCTGATTTTATACTCATTAAATGAAAACACTGGTTGTGGGGAAATAAAAGAAAGGTATATACATCATATAGGAATGGGTTGTGTTTTCCATGTCCATTGTGTCAGCTATCCAGATATACTCATTGACCATGGTACATCTTGTTTCCTTATAGGATGCCTCTACGACACATACCCGCTAGGATTTAACAGCACGATCATGAGGATGACCCCCTCAGTGAAGAGGCTTTGATACAGGGACCAGTTCCCCAGGCATTTCCACCAGGTGGTGCACCAGTTATGCCAACACCAGTGGAGTAGCCTGTGGTACCTGCGGTACTGACCGATGAGGAGTGCAGGCTGAGCACGCTCAATGAGTTCCAGAGACAGAGACCCCTCAGGTTCCGAGATAAGCCCAACCCTCATGCAGTTCAGGACTAGCTTGAGGCGGTGACTAGAGTTTTCTTTCTAGTGAGGACACCAACATACCAGATAGTGATCTTAGCAGTGAGCCTTCTACAGGGTTCGGCGGGATGATGGTGGAGTCTGACCACACAGACTCACGACGAGGAGACTCTTTTGTGGACAGAGTTTGAGTGACTCTTCATGGAGGAGTTATCTCCAGTTACGCTAAAATATGTGCGCATCTAGGAGCTTCTTCAGCTCCAACAGGGCAGTATGACAGTAGCTAACTATTCATCGAGGTTCAGCAACCTCGCCCGGTACTCGATGGATATGGTCAGGGATCAGTACTTCAGAGCTTGGACCTTTGAGAGAGGTCTACGATGAGACATCCAAGCTAGTGTCGTTACTCTTTGCATTTCGACTTATGCTGGAGTGATCAAGTAGGCCTTGGTGATCGAGAGCTTCTTATTGGAGTAGAGATAGCCGACGATAGTCAGTAGTAGGCAGACAGGTGCGGAGACCTCGGCATTAGGGAGCTAATGTCAGGATCAGGGATCTGGATGTGGGAAACGTCATACTAGGACCCAAGACAGAGGATTGATAGTCCGGGGCTCTCACGCTAGATCCAGTCAGCCTAGGGAGAAGTGATTTTATGTGTCCGACAGTATGGGACATCTCACTAGAGATTGTCCAACCCATCGAGCTGCTGATAGGAAAGTGGTGGATGGACCACAGAGGTAGAGGCAGAGAGTGGAGTAGACAGACCCTCCAGGAGGAAGATGTGGTAGAGGAGTAGGGAGAGGTGCATGTGGTGGCAGACACTTTTTCTTACTTCCACCACCACCCCTAGGAGGTTCGCACCAGGCTCAGGGAATTGGGGGACAAGGGCGGGGACAGATGCATGCAGTCAAGGAATACGACCTAGGGGCTCCAGGGATGATTCAAGGTATGATCTGTGTCTTTTCTAACTTAGCTTCCATACTTATAGACATAGGTTATAGTCATTCCTTCATAGCCACATGCCTTGTACGAAACCTCGAGATTCCGGTAGAACCTTTGACTCGATCATTACACTTGGAGACACCTACGGGAGGAGACTCGATGATCACGCACCTTTGGAGATAGTGTGATCTTACCCTTGGAGGTGAGAGTTTTGGTTGGAACCTCCTAGTGGTAGCGTCAAGGCCTTATGACATCATTCTCAGTATATATTGGTTATCTTCAGTCCATGCCCAGAATGACTATTCTAGGCAAAGAGTGTGGTGTGTCCGTCATGATGGAATGTGGTTATCCTTTTTCGGAGAAAGGGAAACCTAGGGAGCGTAGAATGGGATTATGCATAGGATGGTGCATTCAATCGCTCATGAGTTGTCTAGACTTTCCCTCGGAGCAGTGGATGTTTTGAGCTCCTAGTTCCCAGCAGTGGTGGCAGAGTATGAGGATGTCTTTCCCAAAGATGTTCCAGGATTACCTCCCCGCTGGGAAATCGACTTATGCATCGACTTACACCCTAGGACGGCACCGATTTCCTCATCATCATATCGGATGGATCCCGTAGAGCTTCGTGAGCTGAGGGTTCAGTTGGAGGATTTTCAGAGCAAGGGTTTTGTGAGACCCAATGTTTCACCCTGGGTGGCCCCAGTCTTGTTTTCCAAGAAGGCAGACGGGAGTCTAAGGTTTTGCGTGGATTACCGGCGCATGAACCAGGTGACGGTGAAGAACAAGTGTCCACTTCCAAGGATTGATGACCTATTCGATCAGCTAAGAGGGGAACAATGGTTCTCGAAGGTTGAACTTTTATCAGGCTATCACCAGTTATGAGTACGGGATGAGGATATACTGAAGACGTATTTTAGATTCCGCTACGGTCACTATGAGTACTTGGTGATGCCTTTCCGTGTGACGAATTCCCCTGCAGTGTTCATGGGACTGATGAACTAGATCCTCCAGCCATTCTTGGACCTGTTCATAGTGGTCTTCATCGACGACATCCTTGTGTACTCGGCATCATAGGAGAAGCACGCGAGACACCTATGGATGGTCTTAGACATACTTCGGGAGCACCAACTTTATGTAAAGCTCTCAAAGTTCCAGTTCTGGATTCAAGAGGTCCACTTTCTAGGACATGTCATCTCAATAGATGGAGTAGTTGTAGACCCAGCCAAGGTGGAGGTTGTGATAGCATGGGAGCCACCTCGGAGCATGAAAGAGGTGTGGAGCTTCCTTAGGTTGGTAAGATATTACCGGAGATTAATTTCTGATTTCTCCTATATATCAACACCGATGATAGCCTTGACCAGGAAGGGGAAACCCTTTAAGTGGACGGAGAAGTGCCAGTAGTCTTTCGAGCAGTTGAGATAGAGTTTGATGAGCACCCCAGTCTTCAGATTTCCGGAGGAGGGTGTCAATTATATAGTTTTCTACAATGCATCAGGGATCAGGCTCGACTATGTCTTGATGAAGAGGTAGGAAGTGATTGCTTATGGTTCACATAAACTTAGGCCACATGAGTAGAACTATGCGACCCATGATCTCAAGTTGGATGGGGTAGTCTTGACATTGAAGATGTGGCGACACTACCTTATGGGCGAGAGGTTTATCATCTACTCTGACCATAAGAGCCTCATGTACAAATTTTCATAGAAAGATCTGAATCTGAGATAGAGGTGTTGGCTAGAGTTCCTCCAAGACTATGATTTCAAGATCATCTATACTCCTGGGAAGGGGAACAAGGTGGTGGATGCTCTGAGCAGAAGATCAAGCTCATACCTATTGAGTGAGGCTACATAGTAGTTATCCACGTTGCAGTTGTCCTTCGTGGATAGGGAAGATGCAGCCTACCTATAGTTGATGGTTGTTTCCCATCCACTCTAATAGTGGGTTTGGGAGGTGAAGCTAGTAGATGTCGACTGTGTGGCTTTACATGATCATTTATCTATAATACATGCTCCTGATGGATATTTACAAGGTGGGGAGCACGTACTTCTTTTAAGAGGACACACTGTTGTACTGGTGATGTTGCAGGATGAGGTCTTGAGGGAGTTTCATACATCCCATTTGGTGGTACATCCTGAAGTGAAAAAGATGTATCAAGATCTCCGACGACAGTTCTGGTAGTCGGGCATGAAGAAGGTAATAGCAGAGTTCGTTTCCCAATACCTCACATGTCAGCAGGTGAAGGCTGAGCACCAGGTTCCAGCAGGTTTAGCTCAACCCCTGGAAGTTCCAGAGTAGAAGTGGGATGGAATATTGATAGACTTCGTGACAAGCTTACCACGGACGTCTAAGGGGAATGATTCCATCTGGGTGATCGTTGACCAACTCACCAAGTCAGCCCACTTCCTAGATATCATGGAGCAGAGTTCCGTAGAAATATTAGGACACCTCTAAGTGTAGGAGATAGTTAGGCTTCATGGAGTCCCCTTGATAATAATCTCAGACCAAGATGCCCATTTCACATCCTGGTTGTGGAAGGGATTGGAGGAGGCTTTTGGGACTCAGCTATGCTTGAGCACAACATTTCATCCCCAGACTGATGGTCAGACGAAGAGTACCATTCAGGTTATGGAGGATATGTTGCGAGCCTGTGTCTTGGACTTTGGTCACAGTTGGGAGTACAACCTACCATAGGTAGATTTTTCATATAACAATAGATACCAATCCACCATTGGTATGGCACCGTTTGAGACCTTTTATGGGAGACCCTTCTGGTCACCACTTTGTTGGACCAACCTCGAAGAGTCAGCACTCATGGGTCCAAAGTTGGCGAGAGATACCACTGAGAAGGTGCAAATAATCTGGGAGAAGATGAAGACTACACAGAGCTAGCAGAAGTCTTATACTGACAGATAACGGAAACCTCTGGAGTTCAAAGAGGGAGACCACGTCTTCCTTTGGGTCTCACCTCGACGAGGGTTACGGATATTTGGACGTGGTGGAAATATATCTCTGAGGTTCATCGGACCCTTCCAGATATTGTGTAGTTCTGGCGAGGTGGTGTACCACCTAGCTCTACCACCGTAGTTGCATCAGGTACATGATTTCTTCCGCGTGTCGCAGTTGAGGAGGTACGTGCATGACCCATCGCACGTCATCGACTGGGGCGATCTGGACATCGAGGACAGAGTGACCTTTACTGAGTACCCGGTGGAGATTGAAGATTAGCAGGAGAGTATCCTTCATGGGAAATTGATTCCCTTGGTGTTCGTCCAGTGGAAGAACGAGAATCTTCAGGAGAGCACGTGGGAGCAGGAGGCCCAGATCTGTGCCCATTACCCACATCTTTTTTAGTAGCCTTTGTTTTGGATTTTTAGGGACGCAAAGCCCCAAGGTGGGGAAAATTTAATGTGTTGGATTTTCTGTGTATTATTTCTAAATATTATATGGAATTATTTCGAGACTGGGCATGAAGACGGCACATCATTCTGAGGCCCAGTGAGCCCGAAATGGTGGTTTGAAATTTTTTTAAGTTAAGTGAGTTGGAACTTGTACGCGGTTGTGGCAGTTTCCAAACGGATGCCCGGATTAAAAATCTGAGGGCACTGTTGAATATGGGATGAAGAATTTACCTAAGAAAGAGCCTAACCTTGACCGGTGCGGGTAGAGGGAAAAAGTTAATTTTTGGACGTTTTAAGTAAAATAAAATAAAATAAATTCGCAAAGTTTATTTTTTTTATTTTTGGAAATATCTGTTGTAGCACAGTGATGGGGAATCTGTTTCAGTCATTAATGTCATGTCATAATGACTCAAAAACATCAAAGTTGGCTCATTAATGTTGCGGCGTGACGGGATGTCAAATATGTTTCCCTTTTTATTAGGATAATGGAATTTTTCTTGTTGGAGACGATTGAGAGGAATCTCTGGAGAATCCGCGGAGCATTGGGGAAAACTCTCAGTGATAAATGACGATGGATCGAAGTTGAGATTCATTGCACCAACAAAGTTGAAGGATCTTGACAATGATGGCAGAGCGACCCTTTCGTCAACGATCGATCCTTTCTTAGAGGTAGGGGTTTGTTATTTAATTTTCTCTTCTCTCTACTTTTGATTTAAATGATGAACGCGGCTCAACCATGAACAAGTTGATCCACAGATTTGTACATTCTTGCGGGAGGGATTTCTTCGGGATGATTATGGTGGAATTAATCAATGTTAATTTTTTTGTTGATTTATGCCCCATTTAAGCCTACTAACAGGAGTGGATCATCGCCGTGATGAACGATGGAGGAGGTTCGTTCATCAATTTGTTTTATTGGATTTCCCCTGTTTTTCTTTTCTTCGAATGTTATTCATGTTCTTCATGGGGAAAAGAACAATGGATATTTGTGTATCTGTTCTGCGATGCAACAATCCCAAATTGAAGAATCGACACCCCAACGACCTTGTGGTGGTACGATGACGATATCGGATGACAAATCAGACCAGATCAAGAAGGTTCATTCTTCAAGTGTTCTTTGTACAGATGGATCGTTGCATGTTTTCAGAGCCGATCAGAGGTCTGAAAACAACAGAATTAGCTTCGTGGCGTCAGGGTGACCAAAACTCAGGAGTTTCATGGCAATCAGATAGTCGGATCAATGATCGGGGCAGCACAGGAGGCGCGCCGGCGAAGAGCGTTGTTTCTAGAAATTTCCAGAATACACGTTGTGTACTTCTGAAGAACACACTATGTAGTACTGGCAGTAGCGGATATGGTTTTGGGGGCCAGAGAGGAATCACACGGAGTGTGACCCTGGTCACATGGCGTTTTATACCTTCCCTGAAGCTCGGCGTGTACTTTGGGAAGTACACGGACACGGGTTTAACTACACGGATTCAGAAAACACGGTGTGTACATCATGGAAAAGGTGGCTACATGGAACTCAGTGTTTATCCAGGGGGTAGGCGAACATGGGATGGAGTACACTACTGAGTACACCATCACACGGTTAGGCGAGTCTAGTAACGTGGGTCACCCCATGTACTGATTACATGGGTTTGTGTACATGGGTTGATGACCATGTACGGGCATATGGCCAGCGTACACGGAGCCAACCCCAGTCACTAGAACATGGTGTGTATATCATACTACACTCCATGTAATAATTTTTTCTACATGACCATCCTTACGACATGAGCCGTTGTACACGGGCATTACCTGAGGTTAGACTACACAGCGTGTAACTTTTCTACATGCTGTGTACTTTTTGGAAAACAGCATGGTCTTCTTGTTCACCGCATCTTGGATATATTTCGTTTGGGTTAGTGCCCTTCTTCTCATTCCCCTGAAGGTCAGGCATCATTTCCTTTTACAGGAGTATGATCCCTTCAGCAAGATGTTCTGTGATATAGTCGGGAATCCATCCGAGAGGCCCAGATCGAGGTCCTCTATCCATTCTTGACCCTAGGTAGAGTTCAGCATCAACGTGACCAACTGCACCGGACATCGATCCTCTACCTAGTAGGTGAATTCCGGATGATTCGTGGTATCTGCCATGTCCCGGACAGTGATCCTCATCTGTGTATCATGATCTTTCCCACTCAGGAGTGTGTCTCCCGTAATGAGTGCATCTATCTACCGTAACCTTCTCACTGAGGAGTGTGTCTCCTGTAATGAGTGTAACTATCTCTCGTGATCCTTCCTGATGAACAATAATTCTCAGATGGACTTCATCAGAGCGATAAGACTCATGGAGTGTGTTCTCCCAGAATGAGTGCTTCGTGTAATCTTTGAACTGAACCCCCAGCTGGGGGTATGTGGTTGTGTGACTAGTCTCTAGACTACAGGTCTGGGTTTTGAGTATATATGGTTTTTTCTATATGTTCTGTAGACATATATTGTACATAGCTGACTATACCTTTACTTTTTGTACTAGTTTGTGGTTTTGGGGTCCTCTACTATGTATTTTTTTACTCACCCATGCACGGGCTTTTCCCACATGTGTTGTGTCTTGTGCAGATGAGCAGCCTTTTGACGGAGTCCAAGACGGACCAGGACAAGACCGAGATTTCTGAGTTCCCTACAGGCCAAGGCGTTCCTAAGGCTATGAGTAGTAGTCCCAGTACCTTTTTTGTTTATAGGATGGACTTTTTAGTTTTCAAACTTTTTTTGTGGGCTTTTATTATGGCCTAGTTTACTTTTAGAACTTTACCATTCGCCGTACTCTGTTGGTTGGGTTTAGTTGTATGCATGCATTTTTGTTCCTTAGTATTTTAACATTTTAGCATCATTGGGCTTAGAGATGTGTGTGTGTGTACAGGTACTTAGGTAATGCCTCCCATGGTTAGTAATATGCCTACTCGGTGTTAGTCACCAGCCCCTGGCCTATTGGAGGTGGGCTTGGGGAGTCACGGAGCGGGCCCCACTAGGACGGTTCATGACATATCCCATGGGGAATGGGTATTTTATTTTCATTTAGTGATTTATATATGATTTATTTTGTATTGTATAAGGCATCCCATATGTTTATTATTCCTTCTTTTTGATGGTCACCATCCCTAATCCTATTAGAGGCAGGCATGGAATGACGCACTCGACCTACCAATGTCCCATATGAGGAATCAGTGGGATGGTTCATGTCAAATTTCATCATAGAGAGTGGTTCTATAGATGGTTTTTTGATATAAGAGTCTCGTGATAATGGTTTGGTACATGTGGGGAGATAATTCTTGTATTTTCTTAGGATTATTTATAAGTCCAATGTACCTATCAAGGGTATGGAGTTCGATGCATGCCTATGCAAGGACTATGATAATCTATCAACTAACATGTGTACATAGGGAATTGGTTATAGGGTATAGTTGTGTTGTTCCATGAATCATATAATGATCAATTCATTTTTTTCATCATGGTGTTATATAGTACTTTCTATAGATGTCTCAATAAAATAAGGATATTGATTTCCTTTTTGAAAATTATTTCACTAGTGGTTTGAAATAGACCTTCTATGGTTGATGAGAGCAACGAGTCTACTCACAAACATAAAATATTATTATATGTTATTATATTGATAATAAATTGGTTGTTTCCTAGAAATTTTTCTTACCAAGACCATAACATAGGGATAGGGATCCCCCTAGGAACTATGTTGGTGTCAAGGTATGGGATGGATGGGGTCAAAAATCCCCCCGAGAGTTGTGTGGATAATAGGGTATGGGTTCTCCCATATGGGATTGCAGAGTTTGGTAATTCTCAATGGATACATGGTTGTAAACTACCATTTCTATAGTGTGGCTCCTCTATTCAAGCATGGATTCTATACTCCATCAATCTCGATGAGCCATAGGTCCCCCATAATACAATAGAGTTAGTAATATCCCTAGGAACTATGTATATACTAGGGTGTGGGTCCTTTATCTATAATAGTTTGTGTTCATTATGAGATTTTATGTTATTTATATAGGCATTTGATTCAATATCTCCCCATTTTAAATGTTTTTTCTCAGTGCATGGGTCCTCCATAAGAGGGGAGTTTTCTCCTTGGTTGATATACATTCCATTTTGACATGGGATCGGTGATCCCTCAATCTTAATGAGGTGCATGTCCCCAAAATACATAAGAGTCAGTATCCCCTTGAAACAAGTCATGGGTCCTTATTTGGTAGAGATCAATATGATGTGGATTCTCTTTTGGTGAGATCAATTATCCCCTCGAACATTTTATAATCACTTGGTGAGGTATAGGTCTCTCATCATAGTTTAAATATTTTTAGGAGTTTTATTGATGCATGAAATCTTATATTGAACTCTTGGTTGAGATTATATCTCTAGGATGATCAATTTATAGGGGATTATGTAGACTTTCAGGATCTTTCATGATGAGTATTATGGGTAGGATTAGTCAAATGATAGAATCGGGGCCCTTGGCTGGATGAAATTTTCATCCTCATGCAAACATGGAATCCTTTTTGTTAAAATATTGTTCCATTATCAGTGGTAATATGATGGATGATGATAATTATGATGATTATCTTATATTGTGAGATATAGGGAGCTTTGACTGAGTAATTTCAAATATTTCCCAAGGTGAAATCAACTCCTTTTCTCCATGGTTCTCATAATTCTTAGCACCAATGTGTGTTATTATCTCAATTTTGAAATTTTTGTTGCGGATCCAGATATCCCATTAGAGTATTTATAATAGTGTGGTAAGACTTGATACTCTTATAGGAGGTCAAAAACCACCATCATTTCTTCCATCAGTGTGAAATGGATTTGGTGGAGTGGTTCTTCCTAGGATTACACTATAGAAAGTAAGTCTTTGTGGTTATATAATTGGTGATGGATGATCACCCATAGCCTGATTTCAAGTGGATAATTTCCTTTGTGTAGTGTTTTTATGGTCAATCATATAGGTCTGAGTATACTTTTAGAAGGAAGTGGGACCCATGCTGCAAGGAAGGCCAACCTAGAGAAGGTTTCAACTAGTTCTTTCACCTGTTAGAGAGTTCATGTTTGTCTTTTTATGGATGTTTTGGAGGATTATTCATGAAAATATAGATAAGAGGGTGGTATTTTTCCTAGGGATATGTTCTAAAAAAGATTAAGGAGTTGAGGGATAAGCTTTTGTAAATGTAATTTTTATGATATTTACAATGATTTGAAGAATAAGTTGATTTGCGCACTCTATTTTCATTTTTATAGAATGGATCCATGAGATTTTTGATTCCTGATGTCCTTAGAATTATTCCTAACTATGTGCCAAGGTTGATACAAGCTAGACATCATGAGTTTGACTTTCATGAGTATTCAACTAACTATTAGTCGATCATCTCGGCTATGTGGACACCTGGGTTGTGTGGTGAGTGTTTCAGCGGGAGATCCCCTATGATTTTTTAGGATAGTTGAGGAGGCATTGTATTTTTTAATGTGGTGGTTACAAACATTTGATTATTTGGTAAGATATCAACCTTGGATCATAGAGAGATGGATCAGTTCAACTACAGTGTTTGAGAACCTACCTAAGGTCAATGGTGTAAGAGTCTTCCCTTGATATAGATAGAATCAATGTATATTCTTAGTCATCTAATTATAAGGAGTTATGGTTATCCATTTTAGGGTGGTATGTATTTATTATTTATGTTCTCTATGGTGGAGTTTTATGTGGTTTGATTGCCTCATTACATCAATCTTCAAGGTCACCCTTTTTCAATGGGGGTTGCATAATGCCCCCATGATAAATACCTTTGTATATAGACTATGTATGAGTGATACAAATGGTTTGTAGTATTTATTCATCGTACCATTGAGGGGAATCCCAAATTTATAGAAAAATGATTTTGGAAGAAAATATTGAAAAAATACACAAGGTGAGCCACGATGATTTCAATAACTTCCCCTATGGTGGGTTAAGACTATTTGGCATTTGAAGAGGAATAAAAATATCATATGTAGGATCCTAGACTAGAGTTATAGAGAATAAATGCATTCTTGAGTGGGGTTTTATCATGGGTCCTTGTAGATATCTGGACCTTCATATGCTAGAGAGTCTCATGTACAATCATGTTATCTTTCAATGTGAGGATAGTTTTGGGGATTCTTAGATATCTATTTGGGATGTTTTATTTTTTAGGATAAAAATTCTTGAAGGTGGGGAGGATATAACAACCCTGGTTTTCCAATATGATTGAATAATATTGTTTTTTATATTTGGAGAACCGAGCCCTTACAAAAGGTGTAATAATATTTTCTCCTACAAAAGAACCTCAAAAAATTAAGATGGCCATGTTTTTCTCAGTATGGTATGATTACCCTTGGGTAGTAACTTGTTGAGATTCCGAGACTGGCATATTTTTTTAGGATATTTAACATTTATTAAATAATGTTTATTTATTCTCATGTGTGTGAACAACTATATATCTTAAACTAAGCTCTAGGTATAAATTTATACTTCTATATTGAGTTTGGAATGGAATCTTTACCCATTAAAGGTGTATACCTCATTCATGTTCTTAACTCAAGGTTAGGCCTTTGGAGTTGATTTTTGTTTTAATTTAATGTTTTGGACTTTTATTCCCCAAACCATATCGCCCGTACCCATACACACGGGTAAGAGGAAACCCCTTCCCCTCATTGATGTTGTTGAACTAAGGGAATGGAAGGAGGTAGATGGAGGCAGAGTCATGTCAAAGGAGACTTATCGAAGATGGATGAGAATGAAGTGTATATAGAGCATAGATCATAGTTATTTAACCTTGAATCTTTGTTGATTCACCTTGATGTATGGATAATTATGTTTATATCCACTTCATCATTTTTTACTATCATTTCCCATTAATATTTATGGATTTTCACTGATTGGGATAGAATATGACCCATAGAGGGGTGATTTGTTGTGAAATGGGTAGATTTGTGTGGTTCATAGAGTTCCTATGTCTATAATTTCTAATCACCTGGTGTGTATTTATAGAATATGATTCATGTTTACCATTATTTTGATGAAGGTATATGAATATTTCCATATGTTTTTTCATGCATACGAATACACCATGTATGGTCATAGAGTATATCACTCAAGGTTTGGCCACATACATAGTTAGACACCCTATGTGAGGTACATAGAATGTTGGAATATATTCCATGTCAGGTTACCGAACATGGATTAACATAGGTTCAACAAATATATATATCATGAGTCTCACACATCCTATGTTCCTTGAAAATTTCATGTATTTTGGAAATACACATTGAGATGGGTATAGGAACATGCCCATAGTGGGTTGTTGCATGTAAACGTCATGAAACCCATGGTTCACAATGTGTACCTTCCCCTAAGAGGATGATTGTATATTTTATCTCCATATAGAACATTATATACAAGTGATTAGTTCATACCAAGTATATTTCCACACATAAAACAATAGTGGGGTCCTTATCACTATTATAGGTGATTAGTAGGATAACATGGGGATGGTTTCAAATCTTATCCTTGTGGTGATAATGATGGGATCTATGTGATCATTTAGAGAAGGTATGATGAAGGTACAGACCCCAAGAATCATTCTAATGTTGGTTAATGGGACCCTTTCATGTATTTAGAGATCAATATTCAAATATATTTCTTCGACAGTAGTGGGTTCCACATTGGAGGATGGGAAAGTCAATAATGTATGAGTTTGAGCTAGTCTTAGATGATTCCATCTGTGAAACAGGGTAGCCGGAAGGGACTTATAGATAGATTTGGAAATCAATGATATTTACCTCTTTCCCATGAACCCTAGATTTAGAGTTTACATATGTGTTTTGGATTAGATGATGTAGATTTAGTCATTTTCTACCCTTTAATATTGTCATTTTTTGTTGGCCTTTGTTGTTGGAGGTAGATATCGTCTCTCTTCCATGTTTAATATTGGGTAATGACTATGAGAGATGGATATTAGTAATTTTAGAGTAATATTGGTTTCTACCTTTCATCATACCACTAGTTATGATGACTATGTGGTGATAGTGGATTTGGTATGGGATTTTTATACTCACTTGGGCATGTATCATGGGATGAGGGGCATGTTATTCCTTATGTTGATGGAGTTAGTAAATATCCATGTATGTTGGGTGTGGATTCTCCATGTTGGTCTATTGTTTATTATCTCCCCCTCTTTAAGATGTTTTTTATTCTTATGTTTATGGAGATAGTATTCTCCATTTCAAATCTAGGCCTTTGGTGAGGTGTGAGGTACTCTATGGGATTGATATTCCCTCGGTCGATTTATACACCTCGACGAGGCATAGATCCCACGATATGTTTATGAGTGGTAATATGATGTTTTTTGAGATATAGTGGTGAAGAAAGTTTAGATACTATGGTTTTATAACTCCCTCATTTGTTCTATCTACCCCATCAATGAAAGGGCCCCCTATTATGGCATGGGATCAATGGTGTGATAGTGGTGGTATTTGAGATGCATGGATAGTTTATGTGCTTAGGGACTTGCGATGCATAGGGTAAACTAGTTTTCTACCATTAGGTATACTTATTTTGTGGTTCTAGGTAGAGTGGGTGAGGATTCACCTTATAGTTGGTTGATCTCCCCTTTGGTCATAAACAATCATAAGACTCTATTTTTTGGTCTTTTCATGGATAAATAGTTTTCTTCCTTCTTGTAGGATGATCTTAGTAACTTCTTCATGGGATGGGGTATAAGACGCCCATTTATAGGGCCAATACCACCCCCAGGGTTTCATATTTTAATTAAGGTGTGATCCACTCTCTTGGGTTAGACAATGTATTCTATACTTCATGATTGGGATGTTTATATAATCCTTTGTAGCATAAGGTGTTTTTCGGAGAATAACACTTTATTAGTAAGTTCAATTGATTTCCCTACATGTTGAGAGAGTGGTGATACTAGTACATGTGGGGTGTCTCATGGTCTATGATACCATTTGGTTTGAGATATTCCCAATTATATCCCCTAGATGTTACATGGTAATATGGTTTAAGTTTCCCTCATAAAAACCTATGTGTTTTGATCACACCTGGTGTAGATGAGTAGGGAGGAGTTTTCCCAAAGTTGAATGAGCAAGTAGTTTCTTTACCCTAAGGAATGGTATTTATTTTTGAGGTCCTCATTCCATATAATGAGTAGGAATTTATGTTTATCCCTATTATATTCCCATTAGATAGTTTTAGGGCCATATTCTAAAGTGAAGTTGTAGCTTCGTTCCTAGAAAATGTTTTTCCCATTGATTGAGTTAGATGACTATATAGTCCATCTATTAGTTTTGTGTCAACATAAAACCCTATAAACCTTTTTATCAGCTTTCCTGATAGGTATTTTTATACTCACCCTATAAGTTCTTTCTTCCTTTTCTTTATCAAGCTATAAAGTGGGTATACAAGTCAAAGATAATACAAGTGGTCATGAATCTAGTAGAACCAGTGATGTTGGAGCTTAGTGCAGCTAGTGGGATTCATAGTTAGTAATGATAGTATGAATTTGTCGTGATGTGGTGATCCCTATTTTCTTAGTCACTTGAGGTTAGGTTCCATTCTAGGATATTTGGATTTATTTTTTTAGATTATAATAGAATTTATGTTGTATACCGTTAGGTTGTTTAGAAAATGTATGTATACATATTTTCATTTTAGTTATATATGTTAACTTTGATGGTTATAGAAATGTTCTTATTGGTTGGTGATGTATATATGTTGCAGGTTATATAGGATAAGGCCTCCCATATTTGTATTATGACTTCTTGGTGCTGGTCACAAGCCCCTAGCCTATTGGTGGTAGGCTTGGAGTGGAACACTCGGCCTACTACCAGCCTAAATTGGGACTATGTGGTTTAGGTCATGTCATCTATCATGGATTAATGTTGTGGTATTATCATCAAATTTGATATTTTAACCATGATATAATATCCAATCCCTTTCATATTACCTTTTTTATATGCAATTACAATCCTGATGTAAATTTCTTATCACTCTCTCTTCTTCATTTCTATTTACATTAACACTACAATATCCTTTTAAATTTTTAATTTTTTATTATAATATTATTTTTATATAATTTCATGTATTATTCTTAGGATATCCTATTCATGTGACACCCTATTTCACTCGTATTATACTTCATTCATAAATTTTTACAATTTTGAAAGATTCATGTAATCCATAAAAAATTAAATTCTCCTATGATCAAAAATACATACATGTTCCATGTTTTTTTGGAATTATGGATGTATTATTTCTAATTGGGGGACTTTTATAAGGAAGTATGGTAGTGATGAACCTAGTTTAACCTCAATTGAGTACATGGTTAATTAAACCTGATTTTTTTATAAGTTCACATTTTTCATCAAAGAATATTAACTATGAAGTTTCTCCTTAAGGAAATTTTATTTCCCTGATGCATATCAAATATGTGTTTCACATACTCCTAGTTTTAGAGAATATTTTTCAATCATTGATTTGGTATCCTTACATTTAAAATACATGTATTCAGTTATATAAACATAATGATTATATTATTCTTTATAATTATCCAACATCTACAATTATATATTCATCACTTGATAAGGGTACTTATTTTAACATTGTGAATCCCTAATTATTTCCAATAAGATTCAATGGTATCCATCTAGATATAAATATCATTATATTGACTCAAGAAAACTATTTATATGCTCATATATCCATTTGTTATATATTGTTTGGATGCCTTATATTTCATTATTCTAATAAAATGGTATTCATTTAAATAGATATACCATTTGATTGACTGAGTGAAACTATTGATATGATAGTATATATATTATTCTATATAATAATCCTTGTAAGATAATCATTTATTTTCAATTACTTTATTGATTTATGTTTATTATTAAACATTATGATATGTATTTTCTAGTCATTCTATTCATATGATAGATACATTGGACTTATTAAGTGAGGGGTGGGTATTGGAATTATATATCCCCTTGATGCATTGGTAAGTCTCATGAGACCAAATAACTAGGGTATTTGGTGTATGTTAACTCTTTTTTGTATGATTTCTCAGAATAGGGTCATGATAGGATGGTTATGATTTATTTCATTGTGTATTTCATCATTATAAGGTCATTCATTATTTTTTATATGATTATTTATTTCCATTTTTATGTAATTCATTTATGATTTTTCATAATTATTTCATTTATATAACATCATACGATCATTTACACATTACATATTATTTTTCCATGACTACCACAAGTTAGATTCCATTTCATTCTATCCATTACTAAGCCTATAATCTCATCCTTTTCCTATGTTTCCCTATTTCCCTAATTAATGAAGAAGGGGGATATATATAATATTCTAAGGATAACATTCATGAATGAATAATGACACATTTAAATAATTATTTTAAGTACCATTTATTTTATATCCTTATAATTAAATATAGTTTTTACATGTCCACTTACCTGAATACAATTAGACCTTGACCTTGGGCATGTGATCCCATGTAATATAATTACCATGTAATAAATAACCCATAATATCTTGGTGAATAAATTTAAGGGTTTTACAACATGGTTCCTATAATTGAATACATATGTGTAAGCCACAAACTCTATCAAATATTTAATTTTTAGGAACAAATTGATTGGATTCAAGAAACAAAATACCTACTGTTGAGGCCTCACCTTGTCACTTATTCCCAGTGATGCAGTTTTTATTCTAGTGTATTTTCATTCCATATAAAAAGTATATATCATATTTCTCATTGTAATACCTTAGTATCATTCCCTTTTTAGATTAGTAATTCATACATTTTGTTTGGATTTTATTTATCTATTTTCATTATAGCCCTAAATTTTCTTTTCTTATTCACTCAAAGAATTGAATAAGTAGTTTTATTTATGTCTTTGTTAGGTTGTTGATCCATAGATGGTTGTTCTATGAGTAACTTATTTATATTATTCATGTTTTAATTAAAAGTACAATTTTATAAATTGGAAATTATATATAATAATATGATATTAGTGGATATATATTAATTTAACATGAACCTAATGGTATTAAATCACTAAATATAACTATTTATATTGAGTACATGAGGAACATCTTGGTTTTCCTCTTTTATCTTGTATGTAAAAGGTGTGTTAGATATCTCATACCTCTGCCACCTCTCCCACTCCTAATATAACTCTTGGAGATTAGACAAAATTTCTTATATATCATGACACACTAGATAAAATTCACTCAACATTGATGATATCATGACACACTAGATATCCAATTCTTCATTTGTACATCCTATTTGGGTATCTTGGACCGATTTATATACTCTCGGAGAAATATCAGTAGGGATTGGGGAGTCTAACACATACTATATCATTTATTCACATAGTACTATACGTCAGTACCTATACCACGCATGGATGTTATTTTATATTAAGATGTTCTCTTTGTTAATGATGATTCATAGTGAATGTTTATAGTGTTTCTTTCCAATATATATATATATATATAATAAATTTAGTATATTTGTACTTTTATCTTGATTAACAATAATTTAGACACTTTTGATTTATTATTTTTTAATATATCCCACTATGTTATTCAAATATCAATAGCTCACAACCATTCAATTTAGAGTATTAATTCATGTGAATATTTTAGTGGGAAAGGATTCTTAATTATCTTTTAATAGTAAAATATATGTCTATGTCACAACTTATAGTGTTCTAAGGTATAATTTTTTCTGTCCAGTTGTATTAACTCGCAAATCCTTAATCTATTGAATGGATCCATGCCTTTTAAAAATATTAATATTATATTTATTCTACAATTTTTAATCTATAGTTCCAGTAAATTATATATGGACACTTCTTTTATTCCAATTTTATTTATGAAATCCCACCAAACTTCTTAGAAATATCTTATAAAATAAGTCACCCTCAACATTGGTTTATGTGCACCCCAAATAATAATTTCATTATATTTCAAGTGATGAATGACATTAGTGAATTAATATTTACTTTAAGGTATTTTTAATTATTTTGATTTCCTATAAAATAAAAAATATTTATCATGCTTTTTTATTGTTTTAATTAGTGAACAATGGATTATTTGTACGTAGTATTTATTAACAATTATGGTATTTAGTAGAATTTTTTTAAATGTTGATTTTTCTCTGATGGAATTTATAAGTGTTTGAATATTTTTGAATAAATATATAAAATAATGAATATATATAATATTGAAATGCGTTTTTAAAAGGATATGTATAAATTAATTTAAGAAATGTGGGTGATTTCTTAAGTTTACCTTGTAGAAAGATACAAATTCTCATGTTTGATTGAACTGAAAGTTGAACTATCTAAGTAAGATTTTCTAAAAGTTTTAACATTCCTCATATGATTGAGTAGGTAATTTAATTATCCATGTATGTTTGAATGGAATTTTTTTCTACTCACATGAGATTAGTTTGGAGCTATGTGTGATTGAATAAAGACTTTAACTACTCTTGTATATCAGACAAGGGGTCATGTAAGATTGATAAAAATATCCCATAACTCACGCATGAGTGATATTAGGCTAAAATTTATTCAATTACTGAATAAATTAAATCAAATGAATTATCCATAATATTCATCATAAATTTTAATGGAGATTTAAATGATGGAAACTTATGGAGATTTAATAAGATCTTATTTTGAAAATTGTGTAATATTAAATGATGAACTTTATTTCCATATGTGAAGTTTGAATATGCAAGTTTTATAAAAAAATTAAATAAATTATCTGGTAACATTTAAAAGAGGTTTCCTAATAATATATTTTTTATAAAATTATCGAGATAATATATTTTTATTCTGAAATAAGAAAGAATGGGTGTGATTTTTATTGAAAAAATATTGTAAATAAGAAGAAATAGGAAAACTGGAATTTTTCTTCAATATCTAGATTTCTAAAGTGAGAAGACAAATAAAAAAAGACCGTCAATTTCTTTCTAAAATGAAAACACTCAGGAAAATTTTTTGTTAACAATAAGTTTATTCTTAATTTATATAGAGATATAAACTAGTTATTGGAAGATTATCTCAACATATTTTTTAAAGAGAGGAGGGGGAATTGGCTTCTTTGGGAGAAATTTAAAGGCAAAAAATTATAAATATAGTGAGCCTATGCTTCAAGATTCATTTATTAAACATATTAATCACAGTAAAACATTATTAGTTTTTTGTACACCATCACTCTACTATGTATATGCTACTTGGATGTATATCATTTGGTTGAATCGAGTAAATAATGTGTAATTAATGTGATTAAATTTTTTTACTTATTATCATAATGTTTCTTGAAAATTATTCATTCTAAATAGTGAACAATATCTATATAAAAGGAAGAAGTTTAATTCCCAGATTCACTCCCACCTAGGGTATCTTATGGGGTTGTGTAACCAACAAGTAAAGGGTCACGAAAATTAAAGTTTGTTCTTATTTTTATGGGATCAACTAGAAAATATGGAAAAATAAGATAAAGTATAACTTTAGGTCTATTGGGATTGGTTTTTATATAGTTATTTTCTATAATATTAAAATTAGTGATCCAACATAAATGAATTTGGATTTGGATAGAAAATTAATTAATGCGGTTACAAAGGTAATAAATGATCTGATTAGAGATTTTTTAAAAAAATTATATGAATTTTTTAGGATGTAAATCCGATAAATCAATGTGGCTCATAATTTTTTAGAATCCCACAATAACTTCAAACACCATATGTTTTTTAATAAGAATAATATTGGCAGAAATAGATTCATAATGGAATCCTCTAAATTTCAGTGTTTTGGAAAATAGAATAATTTAATCACACAAAACACCAAAATAAGCTAAACACATTCAATCCTATTTACTCAATACTCAAAAAATAATTAATGAAAAATAGGAATGATAAATGAAATCAGGAAAATAATTAATTATGTTATATTTGGTTGAAACATTTATCCAATGTACACCAAGGAAACATTTCATGATTTCATTTATCAAAAGTATAAAAGTTTCAATCACCAGTGAATAAGAATCCATATAGATCACTAACTCAATTAATCTCATTAAACCTAAGCAGGTGATACCATTTCTATTTTATATAGAGTCTTACCTAGTCAATTGGCCACACTAACTTCCTATAATCACCAGAATCCATTTGTTGTATTGTGAAACTTTCGATTCCTTATAGATTTCTTCGGCCTAACAGTAAATCATTGGTAGAATAGTAGTGATCCTACACCTCACTCTTTTCCATAAACTCTATGTTGAGAGTGATTTAAATGTTGAATCATACATCTTTCTAGTCATCCAAATATCTTTTGAACTTCTAGTGTGTTGAAAACTATTCTTTATATCCATCAGAAAAATTAATCTTCCAACCTACTCACTATCATACATTGAAGGAAAATTCCACTAATAAGAAAATGGTAAAGGGTTATATAGTGTTTCAAATTTTTTTTAATTTAATCTAACTCTTGATCAAAATCCCAAATATCTCCCACTGGAATATTGTATTAAGGATTCCAAATCATCCTCTAACACTTCTAAGAGAATCAACCTTCTAACTTCCATTACATGAAATGCCCCTAATTTTCCTTCCCCTTTGTCCCAGTCAAACTAATGAAAAATGTGCCTTGAAACATTCTTAGTTTAAAAACATTTTGAGCATATCATCTAGGTTCTTTCACCCATCGATCTTCTAAAACTCTAGTACTCTATCTTTAAGAAATTTTCTGGTATTATGGTACTTAAGGATGATGTGCTTCGCCTCACATATTACATTGTATTTTTATCCAAGTGTATTTCATGATTAATATTGTATTAGATAAATTCACTTTCCTAGATTCTTCTGATATCCTCGCTTATATGATTCAACCACACAATTCCATTTCATTATTTTATTTCTTCCATATAATATATTTTCATTTTGGAGATAGAAATCCCTGATTATGGGCTAGGATGTCACGACCCGTCCTCGGGGCCCGTGTCATGACTACCCCAAGCCCGCCTTCCATAGGCCAGGGGCTGGTGACTAGCACCAAGGCGTAAATCCCAACAAAAGGGAAGGCATTTCCTTTGAAAAGTAAACAAGCACCACAGAGTAAGCAAGCGGAAAAGTAAACAGTAAGTAAAAACTGTAACAAGATGTGATGAAAGTAAAAGGGGCCGTAAATACAAGCCCAACTGTAAAGTACAACTGAAAGGGAAAAACAGTAACTGAAAAGAAAATTCGCAGCGTCGAGCCGTCCTCTGGAAGTCCCACCTGAAGGGTGGGTACATATAGCCTCCACTGCTCCTCGGGTTCACCTGACCGCTCCGAGTATATCCCACCCAGTGGTCCACCTCCAGGTACCGTCCTGCTCCACACGCCTCCACCACGATCAGCACTTTCTGTCATCTGCAACCAACACAATGAAGTGCGGGCAAAGCCTGTGTAGGGGTGAGTATAAGCTACTCAGTAGGGACCCCGAGACCCCCGAAGGTCTCCCGAAATCCACAAAGGATAAACCAAAACGGAAAGATTCAATCATGAAGTAACAACCGACACTGCTTAGGTATATGCCCATACATATACCTAAGTCATCAATTCCCGTTCGACTCCAACATCCAAGCCCGAGCACAACCCAGTCCACACAGGAAAGCAAAACGTATACCCACACAGGATAGCTCAAAACAATCCACAAAGGAGAGTAAAACAGTAAATCCACACAGGATAGCTCAACACAATCCACAAAGGAGAGTAAAATAGTAAATCCACATAGGATAGTTCAAC
Organism: Viscum album; assembly: GCA_963277665.1. Taxonomy (NCBI): domain Eukaryota; kingdom Viridiplantae; phylum Streptophyta; class Magnoliopsida; order Santalales; family Viscaceae; genus Viscum; species Viscum album. The sequence goes on from OY728125.1 coordinate 1,944,273,790, forward strand.
ACCATCCACAAAGGAGAGTAACACAAGATTCAGCTCACACAGGTATACTTCTTCGGATGAGGATAAAGCTGATCATTGATCCATCTAAGTCGTCGGACCCACAAAGGATCGATAGGTACTAACCCCCGCAAGACCCACACAGGATCGGGCCCACACAGGACCTGTAGGCGCTGGCTCACACAGAACCGCTGAGTGCTGACCCACACAGGATCGGACCCACACAGGATCGGGCCCACACAGGACCTGTAGCACTGATCCACAAAGGATCGTTGAGTGCTGTAGTCGTCACAGTCCACTGAGGATCTCTGCACAGTCGTCTTCGCAGTCCACTGAGGATCTATGTACGGTCGTTGTCGGAGTCCACGGAGGATCTCTGCACGGTCGTCGTCGGAGTCGTAGCCAGCACTAGGGTTCCCGCACATAGCAAGCTCGTTCGGGAGGGTCCGCTCCACGAGCCGAGAGTCTGATACATCAACTGACACAAAGTCCAAAGTTGATGTATCCAAAAGTTCCGTATCGTCAACAGGAACTCAACGCCGCATACGGCACGTCAATCGGACGCCCGGTCTGAGAGTTATTGGCTTTTTTGTCTGAGAGGCCCGGTTCGTTTTTAAGGCAAAACCAACCCGACCATACTCCACCTGCGTCCAAACCTCGGGCGGAGTGAGCCAAAATATCCGTCTCACTTAGATGAATCCACCAAAGCTGACGGCACATCAATCGGACGTCTGTAGCTCAAGATATGAGTGTTTCCGCTCCGAGGGCCCGGTTGGTTTCGTGTACGAACCAACCCGGCCGAACCCAAAGTATTCCAAAACCTGGAGTGTGATATACTGAAACGACCGTCTCGATCCAAGGATCTCTCTTCCGCTGACGGCGCGTCGTTCGGAGGCCCGTAGCTCAAGTTACGGGCAAAAGACCAAAAATGGTCCGAAGACGGGGGGTCCGGGCCCGGCCCGACCCGGCCCGACCCCCCCCCCCCCCCCACCCCCTGGGTCGGCCGAACTGGGTCGACCCGAACCGGGTCGACCTGACCCAGTCCAACCCGGCCGGACCCAGTCCGGTCCGGCCTGGGCGCGGCCCGGCTGGTCGGACCGGCCTGGCTCGGCTCGACCGAGCGGCCGAGTAGCTGGACGCCGCAGGGCGCTGCCCCCATGGATTTAAGGTTTCGCGGCCCCGCGTGGGGCCACGCTAGATGGATCGGACGCGACATGTCACCGCGTCCCGTGCGGCGAGCTGGACCCACGCGGCCGTGGGTCCGCTAGCCGCCGCCGCCGCCGCTGAAGCCGCGGCGGCTCTGTTCGGCGGTGCGCCGGGGCACCGCCAGCCGCTTCCGCGGGCCACCGGAGTTGCTCCGGTGGTCCTTTTTCCTTCCCGGTTGCACCGTTGTTCCTCCTGGGTTCCTTTCTTCACTTCGGGATCATCAAAACACCCTTACATCACGTTTTTCCATTGCCCACCAAATCCGCACAACCACGAAGAACGGTGGAGGTTTGTCGGGCCGTGTTCGTTTGGCCCGCACCCTCCGCGTTAGATAAAAACAACGGGAGAAATTATTCAACACATGAACCAACAATTTTAATAAAATAAAATTGTTAATGTGAATCTGGTTCTTTAATTTTAAAGGAACGTTCAAGAGAATATAAAATATTCACAACAACCCCTACCTCATCAAGTCGTCACCCGCGGGTTCTTCGCGGAATTGAGGGTCGTCGCGTCGTCGCGGTATCCGGCGTCGCGTCGTCACGGAAGGGTGTCACGTCGACGAACTCCGAGGTTCAAGAAAAAAAAGATTTAAATAAAAAAAAATTAAATCCTTCTTGAGTCAAAAACCACAAAGGAAGTTTAAAAAGAAACTCGAGATCTCTTACCTCAAGCAGATGATCGAAGGTTTCTTTGCGGAGGCAGAGACGTCGCAGAAGAACGTCGCGGGAGAGGAAACGTCGGCGTCGTGGCACACGGAGTCGCATTGTCGATTTCCGAGGGTCCAGCGTTCTTCGTCGGAGGCTGGTATTCTTCGCGTTTTTCGCGTTCTTCGCGTTCTTCGCGAAGAAGGGTGAAGGCACAAGAACTTCTGTCAAAACCTTTCAAGGTGTAATTCTCCAAAAGTCGGTGTTGGTCTTATTTTTATTATTACGCCAACAAATGAATAAGAGGTAAGTAATGACCCATTAATTCGTAGAATTAATTCAACGAAAGAAACAGCCCATTTAATTCATGAATAAAACCGCCCAATTAAATAGTGTGTTAAGAATTTAAGAAAACGCGTCAGTTGACTTTCATAATGATGGTTTTTCGCGGGTGCGTTACTTAGCGGAAAAGAAACGGCGGGGCTCGTGCAGGCCCCACCTCACAAATATCCTACCAAGAGGGTAGGATATTTTTGGATAGTACCCTATCCGTTTCAACTCAGTTTAAGTGGCTTCAACTGGCTTAAGTGAAATAAAATAATGTTTTTCGAACAATTTATTTTATTTCTTAACTTTAAGACCAAAAATTAAAAACCACACCCAAGCAAACGCAACATCCGGAAGAGGCGTTTCTAAGAAAATAACGGCACTGCGATTCCATCGGTGCCCTCGGAATTCGATTCCGGGCACCGGTTCAAAAGTTATAAAAACTTTCTCATCCGTTCACTGAACGTACCCGAGCCGAACTTCGGAAAATGATTCCGGGCACACCGGGCCTCGGAATCAGGTGCCGTCAGAAACTGCGCTCTTGTAAAATTCCAAAGAAAATTAAAAAAAAAATTCCTTGAAATTTACGGGTCTTTACATTACTCCCACCTCAGGAATTTACGTCCCCGTAAAGATACATCATAAACTAGAGAAATAAATGTGGGTACTGAGCACGCATCTGAGCCTCCCGCTCCCGTGTGCTCTCCTGGAGGTTCTTGTGTTGTCATCTGATGTGCACTAGAGGAATCGATCATCCACGTAGGACCCGCTTCTATCGATCCTCGATCTCCAATGGGATCTCCGCAAAAGTCACCCCATCATCCACGTCTAGCTCCCCATAGTCAATGATATGTGTCGGGTCGTGCACGTATCTCCTCAGTTGAGATACGTGGAAGACGTCGTGCACCTGGTGCAACTGAGGTGGTAGAGCTAGGTGATAAGACACCTCGCCAATCCTGCTGAAGACCTGGAATGGTCCAATGAAGCGTGGAGACAACTTGTCGCCTCGGCCAAATCTCTGCAGACCACGTCGAGGTGAGACACGCAAGAAGACGTGGTCGCCATCCTCGAACTCTAGTGGTCTCCGCCTCCTGTCAGCATATGAATTCTGCCAGCTCTGAGTTGTCCTCATCTTCTCCTGGATGACCTGGACCTTCTCTGTCGTGGCCCGGACCATCTTTGGTCCCATAAGTGCTGACTCCCCAGGGTCTGTCCAGCATAAAATAGATCTGAAAGGTCTGCCGTATAACGCCTCGTATGGTGCCATCCCGATGGTGGAGTGGTAGTTGTTGTTGTACGCGAACTCCACCAAGGGTAGGTGATCCTCCCAGCTACGACCAAAGTCGAGGACACATGCGTGGAGCATGTCCTCGAGAGTCTGAATGGTCCTCTCCATCAGACCATCCGTCTGAGGGTGAAAGGCGGTGCTCAGACGTAGCCGCGTCCCGAATGCCTCCTACAACCCCTTCCAGAGCCGGGAAGTAAAATGAGCGTCCCGATCGGAGATGATGGACGATGGCACACCGTGAAGCCGTATAATCTCCTGAATGTAGAGACGCCCCAAGCTCTCCACTGATCCCTGCTCTCTGATGGGTAAGAAGTGTGCCGACTTGGTGAGTCGGTCAACAATCACCCAAATGGAGTTGTGACCTCTGGAAGTGTGTGGAAGTCCAGTCACGAAGACCATAGATATGCCGTCCCACTTCCACTCTGGGACCTCCAAGGGCTGTACCAAGCCTACTGGTACCTGATGCTCTACCTTCACCTGTTGGCAGGTGAGGCACCGAGAAATGAACTCTGCCACAGCCTTCTTCATGCCCGGCCACCAGTGCTGTCGTCTGAGATCCTGGTACATCTTTGCCACTCCAGGATGTACCGCCAAGGGAGAAGTGTGAAACTCCCTCAGAACCTCATCTCGTAAAGGGACTGGTACCAAGGTACGTCCTCTGAAAAGGACGTCGTGCTCTACTCCAAGGGAAAAATCATCAGGTGCCTGTCCCGAGGATATCTGTGCCCGCTGTGTCTCACAATCGGTGTCCCCACGCTATGCCTCTCTGACCTACTGCAGTAGTGGAGGAGTGACTATGAGAGACTGAAGGAAGGCTGCTCCATCCATATCCACGAAGGATATCTGCAAGGTGGATAGCTTCTCTGTCGCCTCCTCAAGTAGCTGAATGCCCGTCCTCCTGCTGAGGGCATCGGCTACTACGTTCCCCTTCCCAGGAGTGTAGACTATCTCAAAGTCATAGTCTTGGAGGAACTCGAGCCATCGCCGCTATCTCAGGTTCAGGTCCTTCTGAGAGAAGATGTACCTGAGACTCTGGTGGTCAGAAAAGACTGTAAAGCGCTCGCCCATCAGATAGTGCCGCCATGTCTTCAGTGTGAAGACCACTGCTGCTAAATCCAGGTCATGGGTAGCGTAGTTCTTCTCATGCGGCCTCAACTGATGTGATCCATAGTCAATAAAGGCCCGCTCTTGCATCAGTACACATCCGAGTCCGGTCCCTGATGCATCGCAGTAGACTACGTATCCAACTCCCTCCTCAGGCAACCTCAAGATAGGTGCGCTGGTCAATCTCTGTCTCAGCTCCTGGAAGTTCTGCTGACATCTGTCTGACCACACAAAGGGTTTCCCCTTCTTCGTCAAAGCTGAGAGTGGCGCCGCAACTCTGGAGAAGTCTGGCACAAATCTCTGATAGTATCCAGCTAGACCCAAGAAACTCTGCACCTCCGTCACGCTCCTGGGTGGCTCCCAAGCTAGCACTACCTCGATCTTCGCGGGATCCACTGTAACTCCCGCCTCCGAAATGAAGTGCCCCAAGAAGTGGACCTCACATAACCAGAACTGGCACTTCGAGAGCATTCCATAAAGATGGTTCTCTCAGAGTGTGTCTAGTACAACCCGCAAGTGGTAGGCGTGCTCCTCCTCCGTGGTCGAGTACACCAAAATGTCATCGATGAAGACCATGACAAATCGATCGAGGTATGGCTGGAAGATCCTGTTCATGAGGCTCATGAACACTGCTGGAGAATTGGTTACGCCGAATTTCATAACCAAGAACTCATAGTGGCCATACCGACACCTGAAGGCCATCTTCTGCACGTCCTCGTCTCGAACTCTGATCTGATGATAGCCTGACCTGAGGTCTATCTTTGAGAACCACCATGCTCCCATGATCTGATCAAAGAGGTCATCAATCCTCGGTAGCGGATACTTTTTCCTCACTGTCACCTGGTGCAGGCAATGATAGTCGACACACAGTCGCAAGCTCCCATCCGCCTTCTTGGCGAACAAAATCGGGGAAGCCCAGGGTGAAACACTAGGTCGGATGAACCCCTTGCCCTGCAAGTCCTCCAACTGTACCCGCAGCTCTCGAAGCTCAGTGGGGGCCATCCGATATGCTGGAGTGGATATCGAAGCTATGCTGGGGTACATATCAATGTAAAAGTCTACCTCTCAGCGAGGAGGTAACCATGGAATTTCGTCGGGAAAGACGTCCGCGTACTGATCCACCACTCCAGGAAAACTAGGACCCTGCAAGTCCACTGCTCCTAGGATAAGGCTAGCCAACTGATGAGAGATGGGCTACCCCCTCCTCTGCGAGAGTCCCTCCTGTGCTTTAAAGGCTACCTTCTCGCCGGTGAAGGTGAACCTTCTCCCGTCGGTGCGCACACATCGCACCTTGCGCCTAAAACAGTCAATCTGAGCATGGACTGTAGATAACCAATCCATTCCCAAGATGACGTCGTAAGGCCTCGACGCCGCTACAAGAAGATCCCAGCCGAAGCTCTCGCCTCCTAAAGTAAGCTCACACTGCCGGCACCAGTGTGTAATTGTCGAGTCTACTCCCGTAGGGGTCTATATTCGTAAGGATCGAGCCAACGACTCTGTCGAAATCTCCGAGATCCGAACAAGGGCAGTGGCTATGAAAGAGTGACTCGCTCCTGTGTCTATAAGAACTACAGCAAGGGTGGAATAGACACAGATCAAACCTCGAATCATCTCTGGAATGTCGTGGTCGTAGGCCTCCGCTGCCTGGAGCTGTGCCTGTCTCTGCCCACCAGCTCCCTATGGTCGGGGTGGGCCTCCTGGTGGTGGTGGTGGCAGAGCCTCAAAGCGTCACCCACCACCTGCTGCTCGGCCAGCTCCTCTGCCTCGTCTGCCTCCTCCCTGCGGACCGCCACGGTCGACCCTCTGCCTCTTCCTGGGTGGCCCCTCCACCGTCTTCTGCTCCTCGGCACGGTGGGTCGGGCAGTCACGAGCCATGTGGCCCTGCCCGACGCAGGCGTAGCACTGCCTGCCTCTCGGAAGACTGGCTCCGTGTTGTGTGCCCCGTACTGCTGAGCCAGTGTCCTGAGGTCATCTACGAGAGGGTCTGGTCTGCCTGGAACCCTGAGTCATCCGTCGGCTACCTGCTGCCGAAGACTCCGCTACCTGCCGCCCTGCGGTAGGTCTCACTGTGGACTCAGCCAGAAAGCTCTCGATCATAAGGGCTCACTCCAGTAATCCTGCATGGGTCGGGATGCTGAGAGAGATTAGCGATGCCCTGATCTCATGTCTCAATCCCTGCTCGAAGGTCTGGGCCTGGAAGAAGGGGTCCCGTACCATGTCGGTCGAGTAGCAAGAAAGATCGGTGAACCTCACCGCGTACTGGGCGACCGTCAAGCTACCATGCCGCAGGTGAAGAAGCTCTTGAATGCGCACCACACAGAGGGTGGTCGGGGCGAACTCTGAGCGGAAAAGGCTCTCAATGTCCGTCCAAATGAGAGAGGCCTCATCGTGCACCTGGAGCATCAAGCTCTACCATCATCCTGCTGCTGCGTGCAGTAGGCTCGCCGCGAGGATCACCATGAGATCTGCTGGTGTCCTCACTAGCCTGAAAACTCGAACGACCGCCTCCAGCCAGTCCTCGCTGCCTAGGGGTCTGTCTCCCCACAAAACCTGGGTGGTCGCTGGCGCTGGAACTCATGCAGAGCTCCGAGGCAACGTGCATCATCAGCGGTCTGTGTTGGAAGCATCGGGGGATTGGCGGGTAAAGGGACAGTCGGTGCCTCTGCTGTCAATGGGCCCTATACTGAGGCCTCGTGGCTCGGCGGGCTGTCGTCGCGCTCTACTCTCGGAACCCTAGCTGGCTGCTGTCGTCGGGCCATCCTGAAAGGAAACAAGTGCGCCATGGTCAGAACAGTATACCTGGTGAGCTGACACAAGTAATCACAAAGAAAACTTGAAACACACATGCAATCAATGTTTTCGTGCATTAAGTCAGAAATCAGAAGTCAGGGTCCTGGTGTACGGATACGTCGGCCGCCGCACCAACACTAGACTCCCTGGACTGATAACCACACCCAATACGCTAAACACTATTGCTTCACATAGAAGAAATATCAGAGTCTGCGGTAGAACCGACCACCTCTGATACCAATTTATCATGACCCGTCCTCAGGGCTCGTGCCATGACTACCCCAAGCCCGCCTTCCATAGGCCAGGGGCTGGCGACTAGCACCAAGGCGTCAATCCCAAAAAAAAGGGAAGGCATTGCCTTTGAAAAGTAAACAAGCACCACAGAGTAAGCAAGCGGAAAAGTAAACAGTAAGTAAAAACTGTAACAAACTATGCTGAAAGTAAAAGGGTCTGGAAATACAAGCCCAACTGTAAAGTACAACTGAAAGGGAAAAACAGAAACTGAAAAGAAAAGTCGCAACGTCGAGCCGTCCTCTGGAAGTCCCACCTGAAGGGTGGGTACAAATAGCCTCCACTGCTCCTCGGGTTCACCTGACCGCTCCGAGTACGTCCCGCCCAGTGGTCCACCTCCAAGTACCGTCCTGCTCCGCACGCCTCCACCACGATCAGCACTGTCCGTCGTCTGCAACCAACACAACGAAGTGCGGGCAAAGCCCGTGCAGGGGTGAGTATAAGCTACTCAGTAGGGACCCCGATACCCCCGAAGGTCTCCCGAAATCCACAAAGGATAAACCACAATGGAAAGATACAATCACGAAGTAACAACCGACACTGCTTAGGTATATTCCCATACATATACCTAAGTCATCAATTCTCGTTCGGCTCCAACATCCGAGCCCAAGCACAACCCAGTCCACACAAGAAAGAAAAACGTATACCCACACAGGATAGCTCAACACAATCCACAAAGGAGAGTAAAACAGTAAATCCACACAGGATAGCTCAACACAATCCACAAAGGAGAGTAAAACAGTAAATCCACACAGGATAGTTCAACACCATCCACAAAGGAGAGTAACACAAGATTCAGCTCACACAGGTATACTTCTTCGGATGACGATAAATATGATCACTGATTCATCTAAGTCGTCGGACCCACAAAGGATCGATAGGTACTAACCCCCGCAAGACCCACACAGGATCGGGCCCACACAGGACCTGTAGGCGCTGGCTCACACAGAACCGCTGAGCGCTGACCCACACAGGATCGGACCCACACAGGATCGGGCCCACACAGGACCTGTAGCACTGATCCACAAAGGATCGCTGAGTGCTGTATTCGTCGCAGTCCACTGAGGATCTCTGCACAGTCGTCGTCGCAGTCCACTGAGGATCTCTGCACGGTCGTCGTCGGAGTCCACGGAGGATATCTGCACGGTCGTTGTCGGAGTCGCAGCCAGCACTAGGGTTCCCGCACATAGCAAGCTCGTTCGGGAGGGTCCGTTCCACGAGCCGAGAGGCTGATACATCAACTAACACAAATTCCGAAATTGATGTATCCAAAAGTTCCGTATCGTCAACAGGAACTCAACGCCGCAGACGGCGCGTCAATTGGACGCCCGGTCTGAGAGTTATTGGCTTTTTCGTCCCAGGGACCCGGTTGGTTTTTAAGGAAAAACCAACCCGACTGTACTCCACCTACGTCCAAACCTCGTGCGGAGTGATCCAAAAGATCCATCTCACTTATAGGAATCCACCAAATCTGACGGCACGTCAATCGGACGTCCGTAGCTCAAGATATGAGTGCTTCCGCTCCGAGGGCCCGGTTGGTTTCGTGTACGAACCAACCCGGCTGAACCCAAAGTATTCCTAAACCTTGAGTGCAATATACCGAAACGACCATCACGATCCAAGGATCGCGTTGCCGCTGATGGTGCGTCGGTCGGAGTCCCGTAGCTCAAGTTACGGGCAAAAGACCGAAAATGGTCCGAAGACGGGGGGTCCGGGTCCGGGCCCGGGCCGACCCGGCCCGAACCCCCCCCCCCCCCCCTGGGTCGGCCGAACCGGGTCGACCCGACCCTGTCCAACCCGGCCGGTCGGACCCGCCTGGCTCGGCTCGGCTGAGCGGTCGAGCAGCTGGACGCCGCGGGGCGCTGCCCCCACGGATTTGAGGTGCCGCGGCCCCGCATGGGGCCGTGCTGTATCGATCGGACGCGGCATGTCGCCGCGTCCCGTGCGGCGAGCTGGACCCGCGCGGCCGGGGGTCTGCTGGCCGCCGCCGCCGGCCACTTCCGCGGGCCACCGGAGTTGCTCCGGTGGTCCGTTTTCCTTCCCAGCTCCACCGTTGTTCCTCCCGGGTTCCATTCTTCACTGCGGGATCATCAAAACGCTCTTGCGTCATGTTTTTCCATCGCCCGCCAAATCCGCACAACCACAAAGAACAGCGGAGGGTTATCGGGCCGTGTTCGTTTGTCCTGCACCCTCCGCGTTAGATAAAAACAATGGGAGAAATTATTCAACACATGAACCAACAATTTTAATAAAATAAAATTGTTCATATAAATCTGATTCTTTAATTTTAAAGGAACGTTCACAGGAATATAAAATATTCACAACAACCCCTACCTCGTCAAGTCGTCACCCGCGGGTTCTTCGCAGAATTGAGGGTTGTCGCGTCGTCGCGGTATCCGGCGTCCCGTCGTCGCGGAAGGGTGTCGCGTCGACAAACTCTGAGGTTCAAGAACAAAAATATTTAAATAAAAAAAATTAAATCCTTCTTAAGTCAAAAACCACAAAGGATGTTTAAAAAGAAACCTGAGATCTCTTACCTCGAGCAGATGATCGAAGGTTTCATTGCGGAGGCAGAGACGTCGCAGAAGAACGTCGCAGGAGAGGAAATGCCGGTGTCGCGGCACACGGCATCGTGTCGTCGATTTCCGCGGGTTCGGCGTTCTTCGTCGGAGGCCAGCGTTCTTCGCGTTCTTTGTGTTCTTCGCGTTCTTCACGAAGAAGGGTGAAGGCACAAGAACTTCTGTCAAAACCTCTCAAGGTGTAATCCTCCAGAAGTTGGTGTTGGTCTTATTTTTATTATTATGCCAACAAACGAATAAGAGGTAAGTAACGACCCATTAATTCGTAGAATTAATTCAACGAATGAAACTTCCCATTTAATTCACGAATAAAACCTCCCAATTAAATGGTGCGTTAAGAATTTAAGAAAACGCGTCAATTGACTTTCATAATGACGGGTTTTCGCGGGTGTGTTACTTAGCGGAAAAGAAACGGCGGGGCTCGTGTGGGCCCCACCTCACAAATATCCTACCAAGAGGGTAGGATATTTTAGGAAATTACCCTATCTGTTTCAACTCAGTTTAAGTGGCTTTCAAGTGGCTTCAAGTGGCTTAAGTGAAATAAAATAAAGTTTGTCGAAAAATTTATTTTATTTCTTAACTTTAAGCCCAAAAATTAAAAACCACACCCGAGCAAACGCAACATCCGGAAGAGGCGTTTCTAAGAAAATACCGGCGCTGCGACTCCATCGGTGCCCTCGGAATTCGATTCTGGGCACCGGTTCAAAAGTTAGAAAAACCCGCTCGTCCGTTCACTGAACGTACCCGAGCCAAACTTCGGAAAATGATTCCGGGCACACCGGGCCTCGGAATCAGGTGCCGTTAGAAACTGCGCTCTTGTAAAATTCCAGAGGAAATTAATATAAAAATTTCCTTGAAATTTATGGGTCTTTACATAGGAATCCAACTGGTTTTTGTTCCACTAAAGGTAAAGATATATCTAGTTGTTCTCTTACATGAACATGAGCCTCCTCAAAAGTTTGTGTCAATATACCCAACCAATAGATAATATTCTCTGAAGAAAAGAGTAATATCTTTCATTCATTTAAGATATCTCAAAATATACTTCATTACTTCCCCATGTTTATTCCCTAAATTTTCTGTGATCCAACTGATAAATCCCATTGCATGGGAGATATATGGTCTAGTGAACATGATAGAAAACCTGAGACTTCCTACCGCTGATGCATATGGAATTCTTGCTATGTGTTTTTCCTGTTATTCTATCATTTTTTTTTCTTGTCCCTTCAACAATGTGAAATTTATAGAAAAATGATTTTAAAAATCCTTATATTCAATCATGCCAAATAATTCAATAACCTATCAAATGAAAACTTTTGAGATAGAACTAATCTTAATTTCTTTCTATCTCACTAAATCCTCATACCCAAGATCTTTTTTTCTTTACTAATATATTTAATTTACAAACATCTAGAAAATTAATATTCATCTCTAAGAAATGATGAATTATTTATCCATTCAAAATCATATCGTCTATCTACAATAGTAGAATGATTAATTTTTGAACACCTTACTCATTTTTATAGAAACAATTGTCTACGGTAATCCACATAAAACCATTCTCCTACATAAATTATTTGAACTTATGGTTCCACTATCATGGGTCTTTTTTCAAACCAAATAAACTTATATTGAATTTATACATCAAGCACTAATTCTAATTATCCATAAAACCAATAGGTTGATTCATAAAAAACATTCCTATAGATCCCCTTGAAAAAAAATCCATCTTCATATACAAATATTATAGATATAATAATCCATAAGCAACAAAAATATGCATGATTTTAATGGTAAAATGTTTAGCTATCAGAGAAAATATTTCATAGAAGTTTATACCCTTCTTGTACTAAAATACATTTACCATAATCCTTTCTCAATACCTTCTAATTCCATTAGTTTCTTATTTTAACTAAAAAAATTAATTTTATTAAAGTTTATTTATTTATAAACGGTAAATCTATTAGATCCCAAGTGTAATTTTCTTGAAGCAGTTACAAATCCTCCATCATAAAAAACTCTCACCTACCAAAATCACCAAGTATATCCAATTTTATATGATATTTAGTTCTCCACAATCCAATAAATGTAATAAGTTCTTGTAAGATCCATTCTTGTGTACTAGTCATCTAACTCTTAAAAAACTTCAAAATATAGATTGTGATTCTAATCCAACCAAAACTAAAACCACTAGAATTTCATCCTTTATAACTCTAGACCAATCCTCACCAGTTATCAATATATCAATTATATCTCATATTGATATTAAAATCAAACCTTATATGATACATCCAAAAATTTCCTTTGGAATTTGTATACTATCAGTGGAAACAAATCCATATAAACTCTCTAAATTTATTGAATCTATGGTGCCTCCATTTAGATCAACTTGGATTTAATTTTAATCTTTTCCTTAAACTTCCTTTTCCAAAAAATTATGGTCCTTACATATGATTGAGTCATCAAATATTATATTTATTATTTTTATAACACACCTCTTTTTATCATTGAAAAGTTTAAAAATGATATATTCATCTTCATAGCTTATAAAGAAGCATTTATGATATTTAACTTTGAGATTGTCACTATATTTAGTATCCACATAGACATAGGATATGCTGATGAAGACTTTAAGGTGAGATAAATTTAGTGTATTTATTTTACACATAGATTCTAGAAGTTCCTTCCCTATTGGTTCTAAGGGGATCCAATTGATTAACTATGTTTTGGTATTCACTTTTTTCCACCAAAAAACATGGTAATTCTAGAATGAAACTTAATACTATGATCCCTTCCCATTAATTTATGATCCATCCATTCATTTATTGAATTTTTCTCAGGCATCCTAGGTATATATTTTTCATTTCTAATACATCTATGTCTACAGAAGTTCTAGAAACTTATTCTAGCATACTCACCTCCATTGTTAGATATCAATCATTTTATCTTTCATCATGTCTCCCTTTAAAACATATATTTCCACAAAAATAATACTCCAAACACTTTTGATTTATGATTTAGGAAGTATTCCCATACTTTCCTCATTAATGTCACAAAGTATTGTGATCCTTGATGATATATAACTAGTACAGGTCCCCAAACATCTGTAGATATAAACTCTATCATCGAAAATTTCAGTGTTCTACCACTCAAGTTAAAGATCCACATTAATTTCTTACCAAGTATTAAAATCTTATAACTTATTAATTTTTAATGTTTCATAAAAAGTATTCCCTTTTGTGAAAAAACTTTTATACCATTCTCATTGAGGTACCCAAGCCAACAGTGCCACAAATATAAACTTCTAAAAGTTTATATTCTAGTAAGTGTGGATCCCACCACCCTTTTGTTCAAATATAGTGCACCATACTTTAATCTTTTATCAATGTCCAATGAATCTTGGGTGATTTTACACACTCCATTTGTAAAGGTAGTTCCATACACATCTTTATCTAATTTTCAAACAAAATTATTCTTCTAACATCTTGGGATAGAGATAACTTCCTTCAAAATAAAGAAACATCAATTATTCAAATGAATTATAATATCTCCCTTACGCATAATATCAAGATATTTATCATCCACTAGATTCACTCTTACAAAGACTCGGGACACATGATTTCTCATACATCTCTTCTCACCATTGGAATGGAAAGATGTTTTGGAATCTCTAATCTAATATTTAACCAGAGTATTGACACTCAAATGTATATTTACACTACTCCCACGAGTTTAATTAATGGAAATTAAACCTATATAATTTTTTCATCAATAATTTCATTTATGATCATGGAAATATTTTATGAGATTACCCCTTTTTCCACATTGCTAGTAGGCTAGGTTGGGTATGGTATATTTACATCTACCTCTATCTATCAACCTATATTCTTATCATATTTTACTTATTTGATGAAGTAATCACCCAATTCCCTCTACACTAAAGTAATATCTAGAAGGTCCTTGAATATCCCCCATCTATATATCTTTATTAAGAATCAAGTTTTACATATCATTGAATATCCAGTAACACTTTCTGTAGGAGTTAATTAACATTGTTACCATTTCATCCCATGATTTAAGTAATGATTAAAATAGAAATATTTCCTAAAAATAATTACTGAATGATACCTTAACAAACTCAAGATGAATTCAAATCAATTTGAAATCATTAACATGATTTATTTTTAATCTTCCTTCTGATAGCCTCATGTTGAACATATATTACATCAAACACCCGTTATTTAGTATAGTGGGATTATTGTACATATATTTCCATGTTGTAATTAAATTATCTATATAAATCTTCTCCTAGATGTTTAGATTCAAATTTATAGTTAATGACGTACTTATCAAACCCAAATCCTTTCTATTGTGCCTTTCTCTTTCCCCTTTCCCCATTGTCCCTGGTATAAAACCTTTCAATGTAACTTCTAGATATTTTTGGATGAGATAATCCTTTATTTATATACTCTAAGAACTAAATTCTATTACATTATATTTATTGATCATATCCATACCATTTATTGAAATCATCTACTTGTAATAAAATTAATCCCAATAAATAAAATAACATCTAAGTAAGAATGTTTCTTGAGCTATTTTTGAGTAAAATACCATGCCTCTAAAAAACTTCTCTTCATTGATACCAATTTTTGAGTATCCTCATACAAAATTCACACACCAAAATTTTTTCACCTGAATCATGTTGGTAGAAGAATAATTCATATGGAACAATCAGAACATTTGTTTCTCATAACTTGGATGAATTTCTTCGCTCAAATCATTGCATTGAGTTCAATGAACTCCATACTATTTACTCTAAACTCACACAAACATTCAAGTAAAATAAGAAAATAAATGGGTGTGAGAAATGAAATAAAGAGGTTTTACATGGTTCTAACATTCATCCCATCTCCATGTGAGAAATATTGCTCACTTTCATTTATCAAAAGTAAAAAAATACAATCGACTACAACCCAAGACACCCTGAGTGGGGAGGGGAGAATAAGGGAGTTAAACTTTTGTTTTGATTATTTATTATCATGTCCCCATATTGATAGAATTGTGTTAAACCTTAAATATTAAATAAATAATCCATAAAAACACATATACAGAAAATAATACATATCACACAACATATTTTACTTGGTTCACCATAAAGGTCTAGTCTAAAGATCATATGCTGGAAATGTTCCAATCATACCATTATCCACTACAATTCAATAGTTTTGTTGGATTACAAATTTTCAAGCACAACCACTTTGTTCCAGGTACACTACCATTAAAAAGGATTTAGGGATAGCATATAGCCTCTCATGGATCACCTCTATCAACTCCTCCTAACTCACTATGTTGGATGAATTCTTCTATATTTTAACAACTTTAAAGTTACATTCATTTCATAATGAATGTACACTTATATTTTCATCATGAAATCCAGAGTATGATTTCCCAATGTGATCCTTGTTAACTAGAAATAACTTCTTCTAATCATAATATGAAAATATATATATGAATCTCCCTCACATATAACCACATGGAATCTTGTCTGCCACATAATCAACCTCATGGATTGTGTACTCAACCCTGTGGACTACATACTCTACTAGGCATACCCATATCATATGCCACCATCCTATGTTGTGTACTCTCTTTGTGGACCATTTATACGACTTCACAGACTGCATACTATCTAAATGGTTCCAACTTCACAGATAAATCTTTCCTTCATTATTATTCTAAATAGCTCTCTATATTTACCTTATGTTATGATTGATACCTAATGAATGGATTCTCATGGTTTTTTATATAAAAATCCCCCCCATGAAACTCACTAATTATTTAAATTATTATTAAACCCATATAAATTACCCTTCACATAATCCTTTGGAGTAATACGTACTAGACTCTGATGTCAAATAAAAAGCTTCATTCTAACACCTCTTACTTCCCAAGTGTAATGTTTACTCGGCTTCATGGTTGATAAAAATTATCTCCTCCAATTATGTGAGCTCTCATTTCAAATGATGAACTCCCAATGAATATTTTGTGTTCAAATATATGGGAAATGATCTTGACTATGAGTACCATGTGCTTAATGACATGGGTTTTGTACTAGACCACATGGTTATCCTTCTTTATCCTTAAGAAATTCACACATAAAAACTAAGACCTATAAGTTTTAAAGCCCAAAAATTTGGAAAACATTGTAAAATAATTCCATTTCACAAAATTATTAAAAAAAATCTTCATTGACATAAAAATTTCCTTGAACTACCAATAAATAGATTTTAAACAAACACAACATAAAAATCCTTCCTAGATCACCATGGTTCAAAACTTATTTCCCTTTGGGATTGTTGTAAATCCACTAGAAATAACCAGAATAACTCATCTATCATTTTAATTCTATGTAACAAAATTTTTGTATAGAAAAAAAAATATTTCAATAGATTATTTAATTCTTCGTGTCAAACTATTACTTCCCCATTCTTCATACCATGGACTGCCCCTCAATTAGAGAGTCTCAGCAATGACACAACCTATTGGAAAACAACATACAACTCCTTAATTTCTATGATTCCATATAATTTTACAATTCCTTATCCCCCATTGAAAATAAACCCAAATAAAAATTATCATATGATCTACATTTAGAAAAAAACCACCCCACAGATTTTATATCCCACTCAGACCTATATCACTTTATAAATAGTTTTAAATAATTGAATTTATAGGGAGAGGGGTACTTTATAACCATATAAATCCATTGGAAGTGTTTGAACACTGATATTAATCTGATGATTCTCAAACACTGGAGTAGCAAATTTTTTAGACAGGATATATTCCATGTTATTATTAGTTACAATATACTTTAGTTAGATCAATCCTTATTTTACCTTTTCTTTAATAAAGTGATGTTGTATTTTGATATGATTGGTACAAGAGTATTGAAAATCATTCTTTTTTAGATTAATTGCACTATTTTGGTAATAATAGATCACTATAGTCTTCTTCATATCTTCACCAATATTATTTAATCTTTGATTAATTAGTAAAATATGATTGAATTACTTAGTCACTGAGATATAATTTGTGTCCCTCATACTACAGTGAAGAGATTTATTTCTTATTACTCATCCATCCAACACATGTTGATAAATAATTCACTACCACTTGTATATTTTTGGTCTACCATATCATCATCTGAATCCACATAAAAATTATAGATAATTCATGATATTTTCTTACATAAAAGAATAAGAAAAAATTGAGTGTACCTTAGATATACCTTATGATTCATTTAACTTATGCAAGATGTTATTATTTTAGATAACTATAGAAATGAGATTCTAAACATGTTTTGTAAAGGACCATAATTTTATACATAAATATTATATCATTTAAGATTAATATTCCACATATAACATTATGATCTATGTCGAAACTATGTTGGTTTAGTGTCATTAAATACTATATACATAAACATATTATTTAGATACATTATTCATTATCGCCCTTAATGTTATTCCCGCTTTTTACCCTTCTTGGCATACCCTAATTTAATTATTATTCATAATTTGGGGAAACTAAATATTATAAAGGGTGATATCAGATTCTCAGTGAGTGAAAACATAGGAGACATCAATTGTTGATCATAGGAAATCATAATATAAGTATAAGGGTATGAGATCATAACTATAAATTACAAATTTCATACCCAATATTTTGAAGATCATAAATATGATTCATGTCATAAAGAATTATAATTTCAAAATATATGAATCATGAGATTGAGAAATACTCATAAATCAATCATGAACCATAAGTTTATATCATAAAAGTGTGGTACCATCATAGTTATAGAAAATATTTCATGTGTCAATGTCAACTACTAAGACCATCATGTCATAGTGGATCAGAAATAATCACCTATTTCCCATAGTGGAATAAGTGAATCAAATTATTTCCCAGAGTAAATCAAGAGCATCAACTTGTTTCCTAGAGTGGATCAATCATATATACTTGTTTCCCATAATTGATCAAGTACATGGACTTGTTTCTCATAGTTATCACATGGGTTATAAAAATTACCCAATGGATTGGGGGGATATATATTTTTGGGAAAACCCCTCACTTAATGAAAACCATAAATATGAATTCTATAAGATCATAAAATATTAATCATATTATAACACATAAAAAATGGGTTACATAAACATTTCATAATTTCATCATAGCATAACCCATGGAAAATAAATGGGTTTCATAAACAGATCATCATAATAATCATAAAACAACTAAAGAAAGAATAATGATGGTATCATTGGATCATATCCCTTTTAAAACATAATAAATACAAAAGTTTGTTATCATAGATAAAATTTTATTTAAAATAATAAATGGAATATTTCATGAAAAAAATACTCATTTTATTTTAAAATCCTATTTAAAATATAAAAAATTACAAAATATTTTGGAAAAAAAATTCTTTGAAAAGAGCCATTGAAACTTTTAAAGGATTCTTCAAATCATTGAGAGGTCATGATGGTGGGGAAAAATTATGTCATATAAGTCAAAAATAAAACATTACTTTCATAATTTTGTAAGAAAATAAAAAAAAGTACCTCATTCAGAAAATTAAAGGAAGATTCATCAGAATTTTTTTAAGAAAAATTTAAAATTGGGAATAAATGACACTAAAAATCATAGGAGAATAGTAAAATAGTTTGCAAAAAAATTTAGATTAAACTTTTACATGGAAAAAAAATTATTTTTAACCAAATAGTAATGCATATCCAATTTTCCATAAAAAAAATTATTAATTCATTGATTACTTAATCTGGGGGAAATAAAAGTAAACTATGTAATCTCTTAAAATAAACATAAGAGAAGAAAAATGAAATAGATTTATCTGATAAGGATATTATAATTTCTTTAATTGAAATTCGAGCAGAAACAATCCTGATTAAAATAGTATTAAAACATAAATCCCTTACCTAAAATATATTTTTTCTTTATATACATTAGAATATCATGTATAATAAATATAGATAAATTATGAATGTATTCCCAAATAATACTTATATCTATTATACCATGTATGTTTTACTTTATACATCTTATCAACTTCTTATTAACAAATATTTTATTAAAATCACTGTCATGGATGATAACCGCTTCATTTTTTATGAAAGTTTATATTTGGTAGTTTTGGTCCTTATAATTTCATCATGGTTCCATAATAATTTAATATTTAATAATAATAGTTGTATTATATATATTAATAATATATATATATAGATTCATCCATAAAAGTTAAATATAGAAAAATGAATTACATTGTTTATAAATATTATACGTTATACATATGCATGAAAGTTAATTTCACCTTTATTCGTATGAAATGAAAGAAATTTCAATAATAATTAAAAACTACATGATAAAAATATATGATATTTTTCATGTTTAAGATAGGTACTTTAGGTTTTGAGGAAAATAAAATCTTTTTTTTCAGTTTCTATAGAACCTGGGATGGGTACTACCTATAGAAAACATTTATGCCATAAATGACTATTTTATATTGTAAATGGTTCTTGGAGTAAAAGTTATGAAAATAGTTTTTGTTGTGAATCAATTTATTCTATAAACTATATTTTTATGTCATAAATATGTTTCCTAGGATAAATTAACCCATGGTGATTTATTTTTTGATGTGTGTGAGTTATGGGGAGTTTAAACTGTAAATATCTTATTTACAATGTAAACCCCTCATGTCCAATAGGTTTTATGTGCTTCAATAATAAAAATTAATTCATTCAGTTTTTTTCTTCACTACCTTTTATCCTAGGATCATCTAGTAGATTCTGGTAGTCTCATCCACTTCCATATTTTATTTGAGTACTCAATATCTGACTAAGTTATGTCACTTCTCTATGGTAAGTGACCATTATGCTTCTTCATTTCTATTTTTACAATTATGGTGTTGGGATGTGCCTATGTATCGGTGACCATATTGGTGATGTTTTTTATCCCTTCTAGATCTTTTGTGTGACTATATTTTTTTGTAAATCCCTTGTGTTGGTTTTGGTTCAACATGAGATTTCCTTGGGTATATTTGGATCTCTCCTCTTCTCCAACAATTTTTTTTATAGAATCAATTCTGGGATGTGGGAATTGATACTAGTTATGCTATTTGTTGTTATGAATTCCTCTAAGTGTATAGATCCCATTGTGGGTATTATGTGACCTGAGTTTGACTTTAGGTGGTTCCATCTCAAACCTACGTTGGATGAACCTTGAATTTTTGGGTTTTATAAATTATTTTATAAAAGAGTGGGAATGATTTATTGATTTGTGTGTGTGTGAAAATGGGTTTTATTTGAAATATTGTTTCCCCTTAAGAAGAAATAGATATTTTTAAGGTATTGGGAAATAGATTTATGAAATTGTTTTCAAAGAATTGTTTTAATGAACCAATTTAGTATGTGTAGAACATGTAAAACATTGGTTACTTAGGTAAAAGGTGTAATAATAGGCCTCATCCATTGATATTATCAGGGGGTTCACTCATGGGGTGTTCCTCTGCTCCCTATACAATGTTTTATATGGAATTGTTAGAAACTATTTGGGGGTTCACTTTTTGGGGTTACATTCTACACCTTATATTCTATGAATACCATCTCTATGATAAGTGGATTCAATGAAATGAAGATATCTGTATAGTATTTCATTCAAACGTGTGACAAGATGGGTTATTGGTTTGAATCCCTGATCAATGATGGCTGAGATACAAAGGTAAATGGTCTTCAATTGAAATTATATATGGATAATGCTTCTAATAGGCTCAAAAATTATTTTAATGGCACTTCCATATCTTATAGTCATGATATTTTATGGTTTTACTTTGTGAGGTTACACACTTTTTACTCAAAAGTGTGAGAAAATAATAAAAAGGTAATTTCTAGTCTGTTTATATTAGGATATGAGTGTTCTAGCTAGCTTGAACTATAGTGATCCTTAAAAAAATGACATGTTCTTTAGTTTATACTACTCTTTATTTGATTAAATAATTTGACAAATTTTATAATCTTTGAAACAAATTTACATACATATTTTTAGAACTATGGAAAAAAGAAGGATTTATACATGAAGAAATTGATATAAAAAATTGTTTAACTTCTTATCATGCTATATATTAATATAAATTGAGAATTTTTGGATTGTTGTATAGATACTTTTTATGGAACACCTTGGTGGGATACTTCTAATTCAGTTTATTCACACCTTACACACCCCTTTGGCAGTGTGTAGACATTTTTTTATCTTTGTAAGCAGGAAAGGGTAAGGCCACACAGTGAGGTGATAAGGTTCATATTAGATGGGTATGGGTAGCTAGTTGTGATATAGTGGTACATTTCACACATATCACATGGATTAGTGGTTTTTTATTTTGGTTGTCCCTTTTGATGATGGGCATGAACCTTTTTATTTTATCTAGCTTTGTGTTATATCACTGCCACTATTTCTATTTTTTATATTATATGTTTATTTTATTTTTATTCCTTTATTTATTTTTTAGGCATGGATGAATTATTCCCTCTGGTTTTTTTGATTCCTAGGTTCTATTCATCAGTCTGTGTGGATCGAGAATTCCCTTTGGGTATGTGGTGTATCAGGCTAGGTACTATAACTAAAGGGTTACCCATGTTAGTTTGTTACAAAAATGGTATCAAAAGGAGGTTATTCTCGATATTGGTAAGTTTTTAAATAGGATATTTTATTTTTTAACTTGATAGGTAGGTTTAAGTGAGTTTCTATCTATCTCTTGTCGTTATGAACCAAAAGTTACCACAATATGTTGGTATGTGTGCATCTCTTGTGTTGAGATTTAATGTCAATCTTAGTTTTTACTTGTATTTTTCTAGTTTAAATAGATATTATCTAATTATCTAATATTTTTATTCTATATTCATTATATATCATTTTTCCTATGATAAATCTTTAATATGTTCCATAGAAAGGTGAAGAAGATGCTCTTCAAGGGAATCAACCTTTATATTACAATCATATAGAGACCATCATGTAATATGTTCATGATGTAGACCAGAATGTATGACAATTTCTGGAAATAGCTATTGAAGTACATCCAAGAGTTATAGGGTATGTATATCGATCATGAGAGTATTTATATGAGAATTACCATTATTTTAAAAGTAATGATGGAACCCCAATAGGTGAATAAATGGATAGAAAAGATTGACCAAATCTTAGACTTCCTAGTTACACCTGTGGAAATCAAGGTAAAATGTGCAAAATTAGGACTTGAGGGTCACAGTAAATGGTGGTCAGTATCCCTGGTACAATCATATTAGTATATAGAATGGGATTTGAAGTGTTTTAATGCCCTCTTCTTTTATTAGTTTCCTTCAGAGTCTCTGATAATGAAAAATTATCTAGAGTTCCTCTATTTCTAGTAGGGAGATAGATCAATGTCAGAGTACACCAATCAATTTGTGAAGAAAGATATTTTTTTTATAATGGTAGTGAAGAATGTTTAGTTGTAATCTATGAAGTAACTGTAGGGTATTAAATAAGATATCTTATCATAGGAGTATATTAGGAATATTTATTCCAATACTTATTAGGTAGATAGGGATATGATAGAATATATGTAAATGATGTGAAATATCGGTTACACTACCCTTTATCTTACACCTATTGGAATTTTTAGTCAAGATTAGTGGAAGAAGAGGAAGTGGTGTGATAATCACAAGAGTGGTGGAGGAATTTATCTACAGCAACCCCCATCTTCACCATCAGTTGTAGATAATGGTGTTTCCTTTATCAACTATCAGTGTTGCACGGTAAGAAACACCAAGAATACCTATATAACACCCCTAAAGATGTGAAATTCATGTGGTCATTATATCCATCTATATATATTTTTCTAGTCCATTTCAATGCCTCATTATGATCTAGGGACTTATATTCCAAAGGCCACCATGTCACAATCAGATGATTCAAAGTTTAGAGTAATCTAGCAATAGGACTCAAGAGTGAAGCACCTTTATTTAGTGGATGAGTTTCCAATTTAGGTTGATGTGGGCCCAGCTACAATGTGAGGTACCATTTTTATTTAATCTTCTATAGAAATTGGTCTATTTGATATATGTTCCTCACACTCATTTTTATCTTCCCATCTTATTGATGTGCTAAATATTATAATGAAGCTCGTGTTCTTTATTGTGGAGTTGGAGAAACCTATTTTAAGGAGGAAATAGTATAGGTGTTGATGTTTTTCTTCTTCTATATTGATATCAGATGTGTATGAATTTTTTAAATAGTTAAATGGAGAGAATTTTTTTTTAATATTGATATTCAATTTGGTTATCATCAACTCAGGGTTCGAGAGTCTGATATTTTAAAGAAAGCTTTTAGCTTCATGTATGGACATTATAAAGATCTTATGATGCTTTTTCGTTTGACTAAAAAATTTATAGTTTTTATGGATTTGATAATAGGATATTCTATTATTATATTGACACTTTTATCATAGTATTTATGGATTATATCCTAGTTTATTTGAGATCTGAGCATGACTATGAGCACCATATGAATTTGGTATTTGAAATTATAAGGATTCACTAACTTTATAGAAATATTTTTAAATGAAACTTTTTGGTTGAAAAATATAATTTCTTGGGAAAAATTATTTTGTAACATGTTCTATCAGTCTATACTAAGAAGGTAAAGTTTTTCTTATCATGGTAGGAGCCACCAAACATCTTTGATATTCAAAACTCTTAAAGTCAAAATGGATACTTTTGATGGTTCTTTAAGGATTTATCAAGGTTGGAATCACCTATGACTGATCTTATCAATAAAGGGGTAAATTCATGGGGTTTTAAATTTCAGGATTCATTAGATGAGTTGAAACAAATTTTTTAT
Organism: Viscum album; assembly: GCA_963277665.1. Taxonomy (NCBI): domain Eukaryota; kingdom Viridiplantae; phylum Streptophyta; class Magnoliopsida; order Santalales; family Viscaceae; genus Viscum; species Viscum album. The sequence goes on from OY728125.1 coordinate 1,944,297,969, forward strand.
ATCAACACCTATTTTGATTTTACCAGATCCTAGTAAGGGATATGTGGTATAATGTGATGATTCTGGTGCTAGTCTAGGTTGTGAATTTATATAGGATAATAATGTTGTGGAAAATGGTTCTAATTATTTTTGGCTACATGATAAGAATTACCCCACCTATGACTTAGATAATTATATCATTATGAATTCACTTAAGTGTTGGAAATATTATATTTTTATGGAGAGGTTTATAGTATTTTCTGGTCATAAGAGTTTGATCCATATTTTTGATCATAAAGTCTTGAATCTCATTTAGTGGAGGTGGGTGGAATACATTCATAAAATTGATTTTGACATCACCTATACCTTGGGAAAGGGGAATGTCATCACAAATTCTCTTATTTAGAAGGCTTCACCATAGATTGGCATGTTATTAATGTGTGGAATCTACTGGGACTTTTCACTCAGTTATTTTAAAACAATCGATGGGATGATTTAACTATGGTTCTAACTAGTGTTTATCTATCATCATCACATTATGGGTCTATTCTATAGAGTCAGTAGCATGATGATGAGTTCAGAGAAATCATAGAAACCCTATATAGTGGGGGGACTATTCCATGTTTTCAACTCTCTTATGATGGTATTCTCCACTTCTGGAATCAGTTTTTCATCCAAAAATCTATGATAAATTAATTATTTACTTTATATTATTGTTCTTCCTTGGATATTATCCTAGTTACTTTAAAGATGTATTATGATATGAGACAGTGTTTCTAGTATCCAGGTATGAAGTGTGACATCATTGATTTTGTGTCCTATTGTTACACTTGTTAGTAGATAAAGGAATATCATCTAAAAACTTCTAGTTTTATTCATTATCTTATGGTGTTATTTTGGAAATGGGGTGATGTGTCCATGGACTTTGTTTTTAAATTACCATGGTCTCCCTAAGGGAAGAATTATATATGGGTGGTGATTGATCTGTACCTAAAATCTGCCAATTTTGTTCTGATCGGGGACACTACTAAAGATAAAGATCAAGGTAAGTTGTATATATAGAAGGTTGTAAGGTTTTATGGGGTTCTAATGGATATTATCTTGGATTGGTTTTCTAGGATTACCTATTATTTCTAGAAGAGTCTCCATGAGGCTATTGGGACTCTAGTCAGGTTGATTACATCTTATCATCCATAGAAGTATGATCAGAAGGAGCGTACTATTTATACCCTATGGGATATTCTCAAAACTTGTGTCTCAGATTTTGGTGGATCATGAGATAACTATCTAGGATGGGTTGATTTTTCTTATAATAACATCTATCTGTCTTCAATCAGAATGAAACCCTTGTAGACAATGTGTGGTCACTCATACAGGTCACATCATTGTTGGGAAGAGGTGTGTGAGACCTCTCTGGTGGGACTAATTTTTTTTAAAGATACATCATAATGGATCCAAGATATATGTCGATTTTTTTAAAACTCATATTTTTAAAAAATCATATGTGTTTCATCAATACCATCCTTTGGATTTTTCTATTGGTGACCGATTTTTATTCAAAGTATCGCCTCGGTTGGGTTGCCTCCAGGTTAGAAAATAGAGAAAGTTTGATCTAAGATATGTTGAACCATTTGAGGTCACTAAGAGGCTTAGTAATGTTCTTTATAGATTAGTGTTTCTATCTAAGTTATTGGGTATCCAAGATGTTTTACACATATCTTATCTTAGTATGTACCATTCTAATTCTTCCCATGTTATTCCTTGGGAGGATATTGAGTTAGATCCATGTGATTCTATTATAGAGAAACTAGTGGATATTCTTAATACCTTAGTGAAAGTCTTTCATGTGATTTCTATTTTATTAGTTAGAGTGTCATCGCGATATGGATCAGATTCTCATAATATGTGGGAGCATGAATCATCATTGAGGGAGTATTTCCTCACCTTTTTCCAGAGAACCCTTCTTCCTCGTGACTTCCCAGGAATGGAAATTCCTATGGTGAGGAAATTGTGACATCCTTGATAAAAAGTTATTCTCTTTTTCATTTTTAAGAGTTTTACTTTAGGTATCAAGGTGCATCAAATATTTTTTGGTGTTTCTAAAATACATGGGCTGAACACTACCTTCAGGGAACATTTACATTGTAATTGTCTAATTTACGGTGTAAATGGGTCATGGGGCACAATCCATGAAAACGATTTATAGTGTAAATCCATTTATATTGTAAAACCCTTTTTACATCATAAATATTGCATCTACGATAAATTAGCCCAAGGAAACATATCTTATAGTGTATGTGAGTTATGGTAAGATTACACTATAAATATCTTATTTATGATGTAAACCCCTCATGCCCAGGAGGTTTTATGCACTCCAAGACTTAATATTAATTCATTCAATATTACTCTTACTTGAATCAATCCCTAGGCTCTTCAAGATGATTTTGGGTCTCCCCCTCTTTCAAATAACTTCATTTAATGCTCGATATCTGGTTGGGTTGTGTCTCTAATCTCTGGGTAAGAGGGATTTCTATTTCTTCAAATCTCATATTATGGTCATGACATTGGGATATGTTTATGGATCTATGATCATGCAGTGATTATTATTTTATCCCTTATATATATTGTATTATCATTTTCTAGAGACTATCCCTTATGTTGTTCATGGGGTCGCGTGAAAGCTTCTCAAGGTATACTATTATATATCTTCTACACTGGCCATTATGTTTATGGAATCGGTTCTAAGATTTGGGAATTGATGTAAGGTCATCCATCTATTGTTTTTTGTTCCACCTAGTGTGTGGAACCTATAACAGGAAGTGTAATATGTTAGTTTGAGGTAGGTGGTTCTATCTCTAACATATGTTGGATAAAGCTTAAATTCTTGGGATTTATAAATTATTTTATAAAAAAGTTTGTATGATTTATTAATTTGTGTGTGTGTAAATGAATTTTGGAGAAAAAATCATTTTCCCATTTTTTTGGAAAATGAAAAAATGTATTTTCAATGCATCATGAATTTTATTTTTGAAATAGTATTCAACGAATTTTTTTGATGAAATGATTTGGGAAAATAGCCCAGGGGAATCCATGGTTACTTAGGTGGATGGTAAATAAATATACCTCTCTTATTGATACTATCAGAGGTTTCACTCATGGGGTATTCCTTAGAACCCTAGGTTATGTTTCCTAGGGACTTGTTAGAAAATTTTGGAGGTTTCTATTTTTGGGGTGTTCATATTCTCCATAGATTTGATTCATATGACTAGGAGCTTGATGTGTATGTTTTTCTATGTTGGGGTAAAATTGATATAGCTAGTCTAGTTTATAGTGACCCTTGGAATGATTTTCCTATTATTTATTTTGAAAAATTTAGGATTTGATTACCATCATTGATAAATGTGATATTCTTTGAAATGGTTTTAATTGGATAGTTTTAGAACTATATAAATGGAGGGATTTAATTACTATTCTTATTATATAAAAAAAATGTGTGATTGTTTATCATGCTATATTTTTTTATAAATTGAACAAGTTGGGATTTTTCTAAAGATACATTATATGGAACACATAGGTGGGAAACTATTAATCATGTTTATCTCACCCCCTACACACCCCTTCAGTAGTTTTTGGAACTTGTTTTTTTTTATTGTAAAAGGAAAGGCACAAATCTTAGTCATTGAGGATCATGTCAGCTGGGTATGGGAGACTGGTAGGGATATAGTGGGATATTTACCACATGTCACATGGAGTATTGGTTTCTTGTTTTGGTTTCCCATTTTAATATTGTACATGTACCTTTTTATTTTATTTGGTTTTTGAGTTGTATCTCGATTGCGGCTTCTATTTGGTTATGGAATATATTTCTTTTAGTTTTCATCCTTTATTTCTTTAAACTATTTAAATTTTCCATTTATCTTATTTCAGGATGGGTGAAATTATTCTCTCTAGTTTTTGTTTTATTCTTGGGTTCTATTCATCAACCCATGTGGATTGAGAACGCCCTTCGGGTATGTAGCAGATCGATTCAGATACTAGTACTAAAGGGTATCATAGGTTGGTTCTTTACAAAAAGTGGAATCAAAGGAAGTTATTCTCAGTACTAGAAAGTTATTAGATAGGGTATTAGATTTTCATAACATTAGAGTTAGGTTGTGGTGTGTGTCTTGTCACCTCCTTCCATGAAGAACCTCAATTTAACACCGGATGTTGGGATGTGTGTGTCTCTTATATTGAGTTTTAACATTACTCTCAGTTCTTAATTGTGGTTTTTTGGATTAAAAAAATATTATATCATTATCTAATATTACAAATCTAATTTTTATTTGTATTAGTATTCCTCCAAGACATCTTCAATAGGTTCCAAATGAGGTTACAGGAGATGATCCTCAAGGGAATCAACCTTTGGATCAAAATCTTATAAAGACCATCATATGAGAAGTTCACACCATGGACCAGAATGTAACGAAATTTTAGGAACCTGCTTTTGTGGTCTAGAAAAAAGTTAATGGATATAGAGATCAATCATAAGAGTGCTTATGTGAGAAGTCCCCATATTTTACAGGAAGTAATTAATCCCAAGAGGTGGAGGAATGGCTATATGTAATGTCCTAGTTTTGTTACAAGGTACAGACCTTTACATTTGGTTCTAATTACAGTAAATGGACTAGAATTTAAATTCTAGGAGTTTCAAAAAGGGTTTTGAGGCTTTTGGGGCTCATTTTAAGATGAAGCCTTAGAAAAAAAAAGAATACTAGGCCATATGGTTTTTTTGAAATTGTGCAGCCCATGGCACTTAACCGTACGAGTGTTTCAAGGTTTGGGATACTGTGGTTTATCTCGATTTGTGAATGGTTAGTCAAACCATGTAGCAAACCCTATGATTTCCCCATTATAGAAGTGAATGACTCACGGTTGGTGTACCATTTGTCTAAACTGTTCTACCAAACCATGCATAGTGTAAATATGTGTGAAATTATCATTTTGATCCCCTTTAATGATTTTAAGAAAATTATTCCTTCTCTTCCTTATTTATATAGTAGTAGTTATCCTCCATCACATTAAACCCCCCTCCCTCAAGAATCTAGTAATCGAGGTGGAGCCTCTATTTTCAATCTAATACATTCGTTATCTAATACATTTGTATTCTAGAGGTACAGTATTTGATCATATCTAATCCCTTTAAACGTTTTTCCACCATCCATTCAATAATTTGGGTGAAAGATCATTTGCCCCATTTTTAGGGAATTTGATGGTTTTGTTGATTTCTTCCAAAGATGATTGATTAAAATGTTGATACTGGAAAAGGGATGATCTACATGGATAAGGTAGGTTGCATATTAATTTTCCCATCATTTCATCACTTTTCATAAATTGTGTCATTGTGTCACTCAACAGGGCACTCTGAAGAAGCTGCCAAAATCTCATTAAAATAATTATGAGTTGTCTTTCATTTATACTATGATCATATTTTATGTAAAATCTCCTCCTATGTGGATTTAATTCAATTATTTCACCCCTTTGGGTGATTTATACCTTAGAGGCCCTTATTTCCATTGTTCTAAAATGATTCAACACCCCTGTTGAGGTGTGTTTAGTGATGAGCCATGGATTAGGCTCCCTTTTTCTATAAGTCTCAAATTAATTTCCAAATTAAATTTCATGGTCACCTTATTAAATCATGTTATAAATGAATTGTAAAATGGTTCGGGCTATGTACAATGTTTCTTATGTCTTAAGTGGATTAACCTAATGGCATGCCTTGACCAACATGGATAATGTGATCAAGTCTCATGAATTATATGGAATTTACTGATAATTAAACTTGATATATATATGGTTATTTCTTGACTGCTTTATCTTAGATTAGATGGTAAATCAAGGGGTACAGAATTAAGGACCCACTAGATGAACTCTTGTGCCTTCTCTAATAATTGATAATAGTTAGTAACCATGCTGTGATTGACACTAATTATGCCTTGGATGGGTTCTCTGAATATTATCTATATTCACCTCTAGGATAATGATATTGGTTACCTAGGGGAGACACTTTGGATGGGATCTAAAGAATGTTTTGTTAAACCAATCCTTGAGAGAGACTTGGACCCATCCTTCTGATACCAGGTAAGCTCTTAGAATATAGTAATTGAATTTTATCACCATGCTTGGAGTGAGACGTGGGAATTCAAATTTTGGTTACCATGTATAGGCTATCTACTACTGTTTATGTGATGATCCCCTCAAGGGATACTTGGAAATTCTTCTCATAATGTCACGGATGGGATCTGGGTATCTCACTATGTTCTATAAAATGGTTTAAAATGAAATTAAAAAGGAAAATGAATATGTTTAAAGTGGGAAGTGATCCTTGAATTAAAAATGTAGTTGCATGTCCTCCAATTTCTAGAACAATCTTGGGGATAGTCCATCCTCTGGCACATTATACCTCTCACCTTACATTTATAGGTCATTTTAGTTCAGACACTTTGACTTTAGCCAAAGTAGGAAGTTGAGTGGGTGTCCAAGTGGAACCCTATCTAATGATTTTATTTCTTTATTTATTTATTACTTTTAAATCAAATATAGCACACTGCTTATTTATTATGGAACAAAATGGAAGTCCTGGACATCAGGGGTGTCGACTTACTGAGATTGTTCTCATACCCTACTTAAGTGCTTTTGGTGTCTGTGTAGACTTTATTTTTTTGAGTGCTATTAAATGGAATTAACCAAGTTCCAATGTTTAATATGCCTTGTTAGGATGGAGTTGGGATTAGAGGACCAAGACAATTCTTGTGATACTAGCCATAATAGTTTTTGTATTTTTTATTTTTTTAGCATGTTTTATATTCTTGTATCCCCTTCCCCTACTTGATAATTATTGTATAAACACATGACATACTATCATCATTAGTTTCTTATTTTTATTTATCTAGATTCATCTTATTGTTCTTTTAGATTGATTATTTAATTGTTTCAATTTACTCTACTATCTATTGTTTATTCTTCTTTTTATTATATCAGATTATGCACTCTACTTTGATCGATGAGAGAATAGTATACCCATGGACTTATCTAAGGTCCTCATTGCTAGTCAAGAGCCTTTGGCATTTGGGGATTCACACTTGAGGCCTTGTGGCCAACTGTCTTGGGGCACTGATGAGTGGAACTCAGGGTAGGATTCTATAAAGTGGTATTAGAGGTCTTTTTCCCTTTTTTCTCAGTGTTTTTAATATATATGAGACTAGGATATATGAATTTGGTTATGAACTTGTTCCTAGGAGTAGCTACCCCATGTACAGGGAAAATCCAAATTTATTGGGATGGGAAATTATTGTTATTGCTTGTGTTTGTTACAGTTGCATATGATTTCACCATTGTATGATGCACTCATTTTTTGTAATTTTAATTGTTGATGCTATTTAAATGGTTTTTTTAGACATGAACCAATGAGATGAGGGAATAATTAATCATGCATCAGAATAGGCACTATAGAATTAAATCTCCATGCATTATTCCATTCCATAACTTATTTCTGTGTTCATTTCCAATGTTTCATGTGATTGTTGTATCTGCCTTATTAGTTATTCCAAGCAGTGTGATTTTATTTTATATTATGTCATAATTGGTTCAATTGAGCAATTATGAAACATTATTTGTTTAGATTGGCGATTTTAAATGGAATCTCATCCAATTAAAATGAAAACCATGGAATATTAACCCCATTGTATAGTGTAAGGGTTACGATGTAGTTAGTTGAATTGTTGATTCCAATTTATAAGGTGTATGGGACATTATGAATTTGAATTGGTGAAGCAATTTACTGTATCATGTTTCTAATAACCAATTAAATAAGAATTAATCTAAAAAGGCTAAAATAAATATGATCCTCAAAATATATGGTTACCTTATATGTGATTCCTTGACCCGGTCTTGACAAGGTAGTGAGTAGTAGTCCATGTTTCCTATGCTTTCCTTTTATGACTCATTCTCATCACCGTGATCTGGATTATATAGTAGGTATAAGTTGATACTTCTTTGGTAGGATATATTTTTTCCTATCCCTTCTTATCTCTTTCCCTATCTATTATAAATATTTTATGAGGCTTGTGCATGGTATTTATAGAGATATTCCAATTTTATGAACTTGTTTTTTACGCTAGGAAAGTGGTGATGAGCATACTCCTGATGTGGTGGGACCTGAGCCACCTATGATACCCCCTATAGTTCCACTTGAGGCCCCTCCTTTGGATCTTCCACTAGGTAATGATGTTTAGTTCTATGATAGCTTTCTTCACTTTATTTAATCAGTTCAAGGTGCACCTTGACCTATTCCTTTTACGGTAGAGATATTTAGGGAATATTAGTCGTAGAATCCACCCACCTAATTGGGGGATGGTATACCTTAGGTAGCTAAATCATGGTTGGAGGCTATGGTGTCAATATTTTATCACATCGAGATGCCTCTGGAGTTGAGGGTCAAGATCGTGACCAATATGCTATATGATCCTATCAAGTGGTGGTGGTATGTTATGACTTAGGCTAGATGATATTAGTTTATAGTCTGGGAAGAATTCCAAGTAGCCTTATTTGACTAATTCTTCCCTAAATCCTTGATAACTGAACACATTTTGGAATTAATGCACCTTGAGAAAGGTGACATGTCAGTCATGGGTTACTCAGCTCGCTTCACTGAGTTGAAATGTTTTTCACCAACCTTGAATGGTGATGAGATTAATATTGATAGGTACCTTGAGTATGTGATTTCTTATTTCATCTGTTCTTAGGTTAGCTTCCTTCCACTAACCACCATTTCAAAGATCATAAACAAATCCCTTATCACTAAGCATAACCTAATAAAATTAGGCAATGTCAAGAAAGGAAATTCAACTTCTAGGAAGACTAGAAGTGGTATACCAAATAGTAATAAGCAATGAATCGAGGGTACATGTGAGGGTAGTACCATCTAGGTGGTATATACCAATAGCTTTGTAGAGTGTCACCAATGTGGGATACCAGGTCACAAATATCCCCAGTTTATGAGGAACCCGGTCGAATGTCAGTATTGTGGCAGGATGGGTCACATCCATTATTTCGGCTAATATTTTCCTCCAGTGCAAAGTGGATGGGGTTATATGCAAGAAACCCCTTCAGTTTCATGGTCAGTGACACCTATTTAGGAAGGAAGTTTGTCTTCTACATGCCGATCGAGCTGAGTAGGTGGTTGAGGAAGATTCAGTCAGGCTTTATAGTTCCATTTTCATTAGAGTGGACCTGCTTAGGATACATGGGAAGTATCTCAGGTCTAAGGTTTAGGCCATATCTAGGTTTTTTAACCTACTCCAGATGATAAGGATCTAGGTCCATATATAATTAAATGTACTGTTTTGGTAGTGTCTACTTTAGTTTCTTCCTTATTTGATACTAGTGCATCATATTCCTTTCAATCTGTTGTAACCATACGAAGTATGGGCTTAGTGATCGAATAATCCAGTGGTGTTATGACACTCAACATGCCTTTGGGAGTTTGGGAATAAGGTATATGACAGTATAAGGAGTTCCCCATGAGATAAGATGGTATCATTTTCTATGGAGTTTCATCATCCTCAAGATGACAGGTTTTGGCATCATCCTTGGTATGGATTGGATTGTTCCTTATCATCCCAGGTGGATTGTTATTATCATCGAGTGTATTTAATGTCACCCAAGGGAATCATGTATATGCATAAGGGATAATGGGGTCTTTAGGATAATCAAGAGGGACTCAAGCGTACTGGGCTAGGAAGTGTGACAGCCCAGATACCTAGTCTCTTCATGAGCGGTTAGGGAATGTATTTGGCATAATTATCTCTTATTGTGCATTGTTTTAGGGATTTCTTCCCTGATTATTTCTCTTGCTTAACTCATTAGAGAGAGGTCGATTTCACAATAATGTTTATTTTAGGTGTGTTATAAGTGTCCATTATTCAATATAGTATAGAACCTACATAAATCTAGGAACTCAAGGAGAAACTTGAAGACTTAGAGGATAAGGGTTTCATCTGACCTAGCACATCACTATGGGGTTCATGAGTTATTTTCCCAATAAGGTGGATGGTACCCTCTGATTGTGAATGGATTATTGTTGACTGAACTAGTTTACGATGAAGAATCTGTATTCATTGCCTCAGATAGATGACCTCTTTGACCAGCAATGAGGATCAACTATTTTCTCCAAGATTGATTTTAGGTCAGGAAATTATTAGGTTCATGTGAGGAAATCATACATACCACATACAGTGTTCTAGAGTAGGTATGGCTTGTAAGAGTACTTGGTTATGTCGTTTGATCTTACAAACACACTCAGAGGCTTAATGCTTTGAGGAATTGAGTTTTTGACCCACATTTTGATTTGTTTGTGGTAGTCTTCATAGAAAACATCTTGGTTTATTCACACTCTACACATTATCATTCCAATCATCTTGATATTGTGCTAAGTACACTGAGAAAGAACCATATATATGTGAAGCCTAGTAAATTCAACTTTTGGATTAGTAAGGATCACTTATTGGGTCACACCATATCTGAGGAATGAGTATCAGTTGACCTAGAGAAGGTGAGCATTGTGGTTTTCTAGGAGCAGCCTAATAATTGTTTTTACATGCACAACTTCATAGGGATAGCTAGATATTACAGGTTATTCATCCAAGACTTCTTACACCTAGAAGTGTCACTTACAATCTTGAGAAATAAGGGTACAAAGTTTGAATGGACTGAAGTGAGTGAGATATATTTTCAATAGTTAAAAGGAAGACTCACATCAGAACTGATTCTAATTCTTACTAAGCTTGGTAGAATCTATATTGTTTACTATGATTCTTTATGAATCTGGCTGGGTGAAGTTATAATGAATGGTGATCGAGTTTTGAAATATGTATTCCTTAAACTGATACCTCATGAGTATAACTATCCTACATACAACCTCGATCTGGTATCCAAGTTTCATGCTCTGTGTTGTTAGGAGAACTAATTTTGTTGGGAGTGGTTCATCATTTACATAGACCATAAAAGTATCAAATACATATCCACTTAGTGCGACTTGAATCTGAGCTAGCATAGGTGGGTGGAATTCCTCTCGTTTTTCATCTTTGAGTCTAATTACACACCCAGTAAATGGTAATACCATAGCTAAAACCATGAGCCAAAAACTCAGACCCAAGATGTAAAAGAGGATAACATTGAATAATGGAATTTTTTCTGAGATTAACATGGAGGTTCAAGAATATCATGGGAAACCAAATATAGTAACTGTAATGGTGAAATACTCCCTAATAGAGAAGGTCTAGATGAGGCAGATGTCTGATTCCAAGGGACTCATTTTTAGGGAGAGCATGACATTATAGAACCTGCCTCCTGGTTGGGTTGTTGATGTAAGTGAGACGACATTATAGAACCTGCCTCCTGGTTGGGTTGTTGATGTAAGTGAGACCTTACTCTTCTATGGATGGGTATGGGTGCCTTTAGATATATGGGAAGAGATAATTATGGAATCACATGCCTCACTTTGGGCAGTTCATCCTAGTCTCACTAAGATGTACATAGGAAGGCATCATATATATTGGTGTCTAGGAATAAATAGGAAGATAATAGGTTTTATAACACAATGATCCATCGATTAGTATGTTAAGGTAGATAACCGGTGATATATTAGACTTGTACAGACACTATCCATTCCTTAGTGGAAATTGAATGACGTCACAATGGATTTCAGGATGGTCTTGTTGAGATCCCCTTGAGGCAGCGATGCAGTATGGGTGATCTAACAACCCAAGCATGATATATATGGAAATTAAATTTATTTTGTGGAATACTTAATACATTACAAAAAAAGATTCCCAAACACCATATTAGTTTATTTTATTTGGATACTCAAAACAAATTCTCCTATCTTGGTAAAGGATCATCAACATATCTCATAAATATATTCTCATTTTGTTTCCTATATAAAACCTTTATTTATATCCTGGGGGATATAAAAACATAAATAGGGTGAGATAAAATGCTCATTAAGATAAAACATGGAAAAAATTGCCATGATAATGTAAAAAACATGAATGTATATTTTGAATATAAAATCTCAAGTCATAAAATAAATCATGGTAGTATGTAGGGCATAAATCCTAAAGGAACATCAATGATGATCACATAGCATTGGCATAAAACATGAACTTTTGGAAAAAACATAAGCATAGAAAATAATTTCCACATTATCCAAGGCTCATTTTCAAGACCATCATAGTGGACAAAGTCCATTACTGAACCGGGTTTACTTACCATTTCAGCCCTATATTACTGAACCAGATTTACATGTTGTTCCAACCCTGTATTACTGAACTAGATTTACTTGTCATTCCAATCATGTCTATGTCATGAGATATAAATATTTACCAAATTAATTTTAGGGATATATAGGTCCCACCCATTATATAATGAAAACCATACATATGTGTTCCACAAAAACATAAATTCTTCATCATACTGTTACCCAAGGAATAAAATGGGTTTCTTAAGAAACATTTCATCAGGATAAATATAAAACAAATAGATTTCATAAATATCATCGCATCATAAAAAAAATATTAATAATTGGGATATAAACATAACCTCATTTATATAATTTCATCTTATATGGAAAATAATTTTGATAAAACACTTGAAATTAATTCTTGAGGAAAATATCATTCCTTCTTTAAAAAAAATTCTTTTCTCAAAATGATGTGAAATTATAAAAGAAAATAATTTAATTTAAAATATAAATTAAATATTGTATTTTGATATTCATCTAAATAAGGTGTTACGAAAGTGTAAAAATCCATTCATGTCTTATAATTTAAAAAACATTTTTCTCATACTTTTGTTGGAAAAGTCAAAAAAGTTTCTCATATAGAAAATGACAAAAGATTCCTTTCATGACATTTAATAAAAATAAAAAATGGATAAAATTGACTTTAAAAGTTGTAGAATGACAGAAATAATATTTTTTTAATTCTTATTTAGGAAACATTAATGTAGATGATAAATATACCCCAGTAAATACTTTTAAATAAACAATCTTAGATAATAATGAGATTTCATAATTATCTCTTACCAATTATAATCAGTTGAATCATATGGCTCGTAAAATAAAGAAAATTATATTCATATTTAAATGTCATAACCTTCATAATAATATTCATAAAACATTCTTAGGAAGCATAAACATGACAAAAAAGAAATAGGTGGTGTATAAGGCATATGTCCCACAGAAATAAAAGTGAGACAAAATAATCCCTTACCTTAGGTCTGGTATCATTTGTGTGTATTTTAACCTCTATTATAATGATTTAAATGATTTAATTGACTTATTATATAATAATATTAATATTTATGAAATCATATATGATCATAATATCATCCATTTAGTAATAATATTTCATTATTACTCGTTATCCGGGTATAAACTGCTTTATTTTCTTATGCATGTTTTGCCAAATAAGTTTGGGTTCTTCTTCTTAAGAAATATTTATATAATTAAAAAATTATATTAACATAATAAATATCATTTTTATTCGTTATTTTCATTTATATAAACATTTTTTAATGGATATCTTATAGAATGAATCGCATCACACGTGGGGATGGTAGGTCGTACGTACGCACGAGCGACGATATCATTCTGATAATTTTGAAATGGTATGGAAGTGGATGGTATATATGTTGTTAAATAATCCATATCATGTAATAATAATCATATTTAGTTATTATTTCCATCATTATATCCATCCAAGTAAGGTGGTTTTGAAAAATAGATTATACCATAGCGTGGAGACGGTAAGTCGTACGTATGCACGCGAGGTGATTTCATTTTTTGTAGGATGGATAGAAGGTATAATATGGTTTTTTTATAATTATAATAATATATAAGTATATTATTTATACTTATATTATTACTTTATAATGAAACAAATAATTAATAAGAAGTAGAAGAAGAAATAATTTTGAAAGAATCGAGAGAAGAGATTACCTCTTCCTCGGCGTGTTTCCTCTAAATATCCTCTTAAAGGCACTATAGTTGGTCTTTTGAGAATACCATAACCTCTATAATGTGGCTAAGGAATTTTTTAACGGAAAATGGTAGGGTATTTATGATCATGAAAGCTCAAATTGAAGTGAAGAGGTGAGCGAGGCGGTTCCCTTTTATAATTGAGGTGAGGGGCAGCCTTGAAAATTCTTTAAATATTAAATTAATATAAATTAATTTTTTAGTCCAAAAGTTTTAAAATTGAAATATTTATAATATAATATTAGTATATTTATAAATCCTCACATACAATAATTTTTATACATGTATTGATTTTATTTTAAACCTTATCTTTTTGGTTTACTATTAATTATTCTCTTTCAATTTTAAATGTGGTGACAACATTTTAAGTTTTAAGAGGTTATAAATTTTACTTATATGGGGTAAATTCCCCAAAATTGGACACTTAATGAACTTTTAGACCTTATAATATCAATTTTATGATTTTAAATTTTTTTATGGTTGTTAAATAATTTAATAAATTATTATTTTTATAAAATATCAATAATGTCAATGTTTACACTATTCATTTCATTAAATTTAAATAAAATTCATAAAGAAAGATAAATTCTAAAAAAACATTTAATAGCATTATAATATGTCATTTTAGCCCATAAAATTCATCGATGGAATAAATTATGTCATAAAATATTTATTTTAATATCTATAATATCATTTATTTTATATTTCTATTAATAAAATAATTATTGTATCACAGTTGTGTCAATATATATGGTAATTATTTAATATATAAAAGTTATAAATAAATTCACATGATATAGATAATTTAATTTTATTTCTGGAGACTATATTTTCAGTGTTTCATCAAATTTAGCCCTATATTAAAAAATTTATACTTATAAGAGATAAGAGAATGACACGATGTCACTTTCTTTTGATTTAATAATAATTCCATCACTTTCATGGATAAAAGTCCATTAAACAAATAAATTTTGATCCTTGGGTATTAAATGTCGACTTTTATTAATTAAATATTATTTTTTAGGTGTTTGGGTAATTTTATTATACTTATCATATTATTTGATAACCTAATTTACCTGATTTATATTTAATTGTGGTAAATAAGATTTACCAAAGTTTCTATTCATAATTTCTAAAAAAAATAAAAAAGACCTATTTAAATAATTTTGACCAACATATTACAAATATGGAATCCATTTTTACAAATTAAAAAAAGAAAAATTTCATTAATTAATTTAAAATTAATTTCTATTGTTAAAGAGAGAAAACATGGTTTTTAAGTAAAAACCATCGAAAGATTGACATGTGTTTATATCAAATTTCAATGTGAAATTACTTCCAATGACAAAAATTGTAATAAATGATAATAAAATATTATAAATATAGTTTAAAACTAATTCAAAATATAATCTATCAATACAAATAAATTATATGAAAGGACAATTTTGAAATAAAATGTAGTATTTTTCACTATTCATTAAAATATAAATTTTCTCAGAAAAATGCCAAAATTTTAACCAAAGTAAATTTTTATGTAATTATTTCAAATAATAAGTTTATTTTTTCAAAAATAACTTATAAAAGTGTAAAAAATATTTTTAAAATGGGTTCTCCATTATAAGGTGGTAAAATTTTATTTTTTAAAAAATACTTCACTTATCTGAAAAATTGAATTTGTTCTTATATCATGCGTAGAAAACATATATGATGAATTTTAAACATTACATTGAATATATTTCATATATATTTCATAATAATATCCATATATAGTGATTTTATTATTTTATAAACTCACTTATTTTCATTTAAATAGTTTCTCAAAAAAATAGTTCCTTTTAATTTAAAAAGGTTTTATTTTCATTCATAAATAAATTTTCACAAAAAAATAATTAAATACACATGTAAAAAATATTATAATAAATCAATTAATATTATTCATTCCCACCATTTTAAGAGCTAGTTTATAAGGTAACATAATAATATTTAGTTGTTCACTTATACTCATTCTTATATGAAATGAATTAGATCAAAAGAACTTAAACTTGTGTGTAACACAATCCATGAATAGAATTGTGTATAACAAAATCAAAGCTATTTTTTTGTATATCACAATCATATCATGGTGTAGAGTACAACATAAGATATCAAAGAAATTAAAAAAAACTCTATCTCATAAAAATCTAGGGATGTTACAAGTGATCATCGATAAGCTGACCAAAGTCATACACTTCCCACCTATCTAGAAGAGCTTCTCTATTGATGATCTAGGAAGGATTTACATCCAGGAGATAGTGTGAATACATAGTGTACCATGTTCTATCATATTGGACCAAGACACCTACTTTAATTCTTTGTTATGACAATGGTTACTGGTAGAACTAGGTTCACATGTTCTCCTGAGTACTGGATATCACCCTAAGACCAACGAGTAGTCTAGGAAGACCATATGCGTGTTTGAGGATATGATATGGGCCTATATCCTTGATTTTAGAGGTTCTTGAGGAAAGAATATACATATGGTTGATTTTCCCTACAATAATATCTTTTAGGAAATGATTCAGATGGATTTGTATTAGACACTCTATGGTAGAATGTGTTGCTCACCTTTGTGCTGGATTGAGGTAGGTGAGGTAGCTCTAGTTGGTTGATGTCCCATTCAGGAGACTTCAGAGAAATTCAAGATAATTTAAAATAACTGGTTATAGATAATTATATGAAAAAATCATATATTTATCATCACCACAGACCTCTAGAGTTCAAGGTAGGATAATTGGTCTTTTTGTGAGTATCACCAAGATTGGTTCATAGATGAGTCAGTAGATATGGAAAGATATCATCAAGATATGTTAGGACATTTGATTTTGTAGAGAGAGTTGGTCCAGTAGACTATCGTTTGTTTCTACCTAAGATGTACCATTCCATGAAAGAATTATTCCATGTATCACAGCTTTGATTGTATCATGTTGACCCATCTCATTCATTTGACCCTAATGATATCGAGATGGAAGTGGATGCATCCTTCAAGGAGAATCTAATGCATATCATTGATCAAAAAATGAAGTCTGAGTCATGTTAGTTCCTCTGGTATGGCTTCTATAATAGCATGGACATGTAAAGGAAGATATCTAGGAGTGGGAGGCCAATGTAGGTGCTTACTAGCTTTAAATTTTTTTAGATGATGTTATACAACCCTCATAAGGGAAACTCGAGGATAAGTTTTCTTAAGGATGAGAGGTTGTAACATCCTAGTATTTATCCAAGGTACAAACCATTAAATTTCGTTCTAATTCCTTTAAATGGACCTAAATTTTATTCTTATATGGTTCAAGAATATTTTGAGGGCGTCTGGGGATCATTCGAATCCAGAGACTCAAAAAAGAAGTAGACTAGGCCACATATTTTGTCAACAATTGTGCAACCTAGGGCACATGGTCATGCGAGTGTTGAAGGCTTTGGGATAGTAAAATTTTTCACTTTTTACATAGGATTAGTCAAACTGTGTAGAAAACCATGTGATGTTCCCCTTATAACATTGAATGGAGAAATTTTGGTTCACGGTTTCACCAAACTATGCGACCAAACCATGTATAGTGTAAAAATGGGTGAAATTACCATTTTGACCCCCTTTAATTATTTTAAGAAAATTATTCCTTCTCTTCCTTATTTTTTCAGTAGTTGTGTTCCTACCTAACATTGAGACACTCCTCCCACAAAAAATCACGAAATCACTGAGGATACTTCATTCATTGTAACACCCCAAGATTTCATAGTGTGTTACTTCTTCAAAATAATTCAATAACTTGCACTAAACGCAACACCGAGTTCAAGCGCACCATGACTTACCAAACAAGCCGTTCAAAAGAGGTTATGGATAGTATTAGCTAAATTTTGATCTTTATATAATCCTTATAATTTTAGAATCTATATTATGAGTTTATTATACATAATGTAAGAACAAATTCATTTTTTTAGATAAAAGAAGTATTTTTCAAAAATTCTCTTTTACCAACTTTTAATAGTGAACCCTTTTTTAATCCAATATTTTAAACTTTTATATATTCAATTTGACTAAATAAATTTATTCTTTTTAGAATGGGGACATAAAAAATTTACAATGAAACACCCCAATCTTCAATGATACACTTCTCATTGAATAAAACAGTAGTGTGTGTTGTACGCAACTTCGAATTCTAACACACACCACAACCAATCAAATTAGCCGTTATGAATAGTAATACCTACTTTTTGAAATTTTATAAATTTTATCTCTCAAAATGGACTTCATTTTTGGATTTGGAATATCGAATTTAGCCTAGGGTTAAATTTTGGTACTTTTTGGATAACTTTTATATTTTGATGAATAATGAAAATTACTAAATTTTAATTAAAAAAAACTTTTTTAATCAAAATAATTAATAGTGATAAATTATGAATTTGAGTGGTTTTAAAGTATATTTATAATATATTTTTACCATTTAATACAATGTTGTTCATTGGACATAATTTCACAATTAAACCGAACATAAACAAGTGTCAATCTTTTGATAGTTATTATATCTTAAAAACACGCTTTTTCTTTTGACAGCGGGAGTTAATTTTAAATTAATTTCTGCCACTTCTATGTTTTGAATTTGGAAAAATGGATTTCATATTTGTAATCAGGATGTCCAAATTGTTTAAATAGGTAAATTTTATTTTTAGACATTTTGAATAATTACTTCGGTAAATATTTTATTTACCATGGTTAAAGGGTAAATCCGGTAAATAAGGGTTAAACAATAATATTATAATAATAATAAATTACCATAAAACCTGTCCTAACCTTATTTTTGGATACATTTCCGACCATGGGTATCTTTGTGTCGATTTGTGGGACCCCATGGAGCCACTTGTAGGTGATAGGGACACTTTATTATAATTAAGATAAAGTAAATACAAAAATAACACAAGCTTATATCTTTTAGCACAACAATTTTTACATAGGGTTATATATGTTATATTTTTTATTATAAATATTCATTATAAATATAAAAATATTTCCTACATAATTATGTTTTATTTATAATTTTTAGACATTAAAAAAGTAAAAATATATATGACACAATAATGATGCAGTATTTTCCTTATTAATGAAAGAATCAAATAATTGGTATTATAAATGTAAAAATAAATATAATTAGAAATTTTTGATGACATACACTAATTTTATTGGTTAATATGACATGTTAGGATTTCTTAAATGAATTTTTTTCGAATTAATAAAGTTGTTAAGACTTTAACAAAAATCAATTTTTGAGTAGTGTCAAAATTGACATAAATGAGTTTTTAAAACAAATATTATATTATTAATTTATATTCTATTCCTAAAACCCTAATGTTAGGTAAAAGGACTTATATCTTTATTTTTGTATCATTAATGGACCACTTGGGGGTCTCTTGGATATGTATAGTAAGTTTATTAACTATATATTATAAAAATACAATGTGACATGGTAAGTGTTAAACTAATTAACCAAGAGTTAAAACTAAAAGATAAAGTTAATATAATGACCCAAACCTATCTAAAATCTATTGGATGAAAGTATTTAGACCCATCACCACCTTATACTTTGAATAATCTACTTTGGATCCATTATAAACCAAATATTAATTTATTATAAATTAATACTTTAAGTTTTTCCTAAAGAGCCCCTCCTCCCCCTTATAAAAGGACCCAACTTCAAACCAATTCTTTACACCTTCAAAGCCTTTTTTCTCGTCCAAACCCTTCCCAAATATCCTCCCAACTTCCATAACTTCATCCTAGAGGCCTTATTTTGATTATAAATCCAACCTAAGGAGCCCTTTTGATCAAATCAAAAGGAAGAACCCGAAGAAGAGGTAACGTCTTCACCACCCTCTTTAAAGTTCCTTTCTTCTTCAAATTCTTCTTTCCTTGTTATATCCATTCTAAAATAATAAATCCAGTACCTTCTATATACTGTGATTTTATTATAATTATGGAACAAACAAATTCATTATTTTATCCATCCCTTTAATGACATGTCACCATACGTGCGTACGTACGGCCTACCGTCTCCACGTTGTGGTGTAATTGTTATTCAATATACTATTATTTAGATGGGTATAATAATGATGTATAATTCATATAAATAATAAATATAACATGATACTGATTATTTCTATATGATATACCATCCAATTATATGTTATTTTAATATCAAAAGAATGATATTGTCGCTCGTGCGTACGTACGGATTACCGTCTCCACGAACACGATGAGATTCATTCTCCATCATATCCATTCAAGACTAAATTTTATTGGATGATTAAAAATAATATTTAAGGACTTAATATCATTCTTTATATGATTATGATACAACCTATCCATAAAAAACACATCTTATATAAAAGAAAATGAGTATGTTAACACCCAAAACAACGATAATACTAAGATTTTATTAACAAAGCGATGTTAAAAGATCATATATGATATCATATTAATATATATGATTATTTAATAATTCAATAAAAATTATTTCACCATTATACAGGAGTTTAACCTACCATCAACCAAGGAAAAGTACAAGGTAAGGGGTTTTTCATCTCACTCCTTATTTCCGTGAGATTCATGCCATATTGCCACTATTACCTTTTGTGTGGTGTATGTACTATCCATAATTGTATTCTTTGTGTAATACACTTTAATTTGTGTGTATCTACATATTAATTGTATGATACCTCTTTCATGGGGTGTATGTTTCATAAGTTACCAAATTGGTAAGGGTTTATTTCACAATCTCGTCATTATCCGAGGTTGTTTATACGTAATTATCTATTAGGATCTCCTTATCATCCACATCCATGTTTCTTAAAAAAATTATTTAAAATCATTATTATTATATTATAGACTATGGGTTAATTTCATTTTTACCCTTTTTGACTTTTTATAATAAGTTTATAAAGTAATCTTTCCGTCATTTTCCAAACAAGGCCCTTTTTAACCTTTTCGACAGAGTTAAGGTAAGAATATCTTTTTTAACTTATACGGCAGGTGAGGCTATTTTCTATCGTTATAAAATCTTCAAATCTTCCCTTATAAGATAATAAGGATATTCTCAACGTAAATGTTTTATTTTTATTTTACTTTTAAATGATTTCAAAAAAGATATATTTCTCTCAAATAGTTTTGATTTCATCTATGTCAACATCCTTTGATAAATTTTACACTTATTTGAAGTTGATTTATTATGATACAAATCATCCATACTGTATGTAAGGTTTTTTGATATGTTTGACTATGAATGAGTTATTTTTATGTCATTAATGGCTTATTATTAATGTTTTGGCATTTCGTGTGCTAGTTTTAATATGATTTTTTATGTTATATTTCATCCTCTTCTTAAAATGAATGTGTTAGACTAGTATGTCCCGTGTTGGGGACCATTAAAAGTAATCCCTATAGGCTGGTGTCCGGTTATTAGAGACACTCCGGGTTGGTGTCCGGTTATTAGAGGCACTCCGAGTTGGTATCCTATTATTAGAGGCACTCCGGGTTGGGTTCCGATTATAGTAGCCCCTAGGTCTTTGCACGAGGCCTTGACAAATGAATTAAAATTCAGCATTATACATTCCCTCATTATGGAAATAATATTGATGGTTCATGTGGTCATTCGACTAGTAGAATACCCATGATTATGTTTTATTATGTAATTATTTACTCATCTCATATTCTTTCCATAAAAGTATTCATGTTTATTATTGGTAAGGGCATGTGGTTTCAATTATTTACCATGATTAATATTTATGTCATTTTCCGCTGTATTACTTACCCTTACTGAGAATTTGAGCTCACCCCTTTCAATGTTTTATTTTTTCCAAGATTCCAAGAAGTGTATTGTGATTGATATGTAGGGTTAATCCAAGGGAATAATGGCGTTCATAAAGATTATTTTTTTTTGTATGTCTTAAAGTGCAATGTAACATTCATGTATGTAATCTATTTTCCAAGACTGCTAAACTGATCGGTCCTTCGGGACTTGATTCCTTGTAATCATGCCAATGTATTAAAATAATGCACCGACTCTGGGTAACTGGGGTCGGGGTATTACAGTTGATATCAGATAGAGGTTTAGCAATAACCTTTGAAACTAGATTTAGATAAACTCTGATTAGAGCACATTACCCTAAGATAGACTTTGAGGATTATTATAGAAGAACTTCATAGAATTTTGGTATTGTAGATATTTTGTGAGTTTTCTGAGAAATACATCCCTGTCTGGATACGAGCAGGTAGAGGCGGCTCTGGCAAAGATGTACCTAGGGGTAAAACCCAAAAATGCCACTTTGAGCTAGACTCGAACAGGAACTGGTGCACGACAACGGGCCTTTCTGCACTCTTGGTTAGGACCCTCCCAGGGGATATTCTTAGGATAATTCTCATTTTCTTTACAAACCACTATGAAGGGTTTATGAGTATATACCTCCTCAAAGAAAACATTTTTTTGATTATGGATTATATCCATGAACTATTATATTTATGTTAGGTATTTTACATGTTTGGAATTATTCATTACAATTCATAAACTGACCTAGTTTATGCTATTATATAGAAATGGAGCCCAGTAGTAGGAATGTGAACTCCAGCAATACGTATGATCCAAAGAGTAAGAAGGATCGTATCTTTGATGGTATTAATCCATTATTTAGAAGGGAAATAGTCTCCCATGTATTATCATCATATGAAGAAATATTATTATGTGTTGATAAGATAAGTAAAGAGTTCTCTGAGTCCTATGGCTTTGAAGGGAAGCAAGAGAAGAAAAGGATGGAAGAGAGAAAGATGGATAAAGGGAAGAGGGAAAAAAATAATCTTCCTATATGTGATAACTGTGGGAAGAGACACCCTGGAACTTGGATGAAAGGAATGGGTGTTTGTTATAAGTGTGGAGAAAAAGGACACCACGTTTGTGATTGTGAGGGTAAGAAAAAGGTTTCCAATGTACAATGCTCCATCTGCAAGGAGTGGGGACACTATGTGAATCAATGTTCAAATCATCAGATTATGTCCCAAATGATGTTATTTGATAATAATAAAGTTACGATACTACCATAGATGAAGAGGGATGACTAGTGTTCATATGTTGTTAGTAAATAATTATTTCATTTGAGTGTTGTATCAACGATGTACTGGTTATATGAATTATGGAGATAAATAAGGATTTTACTGTAGTACTATTTCATTGAGGATTTTAGATTATATGGTACTATGAAAAGTGACTCAACAGCAAGTTAATCTTTTTCTTAATACATGGTTGAAGGAAAGGTAATCCTCAATATGGTCTTGATACTGAGGTAGTAATTTTGGAATAATAGATGGTTGATTTGGATAAATTATATTGGATATTCTTGACTACCTTGGCAAAGATTAATGGTTTTTTTATTTCATCATTGTTGGAATATTAAAAGTTTTTTGATATAAGGAGTATATCTAGTATTCTATAAGGAATAAGGGAGCATGAATGTAATCAATAAGGTTTTATGGTAATTCAGGGTGTTACCATATTTTAAAAGAAAACATGATGAAGGTATTCACATGTTATTGCATGGAAAAAAAGACCTTCATTATATTTAACTTCCATAAGAATTTTGGACTGTGAGTTTGGAAAGAGGTAATTTGGATAAGTCTAAAGGTTGGAATGGATTATATTTGACATTTGATACAATTGTTAAGGTTAAATCATTTCTGAAGATTATTTTTTGATTGTTATAAAAAGGACAACCCACAGGTCGGGCGGCAACCCGTCGCGTCTGGCAAGGCCGTGAGACTTGAACCCACAACTGAAGGGTGACAAGGATGTATCACCTACCGCTGGCCCATGAGATGTCCTGGATTAAATAAAGTAGTTTATTTTAATAAGGTCTAGTAGATGAATTATAAATTAATTTTTTTCCCCAAATTAATAGGATAAATAGAATATATTTTTTTAATTTCTATTATCTTTTAGAGTGAAAGATGAGTTTGTGGTAGAAATTAGTTAAAGGATGGAACTCTACTTGCCAAGTATATATTTTTTTCTCCTATTATTATATATAGAAATTAATTCTTATACTTTATTTAAGGGATCTTAAAACCAAAAATGTGTTATCCTAATACCTTATGTTTTGTTGAACTGATGGTATTTTAAATCATCATAGATTGATGAATTTAAGGACCTCAATTTTAGACTTGTTTGTGATTGATGACCTCAATCACTACCTATAAATATTTATGTTTTCCCTCCAATTATATGTCTCTAATTTCCACCAATTTTCTCCTAATCGAGATCATAATTTGGTGGTGACCCTTTCATTTCTCTTTTCCTCTTATTAAGACTAAATTTTATTAACCAAATTTCCGATGTGGGTTTTCCCATAAAGATATTTCATATTTTCAACCTTTATTTTCGAAAAACAATATCAAATTGAGAGGATGAAATTTATTGAAGGAGGTAAGAATGTAACACCCCAAGATTTTATAGTGTGTTACTTCCTCAAAATAATTCAATAACTTGCACTACACGCAACACCGAGTTCAAGCGCACCATGAGTTACCAAACAAGCCGTTCAAAAGAGGTTATGAATAGTATTAACTAAATTTTGAACTTTATATAATCATTATAATTTTAGAATCCATATTATGAGTTTCTTAGACATAATGTAAGAACAAATTCATTTTTTCAGATAAAAGAAGTATTTTTCAAAAATGCACTTTTACCAACTTTTAATAGTGAACCCTTTTTAAATCCAATATTTTAAACTTTTATATATTCAATTTGACAAAATAATTTTATTTTTTTTAGAATGGGGACTTCAAAAATTTACAATGAAACACCTCAAGATTCCACGATATGCTTCTCTTTGAATAAAATAGTAGTGTGTGTTGTACAGAACTTCAAATTCTAACACACACCACAACCAATCAAACTAGTCATTATGAATAGTAATACCTAATTTTTGAAATTTTATAAATTTTATCTCTAAAAATGGACTTCAGTTTTGGTTTCAAAATATCGAATTTATACTAGGGTTAAATTTTGGTAATTTTCGGATAACTTTTATAATTTGATGAATAGTGAAAATTACTAAATTTTAATTAAAAACAACTTTTTTAATCAAAATAACTAATAGTGATAAATTATGAATTTGAGTGGTTTTAAAGTATATTTAGAATATATTTTTACCATTTAATACAATGTTGGTCATTGGACATAATTTCACAATTAAACCGGACATAAACAAGTGTCAATCTTTTGATAGTTATTATATCTTAAAAACACGCTTTTTCTTTTGACAACAGGAATTATTTTTAAATTAATTTCTTCCACTTCTGTGTTTTGAATTTGGAAAAATATATTCCATATTTGGAATCAGGATGTCCAAATTGTGTAAATAGTTAACTTCTATTTTTAGACATTTTGAATAATTACTTCGGTAAATATTTTATTTACCAAGGTTAAAGGGTAAATCCGGTAAATAAGGGTTAAAAAATAATATTATAATAATAATAAATTACCCTAAAATGTGTCCTAACCTTATTGGTGGATACATGTCCGACCATGGGAATATTTTGGTAGATTTTTGGGACCCCATAGAGCCACTTGTATGTGATAGGGACACTTCATTATAATTAAGATAAAGTAAATACAAAAATGACATAAGCTTATATCTTTTAGCATAAAAATTTTTACATAGAGTTATATATGTTATATTTTTTATTATAAACATTAATTATAAATATAAAAATATTTCCTACATAATTATATTTTATTTATAACTTTTAGACATTGAAAAAGTAAAAATATATATGACACAATAATGATGCAATATTTTCCTTATTAATGAAAGAATCAAATAATTGGTATTATAAATGTAAAAATAAATATAATTCTAAAGTTTTGATGACATAAACTAATTTTATTAGTTAATATTACATGTTAGTATTGCTTAAATGAATTTTTTTCTAATTAATAAAGTTTTTAAGACTTTACCAAAAATCAATTTTTGAGTAGTGCCAAAATTGACGTAAATGAGTTTTTAAAACAAATATTATATTATTAATTTATATTCTATTCCTAAAACCCTAAGGTTCCGCCAAAGGACTTATATCATTATTGGTGTATCATTAATGGACCACTTGGGGGTTTCTGGGATATATATAGTAAGTTTATTAACTATATATTATAAAAATACAATGTGACATGGTAAGTGTTAAACTAATTAACCAGGAGTTAAAACTAAAACATAAGGTTAATATAATGACCCAAAATGTATAAAATATATTGGTAGAAAGTATTTCGACCCATACCCACCTTATAATTTTAATAATTCCACTTTTGAGCCATTATAAATTGAATAAGAATTTATTATAAATTAATACCTTAAGTTTTTCCTAAAGAGACCCTCCTCCCCCTTATAAAAGGACCCAACTTCTAACCAATTCTTCACACCTTAAAAGCCTTTTGGATCAGCAAAACCCTGACCAAATATCCTCCCAACTTACCTCAATTCATCCTAGAGGAATTATTTTGATCATAAATCCAACCTAAGGATCCCTTTTGATCAAATCAAAAGGAAGAACCCGAAGAAGAGGTAACGTCTTCACCACCCTCTTCAAAGTTCCCTTCTTCTTCAACTTCTTCTTTCCTTGTTATTTCCATTATAAAATAATAACTCTAGTACCTTCTATATACTGTGATGTTATTATAATTATTGAACAAACAAATTCATTATTCTATCCATCCCTTGAATGAAATGTCACCATACGTGCGTATGTACGGCCTACCGTCTCCACGTTGTGGTGTAATTGTTATTCAATATACTATTATTTATATGGGTATAATAATGATGTATAATTCATGTAAATAATAAATATAACATGATAATGATTCTATCTATATTATATACCATCCAATTATATATTATTTTAATATCAAAAGAATGATATTGTCACTCGTGCGAACGTACAGATTACCGTCTCCACGAACGCGATGAGATTCATTCCCCATCGTATCCATTCAAGACTAAATTTTATTGGATAGTTAAAAATAATATTTAAGGACTTAATATAATTCTTGATATGTGTATTATACAACCTATCCATAATAAATACATCTTATATAAAATAAAATGAGTAAGTTAACACCCAAAACGACGATAATACTATGATTTTATTAACAAAGCGATGTTAAAAGATCATATATGATATCATATTAATATATATGATTATTTTATAATTCACTAACAATTATTTCATCATTATACAGGAGTTTAACCTACCATCAACCAAGGAAAAGTATAAGGTAAGGGGTTTTTCATCTCACTCCTTATTTCTGTGAGATTCATGCCATATTGCCACTATTACCTTTTGTGTGGTGTATGTACTGCCCATAATTGTATTCTTTGTATAATAAACTTTAATTTGTGTGTATCTAATTATTCATTGTATGATACCTCTTTCATAGGGTGTATGTTTTGTAAGTTACCAAATTTTTAAGGGTTTATTTCACAATCTCGTCATTATCTGAGGTTGTTTATACGTAATTATCTACTAGGATATTTTTATTATCCACATCCATGTTTCTTAAAAAAAGTATTTCAAATCATTATTACTATATTATAGACTATGGGTTAATGTCATTTTTACCCTTTTTGACTTTTTATAAGAATTTTATAAAGGAAGCTTTCCGTCATTTTCCAAACAAGGTCCTTTTTAACCTTTTCGACAGAGTTAAGGTAAGAATGTCTTTTTTAACTTATACGGCGGGTGCGACTATTTTCCGCCATTATAAAATCTTCAAAGCTTCCCTTCCAATCTAATAAGTATATTTTCAAAGTAAATGTTTTTTTTGTTTTTTTTATTTTAAATGATTTCAAAAAAGATATATTTCTCTCAAATAGTTTTGATTTTATCTATGTCAACAACCTTTGATAAATTTTACACATATTTGAAGTTGATTTATTATGATACAAATCATCCATACTATATGTAAGGTTTTGTGATATGTTTGACTATGAATGGGTTATTTTTATGTCATTAATGGCTTATGATTAATGTTTTTGCATTTCGTATGCTAGTTTTAATACGATTGTTTATGTTATATTTCATCCTCTTCTTAAGATGAATGTGTTGGACTAGTATGTTTCGTGTTGGGGACCGGTAAAAGTAAGCCCTCCAGGTTGGTGTCCGGTTATTAGAGGCACTCCGGTTTGGGTTCCGGTTACAGTAGCCCCTAGGTCTTTACACGAGGCCTTGAAAAAGAAATTAAAATTCAGCATTATACATTCCCTCATTATGGAAATAATATTGATGGTTCATGTGGTCATTCAACTAGTAGAATACCCATGATTATGTTTTATTATGGCATTATTTACTCATCTCATATTATTTCCATAAAATTATTCATGTTTATTATTGGTAAGGGAATGTGGTTTCAATTATTTACCATGCTTAATATTTATGTCATTTTCCGCTGTATTACTTACCCTTACTGAGCATTTCAGCTCACCCCTTTCAATGTTTTATTTTTCCCAGGATTCCAAGAAGTGTATTGTAATTGATATGTAGGGTTAATCCAAGGAAATAATGGCATTCATAAATATTATTTATGTTTTTTTTACTTCTTAAATTGCAATGTAACATTCATGTATGTAATCTATTTTCCAAGACTGCTAAACCGATCGGTCCGTTGGGACTTGATTCCTTGTAATCATGCCAATGTATTAAAATAATTCACCGACTCTAGGTAACTGGGGTTGGGGAATTACATTCATCATCTAATTGATCCTCCTTCAGATCCATTGAAATGATAGAGGTAGGATCTTTTATCCTCTCTAATCCCTTTCAGGGTTATTCACCCATATATTGTTCTATATGGGTGAAAGCTCATTTTCCCCATTTTTAGTGCATTTGATGGATTATTCAATTTCATCCATACTATATAGATTAAAAAATTTATAATGGATGAGGGAATATCAATGAGGATAAAGTAGGAGGCCTAGTTTTTTTTCCATCATTTCATCGCTTTTCATAAATTTTGTCATTGTTCTGCCCGCTGATCTATTCTGATGAAGCCTCCAAAATGTGAATTAAATCATTCCTAGTTTTTTTTCACATGTAATATGATCCTATTTAATATATAATCACCTCCTGGGTGGATCTACTTGGGTTATTAAACCCATTTGGGTGAGCTATACCACAAAGTACCTTATTTACCTTATTCTAAAATGATTCTACACCCCTCTTGAGGTGTGTTTAGTGTTGAGCCATGGATTAGGCCCCCTTTTTGCTACACATCTCAAATTATTTTCAGGATTAACTGTAATTTCCACCTTATTAATCCATGTTATAAATGAATTGGCTAATGGGTTGGTCTATATGCCTTGTACCTTATGAATTAAGTGGATTAACCCAATGACATGCCATGACCAACATGGCTAATCTAATCATGTTTCTTTAATTAAATGGAATTCCCTTCCAATTAGACCTATTATATATATATGATGCTTACATGACTACTTCATCTTATATTTGAGGGTTAATCAATGGGTTACAACTTAAGGACCCCTTGGACGGAATCTTGTTCCTTTTATTATTACTGTTAATGGTTAGTAACCATGCTAGGAGAGACACCAGCTATGCCTGGCACAATTTCACTGAGCATTATCTATTTTAACCTCCAAGAAATTGATGTTGGTTCCCTATGGGAGACACCTTTGACAAGCTCTAAGGCATGTTTGGTTGAATAATGCCTAGGGAGAGACTTAGGACATTACCTGTGATACCAGGTATAGAATCAAAGGCTAGTAATTGACTTTTCTCACCGTGATTAGAGTGAGAAGTGGGACTTCATATTTGAGTTACTATGTATGGGCCCTCTTTCATTGGTTATGTGATGATCCCATTGATAAATACTTGGAAATTCTTCTCAAATTGTTAAGGAGTGTCTCTGGGAGTCTCACTATTTTCTATAAAGTGGTTTTCAACTAAAATTTAAAATTTGAAAGAATATTTTGAATCTGAGAAATGATCCTTGAATTAATAATATAAGGACATGTCCTCTAATCTCAAGTATAATATTGGGGATAGTCCATACTATAGAACATTATAACTATCACCTTACCTTTTTATGTCCTTTCAGTTCAGAAACGCCAGCTTTGGTCGAAGCAGGAAGTTGGGAGGGTGTCCAAGAAGAACCAATTCCAATGATTTTATTTATTTATTTTTGTATTTATTTTAAATAAAATATAGAAACTGATTATTTATTATGGAATGAAATGGAAAGGACTATAAATATTGGGTGTCTTCCTACTAATATTGTATCTCACACCCTAATCAGGTTCCTTTGGTACCCTAGTAGATTTTATGATTTCTGTTACTTATAAAGGGAAGCAGTCAGCTTCCATTGCTTGATATACCATTCTAGGATGTAGTTGGGAGTATAGGAATGAGCCTATTCTCGATATTCTAGATATAGAAGTTTTTGGATTTTCTAATTTTTTTCATCATATTATATATTCTTGTATCCCTTACACTTTATTTATTATTTTTTTATAAATACTTGAAATAATTTCATCATCAATTTCTTTTATTTATTTATCTAGCTTCTAGTTATTTTTATTTTAGCTTGAATGATTAATTTTTTCAATTTCCACTAATATCTATTATCCCTTATATTGTTTCTTATATCTTATAATGTGCTCTACTCCTATTTATAAGGGCATAGCCTCCCCACATAATTACCCAAGACCCTCACATCTAGTTGGAAGCCTCTAGAATTTGGGAAGGCACGCTTGAGTTCTTGTGGCCAACCATCTCGGGGAATAGGTGATTCACACTCTGGTTGGGATGCCACACTATACAAGATTGATTAGAACATTGAATTCTTAGAAACACTTGAGGTAATCAAGGTAAAGTGTGAAACATTCAAGCTCAAGCATCCAAGTAAATGGTGGTGGGAATCCATGGTGCATGCATATTACCATGTGGGATTATATTGGAAGGGTTTTAGGACCCTCTTATTTCAATAGTTCTACCCAAAGACTCTAATTATGGAAAATTATCTCGAGTTCCTCTATATTCAGTAGGGAGAGACATTAGTGTCAGAGTACACCAATCAATTTGTGGAGCTATTTTTTTCTCTAGATATTATGAAATAATGATTAGTTGAAAGCTAAAGATGAAACAGCCTAAGATTTTATGGATTATTTTTTCATATTAATTTAATATTTTAATATTTCTCCTTTCATGAAACATTTAATATAAACTTTTTAAATATAAAATCACTAATGTTGGATTTCATTATAATAAAACCAAGATAATATTGCACCACACGCAACACTTAGATTAGCTTTCAGTACTTGCAACACTATGTTTTTGTTGTATTACACACAATATTGAGTCCCTTCGATAGAATTCATAAAACACAAGGCTGAGTTTTAATAAACTACAATATACTATCAATATTAGTATTAAAACATTATTATAGCTACCGCCTAGATAATGGAATGAAAGTCATGAATAATATTAAATAAAGTGGAAATATTATTTATAAAAGTATAAAAAATAATTTTTTATTAATAAATTAGTGCAAATGAATGAAAGAACTATTTGAAAATATATAAATTTTTTCTAAGAAAACTATATTTCTATGTAAAAATACAATTTAATATCAATAAATTAAATAAAAAACTTTCTATTAATTTTTTAAATTAATTTTTTATTTTATATATTTAATAAATATTTTGGATACTCATCCAATATATTTTATAGGTATATGATAAGAATAAATCCAATTTGATGAATAATAAGTTGTATTTTTTGAAATGTAAATTTTACAATATTTTAATAGAGAACCCATTTTAAAACTAATTTTTTACACTTTTATAATTTATATTTTAAATAATAGACTTCATTTTTGAGGTATAAATATCAAAATTTAATTTGGGATAATTTTTGGTATTTTTCTGAGAAGATTAATTTTTAGATGAATAGTAAAAAATATTTAATCTTAATAAAAAAATACTTCTTCATCTAATTTATTTATAGAGTTAAATAGTGTTTAAATTTTATTTAATAGTTTAATTAGATAAATTTTATATAAATTAATCTAATTTAGTTCATTTTAATCAATTTCACTTTTAAATTTAATATAAAAACAATTCAAACTTTTGAACATTTTTACATTAAAAACCTGATTTGTCCTTCCATATGTGATATTAAATTTAAATTAATTTCTACCAATTCTATGATTAGAATTTAAAAAATGGATTAGATATTTTTAATCTTTATAATTTATAATTTCTATTATTTTCAACTTAGTTTTTTACCAAAAATATTAATGAAAGTGATTAAAATTAATCACAACGATTAAGAGAAAAAATTACTTAACAAAGGACTAAACATTAAAATTAAGGGACAAATTGACCTATAAACTTATATAAAATACATTATATGTCCATATATCTACCTTATCCTCACTTTTATTTAATTTTAACCATTATTTTATCAAATGGACATGGTAAATACGTCGGTGAAATACCCTTTTCAAAAATTTACAAGAATTCCACTCCTCCCCCACCATAAAAAGGCACTCACCCGTCCAACTTATTAACACCTATAAATCCCTTTTTATTGACAAAAATATGCTAAAAAATCTTTAAAAATCCATACAATAATCCTATGATCCTCAATTTGTGCATAAATCCAACCAAGGAATCCCATTGGTGAAAACCAAGAGGAGTTACCCCAAGAAGAGGTAACATTATTTCTCAAGCTCCTTTGGTTAATTTTTACTCATAACCCCCTAAAGTATTCTTATTAAATTATTATATATAAATCTAATTATCCTAAATATATTAATACGTTTTTATTCTAATGGTTTTACCTACAATTAAACACACTTCTATCTAATTAGTAATGAACGTACCGTTTTTGTGTGCGGCAAACTACCACCTCATGAAATGATGTTGTTTTTTTTCCTTTACCACCTCTCATAGTTGGTAATTATGAAGGAAAAGGTATTTTTATAAGATATTTATGATATTTATTATTAATTTATAATTATGTAATTATTATATAAAAAATACCTACATTCCTTTCACTTTGTGTAAATATGATAACTTCTTTTGTGGATGTGTGGACTACTACATCCACAAAGCGATGTGATTCATTCACACTCTACATGGAATGTATTATGAAAGGTTTTAGTAAAATTATTTGGTATACATAAAATAATAATTATACTTTAATGATATAATATATATATATATATCATTTACTTACTTTTTTTCAATGCGAAAATAAAACGGAAACAACATTCACATGTTCATACGGCCTACCGTCTCAAAAAACAATGTGCTCCATTTCATATTTATATATTTCAGATATTATTTTAAATATATATACTGAATATATAAGATATTTATATCATGTTTTACATTCTTTAAATAAGTAAATCAGGATCTATGTAATAGGATCAAGAATAACAAGCCCAAACATATACAAAAACTAAGCGGATATTACCGAAAATGTAACATTAACATGGAGTTGTTTATAAATGGGAAATATAAAGTCATAAAAAAAATAAATATAATTATATATAATAATATATTTATTTATTATATTTATAATTAACTTGTATTTTTTATGAAAAATATTTTAATGTGTATGAAGAAAATCAAGACTTGAGGTAAGGGTTTTCTCATCTCAGTTTTATTTTTTGTGAGACACAAGCCATGTTCACCTCCTATTTATTATATGTGGTGTGTATAATGACTATAAATGTATTCAATGATTGTTATACTTAAATTTATTGGTATTTAAATATTCATTTTATGATATTTCTTTCATGGGTTATATGTTTCAAAAGTTACCAAATCGGTAAAGTAATTTTGTCTCAATTTTCCTTCTTTGAGAGACATGGCATGTTATGCTCTTTTATTTTTCTATGATGTGTATATACTTCCTTTTAAATGTTATATAATTAATATAATTATTTTAATGACATTTCAAGATTCATTTAATTTTATAATTTCTATTTTATTATGATTTAGAGTGACCAAATTGGTAATGGTTTATTGCTATAATCTCAACATTTATCGATATTGTTTATGATTATACTTACATTGATGAAATATTTTGATTCGTATCTCATGTACTCTCATAAATTTTCATACCATATTTTTATTTATTTAATATACATTTAATGGTACCATTTTTCACTTTTTGGTACTGAAGATAATTAAGGAAAATTTATCAAAATCAGACTTTATTTCTCCTTTCGATCATAAATTTATGTTTTTTCAAAACCGTGTATTCTAAAAATGTTTTACAAAATATTAAAATTTTAACTGATGATGTTTAAAGAAAATTTTTACATATTTATTACTTTTTTAAAAAATTCATTTAAAATTAACTTTTTTTCTATTTTATGATCAAGGAACTTTTATAAACTTCTGAGGTAAAAAAGGAATGTTCGACATGTATAGAGTTACCCACTACCATGATCATAATTTCCTTGATGCTTTAGTTTTATGTTTACAAGGTTTTTTTATGAAATGTTTTTCCTAATATTCAGGAAAATTTTTTATTTTAAAATATTTTTCAATGAAAAAGTTTTTTCAAAAATTGATTTTTGTTTAAAAAGTGTTTCAAATGATTTCCAATGATTCCTTTATATGTTTTCAAAATGTTTTTTTCAACGTAAAGGATTTCAAATATATCAAATATTATTTTATAAGTTTTCAAATTATTTTCAAAAAAAATGTTTTCAAAAAAATTCAACTTATTTTATAAGTTTTTATGAAAAAAGGTTTTCAAAATGTTATAAAGCTTCTTTATAGGTTTTCAAGTTTATTTTCAAGGAAAATGGTCTTCAAAATGTTTTATGTTTTAAAAAATATTTTTAAAAGAGTAAAGAATATTTTACTCAAGAAATTGTTTTAGGATTCATTAAAAATTTATTTTCCATCTAATATGGCATATGTTGATGTTACTCATGCCTTTCTGTGAAATAATCCAAAGGTTCCATTTATGTTATTTATCTAAATGGTTTATGTTTTGATGGAATGATTTTTATGATATGTGTTTCTCTTTCATGGGTTATATGTTTATAAATCCCATTTCTCATTAATGATTTATACATTTATGAAAATCTTTTCAATTTTAATGGGTTATATACTTATGAAACCCACTTCTTTTCACAGGTTGTTCTTTGTTGATGTGATTACTAAACATATCTCTTTTTCCACATGTTATGATATGATTTCATGTTTATGATACTCATTTCATTTCATGGGTTATGATATGATAGTTTATGATCATTTGTAACATGTATATATGGTTTAATTATGATATGGTTGGTACCTATACGTCCCTCTAATTTATTGGGTAAATATTTATATCTCATGAGAATGACTGGATGGAAAGGAGTGTAAACTTGGTTCAGTAAAGGAATTTATCCCTAATATGGTCTTGGGAGTGAAACCTAACTATTCATATGGTCATGGGAGTGAACCATGGCTATAAATATGTTATGGAGAGTGAAACCATACAACTAAGATGGATTTTCTAGAGATGTATTGACTACTATTGAAATCATTTTATATAATTATGTGTCTGTCAAAAATATTTTTTCTTATTCTTATGTTATGGTCTCATGTCTTATGAACTTGATTCCCTTGTGATTCATGTCTTATGAACTACCAATATTTATTTCATGACTCATGTATATGATCTTTGATATGCAGGGTATGATCTTCAAATGTTATTCACAATTTCACATACCCTTTTTGTTAATTTATGCTTATGTATATCCATTGTTTACTATTACTGGGCATCTGAGATCACCTCTTTCTTATGATACCTTTACCCAGGTTATGAAGAAAGGTTTTAAGAATAATTAATAAGGGGAAAATATTTGTGGGAAACATTGAATATCTTTCACCATGTTATAATATTTTTTTCCAAGTTTCCAAAGATACTAAACTATTACGGTCATCGAGAAATTATTTTTGTAATGTGTTGAATATTCATCTAAAATGATTTAATATCCATATATGTTAAGACTAGGACTCTATATTTGGCATCAAAGTAATGGTTTATTCAAAATTTTGAAACTAGGATGAGAAAACTTTAATGAAATCCCTAGTGATATTTTAAAGAATATGTTTATTAATGTCTCTAAGGATAATCCTAATATGTCATAGATTACATAAGGTGTCATAATTTAGACATCCTATAAGTGATTTATCAGGATTATGTGTTTTACACTATGATAATTGTTTCTCACATTATTTATTATAGTTTAAGTAAATGGTAGTAACTATAAGGAACTAGGTTAACATTGGATGTGATGGAAATTTTTATGATGATTAATCAAATGGGATGTTCACTAGAGTAAAGGATGTTGTGATAATGCCTAATAAATTTTCATAGAACATGATTAAAATGTATACCTTAACCAACTCTCAGACTCACCAATGAAGATATTTAAGGAGTACTCTGAGATTTTGGGTCATGGAGACCATTGAGGGAATAAGATTCATTTTCCTTTGTGTCAAGAATGTGAAAATAATCACCTATGTGAATTCCTTAAAGGAACAATAATATGTTTTTACTATGGAAAATAATGACACAAAGTAACTACAAGGTAAATATGAATAGTATATTTGACACAATATATGGGAATATTGGCCTCTATAAGACATCATCGAAGGCTAAATTCATTATGTGTGTAATGAATGGTCATTATTCAAATCTATGTCCTAAGTGGAAATCTCTCAAAGAGAATCAGTAAGGTGGAACGAGTAATGGGTACATTGCTGATAATGATGAGACAACAGATAAAATGATAAAATAAAGAGGTATTGTGTAATAGGAAGAGGTTTACTTCTTATGGATTAAGGATGAAGTGTAATAATTGATGTTATTATGTATTTGGATTCAAGAATTATGTAAAATTAATGGGGAAATATATAAGGATTGTTTATTTTATGTTTTTTCACTAAGGATTTAAAAGAATATTTTGAATGGTGTTGGTGGACAAAAAAGTGATTTAATGGAAAGGTGATATTCATGGGAAATACAAGATTAATAGTATTATAGCCCTTATATATTCTTAATGTTGGGATAATAATGTTTCAATAAAGATGTATTGGATATGAATAAGTAAATTAGATGGTATTGATTACCTCGGAACTAATAATGGATTTGTTGAAAAGTATTTGTGCTATCATTGATGGAGTTTACAAAATTTTTGGATTTAAGGAATGTATCCAATAAACTTTAGAATAAGGAAACATTCATGTTTTCAGTACAGATTTATGGTAATTCAAGTTATTACCATGTTTAAATCGAATAAATGATGAAGGTATTCACATGTTTGGAATGTGACAAATAAGACCTACTTTATGATATCTGGAGGATCAATGTTAAGCTTATTTTGAGAAATTTAGTGAACTTAATTCTAAAGTTTTGGAATTTCATCTTCCAGAGGGGTTATAAGGTTAACATGTTATGGAATGGTTTATGTTAAACATTGGATGAGGTTTTAGAGATTAAATTATTATCTCACCATATGTGGATTTTTTTCATATTAAATAACTTTTTATAACATTTTTTATGATAAATATAGATGGAATAACCTATCATTATATTTATGGATCTCATGATTTTCTAATGCTTCGGGAATGAAAAATTCAACTTCATCTCATAGAATAATAGATACAGTAAAAATTGATCATGGAACAACAAAGGGTTAGGTTTTCCTAAAATCATTTAAGCATATATTTTTATAAAAATTATTAAAATTTAGGAAAATGGGGTCTTCAAATAAAAAAATTTCATGTTATTATCATTTTTTATGATATAAATGACCTTTTTCAAGCCTCTTTGGGTTATAAATTTGTGATTGTTATCTTTTTCCTAATAATGTTCTCTATCACTCTCCATCAGAACCTGATAGTTATATTTCTCTTCCATGTCCATGTTTTCACTTTCCACCTATGTTCTCTTATATGGAAACATAGTTTTGTGTTACTTTGGGTAACTGTTATGGTTCTAAATTTCTATTTTTAAAGGAAGGTTTAGTGTTCAATTTTTTTATGTGGGTTCCCATGAATGGAACATTCATGTAGTAATCCTTTAATAACCTAAAAAATGTCATGGGTGAAATTAATTTCAAGGGGGGTATAATCTTACACCCTGATTTTTATTGAATTATTTTATCAATTTAAATTAATAGTTTAATATTTTTAATTTCATGAAATGATGAATATATCATTTTTAAATAAAAAATCATTATGTTTGACTTGAATTATAAGAAACACCACGTAAGTCTTGAACCAAATGAAACACTTAGATTATATTTTAGTACACACAACACTATGTTTTTATTTTAATACACACAATACTAAGTCCCCTTGATATCTTTCATAACACTCAAGATCGAGTTTTACCAAACTATAATATACTGTTAAAATTATTATTAAAATATTATTATAGCTACCACATAGTCATTAGAATGGAAGTCATCAATAATATTAAATAAATTGTAAAAATATTATTTATACATATATATAAAATTAATGCTTTGGTTATAAAATAGTATAAGTGAATGAAATATCTATTTGAAAATAATGAAATTTCTTTTCTAAGAAAACTAGTTTTCTATATACAAACACAATTTTACCTCAACAAATTAAAAAACATTTTTGATTAATTTTTTAAATAAAATTTATATGTTATATATTCAATCAATATTTTTGATACTCAACCAATATATTTGATAGGTATAAGATAAAAAATAAATCCAATTTTAGGAATAAAACGATGTATTTTTCTAAAAGTTAATTTTAAGACCTTTTAATGCAGAACTACTTTTAAATATGATTTTTTACAATTTTGTAATTTTTATTTGATAAAATAAACTTAATTTATAAAATAATAATATAAAATTTATTTTGGTGGAATTTTTGGTATTTTTCTGGGAATTTTCTTTCTTTTGATAAATAGTTAAAAATAATGAATTTCAATTCAAACATATTTTTTATCTAATTTATTTATATAGATAATTATGTTTTAATTTTTTTTATGTTTAATTAGATAAATTATACATAAATTAATCCAATTTAAGTCATTTTAATCAATTTCTCATTGAAATTTGATAAAAAAATTCAAACTTTTGAACATTTTTACTTTAAAAACACGCTTTGTCATCTCATCTATAGAATTAAATTTAATTTAATTTCTGCCAATTCTATGATTAAAATTTATAAAAATTTATTAAATATTTTTAATTATCATATTTTATAACATCTAAAAATTTTAACTTAGTTTTTGACAAAAAATATTAGTGAAAGTGATTAAAATTAATTTCAATGATTAAGAGAAAAATTAGCTTAATAAATGACTAAACCTTAAACATAATGGAAAAAATGACCTAGAAACTTGTCCAAAATTAATTGGATTTCCATATTTAAACTATATCCACAATTTTATTGAATTTTTAAAATTATTTTATCCACATTACATGGGAAAAACAAGGGAGGAATTCCCTTTTCGAAAATTTACAAGAATGACACTCCTCCTCCACTATAAAAATTCACATACCCATTGCAATTATTAACATATCTCATGAAATTTGGATAAAAAAAACTATACTCCAATAATATCACAACATCCATACCATAGTATTATAATCCTCCTTTTTGGATGAAATCCAACTAAGGAATACCTTTTGTTCAAACCAAAAGGAGTTACCCAAAAAAGAAGTAACATTTTTCTCCAAGCTCCTTTGTTTTATTTTCATTATCCACCCCCTAAAATATTATTATAACATGATTATATAATAAACTCAGTTTCCTAAATATAGTAATATTTTTTATTTCTATTTTTTTACCTACACTTACACACACTTCCATATAATGGGTAATGAACTTACTGTTCTTGTCTACGGAGAACTACCACCTCACAAAACGATGTTATTCCTTTTTTCCTTTACCACCTATCATGGTTGATAATTATGATGGAATATATGTTTTTATATAAAATATATTATGTTTATGGTTTACTTATTCCTTTTTAATTATTATAAAAATCATACCTTCATTCTTTCTATTTTTTTAAATATAATAACATCGTTTGTGAATGTGTGGACTACCTCCTCCTCAAAGCAATGTGATTCATTCACACTCTACATGGAATATATTAAGGATGGGTTTAGTGAAATTATATGATATATATGAACTATTAATTATATAGGAATTATATTATATATATATATTCATTTAATTTGTTTCTTTTTATATGACAATAAAATGGAAAGAGCATTCATTCATATGTACATCCTAATGTCTCCATGAATGGTGTACTTCATTTCAAATTTATATATTTTATGAATTGTTATAAATATATATACTGAATATATATGATTATTATATGATTTTTTAAATTCCTTAAATAATTAAACCATGATATATGTAACAGGATCAATAATAACAAGCCAAAGCATATACGAAAAACAAAGTGTATATTACCCAAAACATTACATTAACATGGATTTGTTAATAAAAGTGTAATATAAAGTCATAAAAAATAATATATGGTATTATATATAATAATATGGATCTTTTTTAGACTTATAATAAACATATATTTATTATAAAAAAGTTTTGAATGTGTTCAAATAAATTCAAGACATAAGGTAAGGGTTTTCTCATCTCACTTTTATTTTTCATGAGACACAATTCATGTTCACCTCATATTTCTTATATATGGTGTGTATAATATAGATATATTTATTCCATGATTAATATAATTAAATTTATGGGTATTTACATATCCAATTTATGATCTTTCTTTCATGGGTTTTATGTTTCAAAAGTTACCAAATCGATAAAGTGATTTTTTTCTCATTTCGCCTTCTTTGAGACACATGCCATGATATACACCTATATTTTTCAATGAGGTTTATATACTTACTTTTACATGTTATATTATGAATATAATTATTTTTAAGATATTTTAAACTTCATTTAATGTTATTATTTTCTTTGTATTACAGTTCAAAGTTACCAAAGTGGTAACAGTTTATTACTACAATCTCATCATTTATAAATTTTGTTTATAATTATGAGTTCATTGATGAAATATTAAGATACATATCTCAATAACTATAATGAATTTTATTAACATCTTTTTATTAATGTTATATCTAATTAATAGTCCCATTTGTTTACTCATTGGTACTTAATATAATTAATAAAATGATTTTATGAAAATTTGACATCATTTCTCCTTTTAGTCAGAAATTTATGTTCTTTAAAAAATAAATTCACTAAAAATGTTTTCAAAAATGATTAAATATTAACCTATTATTTTTAAAGGAAATTATTATCCATATATTACCTTTTTGAAAAATTATTTTAAAAGGAATATAATTTTCATTTTCAAATCAAGTAATTTTTCTAAACTTTTAAGGTGTAAAAGAAATGTTTAGTAAGTATGGACTTACGTATCATCATGAATACCATTTACTTTATGATTCCTTTATAATTTAACAAGTTTATTATTTAAAGGAAATTTTTTTCTGATGTTCTGGAATTTTTTTGATTTTAAAATTGTTTTCAAATAAAAAGGGTTATCCATAAAAAATTATGTTTAAAAAGTGTTTTAAATGATTTTCAAAGATTTTTTATATGCTTTCAAAAGGTTGTTTTCAAATAAAAGGATTTAAATGATATAAAATATTATTTTATAATATTTATAATTATTTTCAATAAAAACGTTTTTCAAAAAAATAATTCAAGCTTCTTTTATAAGTTTTCAAGGAAAAAGGTTTTCAAAATGTTTTCAAGATTATTTATAAGTCTTTTAGGTTAATTTTAAGGAAAATGGTCTTCAAAATGTTTTATGTTTTTTAAAAAAATCAAACAATAAAGGATATTTTCTTCAAGAAATTTTTTTAAAAGATATTTCAAAAAAAATTCCTTCTAAGATGACATCTGTTTATGTTACTCATGCCTTTTAGGGAAATAATCTAGAGGTTTCACTCGTGTTCTTTATCTGAATGGTTTATGTTTTTATGGAATTATGTTTATGAAATTCGTTTCTATTTCACTTGTTATATGTTTATGAAACTAATTTCTATTTCATG
Organism: Viscum album; assembly: GCA_963277665.1. Lineage (NCBI taxonomy): Eukaryota > Viridiplantae > Streptophyta > Magnoliopsida > Santalales > Viscaceae > Viscum > Viscum album. The sequence goes on from OY728125.1 coordinate 1,944,340,221, forward strand.
GGTTATATTTTTATGAAACCCATTTTTCTTTTCATGGGTTATATTCTTATGGAACCTGCTTCTTTTCAGGGGTTATGCTTTTATGAAATGATTATGAAACCTGTCGCATTTCCCACAGGTTATGATATGATTGCATGTTTATGATACCCATTTCATTTCATGGGTTATGATTTGATTATTTATGATCTTGTGGCACATGCATGTGTGATTTCGTTATGATATATGTGGTAACTATATCTCCCTCTAATGGATTGGTTAATGATTTATATCTCAGGAGACAGATATGGATGGAATGGGGAGTGGAATTGGTTAAATAGAGGACTTTGTCCACTAATATAGTCTTGGAAATGAACCTTGACTACTAAGATGGTCGTGAGACTGAACCATGACTACAAATATGGTATAGGGAGTGAACCCATACTACAAAGATGACCCTGGAAGTGATGCCTTGATTTATATGGAAATAATTTTATATGATTTTATGTCTTCCACAAATCATATGCCTTATATAAATAATTTTATATGCTTTTTTGTCTACCATAAATCATATTCCTTAATCCTGTGTTATGGTATCATGGATTATTCTCTTGATTCCATTATGATTCATGTCTTATGAACTACCAAACTTTATTCCCTGACTCATGTATATGATCTTTGATATATATGGTTTGATTTCAAAAATGTTATTCTCATATTTTCATACCCTTATACTCATGTTATTCTTTTGTATCTCCTTTTTTACCCTTACTGAGCATCTGATCTCACCCCTTTATTTTGTTACCTTTCTCTAGTTTATGAAGAACGGTTTTAGGTAGAATTTATAAAGGGTAAGATCTTTGTGGGAAACATTGAATATCTTTCATCACGTTGGAATATTTTCTTCCAAGTTTCCAAATAAAATAAACTATTTTGGTCCCCATTCATGTATTTTTGTAATTTTATGAATATTCTTCTAAAGTGATGTAATATCCATGTATGTAAAGATAGCGTCACTATAAAAAGTACATGCAGGTTTTGAAATGAGGTATTTGATTGTAGTTTTATATGTTGAATCTTTCTAACTATAAGGACATAGTATATAGTTCTATGATGGTAGAGATAGATATGATAGTAAATATTGGTTACACTACCTCTTCTCTTGCACATAGTTTCAATTTTAGTCACATAGAGTGGAATAAGAGGAAGTGGCATTATAATCACAGAAATGGTGGAGGTAGTTCTCTACAGAATACCCCCTCTATACCATCAGTTGTATCTAGTGGTATTCCCCAGACCTATTATCATTATTTCAAGGTAGGAAATTCCATGTGTACTTATCCTACACCCCTAAATATTTTAAATTCTTATGGTCACTACATCCATCTACAAAGGTTTTTCTAAGCAATGTTTATTCCTTATTATGGTTTGGGATCTTCTACTCCAAAATCCACTAGGGTGTAGTTAGAAGTTTAAAAGTTTATAAGGTCCCATACATAGTCTTAAATAGTGAATCATCTTCACATAATGGATAGTTTTTCAATGGATGTTGATACACACCTAGATATAATGAGCTGTTCCATTTTTATTGCATCTTCTATAGCAACTACTCTGTTTGATAAATGTGTCTCACACTCATTTATATATTCTCATTTTGATGATGTGATAAAACCCCAAAAAATCTCCTGTTATTTATTATGGAGATGGACACACCTCTTGAAAAGAATAAATATTTGAGTTTTTGGTGTCCATAATCTTCTCTATCAATAGATTATGTGAACTTATTCTAGGATTTCTTAGTTTCTGACCTATATTTATTCAATTTCATCATCAATATGTATTATATTATTTCTCATCATGTTGAGATTGATTTTTTTTTCATCAATATGTTTTGTTATTTGTTTTCGATATGAGATATCAAGTGTTTTATAGAGAATTTTAATTATGGATTGTTCGTGTTTTAACTTCCCATGTGAATATCATGTTTTTCTTATCTACTATTGCAATTGCTATTGATGAAATTTCCTATTTTAGTGATCTTCCCATGGTTTTCTTTGACTTTCTTGATGTATTCCCTGTACACTTATCTTTTATTTCTATATAAATAGATATAAAGTTTATGATTGATTTTTTTTGGGGTATATAGTTTATCACAATACCATCTTATCGTATGTAACCTATATATCTAAATAAGATAAAGATCCAATTGGATGATTTAATGGAGAAAGGTTTTTTTCACCCTAGTGTTTCATCATGGGATGCCCCTGTGATCTTTTCCAAAAAGGCCGATCATTCAATTAAATTGTGTATGGACTATCAGAAGTTGAATTACGTGATGTTTAAGAATAATTACTATTTTCCTCATGTGTATGACTTGTTAGATATGGTTAGAGGGGGAGAATGTTTTTTCAAATATTGATCTTTGATTGAGTTATCATCAACTCAAGTTTCAAGAATCTGATAATTTGAAGAACACTTTTAGGTAGAGGTATGGCCATTATGATTATCTTTTAATTCCTTTTCGTCTGAATAATAATCTTGTAGTTTTTATGGCTTCTATAAACCAAATATTATATCATTATCATGACATTTTTTCATAGTATTCATGGTTGATATCTCGGTTTATTTAGGATCTGAGCATTAGCATGAGCACCATCTAAATTTGGTTTTGGAAATCATAATTAGTCACTAACATTATATAAATATTTTGAAATGAAACTTCTGGATTTAGGAAATGAAGTTATTATGTAACATGATTTTTGAAAATATTATAACAGTATATCATGAGAAGGTGAAGGTTTTCTTGTCATGGGAGGAGCCATAGAACATCTTTAGGATTCTTATCTTCTTAGGTCTTACTGAATACTATCAATGGTTATTTAATTATTTCTTGATGTTGGCATCACGTATGAATACTCTTACCAAGAAAGTAGTTAAATTAATGGGGTGTTAAATTTCATGATTCATTCCATGAGTTGAAATTAAATTTGATATCAACACTTGTTTCTATCTTACCTGATCCTGGTAAGTGTTATGTGGTATACTGTGATGCTTATGTTGCTAGTCTAAGTTGTGTTATTATTTAGGATAATAACATTTTATCCTATGGTTCTTATTATTTTTTTCTGCATAAGAAAAACTAACCTACTCATGATGTTGGTATTTCCATGGTTATTCATACACTTAACAATTCACAACATTATCTTTTTAGGGAGAGGTTTGTAGTCTTTTATGATCATAAGAGTCTAGGATATAATTTTTATTAAAAATACTTGATATCAAATAGAGAATGTGGTTTTAATACCTTTATAAAATTGATTTTGACATTACCTAGACCCTAGTGAAGTGGAATGTCAATATAGATGCTCTTATTTGGAATGCTTCACCATAGGATATCATATAATTAAAGGAAGAGTAGAACCTAATGGGACTCCTCACTCAGTAATTTTAAAAAAATTAAGGGGATTATTTGGGAATTCTTTTTACCATTGTTTATCTATAATCATTTCTCCTTGAGTCTATTCTATAGGTTCAATAGCATGATGATGATTTTAGAGAAATCATATAAACACTATATGGTGTGGAGACTATTCCTGGTTGGCCTCTCTCTTATGATGATATTCTCCACTTTGGGAATCAGTTTGTTATCCCAGAATCTATGATAAATTAATTATTTAAGTACCTTTATAGTTAATTATAGGTGGTTCATCCTGGTACTTTGAATATGTATTATGATATGATATGATGTTTTTGGTGGCCTTGTATAAAGTGTGACATCGTCAATTTTTTGTCCTGCTATTACACCTTCTAGTAGATAATGGAAGAGTATCAGAATCCTTTGGTTTTATTGAACCTCTTATGGTGTTAGTTTTTAAATGGTAATAGGTGTTCATGGAATTTTTTTAGATTATCATGGACTCTATAAGAGAATAATGTTATCTTGGTGGTGACTAATTAGTTTCTGAAATCTAATCATTTTATTCTGATCAGGGATATTTCTAAGGTTAAAGATCTAGGTAAGTTGTATATAAAGTATGTTGTGATGTTTCAAGGGGTTCCCTCTTCTATTATCTTGGATAATTATTATGGGTTTACCTCCCATTTTTTGGAAGAGTATCCAAACGGTGATGGAGACTCAGTTCAGGTTGATTACATCTTATCATCCACATATGGAATGTCATAAGCAGTATACTATTTGGACCATAGAGGATATAATTCATGCTTGTATCTCAACTTTTTTTGGATCGTGGGATAGAAATATGTTATTGGTTTATTTTTCTTATAATAATATCTATTATTCATCGATCATAATAAAAACATTTGAGGCTTTATATGGTCACCTATGCAGGTCACCTCTTTGTTGGGAATAGGTGGGTGTGACCTATCTTGTGGGATCGAGTCTTGTTCAAGAGACATAGGCAAGGATCTAGGATATATGTTGATGATTTTTTATATCTCATAGTTTTAAAAAAAAAATATGTGGGTCATCGATGTCTTCCTTTGTAGTTTTCCATTGGTGACTATGTTTTTTTTAAATTTTTTACTCGGTTGGGTCATCACTAGCTTGGGAAATAGGGAACACTTTTTTTATGATATTTTGAACCATTTGAGGTAACTAAGATTATTAGGATGGTTTCTTATAAGTTAGTGATTCCATATCAATTTATGGTTATCCATGTTTTTTATTCATATCTAATCTTAAGAAGTACCATCCTGATCCTTCCAATTTTTTGACTTGGGAAAAGATTGAGTTAGATACAGATGTTTCTATTGTGGAGAAAATAGTAGAGATTTTTATACCCAAGTGAAATTATTTTATGGGAATTATATTTCATTGGTCAGAGTTTTATGTTGGTATGTATCATATTCTCACAATACTTGGGAGGTTTAATCATCAATGAGGGAGAAATGGCCACACATATTTTTAAAGAACCCTTCTTCCTCATGAATTCTATGGGATGGAAAGTCCAATAGTGAAGATATTATGACATACTTGATAAAAAGGTATTATTTTTTCATATTTAAGAGTTTTACTTTGGTTTTTGAGGAGAATCATATATTTTTGGGTGTTTTTATAGAACTTGGGTTTTACTCTACCTGTGGAGAACATTTACATAGTAAATGTCTAATTTTTGATAAAAGTGGGTCATGGGGCACAATCCATGAAAATGGTTTGCGGTGTAATACCATTTATGTAATAAACTATTTTTTACATCATAAATATGTCATTAAGGATATATTTACACAAGGTAATGAATCTTATAGCATATTTGAGTTATAGGGAGTTTACGCTATAAATATCTTTTTAAGACATAATCCTCTTATGTCCAGCAGGTTTAATGAATTTCAAGTCTGAATCCTAATTCATTTAGTTTTTTCTTCCTTACCATGAACCCTAAGCCCTTCTAGAAAATTTTGATTATCTCCCCCTCTTTTAAATCACATAGTTCAGTGATCAATCTTTGACTAGGTTGTTTATCTTATCTCTAGGTAAGAGAAATTTCAATTTCTTTATTGCACATATTGTGGTAGTGGCATTGGTATATGTTTATGGATCTATGATAATGTGTTTATGTTAGTTGGATCTTTTATAGATCTGTTGTGCTATTTTCTTCTGGGGGCTTTCATTTTTATTAGTTATGGTGTGGCGTATGAGTTCCTCGAGGTATTTTTGTGATTTATCTTCTACACCAACCATTTTATTTAGGGAATCAATTCTAATATGTGGTAATAGATGTTAGGGCCTCCATTTTTTTTTCTGTATTCCTCCTATTATATGGATCCTATTGTAGTTATTGTGTGACATAATTTTGAATTAGTTGGTTTTATCTCTAGCCTATGTTGGATGAACCGTAAATTATTGGGTTTTATAAATTATTTCATAAAATAATTTGTATGATTTATTAATTGTTTTATGTCAATGGGATTTTGAGAAAATATTGTTTTCCCATTATTTTAGTAAAGGAAAAAATGGTATTTTCAAAGCATTGTGAATTTTATTTTTTAAATGTTATTTAAAGGATGGTTAGATGAGATGATTTGGGAAATATAGAACATGTGAATCCATGGTTATTAAGGTGGAGGTGTAGGAATAGGCCTAGTCTATTGATATTATCAGAGGGTTCACTCATGGGTTGTTCTTCTTCTCCCTAGTCCAAGTGTTCTATGGACTTATTAGACACAATTGGGGGGTTCACTTTCTAGGGTGTTCCTCTTCTCCATAGATTTGGTTCATATATCTATTTACTTGATGCACATGTTTCTCTATGTTGTTGTGTAAGTGATATATCTATCAAGGCCTATAGAGATCCTTGGAATGATTTAGATATTCTTTGGTTTATACTGTTTTGGATTTTATTACCAACATTGATAAATTTTATATTCTTTGAAATCGTTTTACCAGGATGGTTTTAGAACTGTGGAAAAGGAGGGATTTATTTACCATTATTTTGATATATAAAATTTTTTAACTATTTATCATGCTATGTTTTTCTATAAATTGTTCATTTTGGGACTGGTTAAAAGATACTTGATATGTAACACATGGGTGGGATCCTACTGATCATGTTTAGCTCACGCCCTGTACACCCCTTCAGCAGTTTGTAGACCTTATTTTTTCTTTTGAAACAGGAAAAGGAAAGGTTCCATGGTGAGGTAGTGAAGTTCATGTTAGCTGATTATGCAAAAATGGTGTTGATATGGTGAGACATTTCCCTTATATCACATGGATTATTGGTTTCTTATTTTTATTTTTCCCCCTTTTTCCATTGGATTTGGGTTTTTTATGGCTTTTGAGTTTTTTCACTACCGTTGTTTCTATTAGGTTATGGAATATATTTATTTTAGTTTTATTTCACTATTTATTTATATTGTTTACATATTCCATGTATCTGGTTTTTTGTTGGTAGAAATCATTCCCTCTGGTTTTTGTTTCACGATCGGGTGATGGTCACTTTCCCGTAGGGATCGGAAACACCCTTCAGATATATGGCAGATCAGGTCAGGTTCCAGTACTAGAGGGTAACGCATGTCAGTTTTTTATAATAATTCACATTTATAGAATCATTATTATATGATATAAATCATATATATTCATTAAATCTATCCTTATTACCATCCAAGTAAAACTCAAATGAAAAAAATCACCTCACTTTGTGGAGGTGGTAGTTCTCACACACGCATTAGCAACTTTATCTCTTTCCAGTGGATTGGAAGGTAAGGTGGTAGTTGTTACATTATAATTACATAAGTATAAATATATCATAAATATCATATATAAACATTAAATTCATCATAATAATAATTCCTGAATATGGTGATGTAAAATGAATTGTATCACTAGGTGGAGACAGTAAGTCGTGCGTACACACGAGTAAAACTTTCACTCTCATTTGATGGAAAAGAGGGTAAAAAATTATTATCCAATTATCATAATAATATTTCAGTATATTTAAGATACCAAATAAATTATTTTATTATTAATAACATGTGATTATATTAATTATAAGAATAAATAAATTTATATTGGTCGGGAACGACAATTACCTCTCTTTCAGTTGGCCTCTTTTAGATCATTTATTAAAGACCATTTTAATGGTATTTTATGAATAAAAAACATCTAATTGGTGTATAGGGAAATTTATAAGAAACATTATAAGGTTTTGGTCAATCTAGAATTCTCAAAGTGATGTTAAGAAGAGAAAAGAGGGGTTCCCTTTTATAAGGTAGGGGAGGACACACTTGGAATTTTTAAGAGATTAAAATATAATAATGTTATTATAAAGAAAAATGATTTCAAATAGACAGGAATTACAATAAAAAATTTATAGTCTTGAAACAATATCATCTAATGAAATTTAGAGAGGTTTTGGAATCATTTTAAACCTTAATATTTTTATAAACCCCTTTATTAAATATTTTTTACCTTAACTATAGTAATAACTATTTTAATCTTAAAGGGTAACAAATGTTACCATAAATATAAAATTAACTCATAAATGGACCATTGTTTATATGTTCAACCATATTAAATTAACTTGGTATAAGATAAGTTTTTTTAATTTAAATTATTTAATAAAATATTATTTATTATAAATTATCATTAATGTCAATTCTGGGACTATTCATTTAATTTGAATTTAAAGATGCCAATACAATGAATAAATTAAAATATAACCCATTAAATAATAAATAATATGTTATATTCATTTATAAAATTCATGAAACACAATAACTAAATCAAATAATATTACTTTTAATATTATTAAAATAGTTTATTTTATTTTTTATTATGTATAGAAATATTGTATCAGCATTGAGTATGCATTTAAATTAATTAAAAAATAATAAAATATCTAAATAAATTAACATTATGAAAAAATTATCTTTAAAATAAATATTTATAACAAAAATTATCCTCTCTTTATCCATATGTAAAAAAAGTTTAGAGATATTAAATTCAAGAGAGTTGCATTTTATATTTATTCTACTCTTAAATTAATATAAAGGTCATAATCATAGAAATATAGAATCATGTGATCATATATTTGATACTTTTATGGATATGGATAAAAAAACTCATCCAAAAATATAAATAAAAGTTTTATAGTAATTTATAAAACCTTATACCAATGTTTTAACCTAATTTTACTTGTTTTACCCTTACCAGGGTGACAAAAATTCACTATAGTTATTATTCTTATTGACCAAAAATAAAAGATACATATTTACCAAATTTGATCCTTATAATTAAAAATATGTAATCTTTTTTTCAATATTAATTTATATAAGTGATATAAATTCATTTTAAAATAATTGTTCAAAACTCTATGAAACCCATTTTTTAAAAAAGATACATTTTTATGAATGAAATGTTATTTATTCTTATCCCATGTTTAAAAAATATAAGATGAAATTTAAAATATTTTATTGAATATATAATATATAAATTTCATTAAAATCATTCACCAATTGTGATCAATTTAATTTACTAATATAAAAACACATTGCAATCACACAAAAAAATTTAAAAAAAATCTATTTTACTTTCAAATGATTTTTATCTTCATTTCTAATAAATTTATAACAAATGAATTTATTTTATAAATTAATTTTTCATGTTTTAGTTATTATTATTCATACCAACCAATTTAATGGATATATTATAATGGTATACTATATTATAGTTCATTTATGTTCGAGATTTCATGTATCAGAAATTATCAAAAAATTATTTAAAGATAAGTATATAGGTTAAATTATCGGGGTGTTACATTATACCCCACTTAAAATGAATTTATCCATTTAAATTATATAACTTTGATACAAAAAATTGAGGATATATCTATTTTATTATATTCTCATGTTCCCAAGTAATATTCTCCAATTTATGGTTTCACCACAAAACATTGACTAGCTGAGTGGTATTATTTCATAGCACTTTTTATCTATGATTCAAAATATCTGATTGTTGTTTCTCATAAGAGAGATATTGTTATAGTGGTGTGAACTCTGAGTTCAGTACATGTGTATGATTAGGTATGAACTTCATCTGGAGATATATGTGGAACAAATAATGAACTTGAGAGAGATTTGGTGGAAGTGCTAAGTGATAATCTACCATCCCTACTCGATCAAGATTCATGAAGGGACCAATATACCTAGGTCTTATATTTCCAATATTTTTTAATCTCATAACCTTATCCCATATATAAATTCCCAAAAATACATTTTCACCAACTTCAAATTCCATATTTAACTAATGATTTTTAGTATAAATTCTCTTATGAATTTTAGTTTCCATTAAGTGTTTATAAATGGATATGACCTTATCTTACATTAACTCAGCTAAAAAAGGTACCAATAGATATCTTTATCCAACCTCATCCCAAGAATATGGATTTTTTTACTTCCTACCATATATATCTTCATAAATATCCATCTGAATTCTCGGGTGAAAGTTATTATTATAAGAAAACTTGACTAGAGGAAGGTGCTCTACCGAACCACATTTGAAATATAGAGAACAAGATATCAACATTTCCTCCAGAGTTTGAGTGGTTCTCTTAGACTAGGCATATATATAAGTATGATAAGTTGTGATATAACATAACTTTGTATCTATATCTAACTAAATAATTTTCTATAATTTCAAGGTTATCCTTGGATCCCAAATAGATTCAATAGAATGTGTTACTACATTAAATCTCACCACTTCCTTAATGTATATCCTGGAAATTTGATCAAGAGAAAATATTCTGTAATTTTAAGTGTTCTAAATTCATATGGAAATTTACCACAACCCAAATAGAAAAGTCCCCTTTATATTTTTTGGGGATTTTGACTACAAAATCCATAGTAATATTTTCCCACTTCCATTAAGGTATGTGTAATGGTAATAACATCCCCTTAGAGTCCTATCTCTCATCATTAACTTGAAAACACACCAAGAAATAAGATAGATACTATTCAATATCTCTTTTCATGTTGTCCCTCTAAAAATACTCTTTTAGATCTTTATACACATTTGTCCTTCTAGGTTTAATAGAGAATGATTAACTATGAGATTAATCCAATATTTCCCTCTTCATGTCTGGTATTGATGGGATGGATAAATGGTTCCTAAACTATATAATTCCATCACAATCAGAGATAAACATAGAAAAAATTATCACTTTCTTATGCAACTCCAAATCTTTCTTCTTGGCCACTTTATTCTTCACTTGGAAAGATGGTTGGATTCACAATTAAGATAGATTAGATTTCTCCACTTCTATAAATATTTCCAAATCCATCCTTTGAAAATATAAACAATACTAGATATTTTTTAATCCTCATCATATATGTTAGAGAATGAACCTTTCAACTCAGATCATATGCCACCTTTTTCTCTTTCACGGGGTAGTAATTTATTGAGAAATAATATTCTTTAATTATATCAAACCATTTCCTCTCTTGCATATTCAACTCTTTTTATGTTAAAATATACTTCAAACCTTTATGATTGTTATATATATAACACCTTTCTCTTTAAATCTATTTCATTCATATATTTAATGAAAAACATACCACTTTAATCTCTAAATAATGAGTCGGGTTATTTTTCTCATGTATTTTCAATTGACCTGAGGCATAGGTTATCATCATATCATTCATTATGAGGAAACATCTTATTACCTTCTTTGATGTATCACTAAATATCATAAAACCTCTCTTATTGTAGGATAATTTGAGCATAGGTGCACTGATTAACCTTTTTTTAGTTCATTGAAATTCTCTTCATATTTATCTATCCATAAGAGCTTAACCCCAGTCTGAGTCAACATTGTGAGTGGATTATAGATTCGTGATAAATATCTCAAAAAGCATCGGTAATATCCATCCAAACTAAGAAAACTACAAATTTTAGCTATTATGGTTGGTCTAGGACATTGATCAATAAATTTTATCTTTTAAGGATCCACTGATATACTATCACTTGAGATTATATAACACTATAATGAAACTTTTTGAAATAGAAAAAAAATCACACTTGGTAGATTTTTCATATGGATTATCCTTTGTCAAAGTATTCATCATAATTCTCAAATGATCTTCATGATCTTTCATACTATTTGAATATATAAGGAAATAATCTACAAATATTATTGTAAACTAATAAAGGTAATATACAAAGACTATTAATTAAATCCATAAAGATATAAGGGAAATAGTATATCCAAATGGAATCATAATAAATTAATAATTCGGATACCTTGTATGGAAGGCCATCTTGGGTATATTATTCTTCTTAACCATCAATTAATAATATCCAAGATGAAGGTAAATGTTATAAAATTATTTATTTCCTAATAATTTATATAAAAAATCATTGATATGGGGTAGATGATATGTGTTCTTGATAGTGATATTATTAAGTTCCCAATAATCAATTCAAATATGCATTGAATCATATTTCTTCTTAACAGAGATAATAGGTGAAACCCATGGTGAAAACTAGGGCATATGAATCCATTATCAATATTCTCCAAGTTTTTATTCTTCAATTCATATAACTCAACTGATTTCATTCTATAATTTTTTTTGAAATAGGTGCAGCATGATGTATAATTTCTATTGAAAACTCAACTTAACAATTTAGAGGTAGACTAGGAAATTCCTCTAGAAAGACATCAAAAAACACACGTACTATAGTCATATCCTCGATATCAAGTTTCTACCCAATCATATGAGATAGATACCCTTCATGGATATGAATTAAGACCCACAAGATAGAAGTAATTTCAATTAGAATTTCATATTCTTTTGTGACCCAATAAACGACCAGGGTTTCATTCAAAATATGAAATGTGAATTCCCTTCCTCAATAATTATTAAATGATCCAAATAAATAAATTTAATCCATTCCTAGAATCATATCAAATTAAACTAAAGGGATAATTACATTATTTTTAGGAACGACTTTTCCACAAACTTCAATCAGATATGAACTATAAACTTGATATGTGACCATCATACCATTAGGAGTTTCCACCACTAACTCAACATCTAATGATTGAAGTGGTAACGTGATACCATTAAAAAATTTATTAGATATAAATGAGTGGTTAGATCCATAATTAAATAATACATTAGCTATTCTAGAGTGGATGAAAAGGGTACCTTTCACCATGTTATTCTTGTAACCCACTTCAGCAGACATGATCACATGATATTTCCCCTTATCTTTGGGATGAAGAGGTTATTGATCTAGAACATAATAAAACCCATTGGATTTGTTCACCTATTAGTGTAATTTCCATAATCCTTGTATTCAAGGGGTTATGAAATGGGAGGTGCATTAGTTATCATTTTTTCCTTCATTACATAAACTGACATATTCATCACCTTTAAAAATTCATGGGATTTATGACCCACCTTTACAAATTTAAAGAACCTCCCCATCTCATTAAATTAATTACCTTGATATTTATTCCCACATTTCTGGCATGTAAATGGATATAGTTTTTTTCCACCATATGATTTATTCATGTTTTCTTGAGACTCTTGCTTCCTTTTCTGCTCAGGACCATGGTAATGGTGGGAATATCTGATTTCCATTCCTACCTTTAGTGCACATAAAATTATTTCCTTATAGCTATAAATATATCTTATAGATAACACCTTTTGGAGACTTAGTTTTATGCCATTAAAGAATTGACCAATTTTTATTTTAAGGATAATGATTAAACTAGAAGCATGCCTTAAAATTCTTATAAAATTTTCTACATAAGTACTAATGGATTCATTATCTGTTTTCTTAATCTTAGTAAATTCCTTATCCATTTTTGTACATAAAATATTATAGAAGTAATTACTCAAAAAAATCCTATTAAACTCATCCCACTCCATAGAGTCAATTTCATCCTCTTAACTCATATTTTTTATAATTTTCCACTAGTGACATACTTATCCTTCCAAATGATAAAAGTCTAAGACAACATTTTCATGTTCCGAGTGTTCGAGGATAGAAAATATTTTCTCAATCATATTGATCTATCGCTCAACCACTATTGGATAAAAATAGTCACTAAAAGAAGGCGGATGTTTCCTCATAAAAGATTAAATAGTATGTTGTTCCATGATTTGATTTTTTGGAAGCTCAGAATGATTCATGAATTGAGAAAGTTAGTTAAGTGTAGTAATAATATTATTCATTCCAAATCCCATATAATTTGGTTGTTTAGGTGTAAAATCATTACATTATCCATCACATTTGTTTTCAACATGGTGTCTTCTAGTTCTAACCATTAATTAAAACCAAAATGAAAAGTTTAAGAATCAATCTATAATAATTAGAGTGAGATATAAAATAATCATGAAATATCATTCTTAGGATGTCTAAATAATGACACATTCTTCTTAATCAATGAAACATTAGGTTTAAATTAGGTTATCCATGGTCACTACCAAAACATCAGTATGTTGTCCTATACGTAGACTTATAACCATGGGTTTTCACTAAAACTATTTAATCCTAATCTAAATATATAAACTAAACCTTGGTATGATACTAACTATAAAGTCCCAATACTTTTATATATAAATATTACATAATTTTATATGAATATTCCATATATAACATTACGATCTGTGCCAGAACTAGGAATTTTTAGTGTATTCGGACACTAGATATATAAACAGCTTATTTAGATACATTCTTTATAATCTATCATAATGCTCATCCCAATATGTATCCTTCTAGAAATAACCTACTTTAACCATTATTCATAACTTGGGTAAAAGAATCATACAAAATTGTGAGCTACGATGACCAGTAACTGTAAACATGGGAGATATCAATCAATAATTGATGGAAGTCTAGTTTTTTGAAATTTTTCTAACTTATATTCATTAAAACATCCCCTTATTTATTATAATTCCTATGTAAATTATATATTTTTGTTTTCTTTTTAAAATTTAGACTTAATTTCTTAATGGATTAATTATTGATTTTTAATGATTTATTAATATTTTTAATTAAATTGAGAATCCATAATTTAACATTGAAATTTTTAATTTAAATTTCCTGAATTTTAATTTTTTTTTAAAAGTGAAATTTATTTTAATTTTTTTATCATCTATTAGTTTAATCCAATGTTGAAAAAAATGCACTATGTAGGTCACACAAAAAATGGATTAGGAATGGATTGATCATGACTTCTTTTCTTACAGTTGATCCATTCATCAAAAATGGAAAATGCGTGGATCAACCATGAATTATCTTCATATGGTTGATTTAAAAACAAAAAAATATAAAATAATAGAGCTGGTTTATTAAAATAAAATTTCTTGTGTGATCAATATTCTAATGGTTTATCATTCAGTAGAATACCCTTCATGGTCAATATGCATAAAGGAAATCCTATAGAGAAAATTTACCGCATTAAGTAATGTTTTCATATTGTATATATCTAAAAAATTGATGGATAAAAAATTATTTTGAATAGTGGTGAGAAAAATCTCACAAAGTTAACTGACCATAAGAAAAATCCAATCTACGACGACCACAAAAATTTTCAAAAGGAATAGAACTGTTATGTAGTGAAAAGGGGAGTGATTGTGTCGTATATTTGAGTAAATCTACCATGTATTTGTGTATTGACCATCTCAAGACTAAAACAATTTAGAGGCATGGAATTATCATAAAAAAATGGGCGGAAGCATCTCCAATCATTCTCAGGGTTGATCATCTTGATCGACCACGCCACTATCATGTCCAATTTTGGAAGAAAATGGTGATCTTTCCATGAAAAAGATAACCAAAACCTCAAATGAGACCCAAAATAGTCATCCACACTAGATGAATGCCAAACCCCCTTGTTTCCCAAATAAAACCCTAACCATGCTTTTATGTAATGGGGTTTTCAGTGTGTCGATGAAGCTCATCATAGGAAATTCTAACTCGCTGGACCAGGATGAAGAATCACCAAGTCGTTGAGCTGACAACCAACTTTGTACTAATCAGCACCACCTAAGGTTTTCATGGACACTAACCTATAATTTATTTGATGAAATAGATATATTTAATCCTTTAATTCCATCATTAACCATTTGTTATGAATAGATATTCCCAAGGAGAGAAGTTGAATACTACCGGTGTTGGATCCATTGAAGATCCCTGACTGAACAACATCACCTTTTTCAAATAAAAAGAACTAAAATTGTTCCCCCATGATCACTACATATGGAATAATATGTTGGGAACCTATGAAGCCACTCCACTATTAAATCCCAACTCTATTCTAAATAAATAGTCACATATAGGTAGGATATTTATCCTGAACTGAAAAAGCTTCCTAAAGAAACCACCCATCTAAAACTTGAAACACCACTGATAAATGATGGAAAAATTGACAACAACTGAAGCTAAGAACTTGATGATAAATCATTAAAGGAATTGAGTTTCAAATTACTTTAATTCAGAAAGTCATAAAAAATATAAGGATTAAATATAAATATAAAAGTGGCTATACCTAGTAGTATTCAGACCCAAGATCAGTGATGAATCTCAATAGCCAAGGACCAATCCTATTATGTTAAAATCATAGGAAATAATTTAAGTATGTAAACCCAATATGTGTAACTCCTCATGTTATGCTTTCTTCTTCCACTAAATCCATATAGATGTGAATAATTTCTTCAAAAAGGATTACAGAGCTCGATCATGGGAGGAAAATGTTTTTCTGAGAAATATTTTAGGCATACTGACCTAGAGAAATTCAAACCATTGAGTTATGCATGTGGAAACAATCAAAGAAATAGAAGTGGTCTAAAAGATTTAGGAGTGAATCAGGCATATAAGGTTCATTGGAAAAGGAACTCATGCTTATCCAGAGGAAGGTATGAAAGATCAAATATCTAGAAGCATCGATATAAAAAGAGGATACTAGAGTGCTGGGTAGATGACTGGATTGATTGGAGTGTGTTTTCTACTTTTATTATTTATTTTATTTTCTTTCAATTTTTTATTCTCTAGTAATGTCACACTAGGAGGATAGTGTCTGATTCAATGAGATCTATCCAGAAACCTATGTTGAATTCTTTTTTAATGGAAAAATATTCTCCATTTAATTCTCTACAGGTGTTTGAATGTATATATTTTAGGGGATTATTATTTTAATTTTCTTTTTAATGACTCTTACCTTATTTCATGGGTTGCGCACCCAGGCCACTTGTGAAATAAACTGATTAAAATAATTAACAATGGGATACACCAAGAGTGGTTTTTGGTATCTAATCACTAGTCTAAGTGATGATATAGAATATAGTGATTTCTATATCTTTATGTTCCAAACTGAAATTTCCAAGAAAATATAATTATATAGATTTAACTTTATTAGAGAATGATGGGGAATTGGAATTGAATAATTATTCATCTGTATGTGAGGAGAGTAATACAAGGTTAGAACACTGTATTTTATATTTTTATTTTAAACTACTAAATTTCATCCACTATTTTAAAACATTCTAATCCCAATAAACATGATTTTAACACATACATAACATTATCTTATCTAGAGATAACCTGAGCCCCACAATTATTATATTTTTCATAGGCTCATAATTTTATTTTACTGAGTTCCCTATGATAGGAAAGCATTAAACCTGGAACCCTTTCTAGGAAAGATAATGTTATTATTTTAATTTTTTTAAAATTATTTTAAATGACCATACCTGTTTCTTCCAACATCATTGGTTTTGGTCATGAGGTTGAGATAATCATGCTTGTTAGGATTTAAAATATTAAAATCACAAAACAATAGAAAATTTAGTTTACCATCATTCAATTAGATAACTCTATTTCCTTATCTTCTTCTTCTACTAGAGTCATATTTGGTTATGAAAAAATAGAAGAAAATATTACTCAAGTGAATAGTACTTTGAGGGAAATGTATTCATTTAATTTCAACATCTACAAATGATAATTAAAATTGAATTGTTAATAAGATAATGAATCAAAAATCAAATAATATGTATTCTACCTAAATTTCATGTATTATATGGTGAATAACCTAATAATAATTTGAGAACATTCAATGAAATTTTTAATGTATTTAGAAAAAGAGGAGTCATTGAGGCTCAAATTAGATAGAAGGACTCCCCCTTCTCTCTTAAAGGGGAATCTAAGGAGTGGCTCTAAAACTATCAACCTAGATATTTCACCTATTGGTAAGAGTTACCGAGGGCCTTCCTCTAGAAATTATTCCATTCTTAAAGGGGTTCTCAACTAAGGAAAAGGATAAATGGAATAAAACAAGAAACTCGTAAAACTCTCTATGATTTTTTGGAAAGGTTCAAGAAATGGAATGCATCCTACCCACACTATCCCTACGAAGGACATAATTTCATGGTTTTATTTTACCAAATATTTATGGAAAATTATTGGAACCTACATTATTCTTCTTTAGGAAGAACACTAATAGATTAGTCACCTGTTGAAGTTAGATAATTTTATGAGAGAATCTCCCAAAATTCACAACAATTTGGTACAAAAACTAATACTAGATGAGTGTATGAGGTAAAAAGTTACAATTCACCTTTACTACAAAAATAAAATAGAATAATTATTATCTCTTATTATAATGATAATTTTTAACAAGGTATAGGATTCATGACCCACCAATGGAAATTCAAGCATAAGAAATCTTGATTAAAATGGGATTGAAACATAATTCCCTTACCTCAAGTGTCATCTTTCTTTATATACATTAAAATTTCATGTATAATAAATATAGATATATTATACATGTATTCCATAATAATAATCATTTTTATCATATCATGTAGGATTTACTTTTGACTTATTATTACACATTTATTAACAACTTTTTATTAAAATCATTATTCTGGATGATAACTACTTTGTTTTTCATACATGTTTCGGTTTATTAGTTTTTGTCCTTATACTTTGATCATACATCCATAATCTCCATAATATTAATAATAATATATATTTAATATATATTCATTATATATATATATATATTTAGATTAATCCTTAAAAGGTATAGAAATAAAAATGAATTACATTGTTCGTGGATACAACTGGTCATATGTACGAAAGAACTCTATTTTTTCATTTAGATGGATATAATGAAATAAATGTAAATAATAATTGTAATATAATGGATAAAAATTTATGATATTTTTCATTTTTATGAGTGGTAAATTGTGTTTCAATGAGAATATGTACTTTTTGGGTGTTTCTATAGAACATGGGTTGGGCACTTCTTGCAGGGAAAATTTACATCATAAATATATAATTTAAAACATAAATGGGTTATAGGGCACAGGATATAAAAATGGATGGTTTCATAAATCCATTCATGTCATAAACTCCCTTTTTTACTTCATAAATATGTTTTTCATGATAGATTAACTCAATACAAAGTATTTTTTACCATATGAGAGTTATGGGTATTTTACACCATAAATCTCTTATTTATTATGTAAACCGCTCATGACCATTAGGTTATATACACTATAATAAGTAATACTAATCCATTAGATTTTTTTATTCCCTACCTCAAACCTTGTGTTCTCCCAAATGATTTTGGGTGTCTTCTCCTCTTCTATATCACTTTTTTCGATTCTCAATCTCTGGTTGGGTTGTGTTGCTTCTCTCTAGGTAAGCATACATTATGCTTCATTGTTCATCTTGTTGCAGTAGTGGTGTTGGGATGTTTTTATGTATTTTTTATCATGTGTTGATTTTGTCATTCTTCCTATATCTTTTGTGTTATCATCTTCTAAGAGACAACCCTTTTGTTAGTTGTGGTGTACCATGTGATTTCCCTAAGGTATGTTGTGATCTATCCCCTCTATCAACCATTTAATTAATAGAATTAATCCAAAGATGTGTGAATTGATGCTTGGACCATCATTTATTGTTCTCCATTCCTCCTGGTGTGTAGAACCTATTATATGTAAGCTGTGACCTGAGTTTGAGGTAGTTGCTTCCATATTTAGCCTATGTTGGATGAACCTTGAATGCTTGGTATTTAAAAATGGTTTTATAAATGAATTGACATGATTTATTGATTTTTTATGAGTAAATGTTTTTTAGAAAAGATGTTTTTCCCCTTGTTTTGGAAAAGGAAAAAACATATATTTTAAAAGCATCAATAAATGGATTTATTAAATCATTTTCAAATCATAGTTTTGATGAAATGATTTGGGAAATGTAGCACATAAGAATCCATGGGTACTTGGGTGGAAGGTGTAGAAATAGGCATCATTTGTTGATAATATCAAGGGGTTCACTCATGGGGTATTCTTATACTCCCTAATCCAAGTGCCCTGGATACTAGTTATACACTGTTGGGGGGTTTACTTTTTGGAGAATTCCTATGCTCCCTTGATTCTATACATATATCTAGGGAATTTACGCACACATTTTTCTATGTTGGGGTATGAGTGATCTATCTACCTTGTCCATTAGTGATCCTTGTAATTATTTTCCTATTATTTGGTTTGTACTATATTGGATTTGATTACATTTTTTGATAAATGTGATATTATTTGAATATTTTTTACCTAGTTGTTTTTAGAACTGTAGAAAATACGGGATTTATTTACCATGATTTTGATATAAAAACTATTTAACATCTTATCATTCCATGTTTTTCTATTAATTGAATATTTCGGTATTGTTGTATAGGGACTTGATATAGAACACCTAGGTGGGATCATACTGATCATGTTTATCTCATACCTTGTACACCTCTTCGGTGGTGTGTAAACCTTATTTTTTCTTTGGAAACAGGAAAGGGAATGGAACGATAGTGAGGAGTTTAAGTTTGTTTTAGTTGAGTATGGGTAGCTGGTGGTGAGATGGAAGGAAATTTACCACATATCACATGGAGTAGTGGTTTCTTTTTTCCTTGTCCATTTTTCTGTGGGACTTATACCTTTGGTTTTTATTTGGATTTTGATATGTATCGTTATTTTTGTTTCTCTTTGTCTATGGTATATATTTATTTTATTTTTCATCCACTATTTATTTACAGTGTGTATATATGCAATATATCTTATTTTATGTTGGGATAAATTTTTACATATGGTTTATGTTTGATACCTGAGCTCTAGTCTCAAGCCTGTGGGGATTGGGAATGCCCTTTGACTATTTGGTGAATCAGGTTGGGTACAAGAACTAGAGGGTAACCTAAGTTAGTTCATGAAAAAATGTTATTAGAGGGATGTTATTCTTAGTCTCATAAAGTTAGTATATAAGAGATAGGATTGTTGGAACATCAGAGGTAGGTTGAAATGAGTGTCTGGATGGATCCTTCCACAAAAATCCTCATGTTAATATGGTATTTTTGGATGTGTGTGTCACATGTGTTGAGTTTTGAGGCTACTCACAATTTTTTCTTATGGATTTCTAGTTTTAACTGAGATTATCTCATTTTCCAATATTTTCCTTTTGTTTTTTTGTACATAATTATGCCTCCAATACATCTTCCATAGGTTCTATAAGAGGGTATAGTGGATGATCCTCAATGGAATTCTCCTTTGGATTGGAATTTTATAGAGACAATAGTGTGATCAATTAGTTCCATTGAACAAAATTTACCATGAGTTAAGGAAAATCATATTGAGGTGCATAGAGGATTTAAAGGGTATATAGATTTTTCATGCATTTTATTATTAAAAAAAGACTTTTTAAAAGGAATTAATGAACCCCAATAGGTGAAGGATTGGATAGACATGATTGATCATATCTTGTACTAATTGGATACACCTAAATTAGTCAAGGTAAAGTGAAAAAAATTCAAACTCGAGGATCACAGTAAATGGTGGTGTGAATATATGGTATAGGCATATCATCATGAGTTATTATATTATAATGGTTTCAATACCCTCTTCTTCCTATTATTCTTCCTAAAGTCTCGGATGATTGAAAAGTTTCTAGAGTTCCTCTCTTTTCATTAGGGAGAGATATCAATATTAGAGTATACCAATTAGTTTGTAAAGATAGATTATTTTTCTCTAGAGGTATTGAAGAATAATAATTTGACATCTCAGAAGTACATTCAGGTTTCGTAACTAGATATATAATAATAAGTATATATATTTAGTCTTTCAACCAATGATGACATGGTAGATACAGCTATTATGGAAGATATGGATACGGTGGGAAATATCAGTTACATGACCCCTTATCTACCCCCCATTGGTAGTTTTAGTGGTGTGTATGGGAAGAATATGAAGTAGAATGATAATCACATGAGTGGTGTATGCAGTTCTTAACATCAGACCCCCCTCAGAACCATTAGTCATAGCTAGTGGTGTAACCCTGACCCAATATCAAAGTTTAAAGGTAGGTCACGTCAAGTTTACCTTTCATGCGCCCCTAAATATGTGCAATTATTGTGGCCTATATATCCATTTACAAAGGTTCTTACATTCAATTTTTATTCCTTTTTTTGGTCATGGATCTCAAATTCTAGAGGCCATTGTAGCATAGTCAAAAGATTCAAATTATATAGGGATCTACCCATAGGCCTCAGGAGTGAAGAACCATCACACAGTGTATGATTGTTTTGTGTAGTTTCATGTGGGACCAACTATAATGAGAGGTTCCATTTTTATTGATTCTTATATATAAACTATTCTATTTAATATCGGTTCCTCCACTCTTTTATATCATCCCATTTTGTTTATGTGCTCAAACATCTAATGAATAACATGTCCTTTTTTATTGAGCTATTGAATCCTCTTAGAAAGAGCAAAGAGCAGAAGTTTTTATTCCTTTCTTGTTCTCTATCAATAGATAATGTGGATTTAGTCTAGGATTTATTAGTTCTTAATCTGGATCTATTCAATTTCATCATTAGAATGGATTGTCTTATTTCTCATCAAGTTGATATTTTTTGTTATCATAAATTTGTTTTGTTCTTTACTGTTGATAGGGGATCTCAAATGTTTCAGGTAGGGTTGGATTCGAGGTCTGTTCATGAAGGACCTTCCAAAATAGAGATAAAGAGTTTATTTTTTGCCACTATAATCAAGACTAATGATGTTACCTCTTTTTTAGATCTTCTCATGGTTTTCCAAGATTTTCCACATGTCTTTCCAGATGACTTCTCTAGTCTTCCTCCAGAGAGGGAGTAAGAGTTTACAATTGATCTGGTATCACGTACACAACTGATCTCTATAATATCTTATCATATGTCACTTATAGAGCTAAAGGATATCATTATCCAATTATATGATTTGATGGATAAAAGTTTTTTTCTCTTTAGTGATTCATCATGGGATTCCACTATGATATTTACTAAGAAGGATGATGGTTCACATGGATTATTTCAGGACTATCAAAAGATGAATTGGGTGATGGTTAAGAATAACTACCATTTTCCTTGTGTGGATGACTTTTTTGATTTGTTAATGGGGTCAAAGTGGTTTTAGAATATTAATCTTCGATTATATTATCATCATCTTAGGGTTAGGGAGTTTGATATTCTAAATGAAACTTTTAGGAGTAGGTATCGATATTATGAATATATCGTGATGTATTTTGTTTTGAATAACACTTGTATTGTTTTTAAGGATTTGATGAACCAGATATTACATTATTATATTAACACTTTTGTCATGGTATTCATGGATGATATCCTATTTTATTCAAGATCTGAGTATCAACATGAGAGTCATTGGAATTTGATTATTGAAATCTTGATGAATCACTAAGAGAATTCAAAATGAAACTTTGGGATTCAAGAAGTGAATTTATTTTGGCATGTGATTTATAAACATGAACTATTAATTGATCCTAAGAAGATAAAGGTTGTCTTATAATAGTGGGTACCATGAAATTTATTTGAGATTTGGAGCATCTTAGGTCATGTTGCACACTATCAGCGGTTTATCAAGTATTTATTAAGGATGGAATCACATATGAATGATCTTACCAAGAAAAGGATTAAATACACATGTTATGTTAAATGGAAGGATTATTTTTATGTGTTGAAATGAATTATTAAATCGAAACCTATTTTGATCTTACTTGGTCCATGTAAGGGTTTTGTGGTATAAAATAATGCTTCTTGTGTTGGTCTAGATTGTTTGATTATGTAGGATGATCATTCTGTAGCCTATGGTTCTAGATATATTTAGCTGAATAAAGATAATTAACCCACTCATGATTTAGAGTTGTCTATAGTTATGCTTACACATAAGTGTTGGAATTGCTATCTTTTTGGGAATAGGTCAATAGTATTTTCTAATCATAAGTGTTCAGGATATATCGTTTTTGAGAAATATGATAATCTCATACAAGGAAGGTTGGTGGAATACATTTGAATGTTTAATTTCGACATTTTCTAAACCCATGGGAAGGGTAATTTCATCATAGAGATCCCTGTAGGAAAACTCCACTATAGGATCTATTGGAATCAAAGGAAGAGTGGACCCTAATGGGACTCTACACTTAGTTATGTTTGGACACTCATAGGGATGATTGGGTTATAGTTGTAATAAGTTTTCAACTATTTTCATCTCTCTATAAGCTTGTCTTGTAGGGTCATCATTAGGATGATGAGTCTAGTGGAATCCTAGAAACCCTTTATGGTGGGGATACTATTCCTTATTGGTCTCTCTCTCCTAATAGTATTCCCCACTTCGAGAATTGGTGTTTTGTCCCATAATCTATGAAAAATTCAGTATTTCATGGTTTTCATAGTTATTCCTAGACAATTCATCCAGAAACTATAAAGACTTATTATGATGTGAGATAGTGTTTCTGGTGGTCGAGTATTAAGTGTGACATCATTAATTTCGTGTCCCACTGTTACACTAACCAGTCAATAAAAGAAAAGCATATGAAAATTTGTGGTTTTCTCAAGTATATTCTAGTGATAGTTTAGAAATTGGATGAGGTTTTTTATGGAGTTTTTTCTGGATAACCCTGTACTCCCCATGGTAAGAATATTATATGGGTGGTTATTGGTCGTTTGATGAAATCTGCTCATTTCATTATGATCAGAGACACTAAAAAGGTTGAAGATCAATGTATGTTTTTTTACTATATGATGTTAGTTTTAATGGGTTTTACTCTTCTATTTTCTTATATAGGGATCCTAGGTTTACCTCCTAGTTTTGGAATATTCTCCAGGAGGTTATGGAGACTCAGGTCAGGTTCAGTATAACTTATCATACACAAAAGGACGGTTATATTTAGTGTCTTATTTAGATCATGTAGGATATGCTCTGTGATTTAATATTTGATTTTAGTGGATCATGGGATATATATATGGTAATAGTTGGGTTTTCAAATAATAAAATCTATCTGTCATCGATCAGAATGGCTCCCTTTGAGGCTTTTTATGGTCACTCGTACAGGTCGCCACTTTGTTGGGAAGAGGTGGGAGAGACCTCTCCTGTGAGACCAATCATTGTTCAGGAGATTTCAGAAAGGATCCATGATATATATTGAATCTTATACATGGATCAAATTCAATAGAAATATTATATAGATCATTGATTCATTCCTTTTTATTTTTCTATTAGTGATTGAGTTTTCATGAATGTTTCTCCTTGGTTAGGTCACCTTCATCTTAGGAAATAAGCAAAGCCGGCTCAAAGATATGTTCGACTATTTGAGGTCACAGAGTGGATTTGATAGGTTGCTTATCAATTATTTTTATTGACTCAATTGATGGGTATCCATGATGTTTTCCACATATCTCATCATAGGATGTACTGTCATGACCCTTAACAAGATCTTAGTTGGGAATAGATTGAATTAGATGTAGATAATTCTATTGTGGAAAAACCAATGGATATAATTAATATCCAAGTAAAATTCTTTCATCGTAAATCTATTTCATTGGTTATAGTGTTATGAAAACATCTATCAGACTCTCACAAGACTCGGGTGCATGAATCATCAGTGAGGGAGCAGTGTTTTCACCTATTTCTAGAGAACCCTTCTTTTTCATGACTTCCATAGGATAGAAAGTCCGGTGGTGCACAGATTATAACATCCTGGAACAAAATCTATATAGTTTTTCATGTTTAAAATTGTTACTTTTGGTTTTATGTAGAATCTAATATTTTGGGATTGTTTGAAGAACCTATGATGGACAGTACCTACATGGGACATTTATATCACAAATGTCTAATTTAAGGCACAAATGAGTTATGGGGCACAGGTCCTGAAAATGGATTGCAATGTAAATCCATTTATTCTACAAATACCCTTTTTATATCATAAACATGTCATCAATGATAAATTTTCCAAAAGTGGTGTATTTTTAATCATATGTGACTTATGGGGAGATTATGCCATAAATATATTATTTACAACATAAACCCCCATGATGAGTAGGTTTTATGTTCTGAAATCCTAAATCCTAATTCATTTATTTTTTTCATCCCTTTCTCTAACCCTAGGATCTTTCAATAGATTTTGTGTGTCTCTTCCTCTTTTAAATCACTTCGTCCATTACTTGATCTCTAAATGAGTCATGACACTTCTCTCTATGTAATCATAATTTCTTATTCATTATTGCTCATTTTATGGTAGGGATGTTAGGTGATGTTTATGGATCTATAATCATCTGGTGATTTTTTTTTGTTCCTTTATATATCCCTTGTGCAATTATCTTTTGGGGGATGTCCCTTGTATTGGTTGTGGTGTGGCGTGCGAGTTCTTTGAGATAAATTGTGGTCTATTTTTTCCAATAACTATTTTATTTATGGAATTAATTATAATATGTGTGAATAAATGTTTGTACCTCAATTTTTTGGTTTTATGTTCTTCATGGTGTGTGGATCCAATTGCGTGTTGTATCTAACCAGAGTTTGAGGTAGGTGGTTCCATCTCTAGTTAATGTTTGATAAACCCTGAATATTTGGGTTTCATAAATTATTTTATAAGAAAATTGGCATGATTTATTGATTTGTTTATGGGAATGGTTTTTTGAGAAAATGTATATTTCACCATGTTTTTGGTAAATGAAAAATAGGTATTTTCAAATAATCATGAAATAGATTTACGAAATAGTTTTCAAGTCAAGGTTTTGATGAAATGGATTAGGAAATGTAGCATATGGGAACCCATTGTTACTTAACTATAATGTGTAGAAATATTACTCATTGGTTGATATTTCCATGGGTTTTACTCATTTTTTTAATCTCATCCCTAGTCTAAGGGTCCTATGTGCTTTTTAGACACTTTTGGGGGGTTCACTTTTTAGGGTATTCTTATGCTCCCAATATTTGATGCATATTTCTAGGGACATGATGCATGTGTTTGTCTATATTGGGGTACGAGTGATGAAGATACAATAATCTATAGTGACCATTGGTGTGATTTACGTATGCATTGGGTTTCACAATTTTGTATTTGATTACCTAATTTTATAAATGTGATATTATTTGAAACTATTTTACCAGGCTGGTTTTTTAACTATGGAAAAGGGGGATTTATTTTTCATCATTTTGATATGAAAATTGTTTAACAGGCAATCATGCTATGTTTTTTTATAAATTGAGAATGTTGAAGATAATTAATATGGAACACCTATATGGGATCCTACTGATCTTGTTTAGATTACACCCTACACACCCCTTAAGTGGTGTGAAATCCTTATCTTGTATTTTGATACAAGGAAAGGACATTCATCATAGTGAGGTAGTGAACTTCATGTTAGCTATGTATGGAATGCTAGTGGTGAGATTTTAGGACATTTCTGACATATCACATGAAGTAGTGGTTTCTTGTTTCTGTTGTCCCTTTTGATGTTAGACTTTGGGATTTATCTGTCGTTCGAGGTGTATCACTACTGTTGTTTCTCTTTGGTTATGGATTATATTTATTTTAGTTTTCATCTATTGTTTCTTTATAAAATGTATATATTCCATTAATATTATTACATATTAGGATATATCATTCCCTGTGGTTTTTTTTATTCTCGGGTGCTAGTTTCCATCCCATAGAGATTGGGAATGACCTTCTAGTATGTAGTTGATCGGTTAGAGTACCAATACTAGAGGGCAACCCATGTCAGTTCATTACAATAATTCAACATTATAGAATCATTATTATATCATATATATCTTATATATTCATTAAATTAATTCTTATTACAAAATATGTAAAATTTATATGAAAAAAAATTGCATCGCTTCAAAGAGGTGGTGGCCCATATGTACAAATAAGCGATGTTATCACTTTTAAACAGATTGGAAGGTGAGAAAGTGAATATTATATTATAAATAAAAATATAAGAATATTTCATAAATATAATATATAAACTTTAAACGAATAATAATTACCATCCATGAATATAATGATGGAAAATTAATTATATCGCTACGTGGAGATGGTAAGTCGTACATATGCTTACGCCAAACTTTCACTTCCCACTTGATGGGAAATAGGGTTAATAATGGTGATACCATAATCATAATAACATTTCGATATATTTAACATAATAAATTAATTATTTCATGATGAATACCATAAAATTAGACTAAGTGGAAGAAGAAAGAAATTGAAAGAGGTCAGGTATAACGATTACCTCTCTTTATGTTCGACTCCTTTAGATCCTTTAACTACTAAAAAACTGGACTTTAACAGTGATGGTATTTATCAGTGCTAGAAAAAACACTGTTAAATAGAATATTTATTATCACTAATGAAATATTTGATAAATTTAACATTTTATCACCGCTCTTTTTAGCACTCATAAATGGAACCTTTACCAGTGCTTTATTTTTACCGTTGATAAAGGGTGTCCATTATCAGGACTTTTTTTTAGCACTAATAAAAGGTAACATTTATCAGTTCATTATTTTTAGTGCTAATAAAGGGTACCCTTTACTAGTGCTTTATTTTTAGCACTAATAAATATTTATTTCATCAGTGCTCTTTTAGCACCGATAAATGTCCGAACAAATAAAATGAAATAATAAATAAAATAAAAATAAAAATTGAGTTTATTGAAAAAAAAATTTACTAATTTTATTAATTAAATAATTATTAATATAAAGGAATTAATTGATTATATATTATTAAATATTAAACATTTTATTAATTATATAATTATGACAATTAATTTTATTAAATTGTATATATTAAATATATATATTGTATATAAATATAATTTCTATATTAAAAAATATTTATGTTCTTTACATTAAATAGTCATATATTTATTGAATAATGGTTTATAATTAAAAATTAATTTGAATTAAAAATAATGACTAATTGCATAGTAATCGATATATAATTTAATATTGTTTGATTTTCTAATTTAACATAATTCAAATATGTGTTATATTGATTTCATATATATTTAATCAGTGCCTTTTTATATACAATGAACACACATAAAATTTATCTATTTTTTCAATATTGTTAAAGTGTTCTTATTCTTACTTTATGCAATTTCGCTCATTTTTAACATATATGCATGCACTTAAAATTAGATATTCATTAATAATGTTAAAAATATTTGTAAAAAATATTTATAAATAAATATATTTATCAATTTATATTTACTATATTTATAAAATTATATATTTATAATTATAAATAAATAAATACTTTTTTTAGAATTATTTATATAATTATAAATATATATATATATTCAAATAATTGTTAAAAGAATAATAAATTTACTTAAATAATGAATATATTTACTATATTTATATTTATATATATTTATTAAATATATATGTATAATTATACAAATAAATATAATGATACAAATATTATTTTTTAAAATATTTCTATAATTATAAATAAATAATTATAAAATTATAATAAATATATTTAAAAGGGAATATATTTACTATATTTATTAAGTATATATAAATATTTAAAAAATTTATTTATAATTATAATTATAAATCACTGAACAGTGCTTAGGTAATAAGTATTAAAAAAGCATCTTTATGCGTGATTTTTTCGTGTTGATAAATATGAGGCTTTATTAGCTCTATAAGTTTAAGGCTGATAAAGATTGGTTTTATCAGTGATTTTTTAGCACTGATAAAGACCTACCTTTATAAGTGCTAAAATAAGATGATAAAGAGTTATTTTATCAATTCTTACATAATAAGCGCTGATAAAAGTACTCCTTATCAGCGCTTTTTTATAAGCACTGATAAAAGTGTCCTGATCTAATTAAAAAAACCTAACCATTTTCAAACCCATCATGACATCAGAAGCTTTCCATAGAAGACACCCACTGCTAGTGCTCCTCCTCAGTGAATCAAATCTCAAATCTCACCATATGACTTCCTCCAGTTGCTCGAACATCTCATCTGACATCAGGTGTTCGATTGAAATTATGGTTTCTAAATAGGGTCTATGATTTTCTTCAACCTATTGAGGTAGTCCTTCCAATTTTATTTGTGTATTTTTTGTTTTATTTTTTATTTCTTATTTGATTATGTTGTTATTTGTGGTCTGGTGATTGTATACTAGCAAATTATGCCTTTTGATTTTCTTAGTTTCCAATTTTGATTCAAATCTTGATCACTCATGGAGAGTTTATTATTCCTTTACTCTATGGTGACATGTGGAGTTTAGTTGGTTGTTTTATTTTGTTTTGATTTCCCAAAATGATCACCAAAAGTTATCATACATAATTTTCATTCATTATCTTTTCAATGTATTCCATACATGTGTAATGTTAGAAATTGAAACTACAAATTTTGTGTGATATGGAGTAGAATGTAGGTTAAGTGATTTCTTTTAATACAACATTATTTATAAATTCATTTAATAATAATATATTAAATATTATACCTTGATGCTATGTATTATTTTCTAACTACATTATAATTTTTTATCATCATCCTACTCCCCCTCTCTTAATAATTTTCAACAAAATATCCTTTTGATATTACCCCTTTCTAGTTATACCACTTTTTTAAGACCTATATACCATTATAGGATATTATAACTTCTTGTTCAGAAATGTATATTTTTAATAATTTCACCCCCTTTTGAGTATTTATTTAACTAATAACAAGTGTATTTCCATAGAATCACTTTGATACCTAGATATATGACATGTATGAAAATAGTATGTCAAATCTTGTTACCATCAAAAAAAGTGGAATATATTGAATCTATCACACTCCATGATATAGATTGATATTCCACCCACAACTTTTGAAATTTTTATTCAATTTTAAATGGGTTTTAACAAGGGTTTTCAATATTTATTTTGAAATATATAAAACACTTCCCTCACATACACATATTGGGAAATAAATATCCTATGAATTCCATGAGTTTCCTATAAATGAAGGAAAATTTCAACTCGATAATCATCAATACTTAAACATTGGTCATTTTTAATGTAGAAAATTATCATCATCATCATCTCTTGAACCTATAAATGTTATTTCATCCACATTAATTAACAATATCATTATATCTATAAAATTATTATTTATGTAATGATTATGATCAATTCCTCATTTTTTTAAATTAAAGTTTTTTTAATAATTCATCTAACCTTCAATACCAAGATTTTACTTCCTATTTCAATTCATATATCAACTTTGTTGATTTATAAACACTATTCTTATATGAAAGAATGAGAAAACTATTTCTTTGTTTGATGTAATTATTATTCATGAAATACATTAGTAAACACTAATTTTACATCCAGTTGGAGTAGCTTGAATTTCCTAGGGATGGATTAGTGTGGTGATATGACATCCCAAGGGTCTTGAGATGTTTTCAAATACTGATATACAATTAATTTTAAATGTAATAATTCCTTAGGTTGTTACATCACTTGTTCCAATAGATTTTTATATCTTCTAGTTGATTGAATGAGAGTTTATTATTGTTGTTTATCATATTTTATTTTCTTTTTACTCCTTGATTACCTATATTATATTTTCATTTTTCAGGGGATTTAAGAAGGATTTGATGTAGAGTAATTATTTTCTTAAATTCAATTACCCTTTTTCTTCAACATACTAAAATTCATTCAAATAATCAAATGTTTAGTTTTCCTTATTATAACTTTTTATAACTTTCACTTTTGATAATGAATATATTTTTTTATATTTATTTATCGGTTGTATAAAATTAATCTTTTATGAACCTAATAGTATAGATATGAACCAAAAATGGATGCATGATAATCATTTGACAAATTAATATGAATATGGAGTTAAATATTTCATCAAGTTTGCAAGAGAGCATGCAGATGAGTTGGGGTGATATATCCAACCTTTAGGGTTCTTCTCCCTCAAACCCTTTTCATGTATATAGTGTTACATTTATCAATTTCTTTTAAGATCTCTCCACTACCTTTGAAAGAAGATAAAATTTGCTACCTATACTCAATTACAGAGGTAATCTTGATGTTTTCATAGTAAAATCATTATCTATTGAATTAATGTATTATTTCATATTTATGTTTAATTTGTTCCTTTTTAGTATTACTCCCATAAAAGAAATTTCTTATAAAGTTGAAATATTTTGTTTGATTTAGGGTGCTCTATCCATATTTCATACCTTTCTGCCCCAAAACATCCATAGGCTTCTTCTCCCTAAAAACCCGTTCACCCCTACATTGTTTTATTTATCACTTTCTTTCATGGTCTCTCCACTGCATTTGTAGGAAGATAAATGATGCTACCTCTACTAAATTAAAGAGGTAATATTGTTGTTTTTAGATTAAAATCATTATCCATATAATTAATTTATTGTTTCATATATATGTTTGATTTATTTCTTTTCAGTATTACTAACATAATAATAGTTTTCTTATACCAGTGGATTATTTTTTTTAAGTTGGGGTGATTTATCCAAATTTCGTGCTTCTTCTCACTCAAATCTTTTCACCCCTGTAGTGTTGCATTTATCACTTTCTTTCAAGTTCTATCCACTATCTTTTTAGGAAGAGAAACACCACTGCCTCTGGACAATTATAGAGATAATCTTGATATTTTCATAGTAAAATCATTGTCTATAGAAAAAAAGTATTGTTTCATATTTATGTTCGATTTATTTCATTTTAGTATTACTCACATATTAATTGTTTTCTTATACATGTGGAGTATTTTTTTTTATTTGGGGTGATATGTCCTTCTTTCATCCCTTTATGCACCAAAACTTACATGGACTTATTCTCCCTCGAAACCTTTTCATCCCTACAGTGATGTATTTAACACTTTAATTCATGTTCCCTCCACTTACTTTATAGGAAGAGAAATGACACTACCTCTGCTCAATTACGTAGGTAATATTTATGTTTTCACAGTAAAATCATTGTCTATAGAATTAATATATTATTTCATATTTATGTTTGACTAATTTATTTTTATTATTACTCACATAATAATTATTTTCATATATAGGTGTATTCTTTGGTTTGATTTGGGTTTCTCTTTCCAGCATTCATGCCTATTATCCTTCAAAAACTTTTCACCCCTATAGATTTGCATTTATCACTTTCTTTTAAGTTCTCTCCACTTCCTTTTTTGGAAGAGAAATGTCTTTACCTCTACTCAATTACAGAGGTAATCATGATATTTTTATAGTAAAATCATTGCCTACATAATTAAGGTATTATTTCATATTAACGTTTAATTTATTTATTTTTAGTAGTACTCACATAATAATTGTTTTCTTATACATGTGGATTATTTTTTTTAGATAGGGTGCTTTGTCTATCTTTTATCCCTTTCTGCACCATAACATCCATAGACTTTTTCTCCCTCAAAACCTATCACCCCTGTAGTGTTGAAATTTATCACTTTCCTTTATGTTCCCTCTATTGATCAATCACATGGTTAATCTATATATTTGTATGGTAAAATAATTTTCAATATATTTAATTTATTAATTCATATTTATGTTTAATTCATTTATTTTTAGTATTACTTACAATAATTGTTTTCTTATATTGGTGGATTATTTTTTTCAAGTTGATGTTGTTTGTTCAAAGATGCTCATGTACTATTGGCATTTTGAAGATGATAATGTGGTATTTTGAGACATTGAGATGTATAGGGATCAGTCTCACCTCAATCTGATGCAAAATGTGACTAGTATAACCCCAAGTACTTGTTTTTATTTTAAATTGACATTAATTTTAGTGGAAAACACAACTGACTCAATGTGGTTGTTATCAGTTTAAAATTGAAATTTGACTTTATAAAGTTTCACTCACTAAAAACTAAGAAAACATGATCATATTTTCTGGATAATTTAGAAAATCAATTCATAAATCATTTTTTATGTGTAGGAATTGGTCTCACATCAAACCGATACACAGTGTGATCTGTATGAGTTAAAGTGCATGTTTCAAGTTTAAAATTACATTTTAATAAAAAATACAAGTGACATACTCGAAACCAATAAAAAACATTCATATTATTTTGATACATTGGGACAATAATAAATAAGATATTTGGAACATATAGAAATTAGTTTCACCTCAATCTGATGCACGGTGTGACCAGTATGGCTCTAAGTGCATCTATTTAAAATTGACATCAATTTTAGTAAAAACAATTAACCTACTCAAAACCAAATAAAAACATTCAGATTGTTTTGATACTTTAGTACAATGATCTATAAGTGATTTGAGATGTTCATGAATCATTGTCACCTCAATCCGATGCACGGTGTGACCGACATGACTCTAAGTGCGTGTTTTTATTTAAAATTGACATCAATTTTAGTAAAAATTTCCAATTGACCAACTCAAAAGAAAAAAACCCATTAAAATTAGTTAAATATTTTAGGAAAACAATCAAAATGCCATTTTTGATATGTATTAATCATCCTCACCTCAATCTGATGCACAATGTGATCGGTATGAGTCAAAATTCATGTTTTAATTTTAAAATGACATTTTAGTAAAAAAAGACAAGTGAGGTACTCAAAAATAAGAAAAGACATTGATATTATTTTTATACTTTAGTAAAATAGTCAATAATTCATTTGGGATATGAAGGAATCATCTACACCTCAATCTGATGCATAGTGTGATTTGTATGACTCAATGTGCATCTTTTAATTTAAAATTGTCATCAATTTCAGTAAAATAGATAATTGACCTACTCAAAACTAAGAAAAAACATTTTTATTGTTTTAATAATTTAAAAAATGATTCATAAGTCATTTTTTATGTGTAGGAATCATTATCACCTCAATCTGATACATGATGTGCCCAATATCACTCAAATTGTCTGTTATCAGTTTAAAATCGATATTTTAGTTCAAAAAGTGTCACTCGCTAAAAATTGATCAAACGTGCTCATATTTTATTGATAATTTTGGATAATTATTCATAAATCATTTGGGATATTTAGAAATTTGTTTCATGTCAAATCAATACATGATGTGATCAGAATGATCCAAAAGTGTGTGTTTCTGGTATAAAATGATAATTTAATAAAAAATACTATTGGATTACAGAAAACTAAGAAAAGCATTCAGATTGTTTTTATACTTTATAAAAATGATCCAAAAGTCATATGTGACATGTTGGAATCATCCACACCTCAATATAATGCACAATGTGATTTTTATGACTCCAAGTGTGTCTTTTTGTTTAAAATTGACATCAATTTTAGTAAAATTAAAACATTCTGTTAATTTATTTATTTATATTGTTACTAACATAAGATTTTTTTTATACAGGTGCATTCTTTTGCTCGATCCGGGGTTTTTTTTCAGTAATATCATGAGTCAGGTCAGGATTAAAAGATAAATAAAAATCTATGTTTTTAAATGTATGTAGTAATTTTTATTTATGTAATTGAATGAACCAATGTGTGAAATGTTAATAATATATTATTTTTTCTTTTGTTTGGGTTGTAAATTTCATCTCATTTAAATCATGTATTGGGATTTTTTTATTGATATTTGGTCTCTTTATATTGTTATGGGGTGTTGTAAGAGCACACTACAGTAGTGTTGTAGTGTTCTGTTAGAGCACATTGCAGTGTGGCCCTTTATCAACACTTTTTTAGTGTTGAAAAAAGACCAGGTCTTTTAACCTCACTGATGTAGTCAGTGCTTTTCTAGCACTGATAAAA
The DNA here is from genome assembly GCA_963277665.1 of Viscum album. Classification (NCBI taxonomy): domain Eukaryota; kingdom Viridiplantae; phylum Streptophyta; class Magnoliopsida; order Santalales; family Viscaceae; genus Viscum; species Viscum album. The sequence continues at coordinate 1,944,375,774 of OY728125.1, forward strand.
TCCATTTCAAGAACTGTTGAAGGTCGGTTTTTTATTAGTGTTTATTAAGTACCCTTGGAATGGTCTTTTAGGAAGAAAAAACCTCTAATTAGTGTGTAGGGATGTTGAGAAGTGAAATGGGTAGGGTTTGGTCAAGATATAAGGCTCAAAGTGATGTAAATAATAGAAACTATGGGTTATCTTTTATAAGGGAGGGAGAGGAAACACTTTGAATTTCTTGAGAGATTAAAATTTAATAAATTTATTATCTATAAAAATGCTTCCAAATGGCCATGATATTGAAACAAATTCTAGGGTAAAAATAATATCATCTAATGAAACCTAGACATGTTTTTTCATTCTAAACCTTATCATTTTTACTAACCCCTTTGTTAACCATTTTTTATGTTAACCTTGATAGCAACTATTTCAATATTAAAGGGTTAAAAATATATCCATAAATAGAAAAGTAACACATAAGTGGACCCTGGTTGATATGTTCATCCATATTCCATTCCCTTGGTTGGAGATAATATTTTTATGAATTTTATATCGTTAAATAAAACGTTATTTATTATAAAATATCATTAATATAAATTTTGAAACTACTCATTTATTTTATTTTTCATTAATTGAAGACATACTATGTTAGTGTTCTGTAAACATTTATAGTAATTATGTAATTAATAAAAATTAAAAATAAATTACCATATTGAGAACAAATAATTTATCTTTAAAATGAACATTTAGAATCAAACTTATCTCATTTTTATCCTTATGTAAAAAAAACTAGAGATATTAAAATCAAGAGAGTGACATTTTATATTTTTTTCTTTTCTTAAATTAATATAAAGGTCATAATCATAGTAATGTGGAACCAATTTACCATAAATTTCCAAAGTTTTAACCTAATTTTACTCATTTTCTCCTCACTTGGGTGACAAAAAATCACATTGGTTACTATTCATAATGACCAAAAATAAAAGGGACCTATTTACAAAATTTCAATATCCTAATTATAAATATGAAATCAATTTTTTATGATTAAATTTCTATAAGTGGTAGAAATTAATTTTAAAATAAGTGTGAAAAAACCCAATAAAAACCTTTTGTATAAAATACATTTTTAATCATAAAACTGAATTTATTCTTATCCAATGTTTTAAAATAATGTTAGATTAAATTTAAAACAATTTATTTAATATATAGTATATAAGTTTCACTAAAATAATTCACCAATATTTATCAATTTAATTTATTAAGATAAAAACACCTTGCGCACACAAAAAACTTTTTATAAAAAGAACCTCTCTTTTACATTCAAATAATTTTTATTTTCATTTCTAATTAATTCATATATAATGAATTTATTTTATACATACATTATTAATAATTTTTTTAGTTCTATTCATTCCCAATAATTTAATAACTATTTTATAATGGTATACTATATTATGATTCACTTAGGCTCAAGGTTACATATATCACAAGTTATTGAAAAAAAATTCAGTGAAATATATATGTTAAGATATCAAGGTATTAAATTTTACCCCCATTAAAAAAAATATCCCTTTAAATTATATCATTTTGATAAAAAAAATTAGGATATCTATGTTTCATCACATCCTTAGGTTCCCCAGTGGCTTCCTCTAATTTATGGTTTCACCACAAAAATTTGACCAGATGAGTGGTATTATTTCATAGAAATTTATATCTACAATATAGAATATCCACTAGTTATTCCCCATAAGGGCAATATTGTTCTAGTGGTATCATCATTCAGTTTAGTACATGTGAGGGATCAAGTATGTACTTCCTTAGGAGAGTTATATGGAAAAAAATCATGATCTTGAGTGAGATTTGGTGGAACCTCCAAGCGATAATCTTATGTCCCTATTTAATTAAGAATATCAAAGGGTCCAACATACCTATGTATTAGATATCATTTATTTTTGAATCTCATAACCTTTTTCCATGGATAAATTTACATAAATATATTTTCATTAACTTCAAATTCTATATTCCACCAATAATTTTCAATATAACTTTTCAGCATACTTTGGGATGCCTTTAGGTGTAGCTAAATGTCTTTGACCTTCTCTATCATTACCTCAACTATATTAGGTCCCAATAGATTTCATTCTCCAACACCATCCCAAGACATTGGATTTCTACACTTCCTACCATATAGGGCTTCATAAGGATCCAAATGAATTCTCAAGTGAAAGTTATTATTGCAAGAAAACTCGACTAGTGGAGGCTATTAATCAAAACTAAATTTGAAATCCAGAGAAAAAGATCTCAACATATTCTCTAGGGTTTCAACGGTTCTCTCAAACTGGCCATATGTTTAAAGATAATAAGTAGTGTGAAAACATAACTCTCTATCTAAAGCCTACTAAAGAATTTTCCATAACTTCAAATTAAACATTTGATCCTAGTTAGATATAACAAAATTTGGTACTCCATGAAATCTCACCACTTACTTAATGTATATCCTGGAAATCTAGTCAAGAGAGAAATATTCTCTAATGAAAAATAATGGTTCTGACTTTGTAAGTCCATTGATTACAATCCATGTAATATTTTTTCCATTATATTTGTTGGGGAGTCTAATAATGAAATTCACGTTAATTTTCTCCCACTTCCATTCCATCCAAATAATATTTTTTATTTTAAAATAACATGATTAAGGTTGGATGGTAAGGTACACTCAACTTACTTAAATACCCAATTCAAAAACAAACCATCACTCGCAACATTATCCTACCAATTCAAAATTAAAAAACCAAAAATGTCATCACCTTGTTCCATGATCCACCTCAATCCCTGAAACATAATTCACAATCAACCCATCATCATCATCCACTTCAAAAACAATAAAAATCCACCATAACAAAACTTTTTCATTATCATCAAAAACTGAAATCCTTCAAATTATGCAGGGGCCAACCTAAGGTCATTTTTTGCAATCATTCAAAGTGAAATTTCAATAAGCTCTCCCAAACCAACAATAAAATGAACATCCTCCTTTTAAACCATGATCCTAACATCACTAATAGAAACCTCACAACATATATAGGAAGCACCATCGAACATACAAAAAACAATCATGATAAACACCAGACCAGAATGAGCATTGGGAAGAAGAGAGAACTCGAAAAACACCCCCAATGGAAGGAGAGAATTTTTTGTTGGAAAACTCCTAGAATACTATCATCCAATCAAATGGAACATCCCAAAACATTAATGAAAAACCCCACACCATACCGATATTGAATGGCAGTGAAGAACAGTAATCTAGGGAATAGTTTGAAGCAAACTCATATTTGACAGTGATCCAAAATAGTTGATAAGACTATTGTCCCTGTCTTTATAAAACACCACCAAGTGGCCTCATACTGCCTCAATCTACAGACATTGACATCAAGACCATCATTATCTCTTGAATTACTGATGGGGAACCATTGGAAGATAAATCATCTATCACCAAATAGAAACACTAAAAACGAAGAACCTAGAAAACTCAAAATCCTACCACCATTAAGTAGAAACACCCACTTAATACAAATATAAAAATTAAGAAACCTATAATCATTGAGGAAGAAATACCAAGAGATAAATTGTTATAGAAACAGAAATCATCATCTAACCACTGTTCTTCAAGGCATAAAAACTCCATCACATTGAAATGAAACACCACCAAAAATAAGTAAAGAACCACCATCCAATAGTAAGATCCACTCCCGTAAAAACCCAGGAGAATCAGAGAATCTAGTGAGGATACGCCTCCTGGAACACCATCAATCACCTAAAAAACGCGTCCCAAAATCTCCTAGTAACCACCACACAATACCAAACAAGGATAGGGGTTGAGGAATGTGAATCTAGAAAAAAGTAAGATGGGTGAGGGATTTAATAGAGATACTTGAAATTAAACAGTACCAAAATAACCATCCTTCTAACCATTTCAAAATAAATATCACTCCTAAAAATCACCACCATGAATAAAGAACCACTAAAAAAATCCACAGTGAACTACCTATCACTGCCAAACAAACTAGAGATTATGAAAAAAATAAACTACCCTTAAAACTAAGATAGGAACAGTCAAACTAGAAAAATGTGAGGGGAGAGACCAAAATAGGATGCATCTGAGAGGAAACACAATAAATACCCATATGATGTGGAATAAGAGGGAAATAAGTTAGGGAACAATATAACATTGAGGTGAGATCATTGTCCAATAAGGAACTCATTCCTCATTTCTTTTTCCCACATCTATTCAGGTATGTGTAATGGAAATAACACCCCTTAGACTTCTATCTCTCATCCTTAACTTGATGATACATCAAGAACTAATATATATACTCTTCAACATCTCTTTTCATGTTATCCCACTAAAAATTATCTTTCTAGTCTCTATACACCTTCGTACATCCCAAATTAATAGAGAATGATGATCTATAAGAATACTACAATAAATCCTTCTTAAAATTTAGTATTCATGAGACATATATATGGTTCATTAACCTTATCATTCCATCATAATAAAGGTTAAGCTCAAGAAAACTTCTCACCATATTCTGTATCTCCACATCTTCCTTTTGCACCTCTTTGATCCTCGCTTGTATAGATGGTTAGACAATCATTTTAGATAGATTAGATTTATCACCATTCTTCAAGATTTAAAAATCCAACCTTTGAAAATCCAAAAGTATTAGATCTTTTTTTATCCTCATCATACATAAGATAACATGATACTTTTGAATCATATCATATGCCACATTATTATCTTTCCTGATGTGGTAATATATTGAGCAGTCGTTGTCTTTAATTTACTCTAACCATGTTATATGGTATATATTCTAATATTTTTATGTGAAAATATAATTCAAACTTTTATTATCTATATATATTTCAAAACTTTATCCACAAAGTAATAACTTTATATATTTAATGAAACAAATATCATTTACAACTCCAAATAATGACTTGGGTAATTTTTCACATGTGTTTTTAGTTCATGTTAGGCATATATTATCACCATATCATTATACATGAGGATTCATCCTAGTACTATCTTCGAGGAATCACTAAATATCACAGAAACTTCTCTTCCATAGGCTAATGTGAGAATATATGAACTAACTAGCCTTATTTTCATCCCCTTGAAATTCTCTTCACATTCATCTATCCATAAGAACTTAACTCCCTTATGAGTTAACTTGGGGAGTGGGTTAGATAGTCATGAGAAATTTTTCTCAAATCATTATTAATATACATCCAACCAAAGAAAATTAAAAATTATTGTCAATGTATTTGTTATAGGTAATTTTTCAATAACATAAATCTTTGAAGGATCCCCAGATATACCATCACTTTAAATTATATATCCCCAGAAATAAACTTTATAAAAACAAAATTCGCACTTGGTAAATTTTTTATATAACTTCTCCTTTATTAGGGTATTTAGCACAATTCTTTAATGATATTCATGCTCTTCCTTACTATTTCAATATATAAGAATATCATCTATAAATAATACTACAAACTGGTCAAGGGAATATATAAATACTCTATACATTAATTCTAAGAATATTTAAGGGGAATTAGTAAGTCCAAATGGAATCACTATAGATTATTAATTCTCATACCTCATATGAAAGGCATCCCTAGGTATATCCTTCTTATTAACCCTCATTTGATGATATCAAGAAAGAATTTAAATTTTATAAAGTATTTATTTTCTCGTAATTGATCAAACAAATCATCGATATAGGTTAGAGGATACATTTTCTAGATAGTGATCTTATTAAGTTCCTAATAATCAATGTGAATATGCATTGACACGTATTTTTTCTTAATAAGGATAATAGGTTCAACCCATGGTGGTTAACTAGGGAATAGTAATCCCTTATCAATATTCTCCTAGTGTAACTTCTTTTATTCATGTAACTCAGTTGGGTTTATTCTATAAAGAGACTTTAAAATATGTGTGTACCAAGAATAAGTTATAATGAAAAATCAACTTCACCATTAAAATATAAACTAGGAAATTATTTTGAAAATACATCAACAAACTACCATACTGTAGGAATATCATCAATGTTGAGTTTATCTCCAACCATATGAGAGTTATACCCTTTATGGATAGTAATTAAGACCTGTAATATATAAGTAATTTCCATTAGAAATTCATATTCATCATTGCATTAATAAATGATCATAGGTTCATTTAGAATATGAAATGTTAATTATCTTCCATGATAATTGATATGGGATCCAAATAGAGTTAATCCATGCCTATAATCACATAAAATTCAACTAAAGATAGAATCACAAGATTTTCAAGAAGCACTTTCTCACAAATTTCAATTAAAGAGGAACTATATAATTCATATATGACCATCATACCATTAAGAGTTTTTACTACTAACTCAACATATAATCATCAAAGTGGTAACTCGATACCCTTAGAAAATTAATTAGATACAAAAGATTTGGTATATTCATAATCAAATAATACATTAGTTATTCTAGAGTGGATGAAAAGTATAATTTTAACCATGTAATTCTCATAACCCACTTTGACAGTCATGATTACATTAGATTTACATTTATCCTTGGGATTAAGAGGTTTTTGATACTGATAATAATAAAAAACATTCATATTTTTTCACTATTTAGCATAATGATTATAATCCTTTCATTTTAATCATTAGATCGTGGGTGGTGCATTAGTTGGCGTATTTTTTTCCTTCACTTCATGAACATGATTATTTTTTGATTTTAGATATTCATGGGATTTAAAACCAACCATTTAACATTTAAAAAACCTCCCCATACCATTTAATTATTTCCTTTGATGTTTCTTTCCACATTTATGGAATTTAAATGGATGGATTTTTTTCCACAGTGTGATTTATTCATGTTTTAATGAGACTCCATATTTTTTTTATTTTTGAAACAATTGGAATGGTGGGCATATCCAATTTAAAATTATACCTTGAGTTAATACCAAATTATTTATTTTTATTAACTAAATTATATTATAGATAAAACCCTTTAGAGACCTGGTTTTAGAGCAATAAAGAATTGATCGATTTTTCATTCAAGGATAATGATTAAACTATAATAATATATTGAAATTCTTGTAAAATTTGGCTCATAATTACCAATGAATTCATCCTATTTTTTAATAAGCTCAATGAATTCCTTATCCATATTTTCACACAGAATAAGAGGGAAGTGGTTACTAAAAAATACCCTCTTATACTCATTCCATTCAATTAGGTCAATTTATTCGTCTTGACTCTTTTTCTTAATAAGTTTCCACCATTGATATATTCGACCTTAAAAATAATAAATGGCTGGGACAACCTTTTCATGTTATGAGTACTAAAGAATTGAAAATATTTTCTCAATGGTTTTGATTCATCTCTCAGACACTAGTGGATAAGAAGACCCACTAAAAGAAGGTTGATTTTTTCTCGTAAAATATTAAACAGTGCATTGTTCCCTCCTTTGATCGTATGGAATATTAGAATGATTCATCACATGAGAAAGTTTTGTGAGCATAAAAAAAATATTCAGCATTCAAACTCAAATATAATTTTGTGTCTCAAGTGGAAAATCATTTCACTGTCCATCGCATTTGTTGTTGGCATCAAGAATTTTTGTTCCATCTATTTACTAAGACCAAAAATCAATGTGTAAGAATAAGGCTATAATAATCAGAGTGATCTATCACATAATCATTGAATATCATTCATATGAAGTCTGAAATATGAAAAAATATTCTTAATATATGAAACCTTAGATTTAACCTGGGTTATCCATGGCCATTACCAAAACATTATAGTTTTATCCTATACTTAGACTTATCCCTAGGATTTTTAACCAAGGTTCTTTAATCTTAATATAAAAAAAATAACTAAACTCTACTTTGATACCAACTATAAAGGCCCAAACTTTTTTATACATAAATATTACATCATTTAGATAAATATTCAATATATAACATTTCAATCCATTCCATAACTATAACATTTTAGTGTATTTAGAGACTAGATAAATAAATATCATATTTAGATACATTATTCTTGATCTCCCATAATTTTCTTCCCATTTTGTACCCTCTATACATACCCTTCTTTAACCTTTCATCATAACTTGGAGATGGAAATCATAATAAATTTTGAGCTTAGGTGATGAGTAAGGGTGAACATGGGAAAAATCAATCGATGATTTATTCAAGCCCAAGTTTTTAAAGTTTTTATGACTTATTTTCATTGAAAATACCCCTTATTTAATCTAATTACCTAGTAAATTAGATATTTTTCTATTTGGTGAATTTTTTACTTTATTTTTAAATGGATTTATTAATGATTTTTCATGATTTATTCATCTTTGGAATTAAATTAATAATTAATACATTAATTTTAAAATTTTAATTTTTAGTTTCTTGAATTTGAAATAATTTCTATAAAATTTGATATTGATTTTAATTTTTTTTATAATTTTTTAATTTATTCATGCACTAAAAAATGCTTATGTTATTTATGTCACTCAAAAAATGTAAAAGTAAGGGATTGACCATGAATTCCTTTCTTATGATTGATACGATCATAAAAAATGGAAATTGCATGGTTCGACCATGAATTTTATTCATATGATCAATCCTACCATAGAAAATAGATAAATAAATGAAGATAAAATATTAAAAAAAGGAAATCGACTACATGAGAAATATTATTACATTAAATCATTTGGCTAAATACCCTCCACGTTTAATCTACACAAATAAAATCCAATAAAATAAATTTATCATATAAAGTGATGTGTACCTACCATTGATCTCTAGAAAACTGATGGTTCATCCATGCCTAAGAATAGTTGGCTAAAAATAAATAAAATAAAATCAATTGTAGGACCAAAACAAGCTACCACAACTATAAAAATGAAAAAAGGCATTGAGTTGTCATATTGTGAAAAGGGGGAGTGATCGTGCCTTATATTTGAGTGATCGTGCCTTATATTTGAGAATTAACAAAAAAACCCATAAATGAAGTTGTATGGACCTTATATAAAAAAATAGGGGGAAACATCCAAAAACCTTATCAAAGTTGATCATAGTGACTAGATCTGGAATAAAAGGGAGATCTTATTGCAAAAAAAGATAATTGGAACCACACCAGAGTCTCGAAAAAGTCATATGCACCATCATATGTCAAACCCCTACCATTATCCAAATCAAACCCTTATTTTCCTTCCTCTAACTAGAGTTTGAAACATATCTATAAATATCACTACACAAAATTCAAGTTCATTGAATCAAGATGAAGAATCATCAAGTTGTTGAGATCCCTACCAATTCTGCACTACTCAGCACCACCTAAGGTATCCATGGCCACTAACATGGAACCAATCTGATTAAATACCCACCCTAAATCTCAAAAAATCATCATGTACCACAAGGTATGAATATTTTCAGTAAAGGCGGGTAGTTTAACACTTCCTGTGTCGACACTATTGAAGATTCAAGATAGAACACCGCCACCATGTTGAACTAAGATGAACTAAAATTGCACCTCCTAGGATCACTAAAGATCATGTTAGATTTTAAGAACCTATGAATCCATGCCACTATTGAAGCTTGACTATCCACTAAATAAAAAGTCACACATGGGGAGGATTTCAAGTTTAAAATAAACAAGATTATTGGAGAACCCACCCTACTGAAATTTATGGTGCCACTAAAAAATGACGAACTGAATTTAAAATAAACAAAGCTATGAACCTGATGAATAATCAATAAAGTATTTGAGTAATAGAAACCTTCAATAAAAAAATCATAAAATGAGATCATGATTAAATATAAATATGAAAGTGGTGATACCCAACACTATCTAGACCCAAGCCTAGTGATGGGGCTCAATATCCAAGGCCCAAGAATATACGATTAAAAGTTAAGGAAATGATTTACATCCACTAACCAAACACATAAAAATCAGTATGTTGTTATCATGTCTTCTATGTAATCTTTAGAGCTATGAATAATTTCTCCATGAAGGGGTTCAATGCTTAATCATGGGAGGAAAACTCTTTTCTGGGAAATATTTGAAGTGCATTGAACTGGATAAATCTAGATCATTGAGTTATACATGTGATAGAAATAAAACAAATGAAATTGGGATATTAATTTGAGGATTGAATCAGGAATAGTTTGTTTTTTGGAAAAGGAACTTGTTTGTTTCATAAGGATAGTATTAAGGATAAAATATCTGGAAGCATCGATATAAAAATAGTTGGTTGGAGAGATAGAGAGACTGTTATATTGATTAGATATGTATTTTGTACTACTATTATCCATTTTATTTTATTTATATTATTTATTCTCCAGTAATGGAAAACTAATATGATAGTGGATGATATAATGAGGTTTGTCCCACCACCTAATATTAATAATTTATTTCAATGAAAAAAACTTCTTTTTCTAATTCTCTAGAGGTGTTTGGATGCATATCTTTTAGGGGATTCTTATTTGACTTTTCATTTTAAGGACTCTTACATTATTTCACTAGTTTCACACATAAGTCTCTTATAAAATCTATTACTTATGATAATTAATATTTAGATAATCCAAGAGTTATTGTTGGTATCAAATCACTAGGAAAATCAAGGAAAGGGAATTTAATGATTATTGTATCTTTCTGTTCCAAACTAAAATTTCTTGGAAAGGCTAATTAGGGATACTTCCTATAATTAAAGGATAATGGGGAAGTGTAATTGAATAATGATTCATGGAGAAGTGAGGAGTCTAATCCAAGTTTAGACGACCATGTTTTAAACTTTTAATTTTAAATTAATCAATTAAATCCACTATTTTCAAGTATTTAAAATCCTCCAAAATATATTTTAACGCATCTGAAACATTTTATTCTCCTAATACAACTTGAGTCCCACTATAACTGCATTTTTCTCAGGTTTATAATTTTGGTTTTTGAAGTATCCTATTATATGTGTCCATCAAACATGGCATTGTTTCTGAGAAAGATAGTGTTAGTATTTTATTTTGTTTAATATGATTCCAAATGACCAGATCCATTTCTTTCAACCACAGTTGATTTGATCTTATTGTTGATATAACCATGCTTTCTAGACATAAAAATATAAAAATAAAATAACAATAGTAAATAGATATTCTCACCATTACATTGGATAACTCTCCTTCCTTATATTCTTATTCAACCAGAGTTACATTAGGTAGTAATAAAATGAAAGAAAATATTTCTTAGGTGAATAGAACTTTGAAGAAAATGTATGTTCCTAATTTCAACATCAATAAAATAAATTTATAATTTAATGATCAAACTATGAAATCAAAATTGTAATTATATATATTCTTCCAAAATTTAATGTATTATCTAGTCAATACCCCAATATGAATTTGAGAGCATTCAAATAATTATGTAATGGATTCATTATAAGAGGGGTCACTAAAGATCAAATTAGTAGGAAGGATTTCCCTTTCTCTATTGAAGGGGAAGCTAATAAGTGCATATACTACTTGTAACCAAGATAATTCACCTCTTGGGATGATTTATAGGGGTCCTTTATCCAAAACATATTCCCTACTTCAAGGAGTTGTTAACTAATAAAAGAGATAAGTGGAATCAAATAAGAACCTAGAGAAAGTCCCTATGAATTGTGGGAAAGGTTCGAGAAATGGATTGCATTATGAATACACCATACATATAAAGAAAATAATTTATTGGTATTATTTTATCAAGTATTTATGTATAATGATTAAAAAATACTTGATTCTTCTTCAAGATAAACAATAATTGATAAGTCATATTTTTATGTTAGAGAACTGATTGAGAGAATCTCACAAAATTCTCAATAATTTGGTATGAGAACTAAAAATTTTAACACCCCAAGCTTCTATGGTACGCTTCTCTTTGAATAATGTGATAGTGTGTGTTGTACGCAACACCGAGTTCTAACACACCATAACCAATCAAACTAGCCGTTATGAATAGTAATACCTACTTTTTGAAATTATATATATTTTATATTTTAAAATGGACTTCATTTTTGGATTCGGAATATCTAATTTATCCTAAGGTGAAATTTTGGTACTTTTCAGATAACTTTAATATTTTGATGAATAGTGAAAATTACTAAATTTTAATTAAAAACAACTTTTTTAATCAAAATAATTAATAGTGATAAATTATGAATTTGAGTAGTTTTAAATTATATTTAGAATATATTTTAACCATTTAATATAATTTTGGTCATTGGACATAATTTTACAATTAAACCGAACATAAACAAGTGTCAATCTTTTGATAGTTATTATCTCTTAAAAACACGCTTTTTGTTTTGACAGCAGGAATTAATTTTAAATTAATTTCTGCCACTTCTGTGTTTTGAATTTAGAAAAATGGATTCCATATTTGGAATCAGGATGTCCAAATTGTGTAAATAGGTAACTTTTATTTTTAGAAATTTTGAATAATTACTGCGGTAAATATTTTATTTACCATGGTTAAGGGTAAATCCGATAAATAAGGGTTAAAAAATAATATTATAATAATAATAAATTACCCTAAAACGTATCCTAGCCCTATTGGTTGATACATGTTCGACTATAGGAATCTTTGGGTCTATTTTGTGACCCCATGGGGCCACTTGTAGGTGATAGGGACACTTTATTTTAATTAAGTTAAAATGAATACAAAAATGACACAAGCATATATCTTTTAGCAAAACAATTTTTACATAGGGTTTTATATGTTGGATTTTAGATTATAAATATTCATTAGAAATATAAAAATATTTACTACATAATGATATTTTATTTATAATTTTTAGACATTAAATAATTTAATTTATTTATGACACAATGATGATGAATTAATTACTATAATAGTGAAAAATTAAAATAATTGATATTATAAATACCCAAATAAATATAATATGAAACTTTTAATGAATTAAACTAATTTTATAGGATACTATGATATATTAGGATTAATTTAATTGACTTTTTTCGAAGTAATCAATCTGTTATGAGTTTCAAAAAAATCAACTATTGAATAGTGTCAAAATTGACATAAAAGAGTTCTTAAAACAAATATTATATTATTAATTGATATTAAATTACTAAAAATCTAAGGTTCGTCCAAGAGACTTATATCATGATAGTTTCGTCATTAATGGACCACTTGGGGGTCTCTTGGATGTATATAGTATGTTTATTAACCATATTATATAAAAATACAAAGAGACATTGTAAAAGTGAAACTAATTAACTTAGAGTTAATACTTAAAGATAAGGTTAATATTAATACCCAAACCTGTCTAAATTCTATTGGTTGAGTTTTTTTAGACCCATCCCCACCTTAAAATTTAAATAATAAACTTTGGAGCCATTATAAACCGAATATGAATTTATTATAAACTAATATTTCTAGTTTTTCCAAAGGTGCCCCTCACCCCTCTTATAAAAGGGAACTCCTCCTTCTCTTTTTTTAACACCTTAAAAGCCTTTTGGTTCGACCAAACTCTGCCCAAATACCCTCCCAACTTTCCTCACTACAACCTAGAGGCCTTATTTTGATCAGAAAGCAAACCTAAGGAGCCCTTTTTATCAAATCAAAAGGAAGAAACCGAAGAAGAGGTGATGATTTCACCACCCTTTTCCAAGTTCCTTTCTTCTTCCACTTATTCTTCTTTTGTTGTTACCATTCTAAAATAATAACTCCAGTATCATATATATACTGTGATGTCATTATAAATATGGTACAACCATATTCAGTATTTTATCCACCCTTTGAATAACATGTCACCATATGTGCGTACGTACGGCTTACCGTCTCCACGTCGTGGTGTAATTGTTATTCAATATATTATTATTTGGATGGGTATAATAATGATGTGTAACTCATGTAAATAATAAATATAACATGTTAATGATTCTGTATATATGTTATACCATCCATTTATATATTATTTTAATATCAAAATAATGATATTGTCGCTCGTGCGTACGTACGGACTACCGTCTCCACGAACGCGATGAGATTCATTCTCCATCATATCCATTAAAGTATAATTATCATTTATGATTTAAAAATGATTTTTAAGGACTTGATATCATTCTGGATATGAATAAGATACAACCTATCCATAACAAACACGGCTTATGTAACAAAACATATAAAAGAAAATGAGTAAGTTAACACCCGAAACAACGATAATACTAAGATATTATTATCAAATCAATATTAAAAGATCATATATGATATCATATTAATATATATGATTCTTGTATAATTTAATAACAATTATTTCACCATTATACAGGTGGTTAACCTACCCCAACCAAGGAAAAGTACAAGGTAAGGGTTATTTCACAATCTCTTCATTATTCGAGGTTGTTTATATGTAATAATCTACTGGGATCTCTTTATCATCCACATCCATGTTTTCTTAAAAATATATTTCAAAACATTTTTATAATTTACAAGAATATAGGTTAAAGTAATTTATACCCTTTTTTGACTTTTTATAAGAGGAATCTTTCCATCATTTTCAAAACAAGGTCCTTTTTAACCTTTTCGACAGAATTAAGGTAAGAATGTTTTTTTAACTTATATGGCGGGTGCGGCTATTTTCCGCCGTTATAAAATCTTCGAAGCTTTCCTTACAAGCTTATAATAATATTTTCAAAGAAAATGTTTTATTTTATATGGCTCTTAAATGATTTCAAAAATAGAAAGAGATATTTCTCTAAAAATAGTTTTGATTTCATCTATGTCAACATCCTTTGATGGATTTTACGCTTATTTGAAGTTGATTTATTATGATACAAAACTTCTATATTGTATTGAATGTTTTGTGATATGTTTGACTGTGGATGTGTTATTTTTATACCATTCATAGTTTATGGTGAAAGTATTGACATTTCGTATTCTAGTTTTAATACGAAAGTTTATGTTATGTTTAAACCTTTTCGTATGGGAATGTATTGGACTTAATATGTGATGGGTGGAGCCCGATATAGCTCCTAGATGCATCGGTAGGTCTCATGAGACAAACTAGTTTCTTGGCACAAGGCCTTGGAAAAATCTTATTTGTAGTCTTGGCACGAGGCCTTGGCTATGTGGTTATGATAGTCTGGCATTATGCATTCCAACATTATGAAAGTGGTTATTGATTTTGCATGTGATTATTCGATTAGTATAATATCCATGTGAATAAGTAAATGGCATTATTTCATTTTATTTATGTCATACCATGTTGAAAGTTCAAGTTTGAAAGGCTTTTGTTTTAGTTATACATTGCCTTAATTGTTTATTCTTATTTATGAAAGTTTCCGCTATATTGTTATCCTTACTGGGCATTTGAGCTCACCCCTTTTCTATGTTTTATTTTTCCCAGGAAGTGAAAGAGTAAATTATGAATGACCTGCAGGGATATTATGAGGGGTTAATAGTGTGGGCTATGGAGAAAATATGTTGTTGTAGTAGTTTTTCACTTTATGATGTAATGTAAAACCTTATGAATATATCTAGTGTTTCCAAGGCTACTAAACCAATCGGTCTTTAGAGATTTGATCTTTCTTGTGATCATGACAATGTTATGTAATAATGCACCGACTCTAGGTAACTAGGGTCGGGGCGTTACAGTTGGTATCAGAGGAAGTTTAGTACAAACCTTGGAAGCTATATTTAGATAAACTCTGATTAGAGCACGTAGACCTAAGATGAACTTTGAGGATTAGTATAGAAGAACTTCCTAGAATTTTGGTATTGTAGAGATTTTGTGAGTTTTCCAAGAAATAAATCCTTGTCTGGATACGAGTAGGTAGAGGCAGCTCTGGCACAGATGTACCTAGGGGTAAAACCCGAAAATGCCGCTTTGAGCTAGACTCGAACGGGAACTGGTGCACGACAACGGGCCTTGCTGCACTCTTGGTTACGACACTCCCGGGGGATATGCTTAGGATAACTCTCATTTTCTTTACAAATCATTATGAAGGGTTTATGAGTATATAATTCCTCAAAGAAAACATTTTTATGATTATGGATTATATCCATAAATAGTTCAATTTATGTTAAGTGTTTTATAAGTATGGGATTATGTATTTTGATTCATAAACTGATCTAGTTTATGTCATTGTTTAGAAATGGTGCCTAGTGGAAGAAATGGAAACGGTATCAATGCACGCACTCCATGTAGGGATTTCCCTCCTGCTCAAGATAATTATAGTGGAGCTGGTGATGCAACTGGTGTCGATCAGCTAATCACCATACTGGGACAACTTACTCAGGTTATGAATAATAACCTTACTCGTATGGAGCATCCTGATCCACATCGTGGAGGATCAATGTTAGATCGATTCATGAGGCAACAACCACCAACGTTCAATGGGAGTACAAATACCTTAGTAGCTGAGCAATGGATAAATTCCCTAGAGAAAATATTTCAGGCTTTGGGGAGCAGTGAAAGGGAAAAAGTTATCATGGCAGTTTACCGCCTCACTGGAGATGATGATCAATGGTGGTCATTGATTCAAAACATGAAGGAAGATGATGAAGTATCAAATATGGAATGGAGGGAGTTCAAAGATCTATTTTTAGAAAAATTATTTCCTCGCGACCATCGAGCAGATATGGAAAGGAAATTTCTGAGTCTGAGACAAAAGGAGGATGAGAATGTCACAAAGTATGAGGCTAACTTTACAGGGTTAGCAAGGTATGCTGGTGATTATATACGTAACCCAAGAAGTAAGATTGATCGTTTCTTTGATGGGTTAAAACCATTTCTCCGTCAAGCATTAGTCTCACAATCCTTTTCATCGTACGAATACATTGTCTCATGTGATATCAAGACCGAAAAGGAATTCTCTAAGTCTTATGACATTAAAGCAAAGTAAGAGAAGAAGAGGCCTGCTGATCAATCTGGGAATGGAAATAAGGGGAAGAAGGGAAAGGTTGGATATCCATCCTGTGGTAAATGTGGGAAGAAACACCCTGGTACTTTCTTGAAGGGAATGGGCGTCTGTTACAAATGTAGTGAAAAAGGCCACCAAGCTCGTGATTGCAAAGGGAAGAAAGAAGCTACCAATGTTCAGTGCTACAATTGCAGGGAGATGGGGCATTATGAAAATGAATGTCCTAAGTGTCAGGAGAACTTACCTCAGAAAAGGCCAAGTGATCAAGGCCAGGATTATGCTATCACTACTGCTGAGGTAGAAGCTCTGAAAGATGTGGTGGTAGGTAATTTAATGGTTTCCTCAAGTTTAACAAATGCATTATTTGATTCTGTATCATCGCATTGTTTCGTATCTTCTCAATTTTCTAAGAAAATTAGATATTTCCAATTTGATTTAATAAGGGAGCTGTCAGTTAAAACCCCTAAGGGAAGTATCATTGCAACAAAGTTTTGTGAATCAGTCCCCATTAGAGCACATAAATGTTCTTTATCTGCTGATCTCATCGTCATACCTATGATTGAGTTTGATATAATCCTCGGTATGGACTGGCTTTCGGACTATGATGCGAAGATTTATTGTAAGAAGAAAGAGGTTACGATTCTTGATGATAATGATAAGGAACACCTTATATTTAGAGCAGAATCGTCACCACCTAATTCTTATTTAGATCCACCCCCAGTAGCTCAACTTAATTCAATTATTGGGGAGGAAGAGAATGAAATGACTGTGGGTGAGGAAAGGAATGTTCAAATAGAGGATGTACCTATTGTGAAAGAATATGTAGATGTATTTCCGGAAGATTTACCTGGACATCCTCCAGAATGAGAAGTTGAGTTTTCCACTGATTTGATTCCTGGATCAAGGCCTATATCGAAGACCCCTTATAGAATGGCCACTGTAGAATTAGTTGAACTAAAGAAACAACTAGAGGAATTGAGTAATAAGGGATTTATTCACCCTAGTGTTTCTCCATGGGGAGCCCCTGTTCTTTTTGTTAAAAAGAAAGATGGATCTATGAGGTTATGTATCGACTACAGGGAGATCAATGCTATAACAATAAAGAACAAGTATCCCCTACCACGCATTGATGATTTATTTGACCAACTGCATGGAGCTCAATACTTTTCAAAGATTGACCTTCGATCTGGATACCATCAGTTGTGTGTGAATAAGGAAGACATTCCGAAGACAGCATTTCGAATCAGGTACGGGCATTATGAGTTTACTGTAATGCCGTTTGGATTGACTAATGCACCCTCTGTATTCATGGATCTGATGAATAGAGTTTTCAAGGAGTATATCGATGAATTTTTGGTGGTATTTATTTATGATATCTTAGTATACTCTAAAAGCTATGAAGATCATGAAAATCACTTGCGCATTATCTTGAAGACTCTGAGGAGGCATGAATTATATGGAAAGTTTAGCAAGTGTGAATTCTGGCTTCATGAGATTTCTTTTCTTGGCCATATTGTCTCTAAAGATGGAATCTCTGTTGATCCTTCTAAGACCAAGGCAATCCAATAATGGCCAGCACCTACGAGTATAACTGAGGTACGCAGTTTTATTGGTTTGGCAGGTTATTATCGACGTTTCTTCCCGAATTTTGCCCGATTGGCTAACCCATTAACGAAGCTCACACGTAAAGGGGTTAAATTTGATTGGACAAAAGAGTGTAAAGAATGTTTTGAAGAACTGAAGAGAAGATTAGTCAATGCTCCTATATTGACTCTACCATCGGGGAATGATGGGTTTGTTATTTATAGTGATGCATCAAAGAAAGGACTTGGTTGTGTCCTTATACAGAATGATAGAGTTATTGCCTATGCATCACGATAGTTGAAAATTCATGAACAAAACTATCCTACTCATGATCTCGAGTTAGCAGCTGTGATATTTTCTTTGAATATATGGAGGCACTACCTCTATGGTGAAAAATGTGAGATTTATACTGATCACAAGAGTTTGAAGTATATTTTCTCACAAAAAGAACTCAACATGAGGCAAAGGAGATGGCTTTAATTACTCAAGGATTATGATTGCACGATACACTACCACCCGGGGAAAGAAAACAAGGTGGCAGATGCTTTGAGCAGAAAAGACCATGGAGTTTTGAACAATATGAGAATTGAAAGGGATCCAATTTTCATGGATCTAGTGAAGATGGACATGGGAATAACCAGGGAAGGCGAAACATCAATTATTTTTCAAATGGTTGCCAAAACATTTTTACTAAAAAGGATTAAGAGTTCTCAGACTGATGATGAAGAATTTAAAAAGAAAATTAAAGCTGTGAATGATGGGAGATTGAGAGACTTTGTGTATGAAGATGGAATTTTGAAATTCGGGAAGAGACTTTGTGCTCCTGATATACCTGATCTAAAAAGGGAATTTCTGGATGATGCTCATAGTTCCAAGTTCTCTATACACCCTGGGAGCACCAAAATGTATAGAGATTTGAAGGAACATTTTTGGTGGGACAATATGAAGAGGGAGATTGCTGATTTTTTGTCAAGATGTATGGTTTTTCAGCAAGTGAAAGCTGGAAGGCAACAGCCTGGAGGAGTCATGCAACCTCTTCCCATACCGGAGTGGAAATGGGACAATATTATGATGGACTTTGTCATGGGGCTACCAAAGACTCCTAGAAGGAATGATGCAATATGGGTTATTGTTGACCGTCTTACCAAGTCAGAACATTTTCTTGCTATAAGAGAAGATCTACCCTTGGAACGTCTAGCAATACTATATATTAATGAAGTTGTGAGACTTCATGGAGTACCCCTATCGATTGTTTCTGATCGTGATCCCCATTTTACTTCAAGATTTTGGAAAAGTCTTCAGAAATCCCTGGATACTGAACTTAATTTGAGAACTGCTTACCACCCTCAGACAGATGGACAATCAGAACGGACTATTCAAACCTTAGAAGACATGTTGAGATCTTGCTCACTTGACTTTCAGGGTATGTGGGATCAATATTTACCTCTGTAGAATTTTCCTATAACAATAGCTTACATTCGAGTATTCAGATGGCACCATATGAAGTGTTATACGGAAAGAGATGTCGTACACCAACCTGTTGGGATGACGTTGGTGAAAGAAAACTTGTAGGCCCAGAATTGGTGGAGGAAACGGTGGAAAAGGTGAAGGTAATCCAAAATCACATCAAAGCAGCTCAAAGTAGGCAGAAGAGCTATGCTGATAATCGAAGGAAGGATTTGGAATTTCAAGTAGGTGATCATGTTTTCCTGAAGGTATCTCCATGGAAGGGAGTCATACGTTTTGGTAAGAAAGGTAAATTGAGTCCCAGGTACATCGGACCTTTCGAAATTCTAGAACGAATTGGGGCTGTAGCTTACCGATTGGCAATGCCACCAAGTCTCTCTAAAGTTCACGATGTGTTCCACGTATCTCTGTTGAGGAAATACATGCCTGACCCAACGCATGTACTCACCTATGAATAATTAGAACTGGAACCCGATCTGTCTTATTGCGAAGATCCCATCAAGATTCTTGATACGAGAGAACAATTGCTGAGAAACCGGACGACGCGTCTGGTAAAAGTTTTGTGGAGAAACCATAAGATGGAAGATGCAACGTGGGAACCCGAGGAACTTATGATGAAGAACCACCCGAGTCTTTTCATGCGGTAGTATTATAGAAATTTAGAGGACGAAATTATTTGAAGGAGGGGATAATGTAACACCCCAAGCTTCTACGGTACGCTTCTCCTTGAATAATGTGATAGCGTGTGTTGTACGCAACACCGAGTTCTAACACACCATAACCAATCAAACTAGCCGTTATGAATAGTAATACCTACTTTTTGAAATTATATATATTTTATATTTTAAAATGGACTTTGTTTTTGGATTCGGAATATCAAATTTAGCCCAAGGTGAAATTTTGGTACTTTTCAGATAACTTTAATATTTTGATGAATAGTGAAAATTACTAAATTTTAATTAAAAGCAACTTTTTTAATCAAAATAATTAATAGTGATAAATTATGAATTTGAGTAGTTTTAAAGTGTATTTAGAATATATTTTTACCATTTAATATAATTTTGGTCATTGGACATAATTTTACAATTAAACCAAACATAAACAAGTGTCAATCTTTTGATAGTTATTATCTCTTAAAAACACGCTTTTTGTTTCGACAGCGGGAATTAATTTTAAATTAATTTCTGCCACTTCTGTGTTTTGAATTTAGAAAAATGGATTCCATATTTGGAATCAGGATGTCCAAATTGTGTAAATAGGTAACTTTTATTTTTAGACATTTTGAATAATTACTGCGGTAAATATTTTATTTACAATGGTTAAGGGTAAATCCGGTAAATAAGGGTTAAAAAAATAATATTATAATAATACTAAATTACCCTAAAACATGTCCTAGCCTTATTGGTTGATATATGTTTGACCATAGGCATCTTTGGGTCGATTTTGGGACCCCATGGGGCCACTTGTAGGTGATAGGGACACTTTATTTTAATTAAGTTAAAATGAATACAAAAATGACACAAGCATATATCTTTTAGAAAAACAATTTTTACATAGGGTTTTATATGTTGGATTTTAGATTATAAATATTAATTAGAAATATAAAAAGATTTAATACATAATTATATTTTATTTATAATTTTTAGACATTAAATAATTTAATTTATTTATGACACAATGATGATGAATTAATTACTATAATAGTAAAAAATTAAAATAATTGATATTATAAATACCCAAATAAATATAATATGAAACTTTTAATGAATTAAACTAATTTTATAGGATACTATTATATATTATGATTTATTTAATTGACTTTTTTTGAAGTAATCAATCTGTTATGAGTTTCAAAAAAATCAACTATTGAATAGTGTCAAAATTGACATAAAAGAGTTCTTAAAACAAATATTATATTATTAATTGATATTAAATTCCTAAAAATATAAGGTTCGGGCAAGAGACTTATATCATGATAGTTTCATCATTAATGGACCACTTGGGGGTCTCTTGGATGTATATAGTAAGTTTATTAACCATATTATATAAAAATACAAAGAGACATTGTAAAAGTGAAACTAATTAACTTAGAGTTAATACTTAAAGATAAGGTTAATATAAATACCCAAACCTGTCTAAATTCTATTTTTTGAGTTTTTTTCGACCCATACCCACCTTAAAATTTAAATAATAAACTTTGGAGCCATTATAAACCGAATATGAATTTATTATAAACTAATATTTCTAGTTTTTCCAAAGGTGCCCCTCACCCCTCTTATAAAAGGGAACTCCTCCTTCTCTTTTATTCACACCTTAAAATCCTTTTGGTTCGGCCAAAATCTGCCCAAATACTCTCCAAACTTCCCTCACTACAACCTAGAGGCCTTATTTTGATCAGAAAGCAAACCTAAGGAGCCCTTTTGATCAAATCAAAAGGAAGAAACCGAAGAAGAGGTAATGATTTCACCACCCTTTTCCAAGTTCCTTTCTTCTTCCACTTATTCTTCCTTTGATGTTACCATTCTAAAATAATAAATCCAGTATCATATATATACTATGATGTTATTATAAATATGGTACAACCATATTCGGTATTTTATCCACCCTTTGAATAACATGTCACCATACGTGCGTACGTACGGCTTACCGTCTCCACGTCGTGGTGTAATTTTTATTCAATATATTATTATTTGGATGGGTATAATAATGATGTGTAACTCATGTAAATAATAAATATAACATGTTAATTATTCTGTATATATGATATACCATCCATTTATAGATTATTTTAATATCAAAAGAATGATATTGTCGCTCGCGCGTACGTACGGACTACCGTCTCCACGAACGCGATGAAATTCATTCTCCATCATATCCATTAAAGTATAATTATCATTTGATGATTTAAAAATGATGTTTAAGAACTTGATATCATTCTGGATATGAATAAGATACAACCTATCCATAACAAACACGGCTTATGTAACAAAACATATAAAAGAAAATGAGTAAGTTAACACCCGAAACAACGATAATACTAAGATATTATTATCAAATAAATATTAAAAGATCATATATGATATCATATTAATATATATGATTCTTTTATAATTTAATAACAATTATTTCACCATTATACAGGAGGTTAACCTACCCCAACCAAGGAAAAGTACAAGGTAAGGGTTATTTCACAATCTCTTCATTATCCGAGGTTGTTTATATGTAATAATATATTGGGATCTCTTTATCATCCACATCCATGTTTTCTTAAAAATATATTTCAAAACATTTTTATAATTTACAAGAATATGGGTTAAAGTCATTTATACCCTTGTTTGACTTTTTATAAGAGGAATCTTTCCGTCATTTTCAAAACAAGGTACTTTTTAACCTTTTCGACAGAATTAAGGTAAGAATGTTTTTTTAACTTATACGGCGGGTGCGGCTATTTTCCGCCGTTATAAAATCTTCAAATCATTCCTTACAAGCTTATAAGAATATTTTCAAAGAAAATGTTTTATTTTATATGGCTCTTAAATGATTTCAAAAATAGAAAGAGATATTTCTCTAAAAAGGGTTTTGATTTCATCTATGTCAACATCCTTTGATGGATTTTACGCTTATTTGAAGTTGATTTATTATGATACAAAACTTCTATATTGTATTGAAGATTTTGTGATATTTTTGACTGTGGATGTGCTATTTTTATACCATTCATAGTTTATGGTGAAAGTATTGACATTTAGTATGCTAGTTTTAATACGAAAGTTTATGTTATGTTTAAAACTTTTCATATGGGAATGCATTGGACTTAATATGTGACGGGTGGAGCCCGCTATAGTTCCTCAATGCATCGGTAGGTCTCATGAGACAATCTACTATCTTGGCACAAGGCCTTGGAAAAATATTATTTGTAGTCTTGGCACGAGGCCTTGGCTATGTGGTTATGATAGTCTGGCATTATGCATTCCAACATTATGAAAGTGGTTATTGATTTTGCATGTTATTATTCGATTAGTATAATATCCATGTGAATAAGTAAATGGCATTATTTCATTTTATTTATTCCATACCATGTTGAAAGTTCAAGTTTGAAATGATTTTTTTTAGTTATACATTGCCTTAATTGTTTATTCTTATTTATGAAAGTTTCCGCTATATTATTATCCTTATTGGGCATTTGAGCTCACCCCTTTTCTATGTTTTATTTTTCCCAGGAAGTGAAGAAGTAAATTATGAATGACCTGAAGGGATATTATGAGGTGTTAATAGTGTGGGCTATGTAGACAATATGTTGTTGTAGTAGTTTTTCACTTTATGATGTAATGTAAAACCTTATGAATATATCTAGTGTTTCTAAGGATACTAAACCAATCGGTCTTTCGAGATTTGATCTTTCTTGTGATCATGCCAATGTTATGTAATAATGCACCGACTCTAGGTAACTGGGGTCGGGGCGTTACAAAAATAGTGGAGTACATGAGGTAATAATTTATTACTAACATTTACTATAAAATAAAGCATAAGAAATAATATCTCCCAAGAGATAGTTAGTTGTGAACAAGGTATGAGATTCATCACCCACCAAACTCACTTAGGTCTCCTAGTTGTTCTATTCTTATTATAATTTCACCAATGAATACCCTCAAGTTTAAGGGACTAAAAGTTGTGATGTTGTGATATAAAGGTAGTTCCAAAGTCAACCAAGCATAAAACAAGGATTTCTATATTTCTACACTAATAAATATGGATATGGGATCTAATATACTCAAATTCCATTATTCCAATAGGCTTCTTAATAACCTTTTCAACCCCCACCATTTAAGAGAAAAGGTTTCCAACCATCCACATGTTACCAGAACGTAAAATCATAAGAACCATCAATTTAGGACATGAAACGATAGTTATATAATATCAAACAGTCAACAAACCACTCTCACCACTAATAGATTAAAATTAAATGAATTAAAAGGATAGTTTGGCCAGCTCATGACTGCCCTCAATAATTTGGTAATTCGAGGCTTGAGTAAGCTTCATGATCAACCAATTCCAAATCCTAAAGGAAATTTCTGTGTTATCACATTTTTTTAAAAGGTGGGGCTTTGGTCAAATGACCAAAGAAAATATTATTTAAAAAATAGAAATTAAAAAAGTCTAAAAGATTGGATCATATTACCGTATTTAATATGAAGAGGAATCAAGGAGTCCAATAGCTCCTTGAGCCAGGTTATGTCATGCACGACCCCTTTATTTTCAATTCCATCTGTAACCATATTCACCTCATGATAGATGTGGGTTGAAATGTAGTTGATACCTTGGAGAGAACAGAGACAATTCATTCATCGTGTAGTAATCGGTCATGCAAGATAAACCACCCCATTCCAAATGGCCTTCATTATAGTAGTAGAATCACATTAAATCCAGAAGTTATTCCAACCTTTGTGCACAGAGAAAGATATGAAAAGGATCAATCCCATAATTTCGGATTCTAAGGATGTTGGAATGATGTAGCCACCAAAAAAGCACCCAACGATCTGACCAATATGGTTTCTGAAAATGGCACCACATCCTATGGGGAATCAGCTTTCCTTTAGAGGCTCTATCCATGTTGATTTTTGTCCATCCAGGGAGCGGTGGTCTCTATAAAACCTCAAACGTGTGACATGGATGACTAAAGATGGCTTCAACCTAAAGATACCTCAGAATCATAAAATTAGCCATAGTGTTGTTGAAACTCTCTCTAAATCAATGCAGCTTCCCGAATAGAAACCAATATTCTCATTTTACCTGTATTAATGTTGAGTGATCAATTATTGTGAAGGATAGGGTTCTTATCATACCAGATTACATGAAGAAGCTCTAAAACCCCTATAAGAAATTAGTTTTTTATTTATTGGGAGATATCCATATCAACACAATGTTTTATCTGGTCATTGAGAGAGTCAATAATCTTCCATCTGCAATAAACGATATTAAAAATATAGTTCCAAAGAGCAGTGGAAGTAGCACAAGATAGAAATAAATTATTAACATCGTATCTATTCTGATTATAGAGATGACATTTAGAGAAAATCTGGATCCCAAAATGTTATAAGTAGGTATCAGTGAGGAAATAGTGGATTTCAAAATCCTTGACTCAATGAAACACCCACATGAAGAGCATTATGTGTTTAAATTAAAACATTTTGAATTACCTTATTATTCAATGGGGAATTGAAATATTGGATTAAATAATAAAATTGAAAAAAGATTTAGAAACACCCAACCTTCTGGAAAAATATATTTTTGAAAATTAATTAATTTTAGAGATAGTTTCATGTTTTGGAAAATTTAACAAAATTGATGAAATTTATTTTAATGAGTTACTCAAATATAGCACTAATATTTCTACATTACATGTACAAGTTTATAACATAGATAACTAACAAATGAAATAATATTTGGAAAAACTCCCTAAACAAGAACTTAAATTTGTTCAATAAAACATAAAATATGATTATTTTTTAAAGGAAAAGGATAAACCATTAGTTATAATCTCCAATAATTTTGATCTTATCCCAGAACTATAATAGTAGAATATTTTTGAAACATAATTCTAGTAAAATAGGATAGAAATTGGTGAAAATACCATGTATTATCCCTAAAACTTACATGCATAGAATTTTACTTGATTATGAATCTAAACTAGTGATATATCACCAAATAAGGCGTAAACTAACCATTCTGAAAGTATTAAAAAAATAAGTGGAAATAATTTTAGGAGCTGGAATAATCTACCCCTTCTTAGACTCCTAATGGATGAGTCTCATCAAAATTATCTCAAATAAAACTAGATTCAGAATTTTTTAAAATGATAATAATGATTAATTTCCCACAAGAATTTAGGATAGCTGGAGAGTTTTCATAGATTTTAGGATATTCAACTTTGTGACAAGAAAAGACCACTTTCTGATACACTTTTTGGACAAAATGTTAGAGAGACTAGCTGGGAAGTGTCATGTTTTCTTACTTGATGATTTTTTTGGGTATTCTCAAGTTCTAAAAGATCATAATGACCAAGAAAATAACACTTGAAATTGTGTTTTTGGTGTTTTTTTCATACTAAATTATTTTTTTTTGTCTTTCCAATGCCCCATGTACCTTTTAGCACTATATGGTATATATATTCTCAGAATTAATTGAGAAATTCCTCTTGGTATTCTTTTCATTGTGTATGGAACTTGATTTTCATGATTTTTATAAGTTTTTATAAGTTTTTAAAAATATTTATTTAGAAAAACATAATATTAATTTTTTAAAAGTTCCATTTTATAGAAGAAAATGTTAATTTTTTGTCCAGGTGGAATTGAAGTAAATAAATCTAAATTTGATGTTATTTATACACTTTCTTACCCCCAATTCAATTAGGAACATTAGATCACTTCTAATCCATGATGTATTTAATGAAACATTTATTGGGGACTTTATAAAACTTTATTTAACCCTAACTATCCTACTAAAGAATGAAACTAATTTGTTTTTTTATGATTCATGCAGGATGGATTTTAAAAAATTGAAAGAATGTTTGACCACTGCCCACATTATCTGTCCGCCAAATTGGATTTACCCCATTGAGATTATGTTTTATTATTCCAATAGGGCTATAAGGTCCATGATTTCCCAAAAGTTTGATAAACTTCCACAAGTGATAGACTATACTTCATATATCCTAGAAACTTCCTCGATTATTTACACAGTAATAGAGAATGAATTTTTTTATTATTGTAGCTTTAGAAAAATTTAATTATTATCTTTTACGGATTAAGTTAAATATTTATTGTAATAATGTATCATTGAGATATTTAATCAAGAAAATTTATGCAAATCCCAAACTAGTGATATGGTCGATGTTGCTACTACAAGATTTTTACCTGGATATTAAGGATAAAGAAAGGATGTGAAAACATGGTGGCAAGACACATGATTTGGTTTCCACATATTGATGATGTAGAACCAATACCTTAGACAAATATGAATGATTCTTTCCTTGGTGAGAAACTACACAGCCTCAACCAAGTGCCCTGGCACACTTACAGTGAAATTTAATTTCATAATAAAGATGTCCCCCTTTTCTAAACATCAAACTGATAAATTAAATTCTAAATAAAAATAATTTGTTTGGGTGGATCCTTATTTATGGAAAATTTACAATGAACAATTCATTATAAGGTGAATCCCTAAATATAAAAAGAACTATGTGCTTTATTTTTTCATACACTTGTATGTGGAGGCCATTTTGAACCTTAAAGAACCACTGGAAAAATTTTGGAAGTCGGGTTTTTTTTAACATAAATTTTTAAAAATTCACATGAATTTTGTAGAAAATGTCCCAAATACCAATTTACTGGTGGAATTTCCAAAATACATGAGATTACCCAAAATCCTTTGATTTTTTTTTGAGATTTTTGATGTGTGGTTAATTGACTTAATGGGACCATTTACTATGTCATTTTGATTTTCCTATATCCTGTTGGAAGTATATTATGTATCTAAGTGGACTTAAGTAAAATATTCTTTAACTAATGATTCAAAAACTGTGATTTAGTTTCTGAAATCAAATATTTTTTGTTAGTTTCAAATACTTAGAGCTCTAATCAGTGACCAAGGATCCCAATTTTGTAACAATAACATGGAAGTACTCATGAAAAAAATGTACTGTACTATAAAACCTCTACTTCCTACCACCCACAGATAAATGGACTTAATGAAGTTTCTGATAGACAACTCAAAATTATTTTGAAGAAAATAGTGTAGGCCAAATTCAAATACTGGAGTAAGAAATTGGAATATGCACAATGGGAATATAAAAACACTTATAAAACCCTATTTGGTATGTGGCCCTATATAATTCTTTATGGTAAACATTTTCACAATATTATTGAGTTTTAGCACAAATATTACTAGGTTTTTAAAAATTTAACTTGGAGTGTAGTAAGGATAAATAATAAAGGATGATTTATATGATGGAACATGAGGAGCAGATAAGGAAAGAATATGAGGAATCACTATTATACAAGGATAAAACTAAATATATTGATGAAAAACTGATCTAAAAAAGAAAATTCGTAGTTAAATATAAAGTTTTGTAATTTTATTCAATTATGAAGATCCTCCTCTAATGGCCCAAAGGCCATAGATTTTTATTATTAGGTGAAACCCCCTTTTAAGGGAAGAAGGGGAACCCAACAAAATTTATGGACATAAAACATTACATGACATAAGGATTAGGAAAATAAAACCCATACTGACATATTGGAGAGGCCTTTACCTAGTATTTAAATTATGAAAAGGTACTCCACTAATGTAGGACTGAATGGCTAGAAAGTGTCATGTGTCAAAGCACAGGCCTGATCCAATGGCTGATGCCATACCCTCTCAAACATCCAATTCTGTGAAGCATGCAAAGGTGAATCACCCACTCTGAATCCTCCATTGAGGCACATTCCTTAAGGTTGAGTCTGGCTGAATCTTCATAACCTGAGTCTCAAAAACCAACCAAAAATACATCGAAAAAGCTCCAATCATGCACATGTCCAAACAACACCATAAAATTCCATTCGGGACAGACCTCGCCACACTCCATGAGGCGCCACACCACCACGGCTGTAGAATCTCGAAAGATAGTCCAAGGGACATGAGTCCAGTCTATCGTCACCTTGGACTGTCGTGAGGTGTGGCGCATAGCGTTTGATGGATGTGTTTTGGTTTGATTTTGAAATTTGAATTCTGGATCTTGGGGACTGTCTGTACGGGTACCGAGAACCCTAAACCGGCTATTGAAAAATGGAAAAAATGTTTCGGCAACTCTGGGCATGGATCTTCTCCAATCAGAACCACAGATGCGCCCTCACTGGGTTCCAAAGCAAGTCGGTCACAGTAGTGAGAAAAAAACAGGAATGGGAAAAGGTGAATTAGTGTCGATGAACTAGAAAAACCAAGGAGCCTCCAAAACCCATCCAAATGAACAAATCCACAACTTCCAAACCATAAAATCGAAAAAAAAGACCCCACAGTTGCGTCCAGATCTGGATCCTTCCCTCTCCAAACCATTGCGATTTTGAAGAGGATCTACATCGAAAACTTATCGAAGAACTCACCTAGCCGTGCCCAAAAAATAGGTGAAACATAACTGATTAAATGATGTCATATGGACCAAGCCACATCGAACTACTCCAAGGTTAGAACCATGCTAGGATAGGTCGTCATCGAGAGGAACCACATCGCCACCCGAAGGCCCATCACGCCGAGCTGAATGCTGATGTGCCACTAAGAGGAACTGTGACTAGGTCGTCATAACTCTGAGTCCAGGTCATCATCGGGAGGAACTGCATATTCACCCGATGGCCAAACTGTGCCAAGACGAACATCGATTAACCACCAAGAAGCATTGACACCGAATACATGAAGACCACAAGCCTCTTCCAGCTCCATGTCACACCGCACCGAGACCACACGTGCCCCACCAAGATGAGACCATTGATCTGCACAATCAGACCCATTCTGGAGGGGGGAGGTGGAAACAAATCTGGATAACCTCACCTGGTATGATTTGTTCTAAATAAAAGGGTCCATATATAGTAACTAATACATTTACTTTTGGTTTAGTTGATATTCAATGGGAAGGTTATAAGTATCCATTCAAGGTTAATGGAAAAAAATTGAAGAAGTACTAAGATTATTTCTAGAAAGAACCTATAGATGAATCTATACTTCTCTATGATACTATTTAATATAACACTGCCAAGTTTTCTCTTTCCCTCATGTTGTTCTAGCTACTTATTTTATTTTGAATTATTTTTCTTAAAAAAATTTCACATTATAATTATATTTTAAGTATGTTTGAACCAATTGTGGGGGGATATAGATAAATTATTTTTATAGGGTAAATACCATTTTTTTTATTTCACGTTTTAACATATAGAAAAATTGAACTTCAATGGTGTTCAAACAAATTAAAAATTCAAAGTTATTTTATAAGGATTTCGTTAATTTAGAAATGGTTTCATATAAATGAATACTGAGTGAATATTATATCTGTTATATAAAAATTATATTTAAAGATAAGGGAGATTGTGTGGAATTTAAAAATATCATTTTTGAATAAGAATTATAAAATGTGGTCATTGTAATTTCAAACTCAGTATTGAGTAACCAAGACCTAGTAATTAAGTAACTCATTAGGGAACCTACTTTAAATAAATTCATATAAATCCCTTGAGCCCACATTAATATGGTAAATTAGGAACCCATGATGAATCTATTAAACAATTTTACTATTTTTTTTTTGAGTATCCTTCTGCACAAATTTCATTAAATGCTTTTTCATAGTGCTCTACACATACATGGCTGGAAAAAAATAAAAAATAAAAAAAGGAATAGTGTGTCTATATGTAAAAAATGAATTCATTTAGGTGAGGGTAATTTTTAATCCATGAAGGAGGTAACAGACATATAAAAATTTAATTTAGGGGTTATCAATGAATTTTGAAAATTAACTTTGGTTTATGTAGATTTGGAGTAGGGGAAAATGGAAGTGATGCTTATTATAATTTTAATTCCACTTAAATATGTTCAATTCACTTGTGGAAATTTCATTTTAATTTTAATGGAATTTAAACAAGTTATAAAAATAAAATAGGTGGAGACACCAATTATTAGAATAATTATTTTATATTATTTCAATTATATCTTGTGCATTTAAATTTAGGAAGGATATTAAATTTTTTCTTATTTTTAGAGTTCGATGATAAAATTTCCTTAGAGTGAAATGGTTCGAGTATGGGGGAGTGATATAAGCCCATATTTTTTATTTTTTATTTTTGATTTATATTCATTGAAAATACCTCTTATTTAATCCAATTCCTCGGTAAATTAGAGATTTTTGTCATGCAATTTGGATTTCATTGTTTAATAAATTAATTAATTATTTTTAATGATTTATTCATATTTGGAATTAAATTGAAAATCCAAACATTAAATTCAAAGTTTGAAATTTTTATTTCTTGAGTTTTAAATGATTTTTAAAAAAATTTAAATAGATTTTAATTTGTTTTATCATTTTTGAATTTAACTCTACACTAAAAAAATGTTTCTTCTAGGAAAATCACTTGAAAAAAACGGAAAATGAATGGATTGATTGTCAATTCCCTTCTTATAGTCAATATAATCACATAAAAATGGAAAAGGAATGTTTTGAACCTGAAATATATTTATAATGTAGATCTATCCACTTGAAACAATGATAAAGGAATGATTTTGCCACATGAAAAAGGAAATCGACTGCCTAGGAAATCTTCTTACGGTCGATCATTCAGTTGATGACCCTTTGTGGTCAATCCATGTGAAGGAAATACCACAAAGTTAATTGAAAACATGAAATAATTTGTTCCTGCCATAGATCTCTAGATAACTAATGAATTGACCATGCCTATGAAGAGTGGTGAGAAAAATTATACAAAGGCAATTGACCGTAAGACAAAAACAAGTGACCAAAATCAAAAAAATGAATAAATGAATAAAATTTCCATATAGTGAAAATGTGAGTGATTGTGCCTTATATTTGAATGATTTTTCCATTTATTTTAGAATCAACTATCACAAGATCAAAAAATAATAGAGGCATGGACCTACCATACAAAAAAATTGGGAATCATCCACACTCTTTCTCATAGTTGATTATCCCAATTGACCATACAACCATCTTGTCTGAATATGGATGAAAAGGGAGAGATTTTTTTGAATAAGATAACTAAAACCTCACTGAAGTCCCAAAATAGTTGGCTAAACCAAATTAATGTCGAACGCACATGGTTTCATGAATCAAACCTTCTCCTCACTACCTCTGACTTGAGTTTGAAGAATATTGACAATGCTCAATGAACCAAATATGAGATCGCTAGACTCGGATGAAGAATCACTGAGCCTCTGAGCTCCCTACTAACTATGTACTACTCATCACCACCTATGGTATCTGTGGATGCTAATCTATAACTGATCTGATGAAATTTCCACCTAAAATCACTCAATGCCATCTCGAATCCCTGGGGATTAAGAGTTTCACACAGGGAGGGTAGTTAAAGACTTTTAATGTTGGCAATTTTGAAGATATATGAGTGAATTATTCCACCCTATTGAACTATTAAGAACATAAATTTCACCTCCCATAATCACTAAATATCAAATTAGATATCATGCACCTGTGAATTTATGCCACTATTGAAGATCAATTGGGTGTTGAATAAATAGTTGTGCATGTGGAAGATGTCAAACCTAAAATAAAAAATCTTAATAGACAAATAAAAATATTTAAACTTAAGGTACCACTAATAAATTATGGACCAAATTTAAAATAATTTAATATGGGAACCAAATAACAAATTAGGAAAGGATTTTAGTTACAGACATCTTCGATGTGGGAAATTAGAAAAATAGAGCATGAAGAAATCAAAAGATAAAAGCAATGATATTGGGAATTGTCTAGACCCAATCCTAGTGATTAATCCCAATATAAAATTCCCAAGCATTTTCTGCTAAAACCTTGGGAAATAATTTAAGTCCACAAACCTAACATGTACAACTCCTTAGGTGGTTATTTTATCTTCCACTGATGTTTTAGAGCATTGGGCAGTTTCAACACAAAGGATTATAGAGCTCTGTCATGGTAGGAAAATGATTTTCTAAGAAATATTTTAAGTACACTTACCTAGATAAATTCATACTATCGATTTATGCATGTGGTAGTGGTCAAAGAGACAAAAGTGGGCTTGGAATTTGAAGAGTTAATCAGTCATAATGGTTTTTTTGGAAAAGGAACTTGTTCCAATAACATGGCAGGTATGAAAGATCAAATATCTAGAAGCATAAATATAAAAAGACGAGGCTAGAAAGATGGGGAGATGATTTCATCGACTAGATTTCTGTTTTTACTATTTTTATCCAAATTATTTTCTTTTTATTATTTATTCTATAGTAATGTATCACTAGGATAATAGTGGTTGATCCAATGATATCTCTCCCACCACTTGTGATGAATTATTATTTTTAATGAAAAATTCATCTCCATCTAATGATTTGGAGGTGTTTGTATGTGTATCTTTTAGGGGATTCTTATTTGAATTCTCATTTTAATGCCTCTTTCCATATTTCTTTGGTTGCATACACATGATACTTTGGAAATCCACTAATTGTGATAGTTAATAGTGGGATAATCCAAGAGTGATTTGTGGTATCCAATCACTAGGTTAGGAAAGGACAAATAATAACATTATTATTTTATGTTTTTGTTCCAAACAAAAATTTCCAATAAAGGATAATAATGGATATTTCCTTTGATTATATAATGATGTGGAAGCAGAATGGAATAATGATTAATAGGTAAGTGAGTTGATTAATTAAAGGATAGACCACTGTATTTTAAACATTTAATTTTAAACTAATTAATTCCATCCAGTTGTTTCAAACATTTCAAACCCACTAAAAATATTTTAAAATATATATAACATTTTATTCTCTAAAAACAACCCAAGTCTCACTATTTCAATATTTTTCTTTGGTTTATAATTTTGTTTTTTTATGATCCTCACAACAGGAATGAATCAATGATCATATTAAATCATAAGATAAGTATAAGGGTAGGATATCATGACCATAAATTAAAATGTTCATACCCAGTATTTCAAATATCATAAACATGATTCATTTCATAAATCATTATAATTTTAAAATATATGAATCATAAGAGTGATAAATATTCATAAATTAGTCATGAACCATCACTTCATGTCATAAAAGTGTGGAATAATTATAATTATAGAAACCATTTTATATGTCATGATTAACTACTGAGACCATCAAATCATATTGGATCATGCATTATCACCTATTTCCCATTGTGGTTAAGAACATTGACTTGTTTAGCATAGTGGATCAATCACATCAACATATTTTCTATATTTTATCAAGAACATTGACTTGTTTCCCAAAGTGGATTAAGCACATTTACTTTTTTCAATTGTGGATCAAGCACATCAACATGTTTCCCTTATTTATCTCATGGGATATAAAACATTACCCAATTCATTATAGGGATATATAATTATAGGCCCACCCATCACATAATGAAAAATATACATATGTGTACTAAAATATCTTAAAAAATTCATTATATCATTACCCATGCAAAGTAAATGGGTTTTAGAAACATTTCATAATTTCATCATAGTATAACCCATGGAAAATAAATGGGTTTTATAAACATATCGTAATAATAAAAATAAACCATATAGAGAAAGAATAAAGATGGTATCATTATATCATATCCCCATTAAAACATAATTAACATCAAATTATGTTATCATAGATTAAAATTCCATTAAAAATCACTAGAAATTTTCTTAAGGAAAATCATCTTTTCATTTTGAAAATACTTATTTTAAATATAAACAATTCAAAATTATTTTCGAAAATATTTTATTTGAAATTTTTCATATAAAATTTTAAAATAATATCAAAATCATTGAGTATTCATGATATCAAGAATATTTTTTCGTGTCATATAAGTTAAAATAGAACATTCCTTTAATACTTTTTTAAAAAAATAAAAACAAAGTGCCTCCTCCAAAAAACAACAGAAATAACCCTTATAAAAAAATTTATAAAAATTAAAACTTTGTTAAAAATGAATTTAAAAAATCATAGTATAATAGTAAACCATTTTTGAAAACATTTTAGATAAAACATGGACATGGAAGAAATAATATTTTCTACTAAATAGTAAAACATAGTCAATTTTTCTTAAAAACATTAATTTAATCCCATGGGTACTTGAAATGAGGAAAATGAAAGGAAACCATGTAATATCTCTAAATAACTATTTTATAAAAATTAAATGGATTTATCATATAAGGATCATATAATTTCCTAAATTTAAATTCAATCATATACAATCCTGATTAAAATAGGATTTAAACATAAATCCCTTATCTCAAGCCTCGTTTTTCTTCATATGTGTTTGAAACATATATGTAATAAATATTAATCTATTATAAATGTATTCTAGAACCATTATAATATCTATAATGCCATTAATTATTTACTTATGACATCTTATAAATTATTTATTAATAATATTTTTACAAAAATCAATGTTCTAGATGATAACTAATTTGTTCTTCATGCATGTTTCAGTTCAACAGTTTTGGTCCTTTTACTTTTATCATTGTCACATCATCCCCATAATGTTAATAATAATAATATATATATATAATTTATATTAATTATATTTAAATATATTCATCTATAAAGTGTATAGATACAAAAATCAATTTCATAGTTCATGGTGACGATAGGTTATACGTACACCTAAATGTTGTTTTTAATTTTTTAAGGATGTAATGAAATAAAGGTAAATAAAAATTTACCTTTATGTAATATTTATTATTCCATATAAATCATATTTTTTCATTAAATCTATTCTTATTACCATCTAATTAAAATATAAATGAAGAATAAATCGCATCTCTTTGTGGAGGTTGTAGACCAAACGCACACACAAGAAATGTTATCGCTTTCAAATGGATTGGAAGGTAAGAAATTAGATTCCATACTATAATTACATAATTATAAATAGTTAATAAATATAATATATCAATATTAAAATCATCATAATAATAATCAATAAAATTTGGTGATGGAAAATGAATTGTATCGCTACATGGAGATGGTATGTTGTACGTATGCACGATCGATACTTTCAAATTTCATTTGATGAGAAATTGGGTGGATAATGGTGATCTCGTAATCAAAATAAAATTTTATTATATTTATGATAATTAATTTATTATTTTATGATTAATTCTATATAATTAGAAGAATTTTAAGAATAAAGAAATTGAAAAAGTTTGTGTAAGATGATAACCTCTTTTTCGATTAGCCTACTTTAGATCATTTATTAAGGACCCTTAGAATGTCTTTCAATAATATCATCTCCTATAATTCATTAATAGTGAAGTTTAGAAGATAAATGGGTAGGTTTTGGTTTATCTAAAAGGCTAAAAGTCATGTAAATTAGAGAAATGATGGGTTTCCTTTTATAAGGGAGGAAGAGGGCACACTTTGAATTTCTTAAAAAATAAAATATAATAAATTAATTATCAAGAAAAATTATTCCAAATGGAAATGAATTATAAAAAAAATATTATATGTCTTAAATAATATTAATCAATTAAATATTTATTGGTTTTGGTGTCATTTTAAACCATATCTTTTTTATTAACCTCATCGTTAACTATTTTTAACTTAATTGTGGAAACAACAATTTCAATAGTAAAGAGTTAAAAATGACACCATAAATAGAAAGTGGATCATTAATATACCATGGTTGATATTTTCAACCATATTACATTCCATTGGCTGATGATAATATTTTAATTAATTTTAAATCATTTAATAAAATATTATTTATTATAAAATAACATTAATGTCAATTTTGGAACTATTCATTTAATTTGACTTTAAATGTACAATTAAAATGATATAATGACACAAACTAGCACACTTAGGAATACCTGGTCAGAGATAATCTGATTGCAACTATCTGAATCCTACCTTTGATTGGCTAGGTGCTAGAAACTAGCATCTAGTAGGCATAACACTCACATGGGAGGCCATAGCCTAAGGTACCCATATGCATACACACATCTCCAAGACCATAAAATGTTGAAATGTAAAATAAAACTGATACCAAATTCATGAATACATCTAAATCCCACAATAAGAGTATGAATAATAATACTAGGAAGCATAAATGTCCAAATACAAGCCCACCAAAAACTGGAAAGAAGTCAAACATATTAGAAAGAGGGGAAAAGAGTCAAATGTGACTCCTGGTATGAACCATGGTATGTCCAACCCAAACTACACTCTATTTATTCCCAGTCCTCCAATAACCCTATCAAAAGGTTGGTCATCTACATAAGACACATCTTGTGTGGGAATATCCCATGCAGGGGTGAGTATAGTAATACCCTATAGGACACCCCAAAATCACTAAACATAAAGCATCAATAGTAATTAGCTCATCATAGGATATTTCAATCATAATATGAGTCATATAATAAAACATATAAATATATTCATGGTAAACACTAAGTATCATGTTAAGGTCACAACTACATTATTAGCCTAATATTCTAATCAAAAGTCTATAACTACACTCACCTGAGAGAACTTACTCCATGAGCCTGATAACATTGATGGAGTCCATTAGAGATGTCATGCTCATCAGTTCTCTCTATAAGGAAGTACACTCTAGAATTTTTAAAATATCTATACATAGATGGGGATCACACCTAGGTCCATGTGGTATACTATAAAATAAATTTATATTAGCTTTCTAATTAGAGGATAGACACTCATGTATAGTGGGTCACACAGATTCTGAGAACCCCACTTGGTGAAATAGAAAATAGAGGATCATATCCTGACCATAGGGAGGTAATACTACAAATCTATATGAAACTAATACATTAGATAGGGTCACAATCCTATTATTAGGATTTACTTCCATACTATACCCTCACAGGGATTGATTGAGGGAATTCACCCTTAAGGAAACTAGTTCATATTGAGAGGAACAAGGTCTCCATGGAATATTCAAATAAGTAAACGATGTGTAAGTATGGTACATAGTGTGTACTTATAATTTTAATCATTCCTGTGTCTTTTCCCATGTACCTCTTTTTATGCTCATATACATTTGGTCATTCCCATGTATTGGGGTCATGTAATGTACCTGGTTGTGTCTGAGTATCGGGTCATGCCTGGGTACTCTACCCATGTCTGTGTGTCTAGACATGTCCATCCTCATGTATCCTTTGAGATACATGTCAAGATATCATCCATAGGTCATGAGGAGTATTTTAGGGACAACACATCATGTTTTACTTATCTCTTCCATGGAAAACCTAGTGTCACATCTAGGTTCCTACATGGCGTGTCTCTCTAGATTACACGTCGTGTAGTGCATGATTTTATAGAAACTGTAGATCTCCATTATGCATCACCACCCACTACTTAATCCTATTATCTAGTCATGAATCATTCTATTAATCATGGATAAGGTCTTTCTGGGACTTTCTTTCATCACTCACTATAATATAGCCATCTGATTCAATTAGGAAATTCTATCATCACCCATGTTGTCCCCATGCACCAATCCAGGGAATGAGGGACCTCTGATCTGGTCTAATTTACCTATGTTCACCCCCCCCCCCCCCACTATCTTAAATCCTTTTCCATAGCCTTTATTTCAATTTGTACCTATGGTATCAATCTATTTTGTTGAATAATGGTTATGCAATGATCTAATATTGGGTATTCATCCAACAACAGGAAAAATAAATTTCCCATAATAAACATTCAAAGAAACGATGAAGAAATCCATAAAATATCAAATAGGAATCAACCTTTTATATTGATCTATTTTCACTTGATCTGTGTTTATTAGAACAATTAATGAATAAACCAAAAGAATAAAAAACTATATGAAATCCCAAAATCTTCAAAAATAAACCCATGCCCACAGACCAATCGATCTGTAAATCAATTGTTGGTTGATTTGATTTGTTTTCATCATGGGATAATAAAATAGGTATAATTCCACATAAAATAATAACCAAATTCAAGTTTTTATTGGTCATTGATGATTAACTATCTTGAATCGTAGTCATTAGAGAGATCAACAAACTCTGATGTCATTGGTGATCCTTACGGTAATGGTTTGATCCTATGATCTGATGTCGTTCGCCAGCACCTCTCCAAGAGTTCCTCTCTAGTTATCCAGGTTTAGGTAGCTAACCCTTGGACTCATCCATAATAGGGTATTTATAGAGGATTCCTAGGTCACTGCATTAAAAAAACAATTAATTTACTTTATTATTTTCACCTCTGATGAATTTTTAGAAAACACCCAACGCTGATAAGGATTATGCCTTGCATAGGGTAAATTCTATGTTTCGCAATCAACATAAGTCTCAAGTTTCTAATATGAGACTATGTTTAATATTTATTCCACTATTTCAAGAATATTTTTCACACTTGATATTAATATATTTAATATTTTTCAAATATCAATTTTGGGCTCACTGGGCCATGGAATATCATGTCATCTTAACGTATGGATCTGAAAATATTGCTAGATATATTTAAATTATTTACATGAAAAAACTTTTCACATTACATTCTCACCAATATAGGTATTTTCATCCTATAAAGAAAAAAGGACTAGTCAAAAATATGTGGGTACTAAGATCACATATAAGTTTCCCACTCCCATGTGTTATCCTAAAGAATTCAGTGTTGCCATTAGAAATGCACCAAAAGAATCATTTTCCCATGGAGGATCCTCTATTCTCGATCCTCTATCTCTATGAGGTACTCTACAAAGGTAGCTCCATCCTCAATATCTAACTCACCCCATTCGATAACATGTGATGGGTCATGCACATATCTCCCCAACTAGGGCATGTGGAAGATGTTGTGTACCTGGTCTAGTTGTGGTTGTAGAACCAAGTGGTATGCTACCTCACTGACTCTTCACAACATCTAGAATATTCCAATGAATCTTATAGACAACTTCCACCCCGAAAAATTTTCATAATCCATGTTGATGTGAGACCTTTAGGAACATATTTCCTCCCTCATCAAACTCCAAAGGCCTTCATCATTAGTTTTCATAGGACTTATGATGAGTCTGTGTAGTCCTCATCCATTCCTGGATGATTTGAACCTTTTCTATCATAGATTGCACCAACTCTGGTCCCATGAGTGATGAATCACCTGGATCATTCCAATAAAATGGAGACCTATTGGGTTAACCGTACAAGGCCTCAAAAGGTGTCATACTGATGGTGGAATGGTAGTTATTATTGTATGAAAAATCCTCCATGGGTAGATGTTCTTCCCAACTATGGAAAAAATCTAACATGGAATCCTACAATATGTCCTCTTGAACCGAAATGGTCTACTCGTTCTAGCCGTCAGTCTGGGGGTGAAACATCGAGCTCAAAATCAACTAAGTCCCAAAGGCCTCATGAAATACTCTCTATAATCACAACATGAAGAGAGAATTATGGTCTGTAATGGTCTTTAAGGTGAATCTGTGTAGCCAAACTATATCCTTCACATAACGGTATCCCAATATTTCTACTGAACTTTACTCTCAAATATATAGGATGTGATTCTACATTGTGAGTTGTTCTATGATCACCTAGATGGAATAATTTCCTACGGACGTACTGAAGGTTCCGGGCGCAGCGGAAGCATGTGGGTGGATGTGCCCACTTGGCGTTTTTTCATTAGCAATGATCAATCCGGGATCAATACGATAATAAACGCCAGTCTCCACGGATATATTCACAAAAATAGACAAAGAAAAGGAAAGTCCCAGAACCACAAATTAAGATCATTACAGGTTTATTATAATTAATTTAATAAATTTTAAATAAGTACCTTTTGGGTGTTCTTTATTCATTGATATTCTTGATCATGTTCTGGTGTGATTCGTCGTTGCGTCACAGAATCCAAGGGTAGACTTCCTCTAGTGGTGATCCACACGTGCACCTCGTATCTCTGGACATCGCCAAAGGATTCTTCGGGTGATAGAGTAGAGAAACCTTTGCTTGTGTTGTCCGCCTTAGATCATCTTGATCTGATGGAAGAGGATCTCTCTTAGTCTTGAGAGCATTCTTGAAGGAATAGGTTCTTTCGGCCTTGAAAGAATTCTCCAGAATTGTTGTGTACAACGATTCTCTTGTGCGTGAAAAGAGTTGGGGTTGTGAGGATATTTATAATCGGGTTTGAGGTTGTAGATTTATGACAATAAATAAATGTGTTATGCGTCTTATTTATTTTATTGACTCTTATTGAAAACCCCATGTCGAATAATTAATTCCTTGACACGTGCCCATGCTGATTATAATAAATATCATTTAATAAAACAATATTATATCCTCAAAATCATGATTGGAAAACTACACGACGTGTAATCATTAATACACGGCGTGTAATCATTAATACACGGCGTGTACTTGTTTTCCATAAATCTACATGACGTGTAATCATTAATACATGGTGTGTACTTGTTTTTCATTTACTTTCCAAAATGAAAACTACACGGCGTGTACTTGTTTTTCATGAAAAACTACACGGCGTGTAATCATTAATACACGGCGTGTATATCTTGTTTTTCATTTCCTCCTTCCTCCATCATTAAAATGATTTAGGATTCCTTGAATAATTATTAAACCACATACAAGAATAATCTTTATTTTACTTGAGATACTTAGATACACTTAGTGTGTGACCCTCTAGGCCTCTTTCTCACTGGCATTAGGCGGGCTTGCCTAAAGTCCAAGATTACGGTCTAGCAATGGGTCAAGGCACCCAAGAGAAATATGTTTACGCCGCATTAAAATGCCACCTCATATGAATTCTAACTGTGTAATTTAATCCCTTTTTCTCAATATCTCATCAAGAAGGTTTCATGGCGGTGTCATAAACTTATATGCTTGATCTGTCATTCTTTAACTTCTAGAAATAAACTCATCATGTCACCATGGCCATGGAATTTTTTCGATAGTTCTATTTCAATCAAAGGGCCCGAGATATCTACTTCTATAAATATAGAAGGGACAAATATTTCCTCAACTTATCCATTAACAACATGTCATTCGTGATGCACCCAACATACCCTACTTCTCGCCAACTGTCTAGGTGACGGTTTTCGTCAGAAAATATAAGTGTGAAAGTCATGACATGAGTTAATGATAATCTTCTAGTCTAAGGACCATTACACATGCTCGTAGATAGCAATATCTGATGACACCAAGACATGTGGAATTACTACTGGTGGGTCTGTTCTCATAATCTTCTATCTTGGAGATTACCAAGTGCGAACTCCATGAGAGAGAGTCTCATCTTCTTACCAGTACTCACACATGGTGGTCTGTATACTATGTGTCCTATAATAGTATGTCATCCAACCACAGGACTTTATTTCAGAATATTTTTTATAGCATTTCAAGGTTCTCATCATAGTGGGGATCTGTCATGACCTTATTAATGCAACAAATATTCCAATACATTATTATATTATAGTCATGCAGAACAATGAACAATATATATTAAGTGGACATTCATGTAATCAAAGTACAAAACAGTTGGTTCTCAGGACACAAACCCTAAAAAACTCCCACTTGGACTAGAGCCAACTACCTACAACTTTTAGTCTGGTAGACCTCACATGATGATCATGTTTCTGCTAAATCAAGGCTTTAGTCATGGGGTCCGTCACGTTGTCTTCCATGGAAATACTACTCACTGCAACTTCACCTCTCTGAGAAAAATCCCTCAAGAGATGATACTTTCGAAGTATGTTCTTTGTCCACTGATGTGACCTTGGATATTTTTCAAGTGCCACCACTGCAGTATTATCACAGTAGAGTATGATAGGATATTTACTGCTAGGTACTACATCCAAATCTTGGATGAAGCTTCGCATACATAAAGCTTCTTTAGCTACCTCAAAAGCTATGATATACTCGGACTCCGCTGTAGAATCTACCACCACACTTTACTTTGAGCTCTTCTAGCTCACTACACCTCCATTCAAAGTGAAGATGTAACCAGTCTGTGACTTCATGCCATCTTGATCAGTCTGGAAACTAGCATCTACATGTCCTCTGATGACTAGTTCCTCATCTCCTCCATAAACTAGGAATATATCCTTAGTACGCCTCAGATACTTAAGTATAGTCTTGACTGCCATCCAATGGCGGTCTCCTGGATCAGCTTGATATCTGCCTACCACACATAATGTGTAAGAAACATCTAGCCTTGTACATATCATAGCATATATGACTGACCCAATCACGGATGCGTAAGGGATCCTTTCCATTTTATTTCTTTTCTCATGTGTCTGAGGACACATTTTATTGGAAAGATGGATGCCAAGTGACACTGGAAACAATCCCCTCTTGGACTATTCCATACTGAATCTCTTCAGTATCTTGTCAATATATGTACTTTGACTTAGGCCTAGCATTCTATTGGATCTATCACGATGGATCTTGATCCCTAGAATATATGTTGCCTCACCCAAGTCTTTCATGGAGAAGAATTTATTCAACCATGCCTTAACTGACTGTAAGACAGGTACTTTGTTTCCAATTAGTAATATTTCATCAATATATACTATTAGGAAAACAACTGCACTTCCACTAAACCTTTTGTAGACACAAGGATCACATTCATTTTTAACAAATCCAAATTCTGTAACGGCTTCATCAAAACAAATGTTCCATGACATTGATGCTTTCTTTAATCCATAAATGGATTTTTGCAACTTGAATACCTTGTTGTCATCCTTTGGAGTCACAAACCCTTCAGGTTGTATCATGTAGACATCTTTCTAGAGTTTCCTATTAAGGAATACTATTTTGA
Organism: Viscum album; assembly: GCA_963277665.1. Taxonomy (NCBI): domain Eukaryota; kingdom Viridiplantae; phylum Streptophyta; class Magnoliopsida; order Santalales; family Viscaceae; genus Viscum; species Viscum album. The sequence goes on from OY728125.1 coordinate 1,944,420,313, forward strand.
CATCCATTTGCCAAATTTCATAGTCATGGTAAGCAACAATGGCCAATAGGATTCTAATGGATTTCAGCATTGCAACTGGTGAAATGGTTTCATCATAGTCAATTCCTTGACACTGTCTAAAACCTTTTGTAACCAGTCATGCCTTATAGGTGATGACTTGCCCCTCCATGTCCAGTTTCTTCTTGAATACCCATTTATTACCAATAGGCTTTACATCAATTGGAGGATCTACCAAAATTCAGACTTGGTTTTGGTACATGGAATCCATTTAATAATTCATGGCTTCTTGCCACTTGGCAACATCTGTGCCTTCAACTACTTCCTTGTAGGTAAGAGTATCATCATTGTCAACCAATAATGAGTCACCATCCTCGGTGACAAGAAAACCATATCGTTCTGGTTCTCTCACCTCTCTCATGCTCCTACGCAGTTCTTGTGTCTCTGGAATAGATTGTTCTTCCACGGGGCTTTGTGTAATATATTATTGTAAAAACTCATGTGTATCTTGATCCTCAACTTCATCAAAGTCTATCTTGTTCCCACTATCTCTTTTGGAGATGTACTGCCTCTCAAGGAATATGGTGTGCCTTGACACTGTAACCTTTTTGTCTGATGGGTTGTATAGGTAATATCCCCTTGTTTCCTTGGGATATCCGGTAAATATACACTTTGTGCCTAGGGATGCAAGTTTGTTACCTGAAGAGGCCTTAACAAATGCTTCTCTACCCCACACATGTAAATTTGATAACATGGATTTTCTTCCACTCCATAACTCATATGGAATACCATTTATAGATTTAGTTGGTACTTGGTTTAGTATGTGTGCTACTGTTTGTAATGCATATCCCCAAAAGGATAATGGAAGAGTTGCATGACTCATCATTTATCTCACCATGTCCAACAGGGTGTGGTTCCTCCTTTCACTTACATCATTCCACTACAGTGTGTATGGAGGAGTGAGTTGAGATAGAATCCCAAAATCCTGTAAGAAATCAATGAAGTCCTGATTAAGAAATTCTCTTCCTCTGTCTGAGTGGAGTTTCTTAATCTTCTTACCAAGCTGGTTCTCAACTTCATTCTTGTATTCTTTGAACCGATAAAAATATTTTTACTTATACCTCATTAAGTAAATATATCCATATCTACTAAAATCATCAATAAAAGTTACAAAGTACAAGAACCCACCCCTTGTTTCAACTGTAAATGGTCCACATACATCTGTGTGAACTAATTATAGAAGATCTTTATCCCTTTCACCTTTCCCACTAAATGGTTCTTTGGTCATTTTTCCTTGTAGACATGCATGACATGCACCAAGTGGTTTTAGTTCTAAAGAATCTAAATACCCATCTTGGTGTAATTTTGTCAAACGTTTCTTATTGACATGACCTAGATGGTCATGTCAATGTTGGGTGTGGTATGAGTCATGTGAATTAACTTTGTCATCGATTGACATTACTTGTTTTGTTTAGTCTAACACATAAAGGTCGTTATATAAATGTGCCCTACCAAAACAAATGCTATCTTTATAAAATTAGCAAAATACACTTCCAAACTTGAAGATAAATCCATCAGTATCTAATCTGAATACAAAAATAATGTTTTTGGTTATAGAGGGTACATAATAACATCATTTCAAAACCAAGACCATCCTAGTAGGAAATGTGAGGTGGTAGTCTCCAACAGCTACATCAGCGATTCTGGCTTTATTGGATGCTCGTAGATCCACCTCACCTCAGTCAATCATTCTGAATCTACTTGGTTCCTATATTTGGATACAGATGTGAGCACCACAATCAGTATCTAATACCCAATTGGTATAAATAGATATATTTCATTCGATAAAAAACACACCTGAAGCTTCCCCTTGCTTCCTTGGCTGGGTGCAGTTTTTCATTTAGTGGTCCTTCTTGCCACATGCGAAACAAACAGCCTCCTGTTCTCTTGCCTCCCCTTTGATCTTATTTTTATTGAAAGACCTTGAAAAAGCTTTGGGATTAAATCTCTTTTCCTTCCCTTTCCTTTTATTCACCATGATGACATAAGGCTTTTCACGCTTCATGTCATTGTCCACTTGGAGAATGAGGATAAGAATATCAGATAGAGACTTCTCAATGTTGTTCATATTGAAGTTCACAACAAAGTTTGAGAAGCTCTGGGGGAGTGATGCAAGAATGAGATCGGTACCCAGTTCTTCAGGGAATTTAAACCCTAGAACCTCCAAGCGCTCAATGTAGCCAATGATCTTGACTACATGAGGCCCATCTGGGGCACCCTCTCCAAGCTTTCTCTAGAATAGAGCCTTAGAGATCTCAAACCGTTCCTGTCTTGCTCTCTCCTGGTATAGACCACGGAGGTGCTCGAGCATTCTATAGGCATCAATGTCTTCATGAGACTTCATGATATCACTAGACATTGATGATAGCATCAAACATTGAACGTCGAGTGCATCGTTCAAATATTGATCATAGACCAGGAAATCTTCATCACTTACCCCTTTGGCGGGTGAATCAGGAAGTGAGGACTCCATCACGTAAAACTTTCGTTAATGGCGTAGGATAACTCAAAGGCTCTTAAACCATTCCTAAAAGTTACTGCCAGTGATGATATTGTCTTTATCCAGAATTGATCGTAGAGAAAATGTGGCTGACGAGCTTGTCATATTTATTCTACAATTTAAAAGAGTAGATTTATCAGTACTTTTGATTACATTTTATGAAAAATAATAAATAGATTTATCAATTCTCCCACTATTTTATCAAGTCCCAATGGCCCTCACTATTTAACTCGGAATGTCCAGTTTCCATGACATTCTAGTGACAAGGATCCATATTCCCCTTCGCATAACCCCAACAAGGGTTGGTCAAGCTATTTGAAGGTATTTAGGTAGGCAGGTCTTTGCTAACTGTGAGCTTACAGTTCCTTGATCTATTGAGTGGACTCCCTAAGCCTGAAATCCTGACTTGGATTTCCTCAACTCTTGCCTCTAATATTACACTAAGTCTATCAAGGGATACTTCTCTTGATTTAATATAGTTAAGTCAGCCCGAAACCTTTCATAAGGGATTCCTTTATAAAAAGTAAGTGTCCCAACAAGGGTTGGTCAAACACATAGTTTTATTGAGTCTTTCCCTTAATCAAGTAACCGAAGGCTTGGTCTGACTTAATATGGTATTGAGGTATTTTAATCCTTTATGTGTAGTTTCGCATTATCACATGCTTTTTAATATTAAGTGATGCTTGCTTAAGTGATTAACCATGTTCCTATAATGTTTATGCATATTCTGGTTTTTATTTTATTCCATCTTTGCATGCTTTTTCATTTTATTAACTATTTGATCGTGACAACACATACATAATAAATAAACCATGCAATCAGACAAAAATAAAATAATATGGCATGATCATGAGCTTATATTGGTTAACTTATCTAGCGGTTTGATAAGCTAACCCTGACCTAGGGAAAAACACCTTGAACCGATGGTTCATGTTTTGCAGCTCCCACATATCCACCTTTGTATCTTCTTGGATTGGTTTCACCTCAGCTTCGGATTTCGAACCGTCTCCTCTGGCTTGGGAGATCCTCCATAACATGGGGTTTACATTAAAGAAATCATGGGCATGCAGGCCCTACATTTTATTGGAAGAAGGCTCGCAGGCCAACGAATTTAAATTAAAAAAAATTAAATGAAACCAAACACACATAAAAAAGGGTCTTTGGTCTAGCTCATGATCATCCATAGCATGCAACTACATTTACTCATATTTAGAATTCAAATTCTTTTAATCGTTCTATTATTTAATATAAGTCGTGCTTGAAATTAATTAATTATGATCTTATAATTAATCAATTATTTATCTTAAATTCCTTTCTGAATTTCCTTGAGATTCTTCTCATCCATATCCCTTGTACAGGTCTTTGTACTTTTGAAGGAAACCTGGTGAAATTCTATTTCTGGAAAGTACACATCATGTAGTTTACATTTACACAGAGTGTATTTATTTCCACCTTTTATCCAAAGTACACATTGGGGCTTTGGCATGTTTTCTATAATTTGGAAATTTTGGAGTACACGACATGTAGATAAATCATGCATGGCATGTACTTCCTTGTAACGCGGTAACCATCCTGGCAATCCCGTGTACATGGTACATGACTTCTCCTTTGTACACGGTTTCACTTGGACCAGATCGGACTACACGATGTGTTACTCCAACATACACGTCATGTATTCTGGTTCCCACGCTTCATTCAATTCTGGTCAACACGACGTAATAAATACTTAGGCATACTCAATTCACACAGCGTGGTTTTGCGGACCAGTGCCGGTTCGTTGAACCTAAGTACACGGCGTGTAGTTTTCATTACACGTCGTGTATTTCCGTGTTGTATAGATAGAAAGAGTGGCTCCTCCGGATGAGTTCCTCATTTTTATTTTAATCAAAATTAAAATTAAAAGGTTGTTTCTGTGATATGAATCGAGAAACGAAGGAGGAAGAATAGATCTCGTTTATTCAAATTTATAGAACGATTTATTTCGAATTGAATCAAATATAAATGCGTAAATTATCAATGAAAATTAAATAACTATAATCAACATTGTAACCTCACTCTAATACCATTTGAAGGTTCTAGGCGCAGCGGAAGCACGTTGGTGGGTGTTCCCACTTGGCTTTTTTCATTATCAATGATCAATCCGAGATCAATACGACGATAAACGCCAGTCTCTACAGATCGATTCACAAAAAAAGACAAAGAAAAGGAAAGTCTCGAAACCAAAAATTAAGATCGCTACAGGTTGATTATAATTAATTTAATTAATTGTAAAGAATTACCTTTTGGGTGTTCTTTATTTATTGATATTCTTGATCACGTTCCAATGTGATTCTTCATTGCATCGTAGAATCCAAGTGTAGACTTCCTCTAGCGGTGATCCACACGTGCACATCATATCTCTAGACGTCGCCAAAGGATTCTCTGGGTGCTAGCATGGAGAAACCATTGCTTGCGTTGTCTGCCTTAGATCGCCTTGATCTGATGTAAGAGGATCTCTCTCAGTCTTGAGAGCGTTCTTGGAGGAAGAGGTTCTTTTGGCCTTGAAATAATTCTCCAGAATTGTTGTGTACAACAATTCTCTTGTGTGTGAAAAGAGTTGGGGTTGTGAGGATATTTATAATCAGGTTTGAGGTTGTAGAGTTATGACAATAAATAAACGCGTTACGCATTTTATTTATTTCATTGACGCTTTTTGAAAACCCCATGTAGAATAATTAATTCCTTGACATGCTCCCACACTGATTATAATAAATATCATTTAATAAAACAATATTATATCCTCACAATCCTGACTGGAAAACTACACGGTGTGTAATCATTAATACAGGGCGTGTACTTGTTTTCCATAAAACTACATGAGTGTAATTATTAATACACAGCGTGTACTTGTTTTTCATTTCCTTTCTAAAATGAAAACTACACGGCGTATAATCATTAATACACGGCATGTACTTGTTTTCAATGAAAAACTACACGACGTGTAATCATTAATACATGGCGTGTATATCTTGTTTTTCATTTCCTCCTTCCTCTATCATTAAAATGATTTAGGCTTCCTTGAATAATTATTAAACCACATATGGGAATAATCTTTATTCTACTTGAGATACTTGGATACACTTAGTGTGTGACCCTCTAGGCCTCTTTCTTGTTGGCATAAGGCGGGCTTGCCTAAAGTCCAAGATTACTGTCTAGAAATGGGTCAAGTCACCCAAGAGAAAGAAGTTGATATTGCATTAACGTGTCACCTCATACGAATGATTACTGTGTAATTTAATCCCTTTGTCTCAATATCTCATCAAGTAGGTTTCATGGCAGTGCCATAAACATATATGCTTGATCTGTTATTCTTTGACTTCCAGAAATAAACTCGTCGTGTCACCATGGCCATGGAATTTGTTTGACAGTTCTATTTCAATCAAAGGGCCTGATATATCTACTTCCATAAATATGGAAGGGAAAAATCCTTCCTTGACTTATCCATTAACAACATGTCATTCATGACACACCCAACGTACCCTACTTCCTTCCAACTGTCTATGTGGCGGTTTTCGTCAACAAATATAAGTGCATGAGTCATGACATGAGTTAATGATAATCTTTCAGTCTAAGGACTATTACACACGCTCGTAGATAGAAATATCTGATGACACCAAGACATGCGGAATTACTACTGGCGGGTCTGTTCTCATAATCTCCTATCTTGGAGATTACCAAGTGCGAACTCCATGATAGAGAGTCTCATCTTCTTACGAGTACTCACACATGACGGTCTGTATACTATGTGTCCTATAATAGTATGTCATCCAACCACAGAACTTTATTTAAGAATATTTGTTATAGCATTTCAAGGTTCTCATCATAGAAGGGATCTTCCATGACCTTATTAATGCAATAAATATTCCAGGACATTATAATATTATAGTCATGCAGAACGATGAACAATATATAATAAGTGAACATTCATGTAATCAAAGTACAAAAAAGTTGGTTCTCAGGACACCAACCCTAACACGTACATGGTAACCTCATCATGAAATATATATATATTCTATACCACTTCTACTCTGGGGACTAAAGGGGTAAAGATAAACTTTCATGAACCTAGTGATAGACCTTTACCTACTGATAAGTGAGGCATCATGAGACAAACTTTGTTTCACACTTCTTTATTATTGGCCACCCAAACTACCACACATGGATGTACCACCAAATGGATGTATGAAACTTACTCATTTCCTCCTCCTACAAAATTACCGGTACCATTTTTTATCCTCTAAAAAGGATAAAATGCTCCCTAACTTTAGAAAATCCAATTGGAGGATGTCCAGTGGATATCTGAGTATGTAAGGTCTAAAAGTTTGTATCTCCACACTATGTTTTCATAACACATTACAAAATTTTTATGGTAACAACCATCGACTAAAGATATTAAGAACCATCCTTTTCCCCTAAGTACAACTCTAACATGGCTAATTGTTCCAACACCTTATCCAAAAACTAAGAACCAGACCTCATGTGGAGAGATTCTACCACCATATTCTCCTTCCTAGGAGTATAGACTATATCTAATTCCTATTCCTAGAGGAACTCTTTCCATAACATCTATCTCAATTTAATATCCTTCTAAGATAAGATATACTTGAGACTCTTATGGTCATAGTAGACAATAAACTACTCACCCATAAGGTAGTTTCACCACATCTTTAGGGAAAAGAATATTGCTGCCAACTCAAGATCATGGCTTGTGTTGTTCTTCTTGTGCGATCTCAACTAATGAGACCCATAGGAAATCATTTCCTACCTCTACATTAGCACACAACCAATTTCAGTCCCATAATCACTATAGATTACGATGTACTCTATACCCTCCTATGAAAATCTCAATTTGGGTTTTTTTAACCTCTGTTGTAACTCTTGAAAATCCTTTTGGCACCTTTCTGACTGCACAAAATTTTTCCCCTTTTGGGTTAAATAAGTCCAAGGTGTTAATATCCTAGAGAAATTGGGCACAAATCCACTATAGTAGCCTACAAATCTAAGAAATATACACATTTATATCACACTCTTGGGTGGATCCTAAGTTAACACTACCTAGACCTTTGTCTAGTCCACTAATACACCATCTATAGAGATAACATGTCCCATAAAATGGATCTCCTAGATATAAAAATGACACTTTAAGATATCCCTATAAATATGGTGATCACAGAGTGTGTCTAGAACCATCCCCAATTGTATCACATGCTCCTCCTCAAAATCTGAGTACATAAGGATATCATTGATGAATACCACCAAAAACTGGTATAAGAAACTCTAGAATATTTAGTTCCTAAATCTCATGAACATTTTTGGGGAGTTATCCTTGCTAAATGTAATCAGCAGGTACTCATAGTGAATATAGTTACATCTAAATCCCATCTTCGATATATCCTCATCTTATATTTGTATATGGTGATAGCCTGGTCTGAGGTAAATCACTGAGAACCATCACATCCCTCTCAAATGATTGAAGAGGTCATCAATCCTCTATAGTGGATACATATTTATCACAACCACCTTATTCAGGTTCTGATAATCCACGTATAACCTCAAACTTCTATCTTCCTACTTGGAGAACAATGCTAGGGCTTCTGAGGGTGAAACATTGGGTCTCACGAATCATATACTCTTCAAGTCCTCCAACTATAACCTCAGTTTGAAAAGATTTTTAGGATTCATATGATATGATGACATAGATGTCGGGGTCTTCCCCAGGTGTAATTCAGTGAATAAGTCTATCTCTTGATGGGGAGGTAAGCCCATACCATCCTTATGGAATACTTCCTTGTACTTAGTCACTGCAATAAGAAACTGATAACCCATAGTATCTAACACTCCAAGATTCATTCTAGACAATTGGTGAGTAATCAGGTACACCCTCTGACATATGACTCTATCCTACTCCACTTGGGTATCCTTCTCACCTATGAATGAAAACCTCATCCCATCAACACAGATACAACACATCTATAGCCTAGAAATCAATCCATTCATGTACAGTGTATATCCATTCCATGACTAATATGAAATTGTAAGGCCTCTTGACTATGACAGAGAGATCCCAAAAAGAAACTCTCTTCTCCAAGCATTAGACTACACTATTAGAAAAAAAATGTGTGATCTCTAAGTCATCTCTAGTAAGAGTCTTGAAGCATAAGTGTTGAACCAAGGGCTCAACCAGAACCTCTAGGTCTCAAACTAGGGATGTAGAAAGACACTAATATCTCATGATTATGTCTATAAAAACTACATCTAATGTAAAAAAAATAAACATATCATACCTCTAATAATCTTCAGATCCTCTGGATCATAGGCCTATATGGAATGTAGCTTCCCTCACCCTCGTCCACCAGCTCCCTAATCCTAGCAGGGACCAACTAAGGGTGGTGGTGGAAATAAGTCAAATTATCCACCATCACTTGTTTCTATCCCTTATCCTCTTCCACATATTCCATCCTACAGACCTCCCTACTCCTGCCCCTACCTCTTCCTAGGTGGACCATCCACTTTATCACTATCATTAATATAGATAGTTGGACAATCTCACGCGAGATGTACCTACCCATCACAAGAGTAGCATCACCACTTCATCAGATGGATAGACCCATACAGAGAGATATGAACCATGGAACCTCAGTCCTAAGATCACATCCTGAAACATCTCATGCATCTTGATCCCTAGGATAGTTTTCATCTATATTTTGTTAAAGTGTCATCCAATGTGTACCCATTGTTGGCACCCGCTACTGATGTCTACTCAACCTGAAATATCTTTATCTCCAGGTCACTCTCTAGAACCCCAAAATATGTAAGAATTAATAAAATTATCACAATATCCTAAATATATCTTCATGTACCTCACTCTATGGTCTGCATCTATATGAAAATATCTCAAACCATATCCACTGAGAATCATGAGAAGGTGGTAAATCTCAAGGATAATCATCCACAATCATACTTCCCTACTATAGCTATAAAAGATCCTAGATGAATATTGCTCACATAATAGCTTGAGAGTAACCCTCCCTGAATATATTCTCAAACTCTATCCATGAAAGAGTCTCCTCATAATACAATAGAACCACCAAGCTTCACCAATTTCCTATGGATCCATGTAGAAGTCTCACCATTGAAACCACCATATGGTTTGTCGGTTTCCTAATGAGATGAAAGACCCATGTAACAACCTTAAGTCATTCCTCAGCTACCTATGGGTATGTCTCTCCCTTGAACCTGAGGGGTTTTTAATGCTGAAATTCATTACTTGTACTCATCCTGCACACCCCATCCTCTAGTACTGTGGGTACCACCAGCTGCTCGATGGGTTGAGGTATGACTAGAAAACCACCTGAAGGAACTACCTCTTGAAAAGTTCTCTATATTGAAGTTTCTTCACTTAGGGGATCATCCTCATGATCCTAATATTGAATCCTAGTTTCAAATCATCCTAGAGGAATCCTGAAATAGATAATATATACCATGATAAATGAGTATATCTAGGGTGATAACTCAAGGACATGGAAACACAACTCATTTCAATATGATGCATGTATCAAATTTTTTTCCTTGCAACCAATGTCTATATGTATCGAGTTGAAAGATAGGTAATAAAATTCATGGTGTATGAATACATCATCCATCACACCAACACCGGAGTCCCTATCCTAAAATATGAACTTGAAACACATAACAATATTCCCATAAAACCCAAAAAAATCTCAAAACTAGAAAAAACTAAAAACTATGGTCTAAATATAGAACACTGCTATGATACAACTATGTTATGATCCATCCCACCAAGGCCCGCTTGGACAGTGATAAATAAATTTTTAATACTCCAATCCCACCTAAAATAGACAATGGGATGTCGACCAGTGTCATGTAGTCATAACACTCACATGGGAGGCATTAACCTAAGTTACATATACACACACACACACCTCTATGCTCATACAATGCTAAAGTATAAAATACAATTGATACCAAATTCAAGCATACATATAAATTCCAAAATCATATTATGGATAATAATACTTTAAATCATAAAGAGAAAAATACAAGCCCACCAAAAACTAGAAACAAGTCCATCCTACTAGAAAGAGGGTACAATGGTCAAATGTAACTATTGGTATGAACCTTAGTCTATATATCCCAAAATATGATTTTTTCAGTCCTATTTCACCATGAACCCCATTTAACTGTCATTCATCTATATAATACACAACATGTTCAAGCAGAGACTATGCAAGGGTGTGTATAACAATACCTAGTAGGACATCCTCAAATAACTAAGCATAAAGCATAAAGAGTATTCATATCATCATAGTATTTGTCAACAATAATAGATTAAATAAAATAAAACATCCATTTATAGTCATGGTAGACACTAAGTCTCCATGTAAGGTCATAACTTCATTTCTAGCCTAAGATTATTCTCAAGAGTCTGTAACCACACTCACCAGGGAGAACTAACTTTGCAGGTCTGATAGCACTAATGGAATCCATCTGAGATTTTGTGCTCATTGGATCTCTCTATAAGGAAGTACATGATATAAGTATGAATAGATTGATACAGAAATGGTGATCACACTGAGGTCTGATTATAACAAAAACCTGATCTGGATTAACCTTCTAAGTAGAGGATCGATACCAATGTACTTTGGGCCACACCGATTATGAGAAACCCACCTAGGGGAAGAGATGATATCGGATCTCATCCCTAACTTAGGGAGTGATTACTAAAAATCTATCCAAAACTAATCCATTATATAGAATCATAATACTATGCTTATTATGTAATGTCATGATATACCCTCATAGGGGTGGGTTTATGGAATTCACCCTTAAGGAAACTACTCCATTCTAAGGGGAACAACGTTTCCAATCTATATTAGAAGAAGTACATGGCGTACAAGTAGGGTACATGATTAGTGATGCTAATTCTAGACCTTCCCATTTCCACTCCCATGTACAACTATCTAGGCCTATGTACATCTGATTGTGCCTGTGTACTGAGGTCATGCCATGCACCTGGATGTGTCTGAGTACCGATTCATGCCTAGGTACTCTACCCATATCTGTGTGCCTAGCCATGATTTCCCTATATATCCTATGAGATAAACATCAAGAAACCATTCATGGGTCACATAGTGTGTGGTAGGTACCACAAAATGTGTGATCCTTATCTATTCTATTGAAACCTTAACACTATAGTCAGGTTCCCACTTGGCATGTATCTTCGGATTGCATGTCGTGTGGTACAAGATTTTCTAGAAACCATGGATATCCTTGATGCATATATTCCCACTAATCTGGAATCTAATACCCCTATGAATCATGATAATAAATTAGAATTAGTTTTTTTCTAGCCTTTCCATTACTACTCTCTAGAATCCAATAATTTGATTCAATTGGGAAACATCATTGTCGCCCGTGTCGCTACTATGTGCCAAACCGGGGAATGAGGGACCTATGATCTAGTCTGGTCTACATCTGTTCATCATCTTCTATCATCAATCCTTGATAATAGACTCGATCACAAACCATATCAGTGGTATTGATACATTATGCTGAAGAACAATTTTGCAGCGATCAAATATCGGTTATTCATCAAACTATGGTCTAAAGAAATTTCCCATGATAAATATGTATATAAATGGGGGAGAAATCCATAAAACATAAAATAGAAACAAACCTCAGTCGTTTTTTGGGTTGGATTTGATATTTTTACATTATAATGATTAAAAAATAACCCAAAAAAATAATCAATAATGTCAAATCCCTAAATCCATGAAAATAAACTCATACCCGCATAACGATCGATATGCAAAACAATCTATTGGTTGATTTTATTTTTGTTCGTTGTAGGATAATCAAATGTAGATAAATATACATAAAACAATTCCCAATATTGAGTTTAAATTTTTCATTTAATAATAACGATCTTATATCACAGTTTTTGGAAAGTTCCATTAACATTGATGTCATTGAAAATCCTTACGAAAATGGTTCGATCCTCCGATCTGATGTCATTCACCAATGTCTCTCCAAGATCCCCTCACTAAGTCTCCAAGTTTATGTAGATAAACTTGGTAATAAACTATAATAGGGTATTTTCATATTATTCCTAGGTCACTACCTAAAAATAGATAAATAAATATATTTATTTTATTTATTTTATTAGATGCACCCACAATGGATTTTCAGAAAACACCCAACACCGACAAGGATTATATCGTACCTGGGGTAAATACCATGTTCCAGACTCAATGGTGGTTTCATATTTCTGATCAAAGACTCTATTTAACATTTATTATAATATTTCAAGAAAATAGGTACATTTGATGTTAATATATTTAATATTTTTAAAATATCAATTTTGCGATCATTGGGTCGCAGAATCTCATGTCGTCTTAGTGTTTGGATTTGAAAATATTACTATATATATTTCAAATCATTACAAATAAAAACTGATACATTACATATAATTTGAATATAATCCTTTAAAACATCACTAATATTTTATTTTCATCTATAAAATTTTTGGAACCCAATAAAACACTCAAATTATATTAATTTTAATATTTTTAAAATCATTTATTTTTTATTAATTAAAGAAATATTGTATCTGTATTGCATAAGAATTTAAGGTAATTTTATAATTACTAAAAATTATAAATAAATTATCATCATGAAAAAAAATTATTTCTATTTTAAAAAACATTTAGAACTGAACTTATCTTCTTTTTATTCTTATGTAAAAATTTTGATATATTAATGTCGAGAAAGTGACATTTTATATTTATTCCTTTCTTAAATTAATATAAAGTTTATAATCATATAAATATGGCACAAAGTGATAATATATTATAGTCTTATATAGAAATTACTAAACTAAACTCTTACAAAAGGATAAAGGTAAGTGTTAGAGAAAATTTAAAGCCTTATCCCAAAGTTTTAATCATATTTTACCCATTTTACCATTACTAGGGCAACAAAAATTCACTATCATTACTATTCATACTAACCAAAAATAAAGGATAACTATTTAAAAAAATATCCTCTTAATTTAAAATGTGGAATCCATTTTTTAAAATTCAAATTCTATAAGTGGTAGGAATTCATTTTAAAATAAGTGCACAAAACACGATGAAAAATTATTTTTTTAGAAAAATGCATGTTTTAGAATAAAATTGGATTTGTTCTTATCTAATGTTAAAAAAATATTAGATAAAAGTTAAAAAAAATATTGAATATATAATATGTAAATTTCATTAAAATAATTCACCAATAGTTATTAGTTTAATTTATTAAGATAAAAACACATTTCACGCATAAAAACTGTTTTCCAAAAAAACATCTCTTTTAATTTCAAATGTTTTTTATTTTCATTTATAATTAATTGATAACCAATGAATTTATTTTATAAATAAATTTTTCATAATTTAGTTAGTCATATTCATACCCATCAATTTAACAGCTAGGTTATATTGGTATACTATATTACATACTCAAGGGTGCATGTATCACAAGCTATAGAAAAAAATTTATTTGAAGATAAATTATATAAGTCAAACCCTCAGGTTGTTATACCTTGTAATGATGATATATGGTCATTCTTAATTAAAATAAAGTAATATTCTAATAATTTTCAAATAAAATATGGTATCCCCATATTTCCCATCCTCATGCTTCCCAAGCTTTATTCCAACCACAATTGGAGTCGACATTGGATTGGAATCGTGCATGTTGAAGCTATTTAGTGGCTCCATAGTATATGTTTCTTGTGAGATGAAAGTGTATTCCTTATTTTGTATCACTTTTATCCCCATAAAGTATGTTAGTTCACTAATTGTGTACATTTAAAATTATAATTCCATGTGGTTTGCAAACTCTTCTAAAATTTTCTTCTTTATTCTTCCAAATAGGATATCATCTACATATTCAAGCACCATTAACTAGTCTTTATTAGATGTATTTATATACAGATTATTATCGAAACTACCCTTTTTGAATTACAGCTTCTGAAAATATGATTCCATCTGAGTATACTATGATTTTTTTTTGTCTCTTTTAAACTGTATATGTCCCTCTTTGATTTTTAAACCTTAATTTCATCATTTATAATTTAAAATATCCCTTGATGTTCTATATAAAAATTTTCTTCAAAAATAACATTTAAAAATGTTATTTTGACAACCATATGATAAAACTTGTATCCTATTAAAATTTCCAAATCCAAAAAGAGTTTGATTGACTCTAGTCATGCTACTAGAGAAAACGTTTCTTCAACATCAATGACTTCAATCAATGCATATCCTTTACAAACCAAGTACACCTTGTTTTTTATTATATTAATATGCACATTGAATTTTTTTTGAATATCCAAATTGTTCTAATCACATTTTTATTTTTTAGAATTTTCACAATATCCAAAGTATGATTTTTTTTAATTTGATCAAACTCTTCATTCATGGAATAAACCCATGGTTCATCTATAAAAACTTCATCAAATGATATTGGTTCCACCATTGATAATAAATTGGTATTCTCAAAAAAATTCACCCTTCATGTATGTGTGCGAGTAGATCTATCCCCAATAATGTTTGATGGGTTAACCTCTACTCTCAAGTTTTTCATTTGAGGTGTGGGATAACCTTATACAAAAATTATATCCTCTTATAACTCATTCTATAAATCTTCATCATTGATAATATCCTATGCATTATGTGTATATTTCTTTAGTATTTGAACCATCTTTGTTTTCTTATTCATATTCTCTTTTATCAAACACAACATCATTCGTGTTTCTAGATTTCCTTGCATACTTTTCCTCAATGATCTCAACATCACTTTCTTCCACAATTTTTCTTAGCCTATTTTTATATCATTTTTATTTATTTTTCATGGAGTATCCAAGAAATACTCCTTCATTTTCCACATCTCCATACTTTCCTTGGTTTCTTTCTCTATTTCGAATATATTATTTTTTTTCCCAAAGGTCCGAAAAAAGTTTCAGTGGGTGATTTCTTACATGCCACATCTCATAAGTGTTATCTCTTCACTTGGGCATAGTACTATCTATTTTTGAGTGTAAAAAACAACTTTAGTAGTCTCTTTATAGTACTGATTAGAAACACCACCCGCAATTATCATAGTTTTTTCCATACTGCTCACTTTTTGATTTATTCATTCGAAAACCCCATTTTTTTATGAGTTATCACTTATATCACCTAATGATTGATTCAATGTTTTTAAATATAATTTTTAAATTCAATGGATTTTTATTTTATACCATTTTTAGGCCATAATATTTTAATTATCTATATAGTTTCATTTTCAAATATTCAGAGGTATCTCTTCATGCAGTCAATAAATTATCTTTTAATCATTATAAAAAAACATTATTCATTATAATATAATAATGAATAAAAATAATGAAATATTTTTCATTATATATACCAAATATATTCATTGGACCACACACATTATTGTGGAAAAGATTAAGAAAATTCAATGCCCTCTTATTCTTCAGTAGATTGGGATTTTAGACCATCTTTTCATGCATAAAAGCATCACATATATTTTCATGATCTCATTTCAAAATTGGATTATCCATAATTTCCTTTAGTATTGATAAATTCTCCATTATTTATTGATTAATGTGGGTAGGCCTCCTATTCCAAAAGTTGTTTGTCTCTTCAACTGTTAGAAGACAAGTATTCTCTTTTATATCTACTAGGTATAGATTTCCATTACTCCTCCAACCTTTCATAAATTATTTCTCAGCATTTAATTTGATTACAAACCCCATATTATTGAATTTCACCTCATGTATTGAGTCATGGAGTTGACTTACGATTAGAAATTTGTGGAATATACCATCCACATAGAGTACATTAGTCTTCTTTATCTCATCTTCTTCCAATCGAGTATTTTCACTACCTTTGGTATTCAAAGCACCACCATTACAAAAAAAACATTGTTTTATCTACTCTTTTCTTCACATTCTTTAGAATATTCGTGTTTCTAGTTATGTGGGATGAGAATACACTATCGAGAATCCATGTTCTACTATTCTTTGTTGCTTTGAGATAAATTTCTACCAAATTGGCCTTCTTAGTCTTTTTTCAATTCCATTATATACCTGATTGGGTGGAGGCATAAAATGGACTCTATAACTTATCTTTAACATTGGTGGTATAATCATACTCTTTTTCATCTTCCAATGGTGAGAATCTATTTTTCAACACACCCTTTTTAGATTACATAGCACATACATGCCTCTTACTTCCTCAGTAATAGTCACTACATCTTCTCCACCTATGATCAATATATTTATTCCCAAATTCAAAAAAACAAAAAAACATACAAATTATTTATTTTATGTGATTGGGGATATGGCCTTAATATCCATTATTGATTACTAGAAGCTTCCTCATTCAAATAGATTCTTTCGTCTTCATAGTATAACATGGTTTGACCAAGAAAACCACAAAATTAACATTTCATCATATGAAATATATTCTCTCATTCATTTCTCTACACATCCCATACATTATAAACATTTTTTGATATATTTTTTTAAACCTTGAGGATCAGAATGGATCTTTTGTTATTCCTTGAGAACACACACCACACGCCATCGGTAATTTCAAATTTCAGGACCGTTACGATCCTACCTGCCCGGTCGTCTGTTGCCTCCCCCACCTTTCATTCATCTCCTTAGCCTTCAAAAGCTCCCAACTCTTCATCCCTCCCTCCCAAAGATCCCCTTGCTTCTAATGTCCTTTTGGTTCCCTAGTGCGTGGAAGGTTTCTCTTCAGTGACCTTTCGCCAGGGCTCTTTCAGATATTCTATCTGCGGCACAATGAGAGTCCCCCTTCAGTCTGGATTTCTGGAGGTCAACGTGCCCCTTCTGAAAGATTCATGGGATGGCGCCTAAATTTTCATATATGTTCCTACTGCAGACTTTGTGGAGGTAGAGGAATGATTGAAACGGACCCTGATAGCCCATTTTGGCTCTATGAATACCCCCTATGGGTCTTCTAGTGTTTCGCCCAAGACTGGGATCTTCGATCTCCAGCTCAAATCTCGTCAATCCACAAAAACTCTTTTTTCATCATCCTATATTCTAAAGAATACTATGTATATGTTTGGTTTAATCTTCCCCGCTCCTTCAATTGTTGGAATTTTAGCCGTTCTAGGTGGTCGTTGGACACCCACAAGGGAAAGGAGAGACCCCTAGCTCTGGTCTGGATTCTCCTTCTAGGACTCCCTCTCCCATTACAGAATGAAGGTTTCTTGAGAGTAATAGGTGATTCCCTAGGTGGTTTCCTATGCTCAGATTCTCAGACCAGTTGTTGTTCAGACGCCATGGTTTCTTGCTTGTTTGTGGAAATGGACCTCTCCCTCCCCCCTCTGGAGAAAATTCTTCTTCAGGTGTAGGATGGTTTCTGTTGGAGTCAAGAAATTTCCTTCCCAATCTTTCCTAGTTTTTTTTCTCATTGCAACCTCTAGGGTCACTCTATCCAAGTGTGTAGAAAGATCCATTAGGGGGTGTAACACCCGAGATTTTTATGAGAAATGTTTTGTTTTTATGTTATATACACCATCAAATGAATATTTCACTACACACAACACTAGCTTGACATACTTTACACGCAATCACGACCTTCCTCGATAGCTTGCAATGTACGCAATACCGAGTTTCACTAAACAACGATATGCTATTAAAATATTATTAAAACTAGCCGTTATGAATAGTAATACCCACTTTTTGAAATTTTGTAAATTTTATATTTCAAAATGGACTTCATTTTTGGATTCGGAATATCGAAATTAGCCTAGGGTGAAATTTTGGTATTTTTCTGAAAACTTTAAATTTTTGATGAATAGTGAAAACATTGGGTTACTATTTAAAAACCAAATTTTTATTTAAATAATTATTTATTTTATTTAAATTTATTTTATGTGAAAATTGATACATAATACCTATATAAGTTCACTGTAATTCATTGGAGTCATTTTATAATAATTTTAGACATATAAAAATTTTATTGAACTTTTCACTGTCTTTTACCCACCTCTTAGGAGAATTTGAAAATTTACATAAAACTTAATTTTACCGCTTCTGTGAGTGGATTTTCAAAAATCCTAGAGACACGGTTAATATTAAGGAGTAAAATTTGGTTCAATAAGATAAAAATAATTTTTTGGTGAATAGTAACTTTTTACTTTTTTTACCACGGTTAAAAGTAAATAGGGTAATTAAGGGTGAAAATGATATTATTATTATCCTAACATATGTCCAAATTCTATTTGATAATATTAATTAGACCAAAAACAACCTTAGGAATAAAATATGACCATTTAGATCCACTTGGATTATATTAGGACATTTAATATTATTTTATTTAAAGAATAGTTAAAATAGTTAAAATCAATGTTTAACAACTAAAACATTTTTAATATAGGGTTATACATAAGATAATTTCAACTATAAATATTAATTATAAAGCTAAAAAATATTTCCTACATAATGGTATTTTATTTATAATTTTTAGACTTTAAATAATTTAATTTATTTATGACACAACGATGTTGCAGTAATTACCTTATTAAGGAAATATTAACATAATTGATGTTATAAATACCCAAATAAATGTAATTTGAGACTTTTTATGAATTAAACTAATTTTATAGGTTAATATTACATGTTATTATTGATTTAATTAACTTTTTTCGAACTAATCACGCTGTTATAATTTTCACAAAAAATCAATTACCAAATAGTGTCAAAATTGACATAAAATAGTTTTTAAAACAAATATTATATTATTATTTTTTATTTTATTTCTAAAAATCTAAGGATCATCCAAATGACTTATATAAGGTTATATATATTAATAATGAACAACTTGGGGTTCGTTTGGCTTGTTATAGTAATTTTATTAACCTTATAGTGTAAGAAAACAGGAAGACACGGTAAAAGTGAAATTAATTAACTTAAAGTTAAATCTAAATAATAAGGTTAAAATAGAAACTTAAACTTGTCTAAATTCTATTTTATGAGAGTATTTCTACCCATCCCCAACTTATCTTCGAAATAAATCAATTTGAAGCTATTAAAAATTGAATATGACTTTATAATAAAATAATATTTTTATTTTTTCCAAAGGTGCCCCTCTCCTCCCTTATAAAAGGGCACCTCATCCCTCTCTTCCTCACACCACTTTGAGTCTTCAAGCTCGGTCAACCCCTGCCAATTTCTCTTATCCACTTCCCTAGAAACATCTTATAGGTCCTTTTCTTCTTCAAAGATAATATTTAGTACCCTAAGAGGAGGTTAAGAAGAGGCGCTTCAAAGAAGAGGTAATGTCCGTTACCGATTCTTTCAACTTTATTTCTTCTTATACTTATTCGTCTTTAGTTGTTTAATTATGAAGTAATAACATAAGTATAACTCATATATTGATATGTTATTATAAGTATGAAACAACCCTATTTCACCATCAATCCATCCTACAGAAAATGAAATCACCGCGTGTGCGTACGTACAGAATACCGTCTCCACGCCGTGGTGTAATCTATTTTCCACCACCACCTTACTTGGATGGGTATAATGGTGTAAATAATAACTATATATGATTATTGTAAAGTTATATTGATTCTGAAATAGTATACATACACTTCAATACAATTCCACGATCATGGGAATGATATCATCGCTCGTGCGTACGTACGGCCTACCGTCTCCACGATGTGATGCGACTCGTTATACATGATATTCATTGAATAATGATTATATAAATAAATTGAATGAATAAATATGATATATATTACACTAATACCATTCTGTAAATGAGGTATCTATAACCTAAAAAGAAGAATAAGAATTTATTTGACAAAACACGCATAAGAACAAAAAGCAATAAACACCCAAATAACAAGTAGCAATGAAATATTACTAATAAGAAGCTAAGAATATGACCATATATGATATCATAACAATGAGTAAGATTTTGGAATAAGTCAATAACATTATTTAAATCATTATACAGTAGTTTCGGACACGTACGAAGCAAATCGGACCTAAGGTAAGGGAAAATCTCGCAATCTCAATTTTTATCCGAGATTGTTTATACTTCAGAATTTACTGGGGAATATTTATTATCCACATCCATGTTTCCTAAATATGTAATATTATTTATATCCTCTTACAATTTTTTGAATCCAATTTTACCCTTCGGTGAGTTTTTAGTAAAATATATGAAAGGAATCTTTTTTCGTTTTTCGTACGAGGTGCTTTTTGACTTTTCCGACCAAAGTACGAGAAGAATGTTTTTTTAACTTATATGGAATGAAGGGATTTTTAGAAAATTATTTCCATGAAGCTTACTTTACAAGTTTTCAAGTTTATTTTTAATCAACTTCTTTTAGTTTAAAATTATATGACATGCTAAGAAAGGAAAATGTTTTTGAAGTAGAAAGGATATTTTCCACAAGAATGGAGTTCAAGTGTTTTATCAAAATTATTTTCCATATAAGATAATATAGGATTATATTTCTATCCATATTTTTACATTGATTGGATTATGTTATGATGGAATTATTTTTATGATGTCTTTTTATCTTATATGGATTATGTTATGATGGCATGATGTTTAAGAATCCCATTTTTATTACATGGGTTATGCTATGATGAATGATTTATGATTTTTTGGAACACATATGAATAGTTTCATTATGAGATGGGTGTGACTTATATCTCCCTCCAATGAATTGGGTAAATATTTATATCTCATGAGATATACATGGATGGAATGGCAGGTTAATCTGGTTCAGTGAAACAGGACTGAAACGAGGAGTGAACTCGGTTCAGAAATGGAATTTGTCCGCTAAGATAGTCTTGGAAATGAGTCTTGACTACTAAGAAATGATTCTCTATGATTATGTGTGTATGTCACAAAGTTTCATGTTTTATGTTATGATTATTGGGATTACATTTCACTACTATGATTTATCCCATGTTATGAAATTATGATCTCTTTTGCAGGTTAAGATTTCTAAAATATTATGTTATTATGAATATGATGTGATTAATATTTCTTTTTTTACCCTTACTGAGCATTTTAGCTCACCCTTTTTTATGTTTTCTTTCCCCAGGTCAGGAAGAAGGTTATTAAGTAGGATATTCCAAAAGGGACTCTAGATATGATGAAATAAATGGGATACAATGTAGATGCTTTATGAACCAGTTGTTTATGTTTCCCAGTTTATAAAGACATTATACCTATACAGTCCTTTCATGGTTTTGTTATATGTTGTAATAAGTGTGCTTCAATTATGAAGTAATAACAATGTATGTAAAGTATGGGTCGTTATAGGGGGAATGGTATTGCCCTCCCAGAGCCTCAGGCCCCAGTTATGGGCCATCTACCTCATCCATTGTTCCTTCCTTGGAAGCAGTCAAGCAAACCTATCCATAGGTGAGAGCCTTAATGGAAAATCCCTCTGACCCTCAGGTCCATTTTCTTAACCATCTTCCCCTCTATCTTTCAAGATCCCTCTAGGATAGCTTGGTCTTCAGGACCTCTTATCCTTATATATACCTCCCCTTTAGGATATCTGTGAGAACCCTCCTTTTCTTTCCCCTCGGGATCCCGAGATCCTTTTCCTAGACCCCTCCCTTTGTTTCCCATCATCCAACCCTCCATCCCTTCTTTACTTGCCTCCCCCTCCCTCCACTTCGATGCTTAGCCCCCATGAACCATATGCTGATGTCCTTGAGAAGGCATCCTCTTCCCTAGATATCTCCTATGTCAGTGGCTCGATTTCTCCTGATTCTGGCCCTTGTCTGGAAGACAGGGAAGGCCTCAAGGACCTTGAGCGATCCCCTTCATCCTCCTCCATGGTTTTTGGACCTCCTTTCTCTACCTATTTTGGTGTTTCTACTCCCAAAGATCAGGTGATCACCAATAATGTGGGAGTATACACTTTATCTCTTTCCAAGAACTTAAAAGAGCATTCATCCCCCCTCCTCATGA
Source organism: Viscum album (assembly GCA_963277665.1). Classification (NCBI taxonomy): domain Eukaryota; kingdom Viridiplantae; phylum Streptophyta; class Magnoliopsida; order Santalales; family Viscaceae; genus Viscum; species Viscum album. The sequence goes on from OY728125.1 coordinate 1,944,442,960, forward strand.
AGGCTTCGAGCTCTAGGGATAGTGTCCGAGATCTATCTTTTCAATGATTCCTACCCTTTTTTGTAATTACCATGGCCATTTAGCCAAGATTAAAATGGATTTTATCTACTTATAAATCGAAAAATACAAAGTGGAAGTTGTTGGCATTAACGAGCACCAACAGAACCCATACATGATCAGCGATTACACCTAGAAAATCAAAACTCATGGAGCTATGCATTCCGATCCTACTAGAAGGCACATATGAATCTCTTGGAATAATAGCTACTCTATTGATTTGGTTTATCTAGGAGATCAATACATCACCACCAAGGTTTCCAAAGGCAACTTCATCCTATTCTTGACCATCATCTCTGGGAGATGTGATCATCACCAAAGGGGAAGGATGTGGAGGGACATATCAACTTTTGACCTGAGGATCCTTCCTTAGGTTTTTGGGGGATAATTTAATGTTGTGAACAACCCAGAAGAAAGGAAAGGTAGGGGCCCCTTTCAGCGGCAATCTAGAATAGAGTTTGTCCAGTTCATGGCGGGATCAGGCCTCATGGATCTAGGATATTCAGGGAATCATTTTATATGTTATAACAATAAAAGAGGCCCACATCGCTTGTGGATCACTTTAGATAGATTCCTAGACAATTTACATGACACTACCCTATTCTCCAAGGCAAAGGTGAGTCACTTGGTGCGGGGTCCTTTTGATCATTCTTGACTCCTAGTGTCTTTGGAGTCAGGTCAAGTTCTTCATAGGTAGTTTAGATTTTATCACCAGTGGTTCAATATGTTGGGGTTCATCACCTTGGTAAATTTGGTTTAGAATTAACCTTCCCAGGGCCACTCTTTGGTGGACATCCACAATAAGCTTCGGTTTCTGAATTCTAGGCTTCAGGAGTGGAAGAAAGATAACTCTCCCCCAGGTGAAGATATAGAGGAGGTGATGAAGGTGGGGGGAAGTCTTGAGGGTATATTAGAGGAGGCGTGGGATAATAAAGCCTTTGAGGATCTTTCCCATGGGAAAGAGGACCTAGAAGAATGACTTTTACAACATAAATTCTTGGAGAGAGAAGATTCAAGAATCAAATTGATCAAGGAGGGGGATAAGAATACAGTGTTTTTTCATGCATGCATGAAAGAAAGATAGCATCCAGCACAACCTAAAATCATTTTGGAAGATGGATCCTATATTAATTAAAGAGAGGTGGTGGGTGATCTAGAAAACAATTTTTTCAAGAATCTCCTTGCAGGTCCCAATCCCAGAATTCCCAACGGGTACACTAGAAGAGAGACAAACCACTTATAGGGGATACAAAGTTTCATGTCTACCCAGGACAATGAAATAATGTTCTCCAGTATAGAGGCGAAAAGATTAAATAGGCCATGAAAAACATTGATCTGGAGAGTTCCATGAGTCCAGATGGATTCTCAAGATCCCTCTATAGGTCCATGTGGGATGTCATGAAGTTATATATCACTTCAGTCATCCAAGATTTATTTCTAGGTGGAATCTTGGTGAGGGTTGTCTGCACCACCTCAATGGTGCTTATTCTAAAAACAAGGAACCCCACATTAGTCATGCAATACTGACCAGTGAGTTTATACAACTTTAATTAAAAAAAATAGTTGGTATCATTAATTTCAGGATCTCTATCGATCTTCCCTAGTGGATTTCCAAGGAGAAGAATTGCTTTGTGAGGTGGAGATCAATCCAAGGATCCACCTCTCTTTCCCAAGATATGATCAGAGACCTCAAATTTAAAATGTGTGGAGATAATATGGTGATCAAGATGGATATGAACAAATCATATGACTGGGTGGAGTGGGGATTCATTAACAGGGTGTTAGAATGTATGGGGTTATCTCCTTGGAACATTGATATCATTTTCAGATGTTTCTCCTATTCATGGATAGTGGTCACATTTATGGGGAAATAATATGGGTTCTTCAAATACACCCATAGAATTAGACAAGGATATCACATATCTTCGAGTCTCTTCACCATCTCCTAGGACATATTGAGCCATCTTATACAGAGGAGCTCTAACAGAGGAGTGATTCATTCGTACCGAAGGTGTGGGGGGTCTCAGTCTATTTCATACCTCAATTTTGTGGAAGACACCCTCCTTTTTATGAATGTGGGTAGTAGGTATATAAGAGGTCTGAATGAGGCACTGGATGAATATTGCTTCTAGAGCATCCAACTCAATAACAAATACAAGAGCCTCTACTTAATTTCAAATAGGTGTTCTCCTAGCAGGATGTCAGTGGTTCAAAATGTCCTTGCCATGAAACAAGGAAGATTTCCAAGAGAGTATCTGGGGGCTACAATTTCCCCAAGAAGATTTTTCATTAGAGACATTTATTTCCTCACCAGAAATATCATGAACCATATACACAACAGGAATAATAAATATCCCTCATTCGGGGGCCGCATTGCACTAATAAATAGTGTTCTTCTTGCTTCCCCTTTTCATGCACTATCTGCCATTAAAGTCCTGAAGGGAGTCATTAAAAACATTGTTAATATTCTAGATAATTTCATATGAGACCCTAAAGGTAAGGGTAAATGACACTGGTCCTTTTGGGATATAATGGAAAGGTCTAACAGTGGAGGTGGGATTAATGTTCTAAGTCTTGTGGACACCCTATTGTGCATGCATGCTAAACTGGCCTAGGAAATACTGGAACAAAGAACATTGTGGGGAAAAATTATGAATACCTACCAGTATAAAAATATGAAATCTATTGAGGGTTATAGATCTTTTTTTTGGGCCTTGATCTCCCCCTTGATCCTATAACTTCAAATGCATGCACATTGGATTGTAGGGAGGGGGACATTTTGTTCTGGTATCATAACTGGGCAGGGGAAGTTATCAGTTTCTTGGGTCACCCCACACCCTCTAAATAATTTAGGGAAGCTAGAAGTCACCCATCCTTCATCAAAGCAGTGTTTGATGAGGATAAACAAAACTCTTTCAATATTATTGACTTGTCCTCAGAGAATGATAAATGTTTTTTAATTCCCTCTACCTCAGGGTCTTCACCTCTCGAGACTTCCATCGCTCACAGGGTCTCTAAGAGCCTCTTCCCAGATATAATGGGTCTTTTTAGTGTAAATCCATGCCTGCAAAGTTCAACTTCTTTCATGGGAGAATCATAAACTAATCTCTCCCAATAGAGGATAACATCAAATGATGTGGGATCCCATTGGTGTCTTGATGATCATGTTGTAAATGCTGCAAGGAGGAGAGTTTGGACCACCTGTTCTTTAGTGGAAAATGGGAGTGTGTTGTTTGTCATTACTTTGGGGAGTTCACAGGTCTCCTCGTCCCCAACTTAGGTGATATATATTTCATGGAAAGCTGGTTCCATGGTTCGGGAGATAGGGGTCTGGAGAATATGGCCTGAATCATGATCCTACAGGCTTGATGCTGGTGTATATGGTAGGCCTAATACAAGGAACAACATGAAGGGGTAAAGTCTAAGGCCTAGTCCATCGTCATCAGGACTAAATCTCTCCTCCTCGATGTAGATAAAATTTTCATCAATTGTAAAGAGGCTCCCTTGCTCCGAAGTCTACAGGTATGCTCCCATGTTTCTCTGCATATTAACAGTATCACCAGGGGAAAATGGGTTCGATGGCCCCTGCCATCTGGGGGCCTAAAACTTTATATGTACGTATCGTGAAACATGGGGATCCTTTAGGGTGGAGGGGTTTTTCATGATTCCCAATGGTTGGTGGTGTTGGCTTTCTTCGCCAATTTAGGTCAAGGGTCCTCCTTATAGGCTAAGGCCAAAGCTTTCCTAACAAGTCTATGTATGTCCCACATCAATAATGGTTGGGTTAAAAAGGTGTAAACTAACTCCAAGATTCTTCATGATCTCCTACAATTCCTTTTCCTATCTCTATGGTCCATCAAATACATCATCATAAAGTGCAGGTTAGATCTAAGTAACAGTATCAAGGTGAGACACACATGGAGAGAGGGGAACCAAGTTGCGGACTATCTTTATTCTTTGGAGGTTTTGGGCCTTGACCCAATCTTCCAACATATAGTGAGCTCCCTAAAATCTAATGGTTTAAACCTGGATAATGGAGATGCACTCAGACTTCACTATTTAAGACCACCATAGGGACTTTTTTGATGCATGTCTTCTGGTGTGGATTCAGTTGTATCTATTCTTTTCATAATAAAAATTCACTATAATGATGATGATTATGATGGTTAAACCTTGAGAGTTGAGGACTATTTCTAACCCCTGATTTACTTTGATATGAGTTATCTTTTCATATACAATGATTTTTTTGTTTCTTAACTATAATCACTAACCTCATACTTCCTTTTATTATGATCTACTGCATTTTCTAATTTTAATGTATTAGTGTCATAGATGATTCTGTTTTTTTTTGCATGGATCTAATCCTTTGTTCATTCAAAATATTCTCAAATCCTTAGGAGCCATGATTGAAATTTTCATTCTATTATCCATCTGTGAACCTCACAAAATGTATCTTCTTCTATGAATCTTTTGATATCATTTTTTATTCTAAATTTTCCACAGGGTGACAAAATATTTATCCATGGATTCAACCTTCTTTGTACACTCTTCAATATAGGAAGTAAGGTCATAGATCACTTTATTATGTTCTTCAATCTTCATCTTGAAATTCAAAACTTATTCTGAATTTACTTGACTAGATAATAGATTATATAACTCCTCTTATAACTGGTCAATATCTTGTTTGAGTTGATCCATATATTCAAATATTCTTTCATTAGAGATCCATATTTATGATTTTTCTTTATTTTTATATCAATTTCCTTAAAATCACCCTCAAGTTATCTTTTATGACCAGAAAAAAAACATTCTATTTTTTTCATTCTCTTTTCATCTTCTTCATTATCAAAAATATCTTTCAATACATATTTTGTATTTTACATAAACTTTGCTTCATCTTACAGTAGATAGTATTAAAAATTAACTTATTCTTTACACACAAAACTCTTCCTTTAAAAATTCTTTCCTGAAGAACTTATTTAATTGAAATATCTTTTTAGGGAAAAACTATAGGGATTATGATTGGATTCTATACCATTTCTCCACAATAATATTTTATACACCATGAAATAATATTTCAATACATACCTCATATGAAACAATCCAAGGGTAACATTCCTTAAAATATCAATTTTCATCTCTTGAATTTTATATCCACAAGAAAAATAAATTCATCATCCACACCATCTTCACTATCACCACATTTAGAAATGTTAGGTTTCTTCATGTATTTGAGTGTCATATCCTTGTTTTCTTGAATTGGTGTCTCTTCTAGTTTAACTCTCATTTTAAAATCCACTAAACTTCTTAGTAAACCATCAAAATAAATCTTAGAAAAATATATTTCTTTAAGATCTAAAACATTCAGATTGTACACAGGTGGAAACCTTATCAATATCTTCTTTAAAATATCTATATCCTTAATTTCTTCACTAATAACTTGAATTTATGCAACAAATTTAGTAATTTAGTTGAATAAATCATATTAATTTTCACCAGGATGCATTTCCTAATCATTGAACTTATTATACATAACTTGGAGTTTTAAATCCTTCACTTTTCTATTACCTTCATATATATTTTACAATTTTTCTCCCATGTCATTTTTCATAGTGAAACTCAATACCTTTAAATAGATTTAATTTAACAGAGATCCAATGATATCATATTAAGTTTACATCTGCATCAAGTATTAACCTTTCATATTATGTCATAGACGGTCCGATCTCATCACTGACCTAAACCCTGTGAACTGTAGAAAATAGAACTTAAATCCCACAAGATTTTAGAATATAACAAATTTGGTTCTTTAAAATTTGGTTTCTTCTTCTATTAAATAGAGGTATTCCCCTATAAATTATTTAATTCTCTATCTCATGGAATTCCTAATGATAAGTTTAAAAACTATCACCTTGTTCTCTAAAACCACTTGTTACAACACGGGACACCTTGAGAGGGGAGGGGTGAATTAGGGTGTTAATTTTTTTTATTCTTTAGGATATTGTCCCAATATTTTTAGGAATTCATTAAACTTATTAAATTTAATCACACATCCAAAACAAACATATATGTAGGAAATAAGAAACAAAACAAAATAATTTTTACTTAGTTGACAACAAAGGACTTGTATAGGGAGGCTAAACTGAAAATGTTTTAGTCGAACCAAAATCTTTTATGTTTCACTAGTTTTCATGGATTACTATTTTTCAGTTGTGGTCACTTTGTGCTAAGTGAACAACCATTACAAAATATTTAAGGACAACACATTTTCTCCCTTGGATCACCATCATTGACTCCTCCTTGTATAGTGTGTTGGATGAAGTCTTCCTCAGTTTGATGAATTGAAGGTCGTTTTAATTTCATTATGAATATATGCTTTGATTTACATCATTAAATCTATATTATTGTGCTCCAATTCACTCCTCAATATCTAAAAAAACTCTTCTATGGTCTTCATGTGAAAATGCCTTCTAGAATCTGCCACACGTGAAGTAACTATACAAAACACTATTCATCGCATACTCAACCTAATAGACCACGTACTCAACCATGCATACCATGTACTCCAATAGGTGGACCCTTTTCATAGGTCACCTTCCTCCATTTCATACTTTCCTTGCGTATCATGTAAAAAACCTCTCATATAGTGTACTCATTGCATAGTTCCAACTTCGTGGAAAAATATTACCTTCATCGATCTTCTAAAAAATTATTTATATTTACCTTATGTTCTAATTGATACTTAATGAATAGATCGGTAGGGTATTTATAAGAAAAGGCCTCCCATGAAACTCATTAATCACTAAAATTAATATTCAACCCCAGAAAAGTAACCATTGTATACTCCTTAGGTGGACTATGTACTTGACTCCATGGATGATCAAAATGTATTATTATGACACTGTGTACTTCCCATGTGTATCGCATACTTGGATTCATGGTTGATCATAATTCATGGATCTAATGTTGTGATCTCCTGTACTGAACCACAAACTCCCAATACAAACAACATGCTCAACCATGCGAGTCGCCAGCATGACTATGCGGGTCACATTCTTGACCACATGGATCATGTACTGGACCATGTGGGAAGCATTCCTTTACATTAAAAACATTGCGCTTCATCACTAAAACATTATAGTTTTCATGTCTAAAAAATTATCAAACACTAAAAAATAGCTTCATTTCACAAACTGATTCAAACCATCTTTCAAGGTTATCAAAACTCCTTTGAACATCCAAATATTGAATTTTCAATAAACAAAACACCAAACACTATCCCAAAGAACCTTGTTTTCAACACAATCACTTATGAATTAGTAGGAAAATAGATCACTAACTCAATAAATTACAATACATATCATCAAGTAGTCCCACCCCCTTTTATAGATGGTCCCACCTGGTCAACCAGTCACACCAACTTCCTATAATCATGGGAGTCTATTCATTGCACTGTGAAACTATTGATTCTTTATAGATTTATTTGACCTGAATTCCAATCACCAATAGAATAATAGTTCTCCAATGCCTCACTATTTTATATAAACTCCAAGATGATAGTGATTCAAATATAGACACGACCTGCCTTCCAGTGATCATAACATCTACTAAACTTTCAATGAGTTAACCACCATGCTTTGCATCGATCATAAAAACATATCTTTTAACCAACTTATTGTTAGTCTATCAAAGCCTATTTTCACTACTCTGAAATGGAAAAAGGGTTCTCCAAAGATTATTCTCCTAGAAAATAGACTTTATCACTTTAAGATTCTTTACAATCCAAATAAAATAGTCAAGAATATATAAAGGAGATATAAAGATGAAATAACCAAAGATTTAATTTTTGAACAGTAGGTTTAAATATTTGATAATGATGCCAAATGATAGTGTGGATGAATTTTTCACTAGAATGATTGATGTGGTTCAAACTATGAGTGGCCTTTCATAGTGTGAATTATGGATTTTCATTTTTTCATATTGAAATTTACCTCACTTTAAATATTCCAATTTATATTATATTTATTCTTATGAATTCATGAAAAATTATCTCTTTTATATTTTAAATGATCAGTTTTATATTACTATTGGGACTTTTCTTTCTCAGCTGTGTTTACTTGCATGGGCTTCCCTCTGTGGGTCTTGGCCTTTGTCCAGCCCATTTCTCACTTTTGCCTGCACACCTTGGTGATCCATGGGTTGTTTTGTTTGTTGGACATTGATTAAATATGTCACCATTTGAAACTAGTTTTTCCATGTGTGTGTTTCAATTGTGTTTCATGGATGGAGTTCAGTTTCTCATCGCTTCATGGCCTCACCTAATTGGTTTTTTTGTTTCAAGGTGTCAACCAGTGTCAGTGGGGTTTATCACCCCTGCACAGCATCACATCATAATCTGATTCATTATTCTATCTATCTCTCATCTCTTGCTCTTTCTCTCGGTCCTTGCACAAAAAACCCTAGCTCGATGTCACCATGTTTCTATGTTGGAATTTTTTGACTTTCACTCTCCCTAACATCATCTTTTTGTCGATCATATGGTGGAGATGACATCCTTCCTTATAGGAAGAAGTGTGGACCCCTTATCAGGGATAGTTCCATGAGAACGAAAGAAATAAGAAGATGTTTTGGATCCAACTGTGTCGTGCATCAACCTTCCAGTGTGAAGAGAACAAGACCATTAGGGTTTCTTTAGACTCTGGCACTATAAGAATCATTTTTGGTTTTCGATTTCATTCATTTTGAACCTTGTAGGTCTTGTACTTTTGTTCCTATTCTCCCAGTTTCTACTGGATTTCACATGTAGCATTTATTTCTTTGATCTTAATAAAATAAGTGTGTATGGATGGTTTTCTTGTTATGAACGTAGGTACCCATGGTACCGAATAATGTTAAATATTGTGTTCTTGTTCATCCTTTTATTTTCTTGTATTCTAGTTTTTGGTTCTATATTCTTGAACTCTACATACCAAGATCTAGTTTAGTCCTTATTGGGGTTTGGATTTCTACTTGTGTTTGAATTAGCCTCTCCCCTCACAAGGTGGTATCACAGTCTTTACTAGTTTTCTTTTATTGTTGATTATATTCTAGTTTCATACTTTATATTTCTAGTTTATGTATAATTTTTTCACTTTATTATATTATTAAATCACCATTGTTTTACAAAAGTATACGATTAGAGATTTTTCCCCATCTTTAATTCCTCTACATTTTGTATCCCTTTGAATAAGCATTGTTTACCTATGATATTGGTCAGTTGTTGGGGGTGTTTTCTTAATGTTTTCCTCAATAAATCGGCATCTACTCTATAGGTAAACATGTCAAAAATGAGATATGAAATAGTGATAATGATTCTCACCTATGGAGAATTAATATGCGATCCTTGCTTGTATAGCAGGTCCTAATTGATGCCCTCTATGGGCTTAAGAAACCTATTATAACTATAAATGAAACTGGACAGACCACTACTGAATACATAGATGTTTTCCATGATGTGTTAGTTAAATCACATAACAATTTACTTATTTCATTAGGAGGTAAATTTCTAAGAGAAGTTTCTTATTTGTCTATTTCTATTTTTATTTATCTTAAAATAGAGAAGTTATACATGAATAATTCATTGATTTCTCCACTTTATAAAAAACATATCATGTTTATATTTAAAATGAAACTCATTAGTTCTATTAAATCCCATAATGATGAATTTGACAAGGTTATGTTAGATTTATCCAACATTTATGTCACTGTTAATGATAAATATCAAGATATGATCCTCATAATTTATCTAGATAATACTTATAGCACTTTAGTTGAGACCATGATGTATGGATAAGACTCATTTACTCTTGAATAAGTCAAGTCATCCCTTCATTGAAAATAAATACACTATAACCCTAGAATAAAAGGTGAGTCGGAGAGATTATTCTCTAAGTGAAGACCATAATCTAAAAATAAGAAGAAATAGTCTACTAATGATAAACTCAAGAACATTAAGCACCCTAATCCTAGATCTGATTCTAAAGAAAGAAAAGTAACTTACTTTCATTGTAGTAATCCAAGGCATGCTAAGCCCATAGGAAACGTAAACATTAGTTAGAGTCCAAAAATCCCACTAACTAGCCCCTTATAGTTGACTCAGGTTATGAATCTGTTGAAGTTCTAAGTGATTCCATCCATCATCTAAATCAAGAGTGGGTCTTATACTCAAGTTGTTCCTTTCACATGTGTATGTTTAGATATTCATTCCTATAAGTAGTGAAAGGGTGGTAGGAGATGTCCTATTAGGTAATAACAAGAGGTGTAAGGTTGAGGTAATAGGTTATGTTCTGTTAGAAATAGACGATCATTCCATCATAACCTTACTTGATGTAAGGTGGGTTCCCAACCTTCAAAGAAACCAGGTTTCCTAAGGAGTTATAGATCAAGAGGGGGTCAATTTTAGATCTGAAATAGGTTGTATTAAAATCTCTAGAGGCTATAGAACTATAATAAAGGGGTCTTTAATCAATGGATTGTATAACATGAAGGGAAATACCCATTCAAGGTAGTTGAGTAGTGTTTATTCAACCAACATTTATACCAATATTCTTTATCATAGGATATTGGTCCATGTAATCTCTAAGGGCCTAGAATAACTCAACAAGAAAAGGATATTGAGTAATACCACTCCAAGAAATCTTCCATTTTGTGGTGATTGTGTGATGGGAAAGGCCAAGAGGCATACATTTAATCAGTCCTATTTTAAATATTCTATCCCCTTTTAATACATTCATTCTGACCTATGGGGATAACTAGAACTACCTCCCATGGTGGAGGATATTGTTTTTTCACCTTTATAGATTAATTTTCTAGAATAGTCTATATTTACATTATAAAAAACAAATCTGATGTTTTCTAGAACTTTAAAACCTAGAAATATTTGGTTGAAAACCAAATTGGGAATAAAATTAAAACCATGAGAACATATAATGGGATGGAATACATTTACACTGAATTCATTCAATATTTTGAATCTGGAGGTATTAAAAGTCATGGAATTATTCAGGAAACTCCCTAAAAAATCTTATCAGAAAGAATGAATAGGAACCTACTTGAATGAGTCTGAAGCATGATTGCATGATCATGAATCCCCAAATCATTCTAGACAGAGGCTGTTACCACTGATATCTACCAAATTAATTATTTCCCCTCTTCTTCTAATTAGTTTAAAACACCTGAAGAACTGTGGAATGGTAATCCCCCTCCTATACCTACATAATTATGATTATTCGGTTTTACATATCATAAACATGTTAAAACTGATAAACTAGAACAAAGAGCTCTAAAATTCATATTTATTGGGTAACCTAAGGGTGTTAAGTGGTATAAACTCTTGGTTGATAAACCCGGTTACTGAAATTTCATTATAAGTATTTTTTTTTTCATGATTCTTCTTATCCTAAACTCAAGGCTTCTACATCTTGTTGCAGTGACCCAACCCTTGAATAGGCTGATGAAACTATGCTTACCACCCAATTTTTGGTTCCTATCCAACCCACTCCATGGGATGAACATCCCACTATAAAGTCTGATTCAAGCTCTAGTTTTGGATTAGATTCTAAATGTGATCCTTATACCATCAATAGGGATTACCATTAAACCTAAGATAGAGAAAGGAGAGTCCTAAGACCTCCTGCTAGGTTTAGCCAATATGACATGGCTTCTTATGATTTCCATGTGGCCCATGATCTTATATATGATGATCCTAAAACCTATAGGAAAACATTAAATGACAAAAAACATAAAATAGTGGGTCTTTTCTAAGGATAAATAAATGTATTCTATAATAAATAATCACACATGGTCTATTGTTAATAAACAACCCAATTCAAAATTGATTGGTTGTAAGTGGATTTATAAGAGAAAACAAGACAACAATAAGGGAAATAAAATAAAATTCAATGAAAGGTTAGTTTCTAAGGTTTTCCTTCAAAGAGAAGGTATTGATTATTCTAAAATATTTTTCCCTATTGTTAGACATTCTTCTATTTGGATTTTTCTTTCTTTTGCTACCTATAGTGATCTGAACATTTAAAAATTAGATATTAAAACCACTTTTTTACATGGAAATTTAAATAAGAACTTCTATATGAAACCTCTTTATGGTTATTATAAGGAATTTTAAATGAATCAAGTGTTCCTATTAAATAAATCATTGTATGGCTTGAAACAGGCCTCTTGAAAGGTGTATATGAAATTTGATTCATTTATGTTAGATAACCAATTTTCAAGGAGTCAATATAATTCATGTGTTTATTTTAAATCAGCCAAGAATTGTATGCTTTATATTTTTCATTATGTTGATGACATGTTTATTTTTAAAAAAATATATGATTCTTATCATTGCTGTAAAATCACAATTAAAATTAAAGTTTGAAATGAAAGACTTAGGTGGAATTAGGAAAGTATTTTGTGTTGAAATCATTAGAGATGGTCCTAATAAACTACTTTTTCTTTCTCATAATTATTATGTTTTGAATATTATCAAGAGTTATATGTTTGAATCTCTCAAATTTTTTAATATACCTCTTGGACAGCACTTTGAAATTTCTTTAACACAGGAACCCACAACTGCTAATGATGTAGTGTTTATGCCTAAAATATCTCAGGCTAATATTATTGGTAGTATTATGTACTCTATGATTTGTACAAGCCTTGATATAGATTATGAAATGTTCACTCTTAGTAGATTTATGGTCACACATGGGAAGTCACATTTTCATTCCCTTAAATATATTATTAGATATCTCTCATGTAGCTCTAACGTGTATTTGTGTTATGGTAAATATGTCGACACTACAAAATTTATTTCTGAATATGTTGATGATGATTATATCAATAATAAAGATACCAAAAAATATCTGAATGGTTATGTGTTCATTTCCTGTGGTTGTCCCATTTCATGGAAGTGAAACTTACAATCCATGGTTGCACTGTCAATCACAGAGTCTGAGCATATTGCCTTGATTGAGTTCGTACAATAAGCCTTAAAGCTGAAAGGTTTGTATTCTGAATTAAACCTGTAAAATTATGTTATTAATGTATATTATGAGAGTAAATCAAAACTTAATTTGTCTATAAATTTAGTTTTCCATGGTAAATCAAAACACATTGATATTAGGCTACAATTTATTTGATATTTAGTAGAATCTGGGACTGTTTGTATTAATAAGATACACACTAACATAAACTCGGTTAGTAGTTTCAATAAAGTCATGGTCTTGTCTAAATTCAAGTTTTGTTTATATAAATTGAATTTTATTATGATTCTATAACCATATATGCAAGAACATCACCAATTTTCAATTGAAAATGGTGATTTTTTTTGAATTATGGCATTTCATTTGTGTTTTCATATTGAAATTTTCCTCATTTTAAAGATTCCAATTTATATTATATTCATTCTTATGCATTCATGAAAAATTAGCTCATTTATATTTTAAATTCTCAATTTTATACTACTGTTGGGCCTTTTATATGTGGGTCGTGTTTACCCACGTGGGCTTCTCTCTTTGAGCCTTGTCCTTCGACCAACCCACTGCTCGCCCGCACCTACACACCTTGGCGATCTGCAAATTGTTTTTTTTTGTTGGTCATTGATTAACCATACCTCCCTTTGAATCTATAATTTCAATGTGTGTACTTCAATTCTATTGCGTACGCAGCGTCGCTTCACAATCTGATTCATTCTGCTCTCTCTCTCCCTACCTCTCTCTCTCTCTCGGCTCTGGCTCTGGCTCTCAACCCTCATAGGAGAAACCCTATCTCACTGTCACCGTGTTGTTACATCAAAGTTTTGGGCCAGTCGCTCTCCCCGACATCATCTTGTTGTCGATCTTGAGGTGGATATGATGTCTTTCCTTGTAGGAAGAAGTGTGTCTCCCTTCTCGGTGATAGTTCCATGAGGACGACAGAATGAAGAAGATCTTTTGGATCAAGGTGTGTTGCGCATCAACCTTCCAGCATGAAGATAAAGAAATCACCAGGGTTTCTTTAGACTCCAGCACTGTAAGTATCATTTTACTTTTTTCGGTTTCATTTATTCTGAACCTTGTAGTTGTTGTGCTTCTATTTCGGTTCTCCCAGTTTCTATTGGATTTCACTTGTATCATTTATTTCTTTGAGCTTAATAAAATGCATGTGTATGATTGGTTTTCTTACTGTGCACGTATGTACCCACAGGACCAAATGAAGTTAAATATTATGTTCTTGTTCTTCCTTTTATTTTCTTGTGTTCTGCTTGTTTGGTTCGGTATTCTCGACCTCTACTTGAAAATATCTAGTTTGGTCCTTATTGAGGTTTTCCTTTCTTCTTTTGTTTAGATCAACCTCTCCCCTCACACATAGAAAATTAATGATGTTGATATTGTGAAAAAGATTTTAAGGATATTAACATGTTTATACAGAGCAAAGGTTTTAGATATTTAAGAAAGGGGCATGAATCAAGTCTCACTTGATGACTTGTAAATCTCTCTAGTGACTTATGAGATGAGAGTTAAGTCTGAAGGATGTTTTTCTCAGGCAACTAATGATATATAATTTGAAGTTATAGATAACTTAAAGTTGAATAAATACAGGGAAGAGGGATAAGTCTGTGATGATTTCATTTCATGGCTAATGTGGCATATTTATGCATATACCACATGTGTTTTTGGTGTTTCTCAGTTAAAAATTGACATTATTTATGAAAATTATTGTAAAAATAATTTTTTTTGCTTCAATGAACAAATATTATTGATTTTAATGAGTACATATTTTCGGAGCATATTTTTTGAGTTTTTTTTTTGAATTTTGGCCAAATGTTTTGTGATTCATCATACTGATATTTTTTCTAAACAACTAAAAGTGGATTTTGTGATTTAAAATGATGGAATTGGACGTTTTTTTTAAAAATAATTCTTCATCGGAATTTCTTTCATTCAATTCACTTTTAAATTGATTTAATTGATCACAATGCCCTTAAAGCTCTGGACCAGATTTGTAGGAAGAAGCTTCCCCCAACACGCACTACGGACCCTACTGTAGACACTGTAACATCCCAAGTAAGTAATGAATAATAGATATTTTTATCTATGTCTATTAATGATTAAGATAGTGTTATAGAGGCTTAAAATGAAAGTAAATACAATCTTATGCATGGAATACACTAATATTCTTAAAAGATTGTTTTACTGCCTTTTGATGGCAAACCATTTTTGAATCTATCTTTTGACAATTTTATAAAATATTTTTGTCAAAATAAACTTATTCTTTATGATTGGGACATCAAAATTTACCTTGTGTGAATTTTTGGTATTTTTCTGACAATGTTCATTTTTTAATGAATAGTGAAAAATACTGCATTTTACATCAAAACTGATTTTTAACCTAATTTATTTATATGATTATATTATGTTTTGAATTGTTTTTGAAGTGAAATTAGAATATATTTTTACCATTTTATCCAATGGTGGTCATTGGAATCAATTTCACTTTGAAATTAGACTTAAACTGGTGTCAATCTTTTGATACTTATTGTTTTGTAAAAACACGCTATTTGCTCTGGCAGTGGGAATTAATTATTAAATTAATTAATGTGACTTATATGATTTTAATTTTGTAAAATAGACTTCATTTTTGAATTCGGAATATCAAATATATCTTAGGGTGAATGTTTGGTAATTTTCTGAAAAACTTCAATTTTTGATGAATAGTGAAACCACTAAGTGGTAATCAAGCAAACTGATTTTTCAGTTAAATGAAAGTTTACCACTAATGTGTATTGAATTTTGAAAATCCAACATACATGGTTGTCATTAAGAATTAAAATGTGGTTCAATGAGATTAAAATAATTTTTTGGTGAATAGTAACTTATTAAGTTCTTAATCGCGATTAGTGGTAATTAGGGTAGTTTAAGGTATAAATAATGCTTTAATAATAGGAAATGACCTAGAAACATATCCCAACCCTATTGGTTGTGTCATGGCCGACCAAGAAAAGACATGGGTCAACTTGGGGACCCCATGGAGACACTTTGGTTTGGAAATGACATAAATAACTTTTTATTAAATGTTAAAGTGAAAATGACACAAACATAATATGTTTTACGAAAACAATTTTTAAGTGGGGTTATACAAGTCCAAATTTTGATTATAAATAGTCATTGGAAAGATAAAAAGATTTCCTATATCATAGTATTTTTTTATAATTTTTATACATTAAATAAATTAAATTATTTATGACATAATAATGATGCAGCGATGACATCATTATTTGACGATTTAAATAAAATGGAATGATAATGAAAAATATAAAACCTACACATGGCCAAAACCAATTGGAAGAGTGGATTTCGAACCCTTATCACCTTATCCACGAAGTATATCAATGTGGGACCTTTTAAAACCGAAACACATTTTCAAATAAAGTAATGTTTCTTTACTTTCCAAAAGTGCCCCTCCTCTCCTCTTATAAAATGCCCCCACCTCTACCTCATTTCACACACTACTCAAGCCTTTGGCTCGGCCAACCCCTTCCCATTTTCTCTCTCCACATCCCTCTCCTCATCCTAGAGGATTCAATTTGGGCATAATCCTTTCAAAGGAAGCCTTTAGGCTCAACTCAAAAGGAGTTACACTTTTAAAGGTAATTCATTCTCTCATGTTCATTTGTTTTATTTTGCTTCTCCAACCCCCTAAACTCTTTTTATTTACTTCTTTTGTAACAACACCAGTATCATAAATATACTAGGATGTTGTTATAAGATTTATTTGAGCTACACTCTCACACAACTACATCAAATGGTTAAAGAACATACAGTTTCCGTGGATGGCGAAATTCTGCCTCCCGAAACGATGATTGTTCAACACTCATTTAACACCTTCAAAGGTGGCCATTATGATGTCACTATTTTTATATATGATATATAATATGTTTATGTTTTCCTTAATCTTCTGTTTTTTTTATTTTGGGCATACCTTTATGCTTTCCATTATGGGTAAAACACGATATCTTCATTTTAGGAAGTGCGGACTACCGCCCCCTAAAAGTGATTTGATTCGTTAATACCATATGTGGGATGTGTAAAGGATAAAGTTAATGATATTATATATGTTATTATACTGGAATTATAATATACTCTTATATCATTGTGATTCCATTCCAGAAAATATGAAATAGAAATGGAAGTAGCGTTCATGCGTACGTACGGCTTACCGTCTCCATGAACGGTTCATTTCATTTCTTACCTCTAAATGTGATGTAATATTATAAATGCATGTATGTACTGGATTTATATGACATATATGATATCTAAATCATGAATACCATTCTGGATATAATGAACCTTTGACCAAATTAACAACATGTAAGTGTAAGAAGTCTATTTTTGACTTAAGAACCAAATACCGACAAAATGAACATTATTAACTTAACTGATTACATGATGTTCATAACATGGTATAAAAGGAATAATGAACTTGAAAAAGATTCATAAGCAAGTAGAGATTAACTCAAGTTTATTATTAAGGAGATTAAAGAACGGTCGGGTCAAGTCGGATACGAGGTATGGGACTTCGTCTCAATCTCCTTTCGTTGAGGCATATTTTATTTTATACACAACATTCTTTTATACGGTGTATAAACCCCTTTGACTTTTATGTTTATTCAAAAGGAATATTTTTTATACGAAGCGTTTACTAAACGACAAAAGGGAATGTTTTTGTCGTACGTATGCGGCGACAACGACTTCTCCGCCGTCGTGACCGTTATTTGAGTTTCGGCTTCCTCTACAAGCCATACCTTCTTTTTAAAAGAAAAATAAATACCATGTTTTACTTTTATTTTATTTTAGTATTGAAAATGGTTTTCATAATGTTTTTATATCAATGTGTTGTATTGATATCTCATGATTGAAATGTGGAAATTTTATGTTTCCTTTATGCATGTTTTATGTGATATGATTATGTTATGGTTCTTGGGCATTATTATGAAGACGGGTGGTTCCGTGATAAACTAAGGGCGGGTGAGCCCGTTATAGCTCTCCAATGCATTGGGTAACGCGAAGGAGTGAAACATTAAGGTTTCTCCGAAGAGATTTTAGGGAATATACGGTGATGGGTATTCCAAATGTAACCAAGAGGGTTACTCCCTACGTAAGAATGTTATGAATGTCTCAAGTTACCTTTATGTCTTATGATTTCTATGATTTATTCGTGATTTTATGAGGTATGTTAAAGTGACAATGTTTTATGGGTAATGTATGATTTCATTCTTATGTATATATGAACTCATGTTTCCTTTCCATGTTTTTTTTATAACCCATACTGAGTTTTTATGCTCATCCCAAGTTTTTGAAATGTTTTTCACAGGTCAAGGGAAAGGTACATGATAAGATGATAGAGTCAAGGATGTGTCAAGAATTAATCCATGTTTTATTTTAAATTTGTTTCCATTGATGGGAATGAAGAATACTATCTTTATGTAACCAATTTGTTTATATGTGGAATGTAATGCAAGTTTTATGATCTAATTCTCTAAAACTCTAAACCCGAAAAGATCCTCAATGTGTAATCTTGTAATAACTCAAGATTAAGTAAGGTTTAAGGCTGGGGCCTTATAGTTGGTATCAGAGGACGGTTTAGACAACTTTAGGAGTTAGAAAAGTGTTAAATTATAATATGATTGAAATGATATAGCATTTACGGATTACCATGTTGCTTCGCCTAAGATATTTCTATGTTCAGAATGGTTTTCCGCAGAGGAAACAAAGAAGCTATGTTGGGACGACATCAGGAGGAAGATAACCTTCCAAATCAGCAACCTGAGATGGTCGGAATCGGAACTGAACAGTTTGTTGCAGTGATGGCATAGTTGACTCAGGCTATAAATGGTGGTGGTATCCATGCACGAGATCAGCCAGATCAACCGCAGAGGAACATATCAGTGGTGGAACATTTCATGAGGCAATATCCCCCATCATTCAGAGGATCATCTGACCCTGTGCAAGCGGAATGGTGGATTAAAGCACTGGAGAAGATTTTTGATGTCATGGGGTGTTTAGAACATCAAAAGGATAGTATTTTTGTTTACCGTTTTGAAGGTGAAGCTGATCAGTGGTGGTCGATGGTGAAAAATATAAGGGATAGTGATGAGATTGAGGATCTTCACTGGGACGAATTCAAAGGTATGTTTCTTGAGAAATATTTTCCTAAGGTGGTTCGTCTTAGGATGGAAAAACAGTTCCTAGAATTGAGGGAGGAGGATGATTCAGTGGCTGCTTATGAAGAAAAGTTCACTCGATTGGCAAGGTATGCTCCAAACTTCATACGAGATCTTGATAGTAAAATAAACCGTTTTTACTCAGGGTTAAAGCCAAAGTATCGAAGGTCTTTAGCTTCTCGTGAGTTCAAAAGTTATGAAAAACTTGTTCGATGTGTGGAGAAGGTGGAAATGGAGTTTGCCGATGATCAGGTGTTCTATGAAAAACAACAGAATAAGAGATCTAGTTGGCAGGAAAAGGGGAAGAATTCATCAAAGAAGCAAGGAGGTAAGAAAACCAAATATCCATCCTGTGAGAAGTGTGGTAAAATGCATCCTGGAGAATGTTTATCCAAGTCTGGTAAGTGATTTCGGTGTGGTAAGTCTGGTCATATTGCTCGTAACTGTAAGGAAGATGATTAAGCAGGAAATGAAAAGCCAACGGTTAGATGTTTTAAGTGTAATGAAATGGGACATTATGCAAACGAGTGTCCAACGAAGAACTCAACTGGGGGAATGGATCTAGACTACAAGCAGAAAGGGGTGGCGAAATCCTTTGCAACAACTTCAGCAGATGTTGGGGCATCGAATGAAGTGGTATCAGCTCCAGGGAGCTCAGTATTTTTCGAAGATTGACTTGAGGTCGGGGTACCATCAGTTGAAAGTAAAAGAAGCAGACGTTCCGAAGACTGCGTTCCGTACTAGATATGGCCATTATGAATTTTTAGTTATGCCTTTTGGGTTAACCAATGCACCTGCTGTATTCATGGACCTTATGAATAAAATTTTCCAAGAGTTCTTGGATAAGTTTGTGTTTGTTTTTTGAGGTTTGTAAAGAGGTTATGTGTGCCTTGTGATTCACAGTTGAAGAATGAGTTGTTTTTTCATCCTGACAGTACTAAGATGTACAGAGGTCTGCGGGAGTATTACTGGTGGGATGGAATGAAAAGAGACATTGCTGATTTTACTGTGAAGTGTTTAACATGTCAACAGGTTAAAGCAGAGCGGAAGTTACCGAAAGGGATGCTTCAGCCTTTACCAGTGCCAGAGTGGACATGGGAGAATATATCCATGGACTTTGTTGTTGGATTACCGAAGACATCTCGAGGTAATAATGCAATCTGGGTTATTGTTGATCGCTTGACCAAATCTGCTCATTTCCTTTCTATACGAGATACTTTCTCTCTTGATCAACTTTCCCGTTTGTATCTTAAAGAGATAGTCAGGTTACATGGAGTTCCTCTCTCCATTGTATCGGATCGTGATCCCAGGTTTACTTCTAACTTTTGGAAAGGCCTTCATAAGTCGTTGGGTACTGAATTAAATTTTAGTACAGCTTTTCATCCTCAATCAGATGGGCAGTCAGAACGAACAATTCAGACATTGGAGGATATGCTACGAGCTTGTTCTATGGATTATCAGGGAAGTTGGGACCAACATATTTCTTTGGTTGAGTTTTCATATAATAACAGTTTCCATTCTAGTATACAGATGGAACCATTTCAGGCATTATATGGGAAGCGGTGTCGAACTCCAGCTTTCTGGGATGAAGTGGGTGAAAGGAAGTTGATGGGACCAGAATTGGTAGAAGAGATGGCAGAAAAAGTTCAGCTGATTCAGAAACACATGAGAACAGCTCAGAGCAGGCATAAGAGTTATGCGGATAACCGGAGGAAGGATCTATCTTTCGAGGTAGGTGATCATGTTTTTCTCAAGGTTTCTCCTTGGAAAGGTGTGATGAGATTTGGTAAGAAAGGAAAGTTGATTCCGAGGTTCATTGGACCATACGAAATTCAGGAGAGAGTTGGATCAGTTGCATACCGAGTGGTTTTACCTCCGAGTTTATCTCAGGTACACAATGTTTTTCACGTTTCGATGTTGAGAAAGTATATGTCAGATCCATCTCATGTTTTGAGTCCAGAGGTAGTTCAGCTGGAAGAGAACCTATCTTATGAGGAACAACCGGTCCAGATTCTTGACCATAGGGAGCAAGTGTTACGGAATAAGGTGATTAAGCAGGTAAAGGTTTTGTCGAAAAACCACATGATTGAAGAGGCAACATGGGAATCTGAAAATGCAATGAGGGATAAGTACCCCCATTTATTCGATAAGTAAATAAATTGCGGGGACGCAATTTTCTAAAGGGGGGAAGGATGTAACATCCCAAGTAAGTAATGAATAATAGATATTTTTATCTATGTCTATTAATGATTAAGATAGTGTTATAGAGGCTTAAAATGAAAGTAAATACAATCTTATGCATGGAATACACTAATATTCTTAAAAGATTGTTTTACTGCCTTTTGATGGCAAACCATTTT
The DNA here is from genome assembly GCA_963277665.1 of Viscum album. Classification (NCBI taxonomy): domain Eukaryota; kingdom Viridiplantae; phylum Streptophyta; class Magnoliopsida; order Santalales; family Viscaceae; genus Viscum; species Viscum album. The sequence goes on from OY728125.1 coordinate 1,944,464,614, forward strand.
TGAATCTATCTTTTGACAATTTTATAAAATATGTTTGTCAAAATAAAATTATTCTTTATGATTGGGACATCAAAATTTACCTTGTGTGAATTTTTGGTATTTTTCTGACAATGTTCATTTTTTAATGAATAGTGAAAAATACTGCATTTTACATCAAAACTGCTTTTTAACCTAATTTATTTATATGATTAGATTATGTTTTGAATTGGTTTTGAAGTGAAATTAGAATATATTTTTACCATTTTATCCAATGGTGGTCATTGGAATCAATTTCACTTTGAAATTAGACTTAAACTGGTGTCAATCTTTTGATACTTATTGTTTTGTAAAAACACGCTATTTGCTCTGGCAGTGGGAATTAATTATTAAATTAATTAATGTGACTTATATGATTTGAATTTTGTAAAATAGACTTCATTTTTGAATTCGGAATATCAAATATAGCTTAGGGTGAATTTTTGGTAATTTTCTGAAAAACTTCAATTTTTGATGAATAGTGAAACCACTAAGTGGTAATCAAGCAAACTAATTTTTCAGTTAAATGAAAGTTTACCACTAATGTGTATTGAATTTTGAAAATCCTACATACATGGTTGTCATTAAGAAGTAAAATTTGGTTCAATGAGATTAAAATAATTTTTTGGTGAATAGTAACTTATTAAGTTCTTAATCGCGATTAGTGGTAATTAGGGTAGTTTAAGGTATAAATAATGCTTTAATAATTGGAAATGACCTAGACACATGTCCCAACCCTATTGGTTGTGTCATGGCCGACCAAGACAAGCCATAGGTCAACTTGGGGACCCCATGGAGACACTTTGGTTTGGAAATGACATAAATAACTTTTTATTAAATGTTAAAGTGAAAATGACACAAACATAATATGTTTTACGAAAACAATTTTTAAGTGGGGTTATACAAGTCCAAATTTTGATTATAAATAGTCATTGTAAATCTAAAAAGAGTTCCTATATCATAGTATTTTTTTTATAATTTTTAGACATTAAATAAATTAAATTATTTATGACATAATAATGATGCAGCGATGACATCATTATTTGACGATTTAAATAAAATGGAATGATAATGAAAAATCTAAAACCTACACATGGCCAAAACCAATTGGAAGAGTGGATTTCGAACCCTTATCACCTTATCCACGAATTATATCAATGTGGGACCTTTTAAAACCGAAACACATTTTCAAATAAAGTAATGTTTCTTTACTTTCCAAAAGTGCCCCTCCTCTCCTCTTATAAAATGCCCCCACCTCTACCTCATTTCACACACTACTCAAGCCTTTGGCTCGGCCAACCCCTTCCCATTTTCTCTCTCCACATCCCTCTCCTAATCCTAGAGGATTCAATTTGGGCATAATCCTTTCAAAAGAAGCCTTTAGGCTCAACTCAAAAGGAGTTACACTTTTAAAGGTAATTCATTCTCTCATGTTCATTTGTTTTATTTTGCTTCTCCAACCCCCTAAACTCTTTTTATTTACTTCTTTTGTAACAAAAACAGTATCATCAATATACTAGGATGTTGTTATAAGATTTATTTGAGCTACACTCTCACACAACTACATCAAATGGTTAAAGAACATACGGTTTCCGTGGATGGCGAAATTCTGCCTCCCGAAACGATGATTGTTCAACACTCATTTAACACCTTCAAAGGTGGCCATTATGATGTCACTAATTTTATATATGATATATAATATGTTTATGTTTTCCTTAAGCTTCTGTTTTTTTTATTTTGGGCATACCTTTATGGTTTCCATTATGGGTAAAACATGATATCTTCATTTTAGGAAGTGCGGACTACTGCCCCCTAAAAGTGATTTGATTCGTTAATACCATATGTGGGATGTGTAAAGGATAAAGTTAATGATATTATATATGTTATTATACTGGAATTATAATATACTCTTATATCATTATGATTCCATTCCAGAAAATATGAAATAGAAATGGAAGTAGCGTTCATGCGTACGTACGACTTACCATCTCCATGAACGGCGCATTTCATTTCTTACCTCTAAATGTGATGTAATATTATAAATGCATGTATGTACTGGATATATATGAAATATATGATATCTACATCATGAATACCATTCTGGATATAATGAACCTTTGACCAAATTAACAACATGTAAGTGTAAGAAGTCAATTTTTGACTTAAGAACCAAATACCGACAAAATGAACATTATTAACTTAACTGATTACATGATGTTCATAACATGGTATAAAAGGAATAATGAACTTGAAAAAGATTCATAAGAAAGTAGAGATTAACTCAAGTTTATTATTCAGGAGATTAAAGAACGGTCGGGTCAAGTCGGATACGAGGTATGGGACTTCGTCTCAATCTCCTTTCGTTGAGGCATATTTTATTTTATACACAACTTTCTTTTATACGGTGTATAAACCCCTTTGACTTTTACGTTTATTCAAAAGGAATCTTTTTTATACGAAGCATTTACTAAACGACAAAAGGGAATGTTTTTGTCGTACGTATGCGGCGACAACGACTTCTCCGCCGTCGTGACCGTTATTTGAGTTTCGGCTTCCTCTACAAGCCATACCTTCTTTTTAAAAGAAAAATAAATACCATGTTTTACTTTTATTTTATTTTAGTATTGAAAATGGTTTTCAAAATGTTTTTATATCAATGTGTTGTATTGATATCTCATGATTGAAATGTGGAAATTTTATGTTTCCTTTATGCATGTTTTATGTGATATGATTATGTTATGGTTCTTGGGCATTATTATGAAGACGGGTGGTTCCGTGATAAACTAAGGGCGGGTGAGCCCATTATAGCTCTCCAATGCATTGGGTAACGCGAAGGAGTGAAACGTTAAGGTTTCTCCGAAGAGATTTTTGGGAATATACTGTGATGGGTATTCCAAACGTAACCAAGAGGGTTACTCCCTACGTAAGAATGTTATGAATGCCTCAAGTTACCTTTATGTCTTATGATTTCTATGATTTATTCGTGATTTTATGAGGTATGTTAAAGTGCCAATGTTTTATGGGTAATGTATGATTTCATTCTTATGTATATATGAACTCATGTTTCCTTTCCATGTTTTTTTTATAACCCATACTGAGTTTTTATGCTCATCCCAAGTTTTTGAAATGTTTTTCACAGGTCAAGGGAAAGGTACATGATAAGATGATAGAGTCAAGGATATGTCAAGAATTAATCCATGTTTTATTTTAAATGTGTTTCCATTGATGGGAATGAAGAATACTATCTTTATATAACCACTTTGTTTATATGTGGAATGTAATGTAAGTTTTATGATCTAATTCTCTAAAACTCTAAACCCGAAAAGATCCTCAATGTGTAATCTTGTAATAACTCAAGATTAAGTAAGGTTTAAGGATGGGGCCTTATAGACACACCACTGATGACAGCGCTACAGCCCACCATTCACAAATCTCCAAGCCTCCTTTCCCTTCCCTAATGTAGATCTGGAGCAACCTGTTGAAGCCTCTGATTCACGCTGCACTTCAATCACACCACACCTCATTGTAGTGCCTCTCTATTAGTATGATTGGTTAAACCTGTTGGCAATGCACAAGCAGCAACCTTTATCCAGTATGTTGATCAGACAAATTCTATCAGCATTAAAAATAGCACTGATTAAAGAAAATTTGAAACAGTATTGTACTCAAACTACAACACAATGCACCCAATAAAAAATTTAATTTCAATTAAATTTACATCAGGGATGAAGTAGAAAAATAAATATATTACAAACATTTCAAATATTAGTTTATATAATTACATTTGTACAAGAAATTTACACAAACATCAATAAATTCAAAAACATTAATGTTTCATTGTCTTTGACCCCCGACTCTCAAAAGTGCCTAATCATACTACCGATTGCATAAGAAAACACCTCACCTCGAGAAAAAAAGTGCATCTGTATAAAAAATAATTCTTATGTTAGTGATACTAAAAATAAATAAATTAAATATAAATATAAAACAATGCATTAATAAAATTTCACTTTTAAATTGAAAACATAAACTTCGAGTCATATCAGACACATCGTGTATCAGATTAATATGTTGTTAATTTCTACGTATCACAAATAATTTATGGATCATGTATCAAGACAATCTGATCGCATTTGTTTGGTTTTAAGTATATGATCAGTGTCTTGAATTAAAATTTCAATTTTAAACTAAAAACATACACTTCAATTCATAATCATCACATCGTATGTCTTATTAATTTTTGGTTCATTTTTACACATCACAAATGATTTATGTACCATTTTTCTAAATTATCAAGACAATTCAAGCACATTTTCTCAATTTTAAGTATGTGACTTGTGTTTTGAACTAAAATGTTTTTTTAAAAAAACACATACTTTGAGTCATACTTTTCATGACTCGTCCCAGTGGGGCCCGTGTCGTGACTCCCCAAGCCCACCTCCAATAGGTTCGGGGCTAGTGACTAACACCGAATTGGTATATCACTAACATGAGAGACATTCCCTAAGTACCTCTACACATGTGCACATCTCTAAGACCACAAAACGTTGAAATGTAAAAAAACCTGAATAACCAATGAATTCATACATCTATATCTCACAACCAGAGTACAACATAAAGTAAAGAAGGTAAAAAGAGCCAAATACAATCCCACCACAATGAGTCTATTACACAAGTCCAACCTGTAGTAAAGGTACCGAGACTACTGTCTGAAAGTCGTAGGAACACACCTCGGTCTGTCCGATCTCACTAAGCACAGTCTTGTCCTGGTCCTCCTAGGGCTCTGTCAGAAGGTGAATCATCTGCATAAGACACGATACGTGCAGGAAAATACTATACATGTATGAGTATAACAATACTCAGTAGGGCACCCTGAAACAACAAATCATATAAAAAATGAAATACAATCAGATCTATACAATTATATGTCTACAACACATATAACAAGAATATCCAACTATACTCAATAAATACACACCATCAAGGAGAAAGCCATAACTATAGTAAACAAAGCCTATGATACTAGCTCAAAGATTCCATGAAGCACTCATCTGGGAGAACACACTCCTGAGTCTGATAACACTAATGATGTTCGTCAAAGAGGTACTACTCGTCAGGTATCATCATAAGAAAGATACACTGATGGATCTGAAGAAAATACAATACACATATGAAGATCATAGTTAGGATCATGGGGTGATACCAACAAATCAATCAAGATTAACCCCACTAAGTAGAGGATTAATTCATGCATAGTGTTGGTCACATCTATGCGATGAACTCCACCTAAGGTATGAAGATTAATAGAGAATCCCACTTCATCCCTCTCGGGGGGTGGGGGGATTCCAACAATTGTATCCAAGAAGTCCCGCTGAAGTGATCATTGTCCTTGGAGTAGAAAATGATTTAGACCTACATTCAGGGAGAGAATAAGGGGAACAAACCATAGTGAAACTTGTTCAAGATATGAAGGAAAATAGATTCAAACCATGTAGAAAGGAGTACACGACGTGTAGTAAGGGAACACGTCATGTCCCTTGACCCCAGGTACTACCCGTGTAAAACAACCATTTTCATCAACTCGTGTCATGTAGAAGAGTACACACCGGGTAGGCTACCCATGTAGTTCACCTCATGTTCATGTACTTTATGAGGTACACGTTGAGTATCTGGGGAGGGATCACATGTCGTGTGGTTCATGCTACACGTCGTGTGTTGCTCATCTCCAACCTAAAAACCTAGCCACTACTCTGGGGGGGCTCACACGTTTTGTAATCCTAGATTACACACCGTGTGTATCAGGATTTTCCAGAATCCCTGGTTCACTTTCCATTGTCTCCTCTGTCTCTCTGGCCACGCCTTTCCAGGAAAATCAAGGGGGAGCTTCACCCGAGCCTGGTCGTCGCCTATCTACCACTTCCAGGTCCTCGATCCACTTAGAAAAAAAGATCATCACCATTCTAAATTGTGCATCGAGGAACATGAAATCGGCACCAATCATTATTCAATCTGATATCGTAACAACTTTTGTACCTCCATTGAGTCATACTGATATCGGATCTACGATTTCAGATCATTGTGCCAAGAATCGGATGTGCAACGATCGTTCATTCGAAGAAACATCGAATTAAGGGGGGAACCAAATAACATCATGAAGAGCGGTGAATCAAGGGAGAAAACACAAATATGAACAAGAGGAACAAACCTTGATCGATGTTCATGTCGATCTCAGTTTGTTGCAGTTAGACTGACAAACAAATAAATCAACAATCATGAAGAAATATCCCGATAAACCCCACAAATAAACTCATCCCACAAAACGATCGATCCATGGTCCAATATCTCCATTGATTGGTCCACGTTTTCCATATAAATCAAAATGGTAATTAAAAAAATTGAAACACACATCCTACCTCAATTTGGTTTGATCGCTAACGAAGAACGGATGTCGTGTCACGTTCGTTTTTGATAACCATCGAATCTGTGGTTGCACTGATTGATCAATCCACGATCCATCGTCATTTTATTGAGAGGGTTCTCCAAAGCTCTCCCTAATGATCTTTCGGTGTCTACATGGTTATGTAGCTATCTCTTTATTTCCAACATAATCATTTATTTAAAGATGATTAAGTCACTTTGTTGGAAACATGAAATAAAATATATTTTTTGAATTATTTTATTCATTTTACATCCGCAATAACTTTTTCACAAATGACCTGCTACAACCATTGTTAGGTCCCGCCTAGGGTAAAACCACCATTTTTAACTAAATGTTGCCCTTATATTTCTGATCCGAGAAACCACTTAGAAGATATTTCACTTCTTCAGGAAAACCATGTGTGTGTGCTATTTAATATATTTAATACATTTCAAACATTTATTCCTAGCACATCAGGCCTCAGAATCGTGTGCCCTATCAATGTCTAGTCTGGAAATTAATCTATATAATGTTTAAAAATAATACACAAAAAACAAGAGACATTTCATTCTCCTCACCTTAGGGATTTGCATCCCTAAAAAGCTAAAATAAAGGCTACTAAAAAAGATGTGGGTACTGCGTATGAATCTAAGATTCTTGCTCCCAAGTGCTCTCCTGGAGATTCTCATGCTGCCACCAAACACACTCCAAATGAATCTACCACCCATGAAGGATCTTCTTTTTTTATCCTCAATCTCTTCTGGGCACTCAAAAAAAGTCGCTTCATCCTCGATGTCTTGCTCACCCCAGTCAATAACGTGTGATGAGTCATGCACATACCTCCTCAACTACAACACGCGGAAGACCTCGTATATCGAGTCTAACTGCGGAGGTAGAGCTAAGCGGTATCCCACCTCACCAACTCTACACAGTATCTGGAAAGGACCCATGAACCTCAGAGATAACTTTCCACATCGACCAAATCTCCATAATCCTTGTCGAGGTGAAATCAGTTGGAACACTTTGTCTCCTTTCTCAAACTCCAAAGGCCTTCGTTGCCTGTTAGGAATTGAAAACTAGATCTCCTACTGAGAAAATCTGGCACCACGTTCCCCTTCCCAGGAGTATAGCCAATATCGAAGTCATAGTCTTGGAGGAACTCTAGACATCGTCTGTGTCTCATGTTGAGATCCTTTTGGGAGAAGAAATACTTGAGACTCTTGTAATCAGAGTATACGATAAACCACTCACCCATCAGGTAGTGTTGTCACATCTTCAAAGTGAAGATTACTGCTACTAACTCAAAATTGTGGGTCACATAGTTCTTCTCATGTGGTCTCAATAGGTGGGAACCATAAATAATCACTTCTTACCTCTGCATCAGAATGAAACCAATCCTGGTTCATGATGTATCGTAGAACACTACATCCTCAAAACCTTTCTCCGGAAATATCAAGATGGGAACATTCGTCAAACTCTACCTCAACTGTTGAAAAGACTACTAGAACCTTTTTGTCCACACAAAAGTTTTCCCCCTTTGTGTCAAATAAGTCGTGGGAACTGATATTCTAGATAAATCAGGTATGAATCTCTGATAATAACCTGCCAACCCAAAGAATCTCTACACCTCCATCACGTTTTTATGTGGCTCTCATGCTAACACTTCTTCGACCTTGGCTTTGTCCACTACCACTCTATCTGTTGAGATAACATGTCCTAGAAGTGGACTGCTTGAATCCAAAATTGGCACTTCGATAGCTTTTTGTAAATATGGTTCTCTTAGAGTACGTCCAGAATTATCCTTAAGTCTCTCTCATTATACTCCTTAGATTCCAAGTATACAAGGATATCGTTGATGAAGACTACCATGAATCAGCCTAAGAAATGCTGGAAAATCCAATTCATGAGTCCCATGAATACTGATGGGGTGTTATTCATACAAAAGGGCATCACCAAGTACTCGTAGAGACCATAGAGACACCTCAATATTGTCTTTGATATATGCTCATCCCATACTCACAGCTAGTGATAGCCTAACCTGAGGTCAAACTTTGAGAACCATCGCACCCCTCTCAATTGATCAAACAGTTCATCGATACTTGTTAGTGGATACTTGTACTTCACAATCACCTAGTTCAAGCGTTGCTAGTCCACACACAACTTCAAGCTTCCATCTGCCTTCTTGGAAAATAAAATGGGGTTGCCCACGGTGAAACACTGGGTCTCACAAAGCCCTTCCTTTGTAAGCCCTCCAACTGCACTCTCAACTCATGAAGCTCTTAGGGAGCCATCTGATATGCTAGCATATATATCAATGTCGTCCATGGGTGTAGATCAATACAAAAAACTATCTCTTAGTGTGGAGGTAAACCATGAACATTTTTGAGGAAGACGTCCTCGTACTCTGCCACCACTATAGGAAGCTAGGAACTCATAGATTCTGCTACACCAAGGGTTAGGCTAGCCAACTGATGAGTAATCCGATGTACCCTCCTATGCATGAGTTCATATTTCTCTACATGGGTTTACTTTTCACCGATAAAGGATAACCTGGTTCTGTCACCGTGGACACACCGCACCCTTCGCCTAAAATAGTCAACATGGGCATGAAATGTAGATAACCAATCCCTACCAGGAATGACATCATAATGTCTTGATACTGCTACCAAGATATTACAACAGAAACTCTCGCCTACAAGAGTCAGGTCACACTATCCGCAAAAGTTCATGATCTCTGAGCCTTCTCCAGTAGGAGTCTCTAAGCATACAGGTCGAGTCAATGGTTCAACCAGAATCTATAAGTCTTGTTCAAGGTATGTTTCAAGAAAGGAATGAATATAATTTATGTCTATCAGTAATGTAGATAATGTAAAAAGGACATAGATCATACCTCAAATCTTTCTTGGAGCCCCCTGGGTTATAAGCCATGACTGCCTGTAGCTGCCCCCTCCCCTATCCTTCAGTTCCCTAAGCCTGACGCGGACCACCTGGGGGTGGTTGTGGTAACATGTTGAAATGTTGACCACCTCCTGCTGCCCTCCCAAATCCTCTTCCACATTGACCACCTGGAAGATCTACCTTCTCCTATCATTGTCTCTACCTCAGTGGTCCGTCCATAGTCTCTCTGTCAGCTATACGGTGGGTCAGACAATCTCAAGCGAGATTCCCCCTACCATCACATGAGTAGTACCACCTCTTTCTAGGTTGACTAGACCCACTCCGTGAGACCTGAATTGTAGATCCTCTATCCTGGGACCCTCTCTTGAAATTTCTCACACGTCAAGGTCCTTGAGACTGACGTAAGCTCCCTGTTGTCGAGGTCTCTTACCCTGCTTTCCCACTGTTTCCAGTGGCCGACTGTATTTGCTCATCCAAGAATCTTTCAACCACCAAAGTTCTCTCAATCACCCTAGAATAAGTAGGAATAGACATAGGGATAACACTGGCTTGGATGTATCTACGCAGATCTTTCTAGAAGGTCTGAGCCCTGAAGAACTGATCTCAAACCTTATCTATCGAGTACCTAGAAAGGTTGGTAATCCTCAATGAATACTCACCTATTGTCGTGCTACCCTTCTTGAGCTACAAAATCTCCTTGATATGCAAAACCCCCAGTATAGCCGGTGAGAACTCCTCTATGAAGAATTTCTCAAACTCTATCCTTGAAAGAGTCACATCATCGCAAGTCTGGGTAACCAAACTCCATCATCTTCCTGCCAAGTCGTGAAGGAGGCTCACCCCAAGACCACTATCTGATTTTCTGGTGTCCTGACTAGATGAAAAACTTGGGTCACCACCTCAAGATTGTCCTCAACCTCCTATGGGTTGGTCTCACCTTGGAACTCGAGGGATGTTTGCCGCTGAAAATCGTAAAGGAAGATCATCATGTTCACATCATCCGCTGGTACTGTGGGTACCACATGCTACTCTACATGTGGTATGTCTGGGGAACTACTAAGAGGTAACATATCAGGAACTGGTCCTTGAATCAATTCCTCATCACTGAGGGTATCATCCTCATGATCATCATGTTGAATCCTAGTAGTATACATCACAGATACACCCTGAAAGTAAACAAGATGTACCACAGTCAATGAGTATATCTAGAGAGCTGACTCAAGGGCATGGAAACCAAAATCCATTCTTAAATTATACATGTACCATTGTTTTCCCTACAACCAGTGTACTCATGTACCAAGTCTAAAATTATGTGATCAGAGTCTTGATGTATGGATATGTCAGCCACTGTACTAACACTAGAGTCTCTATCCTGAAATCCGAATTCGAAATATTCAACACTGTTGCCCCAAACCAATCTCACAGACTCTCAGTCCTAAGATAGAACTGACAACATTTGATACCTCTCTATGACCAATTGTCCCAATGGGGCCTATGCCACAACTCCCCAAGCCCATCTCTAATAGGACAGGGGCTGGTGACGAGCACTGAGTAGGCATATCACTAACATGGGATGCTTTTCCTATGTACCTGTACACACACACACATCTCCAATCCCACAAAATACTGAAATGTAAAAACAATTGAATAACCAATGCATGCATACATCTATATCCCACAATCAAGTATGAAATGAAGTAACGAAAGTAATCAGGGACAATTACAAGCCAACCACAAAGATTCTATAACACAAGTACAACCTGTAAGTTAAGGTACTTGGACTACTATCTGAAAGTCGTGGGAACACACCTCAGTCTTTCTAGTATCACTAAGAACCTTTCGGTCCTGGTCCGCCTTGGGATCTATCAAAAGGTTGATCATTTTCATAAGACACGACATGTACAGGAAAAACCGTGCAGGGATGAGTATAACAATACTCAGTAGGACACCCTGAAACCACAAAGAATGCAACAAAAGAAATATATTCATATCTACACAGGTATATGTCTACAACACATATGACAATAATATCTAGATATAATCAATAAAAACACAAAGTCTAGGAGTAAGATGCAACCATAGTATACAAAGCCTAGCATTCCAGCTCGAAGATTCCACAAATCACTCATCTGGGAGAACACAATCCTAAGTCTGATAGCACTGGTGATGTCTATCTAAGAGGTATTGTTCTTCAAGTCTCATCATGAGAAAGATATGATAATGTATCCGAAGAGAATATGATACATAGATGAGGATCACAGCCAGGGCCATGGGGTGACACCAACAACTCAATCTGGATTAACCCCGCTAAGTATAGGATTATCACCCATGTATTGTGGGTCACGTCAATGAAAATAACCCCACCTAGGACATGCAGATGAATAGAGGATCCCATTTCGGGCCTCTCGGGGGGATTCCAAAAACACTATCTTGGAAGTCCCACTAAAGGGATCCTAGTCCTAGGAGTAGGAAACAATTCATACCCACCTTCAAGGAAATAATAAGTGGAACGAACCCTATTGAAACTTGTCCAAGTTATAGAGGAAAATAAATTCAAGCCATGTAGAAAGGAGTACATGGTGTGTAGTAGAGATATACACCATGTACCTTGACCCTAGGTACTGCCCATGTAAAATGGATTGTGTCATCAACCCATATCGTGTAGAAGAGTACACGATGTGTAGGCCACCTGCGTTGTCCACCCCATGTCTATGTAATTTATGAGGTACATGCTGAGTATCTGGGGAGGGATCACATTCCATGTGGGCCATTCCATATGCTTTGTGGTACTCATCTCCTACCTGAAACCCTGGCCACTGATCGTGTGGCCCCACATGCCATGTAATCCTAGATTACACGTCGTGTGTATTGGGATTTTCTAGAATCCCTAGTTCATTGTCCATCATCTCCTCCATCGCTCTGGCCACTGTTCTGACCATGGATTTCTGGTAAAATCAAGGGGGATCTTTTCTAGAGCCTTTCCATCGATGATCTACCACTTTCAGGCCCTCTATCCTCTTGAAGAACATGATAATTTCAATTCCTCATTACACCTTGAAGAACATGAAATCAAAACCAACTGTCATTTGATCCGCTGCTGCAACCACCATCACACCTTTGTTGAGTCATACTGATGTTGGATCTACGTTTTTAGATTGTTTCACAATGAATTAGATTTGTAATGATGGATCGTTTGAAGAAACCTCGAACCACTGAGAGAGAAAAGAGCATCCTAATGAATGGTGAATCTGGGGAGAAAATCACAAATATGAAAAAGAGGAATGAACCTTGATAAATGTTTGTGTCAATCTTGGTTCATTTTTGTTAGAATGACAAACAAATAAATCAACAATCATGAATAAATCTCCCAGTAAACCCAAAAAAGTAAACCCATACCACATAACGATCGATCTGCAATGCAATATATTTGTTGATTGGTCCACATTCATTGTAGAAAACAAGAATGGGGAATAACAAAATTGAAACACATGTCCTACCTCAATTTGGATAGATCACTGACGAAGAATGGTTGTCGCGTCGCATTTGTCAGCAAATTATGTTGAATCTGTGGTTGTGTCGATTGATTGATACATGATCTGTCACCATTTTCTCGAGAGGGTTCTCCAAAGCTCTCCCTAGTGATCCTCCGACGTCTCTAGGGTTATGCAACTAACCCTGAAATTTTAACATAATATTCTTCTTAAATATGATTAAGTTTCTACGTTGGATGCACAAAATAAAATAATTTTTTTTGAATTATTTTATTCATTTTATGCTCGCGACAATGTTTTCACAAACGACTCATGCTGACAAATGTTAGGTCACACCTAGGGTAAAACTTTTATCTTGAACTCAATAAAACCCTCAGATTTCTAATTTGGGAACCCTCTTAAAATACATTTCACTTTTTTAGGAAAACCATGCATGCATGCTATTTAATATATTTCAAACATTTATTCCTGACACACTGGGCCTCATAATCGCATGTCATCTCAATGACTGATCTCGAAATTAGTCCATATAATATTTAAAAATAATACACAAAAAATACGAGATATTACAATATTGGTCACATCATGTGTCAAATTGATGTGATATTGATTCATACACAACAAAAATGGCTTGTGAAACATTTTCCTAATGTGTCAAGACAATCAGAGTGTGTTTGCAAGGTTTTCTGTTAGTGACACATATTTTTAACTAAAATATCATTCTTAAACTGAAAGCATGCACTTTGGGTCATATCGGTCACACAGTGTGTCAGATTGATGTGTGACTCATTCTTACACATTAAAAATGACTTTTGGATCACTGTCCTAAAGTATCAAAATAAAACAAGCATGTTTTCTAAGTTTTTATTGAGCAACACATGTTTTTAACTAAAATTTCATTTTTAAACTGAAAACACACATTTCGAGTCATACCAGTCACACTGTGTGTCTGATTGAGGTACAAATGATTCCTACACATCACAAATGACTTGTAGATTGTTTCTTTAAAATATAAAAATAATATTAATGTGTTTGGTTAGTTTTGAGTATGTCATGTGTATTTTTAATTAAATTGTCATTTGTAAACTGAAACCACACATGAGTCATATAGATGACACCGTGTGTCAGATTGAGTTGAAACTGATTTATACACATCACAAATGACTTTTGAAGTGTTTTCCTAAAGTATCAAAATAATATAAATGTGTTTGGTTGGTTTTGATTTTTTCATGCGTCTTTTGAACTAACATGTCAATTTTAAATAAAAATGCATATTATGAGTTATACCGATCACACCCCATATCAGATTAATGTGAGGTTGATTCCTACACATCACAAATTAATTAAGAATTGTTTTACTAAAGTATCAAGATAATCCAAGTGTGTTCTCTCGGTTTTCAGTGAGTGAAACACATTTTTAACTAAAATGATATTTTTAAATCGAAAACACACATTGAGTAATACTGGTTACATCATGTGTCGGATTGACATACAATTGATTCTTACACATAAAAAATGACTTATGGATCATTTTACTAATGTATCAAGACAATAGGATCATGTTTTCCTAGTTTTCAGTGAGTAACACATGTTTTTAACTAAAATAATAATTTTAAACTGAAAACACACATTTCAAGTCACACCAGTCACACTATGTTTTAGATTGGGGTTCAAATGATTACTACAAATACAAATAATGTATGGATCATTTTCCAAAATTATCAAAAGAATTTGAATGTGTTTTATCTGTTTTGAGTACGCCATGCGTCATTTTTACTAAAATTTCATTTTTAAACTGAAACCATGCATTTTGAGTCATACTGGTCACACCATGTATCAGATTGATGTGTGGTTGATTCCTACACATAAAAAATGACTTAACTATTTTTGTCTTAAATTGTAAAAATAATATGATAGTTTTCTTAGTTTTGAGTATGTCACGTATCTTTTTAACTAGTGTCATTTTAAACGTGAAACATGAAGTTTGAGTCATTATGGTTACACCATGCGTCAGATTGATCTTTGGTTGATTCATACATGTAAAAATAAATTAAGGATCATTTTACTAACGTATCAATAGCATTCGAGCTCCTTTTATTGGTTTTAAGTGAGAGGAAAATAATTTTAACTAAAATATCATTTTTAAACTAAAAACACTAATTCTGAGTCATACCGGTCACACAGTGTATTGGATTGATATATGAATGACTTCTATGTCACAAATGACTTACTAATCATTTTTCTAAAGTATCAAAATAATATATATTTTTCTCAGTTTTTAGTATGTTAAGTGTCTTTTTAACTAAAATGTTATTTGTAAACTAAAACCACACACTTTGAGTCATACTGGTCGCACTGTGTATCAGATTGAGATGTGGATGATTCCTACATGTCACAAATTAATTATGGATTGTTACCCAAAAGTATCAAAACAATATGAATGTTTTTTTTTCTAAATTTTGAGTATGAAATACGCCTTTTTAACCGAAATATCAATTTTAAATAAAAACATAAACTTTAAGTCATATCAGTCTCACAGTGTGTCAGATTAATGTGTAGTTAATTCCTACACATCAAAAATGAATTACGAATTTTTTTTCCAAAAGTATCAAGTCAATCTGAATTTGTTTACTAGATTTTTAGTTAATAAAACACATTTTAAACAAAAATGTCATTTTTCAGTTTGAAAACATGCACTTTGAGCCATATCAGCCACATGATGTGTCAGATTGGTGTGTAGATTTTTCCAACACATCAAAAAAAATTATAGATCATTGTCCTAAATTATTAAGATAATGTGAGCACGTTTTCTTTGATTTTAGTGAGTGACACACATTTTGAACTAAAATGTAAATTTTAAACTAAAAACATGCAATTAGAGTCATTTGTAAACTGAAAACACACACTACTAAACATTAACAAATCAAATAAGGGAAAAAATCTCTATAAAGAGAGAAAATAGTACCAAATTGAATCATGATGTTTGTATACATTTTGAAACCATGTATCCGGTGTTGGTTTTGGGCACAATGGAAGTGCCATGGTGGGTGATAAACCAAGAAGGTTTTATTGATTTGACAGATCATTTTTAATTTTATACATGATGTGAAAGCCATGTCCAACTAATTTTTTCCACCTAATATTAACATAAAAAACTCGGAACCTTGAGAGGATATTTTCATATTAAATTTATAATTAATTAATTTATGATTAGAATAAATGGTTACCTCATTAAGAAACTATCTTCAAGAATGATATTGATAACACATAAACTCTTCTAAGATTAATTTTGTTGCGTTGGGAGGATCCAAGTGTAAAATTATTTTTGCAGTGATCCACACATGCTCCTTTGATCTCCAAGCAAAGCTAATTTATTTATGGGAGCTAGTGTGGTGAATCAATTGTTCTGAATTGTTCATGTTGATCACATCTAATCCTTCGTGCTTGAAGGAATCACTCCAGCACTTCCCATTCTTAGGAGGAAGAGATGAGGAAAAATGAAGATAGAATTATGTTGTGTGAAACGATTCTCAAATCTTGATTAACCATACAAAATAAACATAACCAGCTGTTTATAGAGCTAGGGTTTAGGATAAAATATTATTTAATTATTTATTGACCCTTAAATATTATAATAATCATTGTAAAACCTCATGCCATATAATAATTATAATATTATTATTATTATTTTATGGGTTTTTCTAATTCATGCAATGATAAATATTATTTATTGAATTTTATATAAATATTCATCACCAGACACAATCTTCATCCGCTTCAAATCCTAGACTTTTATTGAATACCTGAATAAATATTTAATTAAATATTTCATTAATCAATAAATAAAATAAATATTTTATTCAAAATCCAATGAATAAATATTTATTAAATATTCACATAATCAAATAAATTATTTATTAACAAATAAATAATTAATTATTACCTTTTAAATATTAGTGATTAATAAAACTTGCATAAAATTATTCCTCGATATTTATAATAATATATATTCCAATAATTAAATTCAAATAGAATTTAATCAAGATCAACCAAAACACCTACTGCATGTGTCCCTCTAGGATTCACTCTCCTTGGTATTTGGTGGGCTCTCCTAAATTCCAACATTATTGTCTAGCAACTGGTCAAGGCATCCCAGATAAAGAAATTAATGTCGCAATTTTGTAAACCACATACAAATGATCATTGTGTATTATAATCCATTTGACTCAATATATCATCAAGCAGGTTTCACATCCATGTCATCAACCTATAATCTTGATACATATTTCTTTGACTATTTGAAATAAAAACATTGTGACACCATTTCTATTGAATTTAATGCAATGGTTCCATTCCAATCAGAGGGTCGAGATATCAACTTACATAAAGATGGAAGCGACAAATCATTCCTTGGATTATCTATTAATAACATGTCATTCGTGATGCACCCAATATAACCTATTAATGTAATGTCCTGAAATTTCCATGTATTTTTTTTTAAATTATATGGAATTATTTTAAGACAACACGCTTTGACGACACGTGATTCTGAGGCCCGGTAAACCCAGAATGAAATTTTGAACTTTTTTAAGGTATGTTCAGTAAACGTGTGAGCGAGATTTTCTAACTTTTGAACCAGTGCTCAAATAAAAAATATGAGGGCACCATTGAACTCAAAATGCCAGGATTCGCCTAGAAGGGACTTAACTTAGACCGGACAGGGTCAGACATAAAAGTTAATTTTTAGACTTTTCGAAAAATAATAAAATAGCTTAAAAAGTTATTTTATTTAATTTTCTCACCATTGAGTGGTGGACGACGGCGTTGCGGTGCGGCGACAAGGTGATGATGAGGCACATTAAATGAGGATCCTTAATGGATCATTGTGCAAGCGTAACCGCTATGCTCCATCCAACCTCCCGAAGGCCTTCAATTTTTTTAAATTTATTAGATAAAGCCCCCTTTTAAAGGAAGAATGTGGGAACCCAAAAGACATAAAGGAATTAATAAAAATCACACCCAAAGGACAAAAAAAGTAAAACCACACTGGCAACAGGAGCTCCCCCCCCCCCCCATCATTTGATCATGTTGAAGTTTCTCGTCATTGCAAGGCTAATCGGCTAGCAAGTGTCCTGTATCAAAGGACATGCCCGATCCGATTGATGACACCACACCCTCTCAAACAACCAAATCCAAAATGCACTACAAAGAGGAACCACTAACTCTGAATCCTCCTCTAGGGCTTGTTCCTATGATCGAGTCTGGCTGAACTAGCTTCCAACCTTCAGGATCAAACTAAACTCACAAATAACTTCCATCAATCACAATAGGGACTCATTCAGATAACAAAGCCTTCAACACAACATCAGATTCAAATCATCAACATCAAACAAATCCAACAACAAAGGTTTCTAGAAATCTTCCATCCAACTTCAACAATTACATCCGCAAGAGAACCAACATCACCAGCAGAAGCACAAGAATAAAATCTCGTACACTATAAGACCCACACCAGTCATCGAAGCCACCGCTGGAAAACAAACCTGCACTATCCGTGAGAAATCCCCGACCATCCGTAGAAGAAAATCGAAGAGGATAGACTCGAGCTGCACATGGAAAGCTAGATACAGTGAGGAGTAGGGAACCTTCAGGGGTGGCAACGCCAAAATAACCTTCCAGACCTAAAAAATCCAAATAGATCCTCCCCCCTTCGAGTCGAACCGTATACGACGCTATGTCACACCGGAGGACGAAGTAAGGAGAGAAAAAAAACTATGTGACATGTTTATTTAAAAAAACGCATTAGAGAGATGAGAATTAAACCACATGCAATTCTCAACAAACCTCCCGTAATATTCCTCTCCAACGAAGAATGATGAATGCCAGCGGAACGTCATCGACTTCGACATACCCAGAAAAATGAAGCTGGGAAGACACGAATGACGTCAACCTCTTGAAACCTTGAGGAAGGAATACTACGACAATGAATGTCAAATGAATTAGGGTTTTAAATAATTTAAAGTTTCACTGTTCTTATTTTCCAAATGATAAATGCGGATTAACCCACAAACAGGTTAATTCGCGGGTCATGCGTTCTTGTGGGAGGGTGACTTATTTTGGGATTTCTCTATTTGTGATTAAATTATCAATTTTATTGATTGAACTACAATCCTCAGACCTCCCCATGTTTTTTAAACTTCTAACGCTGAGGGCGTGGGCTGACACAAACATGGCCCGAGCCCCTCCGCATTTGCATTCTTCATGGATGAATTCTCAAAATGGAGGCAAGGCGAGTTAGAGGCTATCGTAGTGAAGGTGGAAGCCTCACGATCCTGTAGGTGTAGATGAACCAACAAACGAACCATCAGAGAAACTTCAGTGGGCTGTAGAAGAAACTGTCGGTGCGCCGGTGCCAGTGGAAGCCGCGGGCGGAGTGTAATGTCCTGGAAATTCCGTTTAATTTTTTTTAATTATATGGAATTATTTCAAGATCGTGAAATCTGACGGCGCGCAATTCCGAGGCCCAGAGTGCCTGGAATGATCCGTCGAAGTTTGGTTGAGTTTAAATTAGCGTGCGTAAGCAGTTTTCCTGAAAAAGTGGAATAACTCTTAAACAGTAACTCAGATCAGAAATCCGAGGGCACAGTTGCGTTCAGGATAGCGGGTTTACCCTAGGCGCGACTTAATTTTAGTTGGCGCGGACCTCCTGTGAGAAAACCCAAAAATGACATAATCGTAAATAAAATAATTAAAATAATTATTTTATTTTTCAAATGTTTATAACTCACAAACGGTAACTCGGATTGAAAATCCGAGACCCCCGCTGAAATCATGAAGGTATTCTCTATTTAGGCAGAAACTAACATCGGTCGGCACGAGCCACTAGTGAAAGTAAGTTTTTGGCCGTAAATAAAATAATTAAGTGACAATTATTTTATTGTAAAATCCATAACTTTTAAACGGTAACTCGGATTGGAAATCCGAGAGTACCGTTGGGTTCGTTGGGGCGTGTTTCACTTAGGCAGAGCCTAACCTCGACCGACGCGGGTTGAGGGTGACTGTAAATAATTTTTCCGAACTTTTTTTCGGGTACGTTCAGTAAAGGCGCAAGCGGCGTTTTATAAATTTTGAACTGGTGGTCAGAATTGAAATATGAGGGCACCGTTGAACTCGCAGTGCCGATATTCGCTTAAGGAGGCCTTCACCTTGACCGTAGTAGGTCGAGGGTGAAAGTAAGTTTTCATGAATTTCGTGGGAGAGTTAAAATAATAAAAATAAAATAAAGAACAACTTTTATTTTATTTTTAAAATCTCCCAATTTGTATGTGTAGTGGTGGGGACCACCCGACCCCCTTGAACTCCCTCTTTAATGTGAGTTAACTCTTGGTTTCTCCCCCAAATTAAATGTGCCAACTTTATTTTAATTAATGTGCCAACAATTAATTGAGTTAATAGACTTAACTCAATTAAAATTGGCTCCTCATCCTTTTGGTGGAGATTGTTGGCAAAAGAGATTTGGGAGAGCCTTGGAGAACTGGGAAGAACATCCTCAAAACGAAGAACCTCTCCAATGAAGAAGAATTCTCCGAATCTAGGAACGTGGAACCAAATTCGGGAGCGCGGTGCGGGAGCGACGAACACCGACGTCATCAACATCATCTCCTTCCTCACGCTGACACCAACGAGCAATCGAGGTAGGGGTTCTAATTTGAAATATGATTGAATTTATTTGTTAATTCTTCATATTCTGGATTCGCAATGACGATGACCAAACTAACATGGTCATCGTCCCGCGCATATACCTTGCTCCTTTTTCTTTTGTTCTTTGTGTGTTCTTCATGCGTTCATCAACCCCAAATAATTAAGCGCGCTGGAAATGCAATATTGTGTTGATCGCAACATATGGATGCGGAGCCCTCGACTCGAGGATCGCGAATATGCGGTCGACATATTATTCGGGCTTAGAACGAAGATGTGGAGGCCCATGGAAGGGGCGACATGGCGGTGTGATTTCTGACGTGTGTTCAGGACGCGGCTCCGGGCGAGGTAGAGGGTGCGACGTGCGGTGGCGAAGGACATCCGGAAGGCAGCGTCTAGGCGGTGAAGCTAGTTGGAGGTGGTGGCTTCGGTTCTAGATGTGCGGAGGAACCCAACCGTTTGGGAAATGAGTTAATTGGAGCGTGAGAAAACCGTGGAATAAGAAAGGGTTGATTGAAGAGAGAAAATTAAGGAGATGAAAAAATAAAAAAAAAATCATGAAAGAGTGTAGGAGGCTCCATGTGGAAGCCGCACTCACCAAATGAATGCCCCATGCGTGATTGAATTTAGAGTTAAGGAAATAAGTAATTACCAACAATAATAAAATATTATTATTATTACTTTTGTTGATAAAACACTTTTTTGACTGTAACTTTTCCGCACGACCTCAGTTTTACGAACCATCAACGACAGTACGACCCTGACTTCAAGACGGAAATTATGAGTCCAATATTGGATGTCTTTTTCAGGTTTTTGGATATGGTACCCGAAACGATCAAATAATAATAATATATTATTATTATTAAATCTTCGACCCTCTATAACTCATGTGTGTGACGTCTGATTGACTTGTCGTAAGTGGCGATGTGATCCTGACATTAAGATGGTCGATTTAAGTCTAACGTTGAATATTAAATTCTGGTCCGTGGCTCGGGTCCACGAAACACCCAATAATAATAATATTAATATTATTACGGGGTCTTGTATTCGACTTATCTCCCTCATACGGTGTCAAAATGACGAACCGTCTGTGGAACTGAAATCCTTGAGATGAGGCGGTCCTTTTGAGATACTCTATGTGACATTCGGAGAAAGTTAGAATTGGGACGGGTTGGATCATACTCGAATCCAATCGGACCCTCGACACTAAAAACACTTATAACTCATAGATCGGGCATTCGATTGACGCATATTCTATTGCGTTGAGACCCCTTTTACGTGGGGGTCCTTTGGGATAATTCTTTGTGGGACTTCGTGGAAGTTGGAGTATCGAACAGTAGCTTGAGGAGTGAACTCTCTCGGAGACGAGGAAGCTTAGTTCGGGTACCCTCTAGCTGGCTCTGATGATGTACTAGGATCTTGTGTGAGTCTGACGATGTACTGATGATGTACTAGGATCCTGTGTGGGTCTGACGATGTACTGATGATGTACTAGGATCCTGTGTGGGTCTGAGGATGTACTGACGATGTACTAGGATCCTGTGTGGGTCTGACGATGTACTGACGATGTACTAGGATCATGTGTGGGTCTGACGATGTAATGACGATGTACTAGGATCCTGTGTGGGTCTGACGATGTACTGATGATGTACTAGGATCCTGTGTGGGTCTGACGATTAATGACAATGTACTAGGATCTTGTGTGAGTTTGACAATGTATTGATGATGTACTGGGATCCTGTGTGGGTCTGACGATGTACTAACATTGTACTAGGATCCTGTGTGGGTCTGACGATGTACTAACATTGAACTAGGATCTTGTGTGGGTCTGATGGTGTACTAGGATCCTGTGTGGGTCAGACGATGTAATAGGATCCTGTGTGGGTCTACAATTTAGGATCCTTCGTGGGTCTGCCTCTTAATAGAGTAAGATGATTCAGTAGTTACAACTAATCATCTCTACTACTATACCTAAGTTATATCTGGTGTGAGGTGAGTTCGTACTTGTGTGGTACTTTCCTTCATGGTAATACCTTGGTGGTATTCTTCTGTGTGGCGTACCTGTGTGGTACTTACCTTTGTGGTATTCCTTCCTTTGTGAAACAGTTGAGCTTTGGGATTTTGGGTTGGACCCTATGTTTCCTCGTGATTGAGATTGGTATACTTGATAACTTAGGTATATGTATGGGCGTATACCTAAGTAGGGTTGTTAGTTAATTTCATGCTTTGTGGATTTTGTGAGACCTTGAGGGTCTCGGGGTCCCTACTGAGTATCGTTATACTCACCCCTACACAGGCTATGCCTGCACCTTGTTGTGTTTGGTGCAGACGACGGACAACGTTGATCGAGGTTGAGGGTACCAGGACTGGACGGTGCCCGGAGGTGGACCATACAGTGTGTCGGTACGCAGAGGAGACGGGCGAACGCAGAGTGTTGAGGAGGTGATCTGTACCTACCCTTCAGGTTGGAACCTCAGAGGACAACCCAGTAGCTGTCTTTCTCTTTCTTCAGTTGTATTGTATTTCAGTTTTACTTGTACCTTTACTGTTGAGCTTGTATTCTGGCCCCTCTTACTTTCAGCACTCTTTTTTCTATACAATTTACTTGTGTTCGTATCTTTTTCTGTGCTTGGTTGAGTGTGTTTACAGGATATAAAGGCAACGCCTTCCCGGTTTTAGGGGATACACCTTTCGGTACTAGTCGTCAGCCCCTGGCCTATGGAAGGCGGGCTTGGGGTAGTCACGGCACGTACCCCGGGGGATGGGTCGTGACAAATTGGTATCAGAGGAGTCAGTTATATCATAGAACATAGGACTCTGATCTTTTTAACGACAATAATGTTAAGTGTAGTGAGTGTGGTTATCAGTTTAGGGAATCCAGTGTTGGTGCGGCGGCCGACGTATCCATACACCAGGACCCTGACTTCTGATTTCTGACTCAGTGCACGAAAACACTGATTGCGTGTGTGTTTTGAAAAGTTTTCTTGTGTTTTCTTGAGTCAGCTCACCAGGTATAACTAAATGACCATGACACACCTGTTCCTTATCAGGATGCCGCTGCGTAGACAACCAGCTAGGATTCCCGAGAGAGTACACGATGACGGCCCACCGAGCGACGAAGCTCTGGTGCAAGGCCCTCTTATTATGTTGGCACCTTCAGGTGGTGTACCAGCACCACCACCACCCGTTGGGCAGCAGATACCACCAGCCACACTGGCGGACGGTGCACGCCGACTGAGTGCGTTGCATGAGTTCCAGCAGTAGAGGCCTCCAAAGTTTTGAGGGAAGTCAGATTCCCAGACAGCTGAGGGCTGGCTGGAGGCTGTGGCCAGAGGTTTTCGCCTAGTTGAGACACTAGTAGAGAAGATGTTGATCTTAGATTCTAGTCTTTTCCAGTGAGTGACCATGAAAATGGTCCGTATAGTGATGAGGCTTCGGTACGTGGACCATTTCCTCAGATAATACCTTTGAGTAGTGTGTCAGCTATATCATTGTCCGTTGGGCAGCAGTTACAGCCGGTGATACCGGTAGAGGACACATTTAGGCTTAGTGATTTACGCGAGTTTCAGCATCAGATACCCCTTTGGTTCCGAGGCGAGCCCGACTCACAGGTGGTTGAGGAATGACTTGAGTAGGTGGTTGAGAGTTCTCTAGAGCTTTTACAACTTCGACAGGACGACATGTCGGTAGCTGAGTATTCATCTAGGTGTACCGACCATTCCTGGTACTCGATTAATACGATACGATCAGTGCTTTAGGGCTCAGACTTCTGAGCGAGGCGTGTTTAAGGATATCTGAGCCAACACTATTCTTCTATGCATTCCTACTTATGTTAGGGTGCTAGAGAGAACCTTCGTGGTTGAATGTTTTTTGGATGAGTAGATACATCCAGTGAACGTTAGCAGTTGGAAAGCATGAAACTAGCGCCAGTATCAGAGACTTGGGTGTGTAAGATGTTTCGAGAAGAGGATGTGACAGAGACAGATGAATCTGCAGGGCAGCAGACGTGGAAGCAGAGCTAGGAGAGCAGCATGGGGTGGTGTACATTTCAACATGTCACAACCACCCCCTTTTTTCTGGACCCCACCAGACTCAGGGAGCTGGAGGACAGGGGAAGAGAGTAGCTGCATGCGGCCAAGGAGTGTGACCCAAGGGCTATAGGAATGATTCAAGGTATGGTATGTGTCTAATACTAGCTGCCGTATATATAGACATAGGCACCAATCATTTCTTCATTCCATGAATATTGTTCAAGACCAGGATTTTTCGGTTAAGCCGTTGACTTGACCCTTATGTTTGGAGATACCTTTGGGAGGATACTCGATAATCACACTTACGCCGATGGTGTGATCTGACCCTTGAGGCAAGAGTTTCGGTTGGAACCTCTTGGTGGCAGCGTCGAGTCCTTACGACGTTAGTTTGGGTATGGACTGGACATCCACAGTTCATTCTCGGATTGACTGTATTAGGGAAAAAGGTTGTGGTTTACCTACAACATTGGAATGGAGTTTTCCTTGGTCGGTGAAAAAGGAAACCCGGGCAGCATAGGATAAACTCATCCACAGGAGGGTGCAGCCGATCACTCTTGAGTTGGTCAGACTTACCCTCGTGGAAGCAGGAGTTTTCAGTTTTCAGTTCCAAACAAGAGTGGTAGAGCATTGGGACATCTTTTCAAAAGATGTTTCCAGGAATACCTTCCTGAAGGGAGAGAGACGTATGCTTTGGCTAGGTACTACCGAAGATTTATACCTGGCTTCTCCAGGGTAGCGACACCTTTGTTAGCTTTGACAAAAAAGGGGGAGTCTTTCCTGTAGATGTAGAAGTGTCAGCAAAGCTTTTAGGAGCTAAGACAGAGACTAACAAGTAGAACTATACTACCCATGACCTGGAGTTAGCAGTAGTGGTCTTTTCACTAAAGATGTGGTGACACTATTTGATGGGTGAACATTTTATAGTCTATTCTAATCACAAGAGTCTCAGGTATATCTTCTCTCGGAAGGACCTAAACCTGAGACAACGGCGTTCACCTGAGTTCTTCCAAGACTATGACTTCGAGATAGTCTATATTCCTGGGAAAGGGAATGTAGTAGAAGATGCACTCAGCAGGAGGTCTGGTCTGCAGTTGCTGAGTGAAGCGGCAGAACAGCTAGCCGCGTTGCAGATATCCTTCATGGATAGATATGGAGTAGCATACCCCCAGTCTATGACAGTCACACCCCCACTCTTTAAGCGAGTCAGGGAGGCAGAACTTGGGGACACTGACTGCGATCCTTTATGTGCTCAGATATCCTCAGGGCAGGCACCTGATGGATTTTATGAAGGTGAGGAGCATGCCATCCTCTTCAGAGGATGAACCATGGTACCAGTAGTGCTACAGGAGGAGGTGTTGAGGGAGTTCTATACGTCCCCTCTGGCGGTACATCTTGGTGTGGTGAAGATGTACCAGGACCTTCTGATGTCAGTACTGATGGCCCGGGATGAAGGAAGCAGTGACAGATTTTGTATCATGATATCTCACTTGTCAGAAAGTGAAGACTACACAGAGTTGACAGAAGTCTTATGGCGACAAGATACAGAGACCTCTGGAGTTCGATGATAGTGACCAAGTCTTTCTACGGGTCTCACCTCGACGAGGTTTGCAGAGATTTGTCTGGGTGGAAAGTTGTCTCCGAGGTTAATCGGACCCTTTCAGGTCCTTAGCAGAGTGGGCGAGCTGGCATATTGCCTAGCCCTTCCACCACAATTGGAGAAGGTGCACAACGTCTTCCACGTATCCCAACTGAGGAGATATGTGCATGACCCATCTCACGTCATCAACCATGAAGAGCTGGACATCAAGGATGGGGCGACGTTTTCGGAGGTTCCAGTGGAGATTGAGGATCGACATGAGAGAGTCCTTCGTGGGCGATCGATACATTTGGTGTGTGTATATTGGCAGCACGGGAACCTCTGGGAGATCATATGGGAGAAGGATGCTTAGATTCATGCTTAGTACCCTCTTTTGGTTGTTTTGTCTTTGTTGTGGCTTTCAGGGACGTAAAGCCTTAAGGTGGGGAGAATGTAATGCCCCGAAAATTCCGTTTAATTTTTTTTAATTATATGGAATTATTTCAAGACCGTGAAATCTGACGGCGCGCGATTCTAAGGCCCAGAGTGCCCAGAATGATCCATCGAAGTTTGGTTGAGTTTAAATTAGCGTGCGTAAGCAATTTTCCTAAAAAAGTGGAATAACTCTTAAATTGTAACTCAGATCAGAAATCTGAGGGAACCGTTGTGTTTAGGATGACAGTTTTACCCTAGACGCAACTTAAGTTTAGTCGGCGCGCACCTCCGGTGAGAAAACCCAAAAATGACATAATCGTAAATAAAATAATTAAATAAATTATTTTATTTTTCAAATGCTTATAACTCACAAACGGTAACTCGAATTGAAAATCTGAGACCACCACTGAACTCGTGACGGTATTCTCTCTTTAGGTAGATACTAACATTGGTCGGTGGGGGCCACCAGTGAAAGTTAGTTTTTGGCCGTAAATAAAATAATTAAGTGATAATTATTTTATTGTAAAATCCATATCTTTTAAATGGTAACTTGGATTGGAAATCCGAGAGTACCGTTGGGTTCTTTGGGGCGTGTCTCACTTAGGCAGAGCCTAACATCGACTGACGCAGGTCGAGGGTGACTGTAAATAATTTTTCCGAACTTTTTTTTGGGTACGTTCAGTAAACGCGCAAGCGACATTCTATAACTTTTGAACCGGTACTCAGAATTGAAATCTGATGGCACCGTTGAACTCGCAGTGCCAATATTCACTTAAGGATACCTTCACCTTGATCGCAGTAGGTGGAGAGTGAAAGTTAGTTTTTGTGAATTTCGTGGGAGGGTTAAAAGAATAAAAATAAAATAAAGAACAAATTTTATTTTATTTTTAAAACCTCCCAATTTGTATGTGCAGTGGTAGGGAACACCCAACCCCCTTGAACTCCCTCTTTAATGTGAGTTAATTCTTGGTTTCTCCCCCAAATTAAATGTGCCAACTTTAGTTTAATTAATGTGCCAACAATTAGTTGAGTTAATAGACTTAACTCAATTAAAGTTGGCTCCTCATCCTTTTGGTGGAGATCGTTGGCAAAAGAGATTTGGAAGAGCCTTGGATAACTGGGAAGAACATCCTCCAAACGAAGAACCTCTCCAATGAAGAATCATTCTCCGAATCGAGGAACGTGGAACCAACTTCGGGAGCATGGTGCGGGAGCGACGAACGCCGACGTCATCAACATCATCTCCTTCCTCACACCGACACCAACGAGCAATCGAGGTAGGGGTTCTAATTTGAAATATGATTGAATTTATTTGTTAATTCTTCATATTCTGGATTCGCAATGAAGATGGCCAATCTAACATGGTCATCGTCCCGCGCATATACCTTGTCCCTTTTTTTTGTTCTTCGCGCATTCTTCGTGCGTTCATCAACACCAAATAATTAAGCACGATGGAAATGAAATATTGTGTTGAGCGTAACATATGGACGCGGAGCCCTCAACCGAGGATCGTGAATATGCAGTCGGCATATTTTTCGGGCTTAGAACGAAGATGCAGCGGCCCATGGAAGGGGCGACATAACGGTGTGATTTCCGGCCTGTGTTCAGGGCGCGACTCCGGGCGAGGTAGAGGGTGCGACGTGCGGTGGCGAAGGACAGCCAGAAGGCAACGTCTAGGTGGTGCAGCTAGCCGGAGGTGGTGGCTTTGGTTCTGGACGTGCAGAGGAACCCAACTGTTTGGGAAATGAGTTAATTGGAGCGTGAGAAAACCGTAGAATAAGAAAGGGTTGATTGGAGAGAGAAAATTAAGGAGATGAAATAATAATAAAAATCAAAAATCATGGAAGAGTGGAGGAGGCGCCATGTGGAAGCTGCGTTCACCAAATGAATGCCCCATGCGTGATTGAATTTGCAATTAAGGAAATAACTAATTAACAATAATAATAAAATATTATTATTATTATTACTTTTGTTGATAAAACACTTTTTTGACTGTAACTTATCTGTACGACCTCGGTTTTATGAACCGTCAACGGCAGTAAGACCCTGACTTCGAGACGGAAATTATGAGTCCAATATTGGATGTTTTTTTCTAATTTTTTGGATCGGGTACCCAAAACGATCAAATAATAATATATTATTATTATTATTAAATCTTCGACCCTCTATAACTCTTGTGTGTGACATCCGATTGACTTACCGTAAGTGGTGATGTGATCCTAACATTAAGACCATCGGTTTAAGTGTAATGTTGAATGTTAAATTCTGGTTCATGGCTCAGGTCCACGAAACACCCAATATTATTATTATTATTATTATTGCGGGATATTTTATTCGACTAATCTCCCTCATACGGTGTCAAAATGATGAACCGTCTGCGACACTGGAATCTTTGAGAGGAGGCGGTCCTTTTTAGATACTCCACGTGACTTTTGGAGAAAGTTGGAGTTTGGCTGGGTTGGATCGTACTCGAATCCAACCGGTCCCTCGACACTAAAAACACTTATAACTCACAGACCGGGTGTCCGATTGACGCACCATCTGTTGCGTTGAGACCCCTTTTACGCGACGGTCCTTTGAGACACACTTTTGTGGGACTTAGTGGCAGTTGGAGTATCGACCAGTAGCTTGAGTAACGAACTCTCCCGGAGACAAGCAAGCTTAGTGCGGGTACCCTATAGCTGGCTCTGATGATGTACTAGGATCCTGTTTAGTTCTGACGATGTACTGACGATGTACTAGGATCTTGTGTGGGTCTGACGATGTAATGACGATGTACTAGGATCCTGTGTGGGTTTGAAGATGTACTAGGATCCTGTGTGGGTCTGACAATGTACTAGGATCATGTGTGGGTCTGACGATGTACTGACGATGTACTAGGATCATGTGTGGGTCTGACGATGTACTGATGATGTACTAGGATCATGTGTGGGTCTGACGATGTACTAGGATCCTGTGTGGGTCTGACGATGTACTGACGATGTACTAGGATCCTGTGCGGGTCTGACGATGTACTGACGTTGTACTTGGATCCTGTGTGGGTCTGACGATGTACTAACATTGAACTAGGATCATGTGTGGGTCTAACGGTGTACTAGGATCCTATGTGGGTATGACGATGTACTAGGATCCTGTGTGGGTCTGTAATTTGGGATCTTTTGTGGGTCTGCCTCTTAACAGAGTAATATGATTCAGTAGTTACAACTAACACTACTACATAATAAGGCTATAGCCACAGTTTGGAACTGTGACTATAGGCCCAAAAACCGTGGCTATAGGTTATAGCCACGGTTTCATAAACCATGGCTAGTATTGCCGTGGCTATAGGGAAAAACCTATAGCCACAGTTTGAAACCATGGCAGAATCCTAAGTCAGGAAATATATATAGTCACGGTTGTAAACTGTGGCTATAGGCCTTTTTCCACGACATTAAACCTTGGATATATCCCTATAGCCACGGTTTAAAAACGTGGCTATATGTCCCCCCATTCCATAAAAAAATAGCCCCCTTCCCCTGCCCCCTTCCCCAGCACACCCCCTGCCCCCTGCACTTCCCTCCTGCCCACTGTACTTCCCCCCAGCCCACTGCACACCCCCCCTGCCCACTGTACTTCTCCCCCAGCCCACTGCACACCCCCTGCCTCCCCCCCTGCACACACTCTCTGCCAACTGCACTTCCCCCCCAACCCACTGCACCCCCCAGCCCACATGCAGAATTCAGCAATCACCTGTAAGTATAACAGATAATTTCGAAGTTAATTAAATACATACAGAATTGAATTCAGAATTTAATTCAGAATTCAGAAGTCAATTACCCTGCACAAAAATGTCTCAAAGAATTCAATTCAGAATTCAGAAGTTAATTTCTTACTGGATGTTCTTCCATTAAGGTTATTAAGCTAGAACATTTACCTTTGTGTCACATAATTGGAGAATGAAGTAAATTTAACTGGATCAGTATTGATGCTGATTTTAAATTCTACTAGATCGGGCTGCATGGTCTCTTTCTTCTTCTTTCCATCTCTATGACACTGATTTGTGGTGACTTCTAGTTTTTTGGATTTATTTAATATAGGAAACAAGAATTCAAAGTTTGACCATATTTTTTTGAAGGATTTTCCACCACCTCTTCCTGTTTCTCATGGACTTCAAATGTTGTGATAGAACTATGAATTCTAATACAATAACTTCATCTTCTAGTGTTAGAGGTCCTTCTTTAAAAATTTCATCATTCCCCATACATTTCTCCTCCTCCCCTACTTTTTATTCCTTCTCCTTACGTTTAAATTCGGTAATGACTTCTTGAATTGCAGCATCCTTTTTCTCCACTTTTTAAAAACTTGTAAAATCTATTTTCATGATGGCATCGCTATTTTTAGTGTTTTATCATCCATTGCTTCATCCCCCTTCTCCTTTTTTAGTGTTTTGATGGTTTATTGTATTTCAGAAACTATTTCTTCTTCAATTGTTGGACAATAATCTTCCTTGAAGAATTCAGTTAGTCCACTGGTGCCCAACTCCCTATCCACTTATTCATCTTTTTGAACCTATTTAAATACACATATATCTTCATCATTATAACGACCCACACTTTACATACATTGTTAATACTTCAAAATTGAAGCACTCTTATTACAACATATGACAAAACCACAAAGGACCGTATAGGTATAGTGTCTTTAGAAACTGGGAAACATAAACAACTGGTTCATAAATCTTCTACAGTGTCTCCCATTTATTTCATCATATCTAGGGTCCCTTTTAGCATATTCTACTTAATATCCATCTTCCTGACCTGGGGAAAAGAAAGCATAAAAGGGTGAGCTCAAATGCTCAGCAAGGGCAAATAAAGGAAATAAAAATCATATCATATCTTTATGAAAATCAAAACCTGCAAAAGAGATCATAATATCTTAACATGAAATAAATCATAGAAGTGAAAATGAGATCCCCATAATCATAACATAAAACTTGAATCTTTGTGGCATGCACACATAATCATGGAAAATCATTTCTTGTTAGTCATGACTCATTGCCAAGACTATCTTAGTGGACAAAGTCCCTTTCTGAACCGAGTTCACTCCTCGTTTCAGTCCTGTATCACTGAACCGAAATAACCTTCCGTTCCAGCCATGTCTATCTCATGAGATATAAAATCATTACCCAATGCATTGGAGGGAGATATAGGTCCCACCCATCTTATAATGAATCATTTATTATGTGTGCCACATAATCATAAAACATACATCATCGCATAACAAAAATGGGATTCTTGAAACATCATGACATCATAAATCAATTCATATATGATAAAGGAATTCATAAACATAATTCCATCACAACATAGTCAAACCAATGTAAAAATATGGATAGAAACAGAACCCTTTATTATCTTAGATGGAAAATAATTTTTATAAAACACTCGAATTGAATTCTTGAGGAAAATATCCTTTCTTCTTCAAAAACATTTTTCCTTTCATAACATGTCATACAACTTTAAAATAAAAGAATTTGATTAAAAATAAACTTGAAAACTTGTAAAGGAAGCTTCTTTGAAGTAATGTTTTAAAAATCCATTCATGCCGTATAAGTTAAAAAAAACATTCTTCGTACTTTTGTCGGAAAAGTCAAAAAGTACCTCGTACGGAAAAACGACAAAAGATTCCTTTCATATTCATTACTAAAAACTCACCTAAGGGTAAAATTGGATTTAAACTATTTCAAGTGGATGGAAACAATATTACATATTGAGGGAACATGGATGTGGATGATAAAATACACCCCAGTAAATACTTACGAATAAACAATCTCGGATAAAAATGAGATTGTGATATTTCCCTTACCTTAGGTCCGATTTGATTTGTTCGTGTCCGAATCTCCTGTATAATGGTTTAAATAATTTTATTGACTTATTCCAGAATCATACATATTGATATGAGATCATATATGGTCATATTATTAGCTTCTTGTTAGTAATATTTCATTGTTACTTGTTACTCGGGTCTTTATAACTTTTTGTTCTTATGCGTGTTTTGTCGAATAAATTCTTATTCTTATCTTTAGGTTATAGATAATTCATTTCCAGAATGGTATTAGTGTAGTATATACCATATTCATTCATTCAATTCATTTATACAATCATTATGAAATGAAGATCATGTAGAACGAGTCGCATCACATCGTGGAGACGGTATTCCGTACGTACGCACGAGTGATGATATCGTTCCTATGATCGTGGAATTGTATTGGATTATATATATATATTATTTCAGTATCAATATTACTTAATAATAATCATATATAGTTACTCATTACACCATTATACCCATCCTTGTAAGGTGATGGTGGAAAATAGATTACACCACGGCGTGGAGACGGTATTCCGTACGTACGCACGCGCGGTGATTTCATTTTTCCGTAGGATGGATAGAAAGTGAATTAGGGTTGTTTCATATTTATAATAACATATCAGTATGTAAGTAATACTGATGTTATTACTTTATCATGAAACAACTAAAGAAGAAGAAGTTGAAGACGAAAGAAATTGAAAAGATCGGTAATGGATATTACCTCTTCTTTGGAACGCCTCTTTGAATCCTCCACTTAGGGAACTGAGAGTGGTCTTTGGAGAAGACCAGGACCTCTAGGACTATTCTAGGGAAGTGGAGAGGGGAAAATGGCAGGGTTTGGCCGAGCTTGAGTGCTCAATTTGGTGTGAGGAGGAGGGGGAGGAGGTTCCCTTTTATAAGGGAGGAGAGGGGCACCTTAGGAATATCTCAAAATATTATTTTATATTAAAGTCAAAATCGGTTTATAATGGTTCCAAAGGGTCTTATTTCGAAGATAAGGTGGGGAGGGGTCGAAATCCTATCAACCAATAGAATTTAGACAAGTTTAGGATATTATTTTAACCTTATCATTTAGATTTAACTCTAAGTTAAATAATTTAACTTTTATCATGTCTTTTTGTTTTCTTTCACTATATGGTTAATACACTTACAATAACATGCCAAACTAACCCCAAATTGTTTATTATTAATATATATATCCTTATCTAAATAATTTGTCCGAACCTTAGATTTTTAGGAATACAATAACAATTAATAATATAATATTTGATTTAAAATCTATTTTGTGTCAATTTTGACACTATTTGATATATGATTTTTTGGAAAGTCATAACAGAATTAAATGTTCGAAACAAGTTGATTAAATCAACATTAATATATCATAGTAACCTATAAAATTAGTGGAATTCATAAAAAGTCTCAAATTACATTTATTTTGGTGTTTATAACATCAATTATGTCAATATTTCGTTAACAAGATAATTACTGCATCATCTTTGTGTCATAAATAAATTAAATTATTTGATGTCTAAAAATTACAAATAAAATACCATAATGTAAGACATCTTTTTAGCTTTCTAATGAATATTTACAATCGAATTTATCTTATGTATAACCCCATATTAAAAATGTTTTAGTAAATATACTTTGATTTTAACTCTTTTAACCCTTCTTTAAATAAATTAATAATAAATGTCCTAATCTAATCCAAGTGGGCCTAAATGGTCATATTTTATTCCTAAGTTTGTTTTTGGTCGAATTACACTTGTCCAATAGAATTAGGACATGTGTTAGGGTAATATTAATATCATATTTACCCTTAGTTACCCTATTTACTATTAACCGCGGTAAAAAAAGTAAAAAGTTACTATTCACCAAAAAATTATTTTCATCTCATTGAACCACATTTTAGTCCTTGATATTAACCGTGTCTCTCGGATTTTTGAAATTCCATTCACAGAAGCGGTAAAATTAAGTTTTATGAAAAATTCAGTTTTTAACCTACCACTTAGTGGTTTCACTATTCATCAAAAATTGAAAGTTTTCAGAAAAATACCAAAATTTCACCCTAGGCTAATTTCGATATTCTGAGTCCAAAAATGAAGTCCATTTTGAAAAATAAAATTTATAAAATTTCAAAAAGTGGTTATTACTATTCATAACGGCTAGTTTTAATAGCATATTGTTGTTTAGTGAAACTCGGTATTGCGTACGACGCAAGCTATCGAGGAAGGTCGCGATTGCGTGTAAAGCAAGCCAAGAAAGTGTTGTGTAGAAAAAGATTCCTTTGATGATTTATATAACATAAAAGTCTCGGGTGTTACATTATACCCCCCTTAAAAAGAATTTCGCCCTCGAAATTCGTCACTTTGCAACAAACAAATGAGGATACTTCTCCCTCATCATATCCTCAAGCTCCCATGTAGCTTCTTCAAGTTGGTGGTTTCTCCATAAAACTTTCACCAAGCGAGTGGTCTTGTTTCGTAGGACTTTTTCGCTACGATCCAGAATCTCTATCGGCTGTTCTTCATAAGAAAGATCTTGCTCCAGTGGTACAACTTCTGAGCTGAGTACATGTGAAGGATCTGGTATGTATTTTCTCAGGAGAGATACATGGAACACATCGTGAACTTGAGAGAGATTCGGTGGAAGCGCCAATCGGTAAGCTACCTTCCCAACACGATCCAGTATTTCAAAAGGACCGATATATCTAGGGCTCAACTTCCCCTTCTTTCCAAATCTCATAACCCTCTTCCAGGGAGATATTCATAAGAACACTTTATTGCCCACTTCAAACTCTAGGTCTTTTCTTCGGTTGTCGGCATAACTTTTCTGTCGACTCTGAGCTGCTCTTATGTGTTGTTGAATAGATCTGACTTTTTATGCCATTTCATCAACGAGATCAGGTCCTAATAGCTTTCTTTCCCCAACTTCATCCCAGCAAGTTGGAGTCCTGCATTTCTTTCCATAGAGAGCTTCATAAGGAGCCATCTGAATACTGGAGTGAAAGCTATTATTATAAGAAAATTCCACCAAAGGTAGGTGTTGATCCCAACCTCCTTTGAAATCCATAGAGCAAGCTCTCAACATATCTTCTAGGGTTTGAATTGTTCTCTCAGACTGACCGTCTGTCTGGGGATGATAAGCAGTGCTGAAACTCAACTCTGTATCCAGAGTATGCTGAAGACTTCGCCAGAACTTCGAGGTAAATCTCGGATCTCGATCAGATATAATAGAAAGTGGTACTCCATGCAATCTTACCACTTCCTTTACATATATCCTGGCAAGCTGATCTAGAGAGAAATCCTCTCTAATAGCAATGAAGTGTGCGGACTTTGTAAGACGATCAACTATGACCCAGATAGCATTATTGCCTTTGGATGTTTTAGGAAGTCCTGTGACAAAGTCCATAGTGATGTTTTCCCATTTCCATTCGGGTATGGGTAATGGTTGTAACATCCCCTTAGACTTCTGTCTCTCAGCTTTAACTTGTTGACAAACCAAGCATCGAGAGACATATTCAGCAACATCTCTTTTCATGCCATCCCACCAGAAGTACTCTTTCAGGTCCCTATACATCTTCGTGCTTCCAGGATGAATAGAGAATGAAGAACTATGAGCCTCATCCAGCAGCTCTTTCTTTAATTCGGGGATGGGAGGAACACAAACCCGATTCCTGAACTTTATTATCCCATCACAATCAAGGTTGAATTCAGGAACATTTCTCACCTTCTTTTGTAACTCGACATCTTCTTTCTGTGCCTCTTTAATCTTCACATGTATAGATGGTTGAACATTCATTTGAGAAAGATAAGATTTTTCCCCTTCCATTATAATTCCAAGATCCATCCTTTGTAAATCCATAAATATTGGATCTTTTGTGATCCTCATCATGGATAAACTAGCATGGTCTTGTCGACTTAATGCATCTGCCACCTTGTTTGCTTTCCCAGGGTGGTAATGGATTGAGCAGTCATAATCCTTAATCAGCTTCAACCATCTTCTTTGGCGCATATTCAACTCCTTTTGTGTGAAAATATACTTTAAACTTTTATGATCAGTATAAATATCACACCTTTCACCATAAAGGTAATGCCTCCAAATCTTTAATGCAAAGATTACCGCAGCCAACTCCAAATCATGTGTTGGGTAGTTTTGCTCATGGATTTTCAACTGTCGTGAGGCATAAGCTATCACCATATCATTTTGCATAAGAACACACCCCAATCCCTTCTTGGATGCATCACTGTAGATCACAAACCTTTCTCCAGTACAAGGCAGTGTGAGCACAGGTGCACTGGATAACCTTCTTTTCAACTCCTTGAAATTCTCTTCACATTCCTCTGTCCAGACAAACTTAACTCCTTTCCGAGTCAACTTGGTGATTGGATTAGATAACCGTGAAAAATCTTTTACAAAACGTCGATAATATCCAGCCAAACCAAGAAAACTTCGGATCTCAGTTACTGTTGTTGGTCTTGACCATCTTTCGATAACCTCTGTTTTTGCTGGATCCACAGATATCCCCTCTTTTGAGATTATATGACCCAAAAATGCAACTTTTTGAAGCCAAAATTCACACTTGGTAAATTTGGCATAAAGCTTCTCTTTTCTCAGGGTCTTTAATATAATTATCAAGTGATCTTCATGCTCTTCCTTGCTCTTTGAATAGACAAGAATATCGTCTATAAAGACTACCACAAATTGATCAAGATAGTCTCTAAAGACTCTATTCATTAGATCCATGAAGATAGCAGGGGCATTAGTAAGACCAAATGGCATCACTATAAATTCATAGTGTCCATACCTTGTAAGGAAAGTCGTCTTTGGTATATCCTCCCTTTTGACCCTTAATTGATGATACCCTGAACGAAGATCAATCTTGGAAAAGTATTGAGCTCCGCGTAGTTGGTCAAATAAGTCATCAATGCGTGGGAGAGGATATTTTTTCTTGATAGTGATCTTGTTAAGTTCTCGATAATCAATGCAGAGTCTCATTGATCCATCTTTCTTCTTAACAAATAGAACAGGTGCTCCCCAAGGTGACGCACTAGGGCGTATGAATCCCTTATCAAGATTCTCTTGGAGTTGCTTCTTCAATTCCTGCAACTCAATTGGGGCCATTCTATAAGGTGTCTTTGAAATAGGCAAAGCACCCGGTACGAGTTCTATTGAAAACTCAACTTCACGATTTGGTGGAAGACCCGGCAATTCCTCTGGAAAGACATCATCAAACTCCCGTACAATGGGAATATTCTTAATCGTGAGTTTCTCACCAACCATTTGAGATAAATAACCTTCATTTAGTGGAATCAATACCCATAAGATGGAAGAAATTTCCACTGGAAGGTTATGTTCATCCTTGCATTGATAGACGATCGTAGGTTGATCTGGAATATGAAATGTGACTTCCCTTCTTTGGCAATTGATATGAGCTCCATGTAGAGAAAGCCAATCCATGCCAAGAATCACATCAAATTCCACTAAAGGAAGGATCACAAGATTTGCAGGAAGCACTTTCCCACAAACTTCGATCGGAGAAGAACTATAAACTTCTGATGCGATTGATGTGCCATTAGGTGTTGTCACAGCTAACTCAACATCTAATTGTTGAGGTAATACGGTGATACCCTTAGAAAATTTTTCAGAAATAAAAGAGTGGGTGGATCCAGAATCAAATAAAACATTTTCTACTTTAGAGTGGATGGTAAGTGTACCTTTCACCACATCGTTATCGTACTCCACATCGCTGATAGAAATTGCATGTGACTTTCCTTTGTCTTTAGCCTTAAGAGTTTGTTGACGTCGACCATCATCATCAACCCTTGGATTTGGGCATTGATTGGAATAATGCCCCATCTCCTTGCACTTGAAACATTGAAGTGTAGCAGGTTCATTCTGTGTATCCCTTCCTTTGTTTGCATCATTAGACATCTTATTCCCATTATCACGGCATTCAAATGCCCGATGACCTTCCTTTCCACATTTAAAACATTTACTTGTCCCTTTAAGACAACTCCCTCCATGTTTCTTTCCACACTTTGAGCATAAGGGAAAGTTCATTTTCTTTTCCGTGTGCTCTTTAGATTTTTCTTTGAATTCCATCTTCCTCTTCTTATCAAACCCATGTGACTGATGGGTTACTCCAATCTCCATCTCGACTTTGAGAGCACATCGAACGATTTCTTCGTAGCTATTGAAGTCCCTTATGGCTAACGCCCTTCGAAGACTTGGTTTTAGGCCACTAAAGAATCGATCGATCTTACTCTCAGGTTGGATAATAATACCAGAAGCGTACCTTGCAAGTCTTTTAAAATTTGCTTCATAGGTACTAACAGATTCATCATCCCTTTGCTTCAGTTCAAGGAACTCTTTCTCCATCTTTGTTCGGAGAATACGAGGGAAGTACTTATTGAAAAATAAGTTCTTGAACTCGTCCCATTCCATAGACTCAATTTCATCCCTTTGCCTCGTATTCTTAACAAGATTCCACCATTGATCCGCATCTCCTTCCAAACGATACACTGCTAGGATGACTTTATCATGCTCAGAACATTGAAGAACTGAAAATATCTTTTCAGTAGTACTAATCCATTGTTCAGCAACTAATGGATCAGTAGACCCGCTGAAAGATGGTGGACGCTGCCTCATGAAGGATTCAACAGAATGTTGCTCCCTCCTTTGTTCGTTTGGAAATCCTGCATGATTCATAGCTTGAGAAAGTTGTGTGAGCATGGCTACAAGATTTTGCATTCCAGCTCCCATATCGTTTGGTTGCTCAGGGGGACAATCATTGCATTGCCCATCGCATTCCGCATTAACACGGTTCCTTCGGGTTCCAGCCATTGACTAAAACCAAGAAGAATAGTGTGAGCAACACTAATTATAATAGGAAACCACATAATTCAAGAGTAAAATTTTCATGCTTAAGGTCTTATCCTAGGTTATTCAAGGCCATTTCTAAAACACTAAGATTGTGTTCTATGCTTAGACTTATCCTTAGGGTTCTTACTAAGGCTTTCACATCCTAGTTTCCAAAGGTTGACTATACCTTTCCTCTGATACCAACTATAACGACCCACACTTTACATACATTGTTAATACTTCAAAATTGAAGCACTCTTATTACAACATATGACAAAACCACAAAGGACCGTATAGGTATACTGTCTTTAGAAACTGGGAAACATAAACAACTGGTTCATAAATCTTCTACAGTGTCTCCCATTTATTTCATCATATCTAGGGTCCCTTTTAGCATATTCTACTTAATATCCATCTTCCTGACCTGGGGAAAAGAAAGCATAAAAGGGTGAGCTCAAATGCTCAGCAAGGGCAAATAAAGGAAATAAAAATCATATCATATCTTTATGAAAATCAAAACCTGCAAAAGAGATCATAATATCTTAACATGAAATAAATCATAGAAGTGAAAATGAGATCCCCATAATCATAACATAAAACTTGAATCTTTGTGGCATGCACACATAATCATGGAAAATCATTTCTTGTTAGTCATGACTCATTTCCAAGACTATCTTAGTGGACAAAGTCCCTTTCTGAACCGAGTTCACTCCTCGTTTCAGTCCTGTATCACTGAACTGAAATAACCTTCCGTTCCAGCCATGTCTATCTCATGAGATATAAAATCATTACCCAATGCATTGGAGGGAGATATAGGTCCCACCCATCTTATAATGAATCATTTATTATGTGTGCCACATAATCATAAAACATACATCATCGCATAACAAAAATGGGATTCTTGAAACATCATGACATCATAAATCAATTCATATATGATAAAGGAATTCATAAACATAATTCCATCACAACATAGTCAAACCAATGTAAAAATATGGATAGAAACAGAACCCTTTATTATCTTAGATGGAAAATAATTTTTATAAAACACTCGAATTGAATTCTTGAGGAAAATATCCTTTCTTCTTCAAAAACATTTTTCCTTTCATAACATGTCATACAACTTTAAAATAAAAGAATTTGATTAAAAATAAACTTGAAAACTTGTAAAGGAAGCTTCTTTGAAGTAATGTTTTAAAAATCCATTCATGCCGTATAAGTTAAAAAAAACATTCTTCGTACTTTTGTCGGAAAAGTCAAAAAGTACCTCGTACGGAAAAACGACAAAAGATTCCTTTCATATTCATTACTAAAAACTCACCTAAGGGTAAAATTGGATTTAAACTATTTCAAGTGGATGGAAACAATATTACATATTGAGGGAACATGGATGTGGATGATAAAATACACCCCAGTAAATACTTACGAATAAACAATCTCGGATAAAAATGAGATTGTGATATTTCCCTTACCTTAGGTCCGATTTGATTTGTTCGTGTCCGAATCTCCTGTATAATGGTTTAAATAATTTTATTGACTTATTCCAGAATCATACATATTGATATGAGATCATATATGGTCATATTATTAGCTTCTTGTTAGTAATATTTCATTGTTACTTGTTACTCGGGTCTTTATAACTTTTTGTTCTTATGCGTGTTTTGTCGAATAAATTCTTATTCTTATCTTTAGGTTATAGATAATTCATTTCCAGAATGGTATTAGTGTAGTATATACCATATTCATTCATTCAATTCATTTATACAATCATTATGAAATGAAGATCATGTAGAACGAGTCGCATCACATCGTGGAGACGGTATTCCGTACGTACGCACGAGTGATGATATCGTTCCTATGATCGTGGAATTGTATTGGATTATATATATATATTATTTCAGTATCAATATTACTTAATAATAATCATATATAGTTACTCATTACACCATTATACCCATCCTTGTAAGGTGATGGTGGAAAATAGATTACACCACGGCGTGGAGACGGTATTCCGTACGTACGCACGCGCGGTGATTTCATTTTTCCGTAGGATGGATAGAAAGTGAATTAGGGTTGTTTCATATTTATAATAACATATCAGTATGTAAGTAATACTGATGTTATTACTTTATCATGAAACAACTAAAGAAGAAGAAGTTGAAGACGAAAGAAATTGAAAAGATCGGTAATGGATATTACCTCTTCTTTGGAACGCCTCTTTGAATCCTCCACTTAGGGAACTGAGAGTGGTCTTTGGAGAAGACCAGGACCTCTAGGACTATTCTAGGGAAGTGGAGAGGGGAAAATGGCAGGGTTTGGCCGAGCTTGAGTGCTCAATTTGGTGTGAGGAGGAGGGGGAGGAGGTTCCCTTTTATAAGGGAGGAGAGGGGCACCTTAGGAATATCTCAAAATATTATTTTATATTA
Source organism: Viscum album (assembly GCA_963277665.1). Lineage (NCBI taxonomy): Eukaryota > Viridiplantae > Streptophyta > Magnoliopsida > Santalales > Viscaceae > Viscum > Viscum album. Next base: position 1,944,506,316 of record OY728125.1, read on the forward strand.
AAGTCAAAATCGGTTTATAATGGTTCCAAAGGGTCTTATTTAGAAGATAAGGTGGGGAGGGGTCGAAATCCTATCAACCAATAGAATTTAGACAAGTTTAGGATATTATTTTAACCTTATCATTTAGATTTAACTCTAAGTTAAATAATTTAACTTTTATCATGTCTTTTTGTTTTCTTTCACTATATGGTTAATACACTTACAATAACATGCCAAACGAACCCCAAATTGTTTATTATTAATATATATATATCCTTATCTAAATCATTTGGCCGAACCTTATATTTTTAGGAATACAATAACAATTAATAATATAATATTTGATTTAAAAACTATTTTGTGTCAATTTTGACACTATTTGATATATGATTTTTGGGAAAGTCATAACAGAATTAAATGTTCGAACCAAGTTGATTAAATCAACATTAATATATCATAGTAACCTAGAAAATTAGTGGAATTCATAAAAAGTCTCAAATTACATTTATTTTTGTGTTTATAACATCAATTATGTCAATATTTCGTTAACAAGATAATTACTGCATCATCTTTGTTTCATAAATAAATTAAATTATTTGATGTCTAAAAATTACAAATAAAATACCATCATGTAGGAAATCTTTTTAGCTTTCTAATGAATATTTACAATCGAATTTATCTTATGTATAACCCCATATTAAAAATGTTTTAGTAAATATACTTTGATTTTAACTCTTTTAACCCTTCTTTAAATAAATTAATAATAAATGTCCTAATCTAATCCAAGTGGGCCTAAATGGTCATATTTTATTCCTAAGTTTGTTTTTGGTCGAATTACACTTGTCCAATAGAATTAGGACATGTGTTAGGGTAATATTAATATCATATTTACCCTTAGTTACCCTATTTACTATTAACCGCGGTAAAAAAAGTAAAAAGTTACTATTCACCAAAAAATTATTTTCATCTCATTGAACCACATTTTAGTCCTTGATATTAACCGTGTCTCTCGGATTTTTGAAATTCCATTCACAGAAGCGGTAAAATTAAGTTTTATGAAAAATTCAGTTTTTAACCTACCACTTAGTGGTTTCACTATTCATCAAAAATTGAAAGTTTTCAGAAAAATACCAAAATTTCACCCTAGGCTAATTTCGATATTCTGAGTCCAAAAATGAAGTCCATTTTGAAAAATAAAATTTATAAAATTTCAAAAAGTGGTTATTACTATTCATAACGGCTAGTTTTAATAGCATATTGTTGTTTAGTGAAACTCGGTATTGCGTACGACGCAAGCTATCGAGGAAGGTCGCGATTGCGTGTAAAGCAAGCCAAGAAAGTGTTGTGTAGAAAAAGATTCCTTTGATGATTTATATAACATAAAAGTCTCGGGTGTTACAATCATTGTAATTTTCTCCATTCTCAACCACCATTTCATTAATTAATTTTGTCATGTTCCATTCTTATTTTTCATGTTAGCGCTTGAGAGATTCCATTTATTTTTCTTCAGATGAGTATTGAAGGGAGGGTTCATTTTCTTCTTTAGGATTCAAAGGTTCATCTTTTCTAGAAATATCAAATGTGCAACAATTTTCATCCTCATCAATCTTATTTTCACCCGGAACCTTCACTTCATAAACCTCCTTCATTTTATCCTCTTTTTCAATCCATACATCAGAATATAACCAAAAATTTCTCACAAGGGAAGCTAAACTCATAATAGATTGGGATAGGTTATTGGTAAAATCTTTTTTCTCTTTAAGACCTTCCTCATGTTTTCCATCATCATGTCCAAAATTTAATTAGTCTTCATGAGCAATTCCAAAATTATTTCATGTGAATCCATTTCATGAGGTACATGAAAGGCAGGTCAATCTTGATGGTACTGCTCATCCCAAGATCATTTGGTTTTAAGGGTCATTGTATCCATACAAATATGAACTGTCCTAGCCTACTCTTTATTATGACCATCATTCATAATTTTGTGTTACTGATGAGGTAGTCTCGTTTTGGTATCCTACTTACTCCAATGATGGTTTAACATAGTAAACCTACCCCATCCCCTACACTAAAACGACCCCCCACGACCACTACCTTAAACCTCATCCCTTGGCCCTATTCGGCCCCTTTACCACTAACCCCCCAGTCCCAGCCTAAACCTACACCTAGACCTAAATCCCAACCTAAACCTACCCCCCACCCCGACCTAAACCTAACCTAACCCTAAACCCCTAAACATAACCCTGGCCCTATCCTCCATAAACCCAACACCAACCCCTTATCCCGAACCCCTACCAGGCCCCTTGGCCCTAACCACCCCCCAACCCATCCTAAACCCCCAGCCCTAGCCCTTTCCCCTGCCTCTAATCCTAACCCTCCCATGGCAAAGCCCCTGCCTCTAGTCCTAACCCTCCCCTTGTATTTATGTCTGACCAACGAAATAATGTCAATAAACCTAAAATTAATATAAACCAAGGACAAAATAACTCATTATCATATTGAATTCTTCAATATAAATCAAAATTATTCTATAAAGATAAATCAAAACAAAACCGCAACCTAAAATGATATATGGCTTGTGATGGGATCCCAATACAGAGTGGGTAAAACAAAGAATATTGCAGCAAAATCGAATGAAAAAAGCTAAATTAAATGGAGGCAGAAGAGATAATTCAATTACAACGTACCAATTTGAAGTGGAAGAACAAAAATTAATTTAATCAATCGCCAGCTGGGAAGTGGGGTTCACAGTTCAGAGAAATCTCGTTTAGGGAAAAATCTTAGAGATGGGTTCTGAAGGAAGTGCGCTCAGGAATTAGGGTTGGCATCCTGGAGAGATCCATTCCGGAGAAAGTGAGCTCACGGCGGAGGAAGTGAGCTCGCCAAGTAGGGTTCATGCTCGGGAAGTAGGGTTGGAGGAGAGATCTTGTTGGAGGAGTATATCTCATAGAGCAGAGATATCTATTCGAGGAGGAGATATTCTATTCGATGGAGGAAGTGGGATCACGGGTTCGTTCTCGGGAAGTAGGTTTCGACGGAGGAGAGATTTTGTTCGACGGAGGAGAGATCTATTCACGGGTTAGCAGAGACACCTATTCGATGATTGGTTCAATGGAGGAGAGATTATGTTCGTTGGCAGGGGGTATTTGGGGTTTTTTCCCAACAGTTCTTAAAAACCGTAGAGAAATATTGGAAAACCAGCTATTACCAATGTTTTTGTTAAACCGTTGGTACAATTACCCCTAATATCCAACGGGTTTTGAAAATCGTTAGAAAAAAATCACCATTTTCCCCTTCACCAATGGTTTCATTGAACCATTGCTATAGGTTACTTAATCCAATGGGTTTTTCAAACCGTTGGTATAGAGGTGTTGGTATAGGTGGAGATTCCACTAGTGAATCTGTAAAATGATCTGTAAACATGTAATCTTAAAACTAAAAACATTAAAATCTATAAACATGGAAACCTTTGAATCTCCATCATGCATACCTTACAAACAAGAATACCTTCATCTTGTAAACCTAGCAACTAAAACCCACAAACCTAATAACCAAAAACCAGAAAATTAGTAACATGTTAATGTGTAATGCACAAACTATCAACTTATAACTTCCAAACTTGCTAGCTTACAAGCATTCAAACCATGCAACCTATAAACCTGCAACAAGAAAACTTGAAAAAAATGAAAACATTCAAATACAAAAGTAGAAAAAAATCATTCTCTTGAAAATAAAAAAACACAAGACCTGTAAAATAAACAAAATAGTAACAATATGTATAAATGTGTGGGCAATGGGCATAAAATTAATTTGTTCACTAAAAATAATTACTTTAATATATCCCATAATATGTTGGATTAGTGAATATAAAGTAAAATAAATAAAATAGTAACAATCTATATACAGATAACAAGGGTGGCCCACCAAGTGCTAACAATGTCACAACGATACACAAATAAGCTCCAATAAATTGGTTGTTTGAAACATTCCTGATAGCATCAGTAAAAATAAGAAAAGATTAAAGACTTTGCACTAAGGATGCTCAGAATTCATACAAACTAAAGCAGTGAAATCTGATTAATTACATGGTAACAAAAATCATGTAAACTAGAAAGATGTCAATTCAAGTAAGTGTTGTTTAAACATACCATCAACTTAAAAATCATCAAGGGGAATGCCAGCAAGGGCATCAATTAGACAAGTGAATTTATTGATCTATAAATACCTGAATAAATCCATAAATACATTAAAAATGATAATTATCTTAACTAAAGTCTCAGTTGCTTACAGTGTACCAAGGCTTGAAAGTGACTCGAAATTGTGAGGTAAGTTCCCCGTCATTGAGTTGTATGAGAGATCCCTGTATGTGAAACAAATCATTATAAAATAATATTCAATTGAACAAGAACCTTCTAACATAACAGATTAAGAAAAGACAAAAGTGGACTCAATAAATGAAAATAAAAATATGAAAGAACTCTAAATGGATAATTTACATAAGCCCCCCCCCCCCCCCCCCCCGGACAGAAGCCCCCCTACTGGACCCCCTGGACAGCAGCCCCCCACCCCCCCTGCTGGACCCCCCTGGACAGCAGCCCCCCCTGGACAGAAGCCCCCCCGCTAGTCCCCCTGGACAGCCCCCCTGTTGGACAACAACCCCCCCTGTTGGACCCCCCTGGACAGCAGCCCCCCCGGACAGCCCCCCTGGACAGAAGCCCCCCCAGACAGAACCCCCCCCCCCCCTGCTGGAGCCCCCTGGACAGCCCCCCCTGGACAGCCCCCCTGCTGGACAGCCGCACCCCCCCTACTGGAGCCCCCTTGACAGCCCCCCTGTTGGATAGCAGCCCCCCTGCTGAAGATTTTTATGTTGAATGTATAATTTTTTTTGGAAACAACTGGTTAAACTAATATGTGCGTAGTGGAGATGTAACGGATATGCAAAAATAAAAATATGTTTGAAACATGATGAAATAATAAAAACTTACCCAACATCAGTGCTACAACTAATTTGTAAAGATACACAACTCCAAAATGAGTAACTACTCCCCTTTCCATGATGGTGTATTTCTCTAAATTGTAGTGTGACTCCACCCTGTGACCCTGTATGTAGGATCAAGAACATCCCAACACAGTTAATGTTTACTAATGATTCATCACCCATTCTCATTCTAAAGCAGTTATAATGCTCTAATCATATGTGAAAATTTTAAATTTTCATCAAAACAAATAACGTATAAATGAACAGACTATTCAAATAATAACTAATAGTTGTAGAAGTTTCTAAGACATCATCGCAATATTAGTAAACATTAATTCTATATGAAAAGGAATAATGATTTATTTGTACCATTGAGAAATCAAATATATGATGTAACATACTGTTCAAATAATAACTAATAGTAATGAACATTGAAACCAGAACATTGTAATTGTGAATGTCAACATAATGGAGATAGTTTGGAAACCAATCAAATATAACAAAATCTATACAGAAAAAAAATTAATTGTGAAAAGAAGGGTGTGTGAGGTTACAAAAGTTGCAGTTTATTAAATGATAATCACGTTGTACCTTCCACGATGGTGTATTTCTCCAAAATCTAGTGTTACTCCACCATGTCCCCTTGTATGCTGGATCAAAACATTTCATTAATATTGATTATATTGAATATATTGAATGCATAAATTAGTGGTACAAAATATTGCAATAAAAGTGGATTAAATATGGAGACAATTAAAATAGTAGAAAACATAAATGATAATCACATTGTACCTTTGTACTGATGTTCATCTGACACATTGAACAATATCTATACATAATAATTGAAAAATTAGAAATATAATGTATAAAATTAGAATAAATAACAAATCAAATAAACTGTATCATATTCAATAAGTCAAAACAACTAAACCATAACCAAGGAAAATCTAACAATAAAGAAGACAATAAATTGAAACCAATAAATCATACCAAATTCAAAGGAGAGGAGGCTAACGATCTGTAATAAAAAAAACCATCTGCACACCCCCTGCCCCCCCGCCTGCACATCCCTCCCCCCAGCAACCCCCATCTCCCTGCCCCCTGCCCCCCACCTGCCCCCCCCCCCCCACCTGCACACACCCTCCCCCTGCCCCCAGCACACCCCCTACCCCCACTGCACACCCCCTCTCCCTACCCCCTGCCCCTGCCCCCCCACCTGCACACACCCCTCCCCCTGCCCCAATCACACCCCCCTGCCCCCTGCCCCCCCACCTGGACACCCCTCCCCACATCAACCCCCCTGCCCCCCACCTGCACACCCCCTCCCCCTGCCCCCAGCACACCCCCCTCCCCCTACCCCTAACACACCCCCCTGCCCCTGCCACCCCCCCTGCCCACCCCCCCTTCCCACCCCACACCCACCCTCCCCACCCCATGCACCCCCTACCCACCCTCCACATTTCATTCCACTTCAACAACTTAATGAAATATGTGTATAAAGGATCATTCGTGATGTTTTTTCAGAAAAAAACCTTTTTTCCCTAGATCATGATGATGGATGATTTCCAGGAATCCAATCTTGAATTTGGAATGAGTAGTTGTTTCCATTATGATTAATAAATCTTGATTTGTTGGATAATCCAGAATACTTTCTAAGGATGTGTATCCATTTTGTGGGGAGTTTATAATTACCTATATCGTTATGAGTCAGAGAATTCAAATGAAATTAAATTTTTAGTCTCCAAGTAGCGAGAGTTTCAAGAAGTGGTATTTATAAAAACAACCTGAGTGTTGGGATATCTCTTGAGGATTTTTTATGCCTATTTAGGTGTTCAGGTGGTTCATGGGGTAATCAAGTAGTAGTTAGAGGGTTTCTAGTCCATTCCACTTAATTTTAAGACCCATCGATTACCATGTCTAGGTATACTGGGTACCAAGTCTAATAAAGGCAAAAATAGTTGATTATGAGTTTTATAGTGGGGTATCCTCTAGTGGGGAACTAGGTATGGATTACTGGATAGCCATGTGCTAGGTTTATGGTTGTGTTCTCTATGTATTTCATACTCCCTTACTGTATTCATGTATGCCATGTCTTGAATGAGATAGTGGTGGTACATGATATGATAAGAGACCTGACCTAAAGAATAGATTGGTGATATGAGATGAGATATGGGACCTCAACCTATGTGAGTGGGTGATATAATGAAAGACCATAATATATAAACATAATTTGTACTTACATTGTTTCCAGGAGGAGACCTACACTGTTTATTTCTCAGTATTCTTCTACTCCTTCTAGTATCATCATGATCAGAAATTTTGACCTGGAAATTTAAAATAATATTCTCAAATAAATAGAAATAATGCAAAATGTTAAATAATACAATTGTATCATAAAACAATGAGATATATTTTCATGTGAGATATTTATATTGATAAAATATCAAGACTTTTCTATGTTCAAGATTTACTAGAGAAGTGTTTAAACATAAATTGGTCAGGCTATTAATAGTTTTATATTTTATAATGGTATTAAATATACTAGTTATTTTGATATCATGTATGGAAGTTAAAAAAAACACATACAATATTGCGATAATATCAGGTAAATACTTACAAATGTGTGGGTTATGTGACAATTTCTGGTTCACAATCTGTTCTAACAATTGCATCATCCATATCATCAAATGCAACATTTGAATAAATACCGACAGGTTCATCCAAAACATCATTGTCATCCATGCCTTCGTCAAAAATATGTCTAGGAATAACATCAACAATAACACAAAATTGTGGTTGTAACATGTCACTTACATAAAACACATGTTTAGCTTGTGACGCAAGAATATAAGGTTCATTGGTACGAAGCTGACAATTCATATCAATCACTCTAAATCCACAGTTATCAATATGAATTCCTTGTCGTGTCATTGAATCAAACCACTTGCATTTCATCATTGCGACACGACCATGTGCATAGTAATCTAATAAAATGATTCTTTCAACAACACCGTAATATGATATATTTTCTGATCGAGACTGCCTGTTCGATGCACTCGCATAACAATCTGTTGTGGCACTTATCGTGACACTGTCATGTTGTGTTGCCATTTTTTTGCACAACTATTTATAAAAAATTTAAATCCATTGACAACCATTGACTTACAATCACGGATCACATCATTTGGACCAAAGGACAATGCTTTTATTTAATTTGATACTTCAATCATTGGTAGAGTTAAAACCTAAAAGATACCAACATAGAATATTAAACAAAGACATGTGATTATGTTATGAGAAGAAGAAAAAGAAATCTATTACCTTTGACTTTAACCAGGCAGCAAATTCTTTGTTGAGCAACAATTCCTTCCTCTTAATAGATAGAGAACGATGTCTCTTTTTTATAATTTCTAAATGTTCTCTATAGATATGAAAGCATTAAAATATCAGAAGATATAAAGAAATCACACAATTAAAAAATACATATTTATTAGTTTACTTACTTGATATAATCATCAGGCACACCACAGTTGAATAATACTGTGCGATGTGCCATTTCCCACTCTTCTCTGCTTAAAGTACACAATGAGTACGATCCAGATATCCCCCCTATTTGGGGCAATGAAGGAAATGCAGGCTCAATGGGATCATATTGCTCATCTTCAATTCTCATTAGTCGATTATACCTTGTAGTGACGTTAGCCAAGTACAATGAACAGAAATCCATGCATTCTTGTGCTAAATAGCATTTCACAATAGAGCCTTCAGGATGATATTTATTTCTCACATAAGATTTCAATGTAAACGTCATTATTTCGGTAGGATACATCCACCGACTCGAAACAGGACCACCAAAGAGATCTTCCGTGGGAAGATCCACAATCAAATTTAACATACATGTGAAAAAAGATGGTGGGAAAATTTTCTCCAAGTCGCAAAGAATAATCGGTGCATCTCTCTGCAATTTCTGAACAACACTTCTGCTCAATCTTTTGGCACAAAGATCTCGATAAAATTGAAATAACTTAATCACCGCAACTCTAACATTATGTGAAAGTAAATGACAAATGGAAATGGGAATCAACTCATGTAACAAGACATGGTAATCATGGGTTTTAAGAGATTTGAGTTTCATATCTTGTGTATTCACCCTTTTCGAAATATTAATTGAATAACCATCCGAAACCTTCAAACTTTCAAAGACCTGAAGAAATTGTTTTTTCTCCACATTTGTCATCGAATAACAGGAAACATGGACTTTCCACTTATTTTGACCAATTAACTCAGGATGAAGTCTTGCTCTTATACCCCAATCCATCAAATCACGACGACACCGCAAATCGTTTTTGTTTTGCCTTTGACATTTAAAATAGTAGCAAGTAACATATCACAAATGTTTTTCTCGATATACATTACATCCAAAAAATAACGTAATAAATTCGATGAACAATACGACAACTCAAATAATATGATTTTCTTTCTCTAATTGCTATTGGAATTCGAATTAGAATGCTTTCGCTTTCTGATATTTGATTGACTTTTTCCAAGAACATAATTCAAATCATCAAGTTCTTTAACAATATCAGTCCCTAACATTCGTTGAGGTGTCTCATCTGTCTCAATGGCATTATAGAACTATCTCCGATTTTTCCTGTATGGATGATCCATTGGTAGAAAATGTCGATGCCCTATGAAGATGAAATTCCTTTGAAACTTTAATCTTCGGAAATGTGTATTTTTCATACAAATAGGACAGGATAATTTCCCTTTAGTACTCCGACCAGACATCATTCCATAGGTAGGGAAATCATTTATCATCCATAATAAATCTGTACGAAACATAAAGTAATACTTTCTGAATGCATCATACCCTTGTGCACCAACAATCCAAAGCTCATTTAACTCCTCAATTAATGGCTGCAAGTATATATCAATATCATTTCCAGGATTACTGGGTCTAGATATCAATATTCTCAGGATATTGAACGACTTCTTCATACACATCCATGAAGGAAAGTTATAAATGTGAATGAAAATAGGCCAAGTACTATGTGCAGTATGCATTTGGCGAAATGGGTTGAAACCATCACAGGATAATCCCAATCTAACATTTCATGGGTCGGCTGCAAAATCAGGATGTAACCTATCAAATTTCTTCCAAGCCAGCCCATCAGCAGGATTCACTATTTCATCGTTATCCTTATTTCTTTCATCTTCATGCCATCTCATATTCTTTTCCATTTGTTCTGACATAATTTTTTTTAAAGCCTGAGAATTAAAGGGAAGTGCCACATCACTTTCTGTGGTATGCAAGATTGAGATCCATCTTTATTAGTCTTCCACCTTGATGTGCCACACTATTTTCACTAACTCAAGTCTGCATTCTCCTTCCAGAACAAACAACAGTCTTTGAGACAAGAATGAATCTTACTAGATGAAAATCCAAATTTTTCAAACAACTTTGATTCCATGTAATCATTTTTCTAGAATACATGCATCATCAGGCAGTAAATCCTTAATAAATGTAAGTAGATAGTCGACCGCAGTATTACTAAATCCATATATTATTTTCCCATGATATAATCGCATTAAAAACTCAAGTTTGCTCAATTTTCCACATGCTTGATATACTGGGGTATTTGCATCTTCCATCAGATTTCTAACACTCTCAACATCATCATCCTGATTAATAGATGATAACTGTGTTCCAGTATTTATTTCCTCTTGCATTTGTCTACATGAGGAGCTAGCTTCAAAAACAAAAGGAAACCGATCAGAAATCAGATTTTTCATACCAATCTTTTCCGCTGAATCGATGTCATTCAACACTTTTTTTCTCCATTATTATACCACACATGATATTTTTTTTGGAAACCACTTTTAGTGATATGGTAACTCACTTCCTCACGAGTTAACCAAGGTCTTCCAACACAATCAAAACACGGGCATCGAATCAATCCGCCATCTGAATCATTAGTGAATGAAAAGTCCAAAAAATATTGTAACTCCTGAAATTCATCAGTGATCTGATCAATGTTGTACATCCAGTATCTATCTATTCTGAGGCAGATAAACATACATTAAATAAATAATCTAGAAAATGACTTAACATTATATGTATTGTTTCATAAGATATTAAGTAATCATTAATAACAAGTTAATAAAAAAATCATAACAAATATATTAAAATTATGGTTTAGGGAATTCATAAATGTTTTAAATTATAAAAATTCATGAATAGTCATACATAAGTTCCAAGAATGAGGATTTATTATAGTAAAAATATTTTATATGAAATCTTAGAGATAATAATAATCAATTCCCAAAAGTGTTTGGGTTAATTCATAATGAGTTGTGATGTTTTGTATTAAATCTACAAAGATTTATTGAAATTTAGAGACATTTTAAAAATATAAACCATATCATATACCAAGAATTAATATTAAAGAATTGGCTGAGAATTAAAATGGTAAGATGATGATAATAATAACTAGAAGAAAGAATATATGTCTACATTATTTTTAGAATATTAAGATTATATAATTGGAAGGAAGATTAATTATATGAAGATGAGATACAACAATGGACTATCTTAACTTGTGTGTGTTCCCCTTGGTCATCCCCATGAGGGTAAATTTTGGTATTACATCCTAATAATAGGACTGTGATCTCCTCTGTGGGATTAGTTTCAGATAGTGTTTGGGAATACCTCTGTGTGACCTGAGGTGTGATCCTCTATAATTTTTTCTATTTCCCTAGGTGGGTTTTGTGGAATCATTATTACTAACTTATCTGTGTTTACAATCCCATACTTAGTGGGATATTCTAGGTATGGTATGGTATACCCCAGATTACCTTGGAGAGATCCCCCATCTATGTATTGAGATCTTCGGAGTTACATTGATTACATCTTTGGTGAGGTCTGATGAGCATGACCTCTTGGGAATTCACCATCAATGAAAGCATAGATCATGTTGTGAGTGCAACCATAAGAGTGTTAAATTGTATCCTTGAGTAGAATCTTATGGATAAAATAATGGTTAATATGCCATTGAGGCATGTTTTATGTTATGAGTATATCTAGTTTATTGTTCCTATTTCTATATCTCATATTTGTAATGACGTGTCTATGTGATGATGAGATAACTACTCTCCAAATTCCCATTGTTTAGTGATTTTGGAGTGTCCTATTGAGCATTGTTATACTAAACACTGCATGGGATCTACCCATATTTTTCATGTCTTATGTAGACAATATTCCTTTTGAAGGAATCATAGGAGGGCCAAGAGCAGATATAAGATAGTGATCTAGATAGACCATGGTTCATGCTAGGTTGTGGCATATGTCAGTAGCCCCGTCCCTCATAACAAGTTAGTATTTTTATCTGTTTTTGTAGGATTTTATTTTCCCCTTTATTCTTTTCATGTGTACAGGTACCATAGGCTAAGGACAACCTTGTGTGTGTTATGCCTACTCAGGGATGGTCACTAACCCCTAACCAATTAGAGGTGGGCTTGTGGTGTCACACTCAACTTACCACTAGCCAGGTGGCCCCCAGTGAGTCAGTTCATAAAAAATTCCACCCTAATGTTAATGAATTCAAAAAAATTATTTTACATGAATGAAGAAAAATTCAAAATCATGGAATAGTTATTTTACAAGTTTTTAAAATTTGGTCTCACCTTCTTTGGTCATTCCCTATTTTTCCCTAACTAATGAAAAAATAGTACAACTTCCTTTAAACTAGCCGACTCAAAAAAAATGTATGTTACTATTTGTGAGCTCTCCATACTGTTTTCTCTAATAAAATAGTTTATTAACTTGTTAACATTTTAGTCACTATCCAATAGAATAATGAATTTAAGATGAATAACATTTATCAAATTAAAACCAATCAATAGATTGTTAAAATTATTATTATCTAAATAACTCTAATGATTCCATATATCAATGGTGAAAACAACATGTAAGTCCCATAAAGAAATTAAGAAATAATAAAAGCTCTAGTAAAATAGTGAGTTGTATTTCTCAATAAAACTTCATGGACATTTTGGAAAAGTTGGAGGTTGAAATAGGGAATAATTTACGGGCTATAAAAAAAATTAAAATAATTGAATGAATAAATTTTAAAATGGGTGAACTGATGATAGTTTCTTTGATATAAAAATTGAAAACTCTATATAGTCATTGTAATTATGAATAATAAAGTGGAAAATAATGAAAAATATGGAAGGATTCCAATTTAATATACAAAGGATGAAATCATGTAATTTAATTGACACATCAATTTAACACCTAAAAATTCCATAAAAGCATCATATGTTATGGTCCCTAATCATGATATTGTATATCCCTCTCTAAAAGTAATGGTGGGGTGGGAATGAACCTTTTTTCTTGAAGGAAAGAATTATGTGGGGCTGATGATCTAGAACACTCATAGTCCATGGAAAGAAGATAGAAAGAACCATAGGATTTATCAACTACATTAAGAATTTCCTTCATGCTTTGAAAAAAATTATGGTCTATTATCACTTTCCATGAGTTATTATTGGTGTTTCCACTATATAACTACAATTATATTCTCTCAAGAATCTAACGGGTTAATTGCAAGGTATAAAATTCACAAATTTAGTTGATTCATGTGATGAATAGTTAAGGATAAAATATATATTAAATTTGAATATGTTAATAGTGGTAATATAGCATGTATATTCATATTTCCAAATATATGTGTTCAAGGTGAAAATTAGCAGAAACTGAGTAAAAGATAACAAGAAGCCAAAATAAAACAATACAGATAATGATCAAATTGAAAACTAATATCAAAGGTATAATTTAAAAGTGGTAAAACCTAGAGATAAGAGAAAAGAGAGACTGCTTGAATGTTCTTCTCACTCTCTTCTTCCCCTGTTCTCTGTCTTCCTCCTCCTGCAATTCCGATTCTTCATAGCTGCTGTATAATAATATACAAAGTTGCTGTTATCTAGTTTATAACTTAAGCATGACAATTCATGTTGGTTTTGTGTTCTTTTTTTATAGAACCTCACACACAGCCCACTAAAGTTGGAGACTCTAAGGAGAAGATCATTTTCAAAACTCTGCACCGGTCACATTATAGGAGGTTGATGTGGTCAAGTCCCAAATTAGTGGTTACTGTGTGGTAAATTGAGGGGTTATAGTGGTGCATATCAGTGTGGAAATGAGAGTAAGTGCAGAATAATATTAAAAATACTTAAGGTTTAAAAAATTCAACAAGAATGGTGGATATGGATGAAGGAAGAGACAGGGGATTACATCTGGTGTTGAGGGTTGTGGGGGAGAACCGTCGGGAATGGAGGAGGAGGGGAGGCAGCTCGGAGCAGCTTCACTAGAGGAGGGTCGGGGTGAGGAGGGTCACGGCGAGGAGGGGTCGAGGGTTTTGAGGGTTGCTGGTGAAAAGGTGTCAGGGAGGGCGATGGGGGTGTCAACCTCAGCATCGGAAGAGAGGCGTCGGGGAGGAGGCGTCGGGGAGGAGGGTCGCAGTGAGGAGGAGGGTCATGGCGAGGAGGCGTCGGAAGAGCAGCGTCGAGGAGGAGGGTCACGATGAGGAGGCATCGGGGAGGAGGGTCGTGGCGATGAGGAGGGCATGATGAGGAGATGTCGGGAAGGAGGGTCGCGGTGATGAGGAGGGCGCGGCGAAGAGGCGTCGGGGAGGAGGAGGGCGCGACGAGGAGAAGGTCGTGGTGAGGAGGAGGGTGTAGCGAGGAGGAGATCATGGGGGAGAAGGAATCGTGATGGAAGGAGGGGTTCGTTGGAGAATGGGAGGGTTTGAGGATCAGTTAGAATGAAGAGTTTTCAACAAATATCCACGGTCATCCTATTAAACTATGTTTATAAACAAGTTATATCCACGAACTGATAGAACCGTGGCTATAGGTCTGTGGATATAGCCTGAATTTCTAGTAGTGTAATCATATCTACTATTGTACCTAAGTTATACCTGGTGTGAGCTGAGTTCGTACCTGTGTTGTACTTTCCTTCGTGGTAATACCTTGGTGGTATTCTTCTGTGTGGCATACCTGTGTGGTAATTACCTTTGTGATATTCTTTCCTTTGTGTAACAGTTGAGCTTTGGGATTTTGGGTTGGACCCTGTGTTTCCTCATGATTGAGATGGGTATACTTGATAACTTAGGTATATGTATGGGAATATACCTAAGTAAGGTTATCAGTTGATTTCATGCTTTGTGGATTTTGTGAGACCTTGAGAGTCTCGGGGTCCCTAATGAGTATCGTTATACTCACCCCTGCACGAGAAATGCCCGCACCTTGTGTGTTTGGTGCAGACGATGAACAACGCTGATCGAGGCTGAGGGTACCAGGACTGGACTGTGCCCGGAGGTGGACCATACGGCTTGTCGGTACGTAGAGGAGACGGGCAGATGTGGAGTGCTAAGGAGGCGATCTGTACCTACCCTTTAGGTTGGAACCTCGGAGGAAGACCCAGTAGATGTCTTTCTCTTTCTTCAGTTGTATTGAATTTCTATTGTACTTTTACCTTTACTGTTGGGATTTTATTCCGGACTGTATTACTTTTAGCACTATTTTTTCTATACAGTTTACTTGTGTTCGTATCTTGCTGCGTGATTGGTTGCATGTGTTTACAGGATATAAAGGCAATGCCTTCCCGATTTTAGGGGATACGCCTTTCGGTGCTAGTCGCCAGCCCCTAGCCTTTGGAATACGGGCTTCGGGTAGTCACAACATGGGCCCCAGGGGATGGGTCGTGACACGGAAGGAGGTGGCGCACTTGTCAGTGCGCCACGTGAAGGTGGGGAGCTATGTTCGGGCAGCCCTGGAAAACGGTGGAGGCCGCAACCACGACGCAAGAGACCCACGGTGTCTCGCTCGCGTTGGATTGACCAAGTTAACCCGTAGACTCAATCCATGGGTGATTTTGAAGGATGTGGCTATTCGGATATGTTGGAGGACACATGTAGCACAGAACGTAGTAGGATATGGTCGTTCGACCATGGCGGAGGTGAGGCCTAGTGGCGAACCACGTGGCAGCAGGGGGCCGGTCGAGGAATCTGACTGTGTCTCGGTTAGGCGGACAAACTAGTCCACCCTTGGCAGACTGGGTAGGGTGCAGGCCACCCCCTCGTGTTGGACCCACCCCACCAGGTTGGGTCGGTCAGACCTGTTCGGACTAGACCCAGACCCAATCGGCCCTCGTTTCACTAAAATGCCTGTATCTCTCAAACCGAGCATCTGATTGATGCGTCGTCAGTGGAGTTGGGACCCTTGTGATGAGGAGGTCCTTCTGAGATAATCTACATGAGTTTTGGAATATTTTGGCATATTTTAAGGTTGGATCAGACTCGAATCTTGCTGGGGCTATTTTATAAAAATGACCATATCTTACAGACTGAGCATCTGTTCGACTTGTCATTTGTTGCGTTGGGACCACTATGACGAGACAATCCTTTGGGTTACTTTATGTGGGACTTCGTGGTGGTTGAGGTATGACTGATTACTTGAGTAGAAGATCCTCTGGAAATCAGACATGCTAAGTGCTGGAATCCAATGGATGGCTATGTCGTGAAGCATAATAGAGACCCTGTGTGGATAAGGATCTAGCGACCCTGTGTGGATCATCATCTAGTGAATCTGTGTGGATCAGCATCTATCTACCCTATGTGGATCATAATATAGTGACCCTGTGTTGATAATCACCTAGAGACCCTGTGTGGGTCAGTACCTAGCGACCCTATGTGGATCAACACCTAGTGACCCTGTGTGGATCAGCAATAGAGCCTCTCAACAGAACATGATGATCTAGATTTACGACTAATCATCTTTAATTCTGTACTTAATTTATATGTGGTTTGATCTATCTTTTACCTTAATATGTGTGTTTGAGATCTTTCTTGGTGGTATTACCTCTGTGGTATTTCCTTTGTGGTGTTTTCCTTTGTGGGATTTTCCTTTGTGGTGTTTTCCATTGTTGATTTATGAGAGACCTTTGGGGGTCTTGGGGTCCCTATTGAGTATTTTTATACTCACCCTGCACGAGTTTTGCCCATACCTATTATGTCTTGTACAGACGTCAGACAACATTGACCGGGACTTTGGGGAGCCATGACTAGATGGTGCTCAGAGGTGGATTGATAGACGTGGTATGCTGCAGGGAAATCTGATAGTGAGTTGTACTTACCCTTCAGGCGGGATCCTTGGAAGACGACCACTGTAAATTTTACTTCTTTTTCTGTAATTTACTTTCATTTGGGCATGTATTCTGGCCTCTTTACTTTTAGTGTACACCTTTTACTCTCAGTGGTTGTAATTTGTGGTGGTGGTACTAATTTCTTTCCTTTGTGGTTTTATTTGTGTGGTATGCCCTATCTATGTGTGTACAGATTTAAAGGAAATGACTTCCCTTTTTGGGTTATGCCTTTCCGGTGCTAGTCACCAGACCCTAGCCTATGGAAGGTGGGCTTGGGGTAGTCACGAAATGGGCCCCAGGGGACAGGGCGTGACAAAGTGTTATCAAAGGCCGGTCAGTTCTACAAAAGAACTAAGAGTCTTTATTTTAAATAGGGGTAATAATGTTTAGTGTCTTGAGTTAGGCTTTCAATATGAGGATTCCAGTGTTGGTGAGACGATCGACGTATCCATACACCAGGACCCTGAATTCTATTTTCTAACTCGGTACACGAAAACATTGGTTGCATGTGTTTTAGAAATGTTTTCCTCTTGATCTCCTTTGAGTCAGCTCACCAGGTATAACTTATTGACTGTGGTGCATCTTTTTCTCTACAGGATGCCACCACAAAGACAGCCAACCAGGATTCTAGTAAGAGATCACGACGATGACCCACCGAGTGATGAGGCATCGGTGAAGGGACCACTTACAACGATAGCACCTTCAGGTGGTGTACCATCAGAACCACCACCCGTAGAGCAGCAGTTCCTACCAGACCCACCACTAGATAGTGAACGCTGACTGAGCGTGCTGCACAAGTTCCAGAGACAGAGGCCTCTGGTTTTTCAAGGCGAGATAGATCCTCAGGCCGCTGAGGATTATATGGAGGTAGTCACTCGGGTTTTTTTCCTGGTAGAGACACCTACAGACCAGATGGTGGTCCTAGCCGCTAGGCTTTTGTAGGTAACAACATGTAGATGGTGGAGCTTAATGCTCCAAGAACATGAGGAGGTGACCCTTTCTTGGTTGGACATCGAGAGCCTCTTCAGGGAGGATTTCATATCAGCAACACTACACTAATTGCATATTCAGAAGCTATTGCACCTACCGCGGGGCGGCCTGACTCTGGCCCATTACTCGAGGAGGTTTACCGACCTCTCCTGTTACTCCACTGACATGGTACAAGACCCTTTCATTAGGCCCCAGACAATTGAGAAGGGACTCTGACAGGAGATCAGGGTGTCGATGGTTTTTCTCAGCATCCCGACGCAGGCTGGAGTGCTAGAGCAAGCTCTACTGGTGGAGAGCTTCCTAGCCAACCAGGCACCAATGGTTTGATCCACCACCAAACGACAGGTGGACGAGTTATATATTGCAAGAAGTAGGTGGATGAAGCAACGGACCAAACGGGCCAGACTTTCCGGAGGATGACCCCAGGATATAGGGTCAGAGGTGGGGAGCTCGTGAGGCAGAGGAGATCAGCTGAGGGCCAGAGTTTTTTACTCCTACTACGGACAAGGGAACATGGCTCAAGATTGTCTGAATCCCAACACAGATGATCAATAGGCGGTTAAGGGACCTCCAAGACAGTAATATAGGTTCAAGAGAAGAGTTTTGTTGGGTGGCAGACGTGGAAGGGGGGTAGGCTGAGTAGAAGGTGGTGGAAGACGGTTCGAGTTACTACTACCACCACCCCCGAAGGTCCACCATGTGCTCTGGGAGCAGGTGGACAGGGGTAGGGCCAGCTTCAGGTGATGGATTTCTACAACCACAACACTCCAAATATGATTAGAGGTACGATCTATGTCTACTCCACCTTAGCTATAGTTCCTATAGACACAGGTGTTAGTCACTCTTTCCTTAACATAGACCTCATTTGAGGCTCAGAGATTCTGGTGGAGTCATTGGCTCGATCTTTATGATTAAAGACTCCTACAGGAGAGGATTTTATGATTACACACTGGTTCTAACAGTGTGGGATTACTCTAGGAGGTGAGCACTTTTGCTGGGATCTCCTAGTAGCAACATCGAGGCCTTTTGATGTCATCTTGGGTATGGACTGATTATCTATTGTCCATGCCTAGATCAACTGTTTTAGGCGCAAAGTGTTGTGTGTCCATGAGGATTGGACTAGGTTTTCCTTCACCGGCGAGAAGGGATCCTTTGCAGCATAGGATAGACTTTCTCGGAGCAGGGTGCAACTGATCACTCACCAGTTGGCTAGCCTCACGCTCGGTACGGTGGAAGATAGGATTCTAATTTTTCTATAGTGGTGGACAAATATGAGGATGTCTTTTCTTAAGATTTCATTAGAATACCTCCTCGAAGAGAGGTATACTTCTTCATTGACTTGTACCTAGGTACAGAACCAATATCTACACCAGAATATCGGATGGCTCCTATGGAGCTTCGTGAGTTGAGGGTACAGTTGGAGGACTTGTAGAGGAAAGGGATCATGAGACCCAGTGTTTCACCATGGACATCCCCAGTGTTGTTTTCCAAGAAGTCAGACGGGAGTTTGAGGCTATGCGTGGACTTCCAACACCTAAATCAGGTGGCCGTGAAGAAAACGTATCCATTGTCAAGGATTGATGACCTCTTTGATCAGCTTAAGGGATCTAGGTGGTTCTCTAAGATTTACCTCAAAACAGGTTATCATCAGCTTCAGGTATAGAACGAGGACATACTGAAGACAAACTTTAGATGTCGGTATGACCACTACGAGTTTTTGGTGATGCCTTTCGGCATGAAAAATTTCCTAGTAGTGTTCACGGTACTCATGAACAGGATCATCCAGCCTTACCTTGATCATTTTTTGGTAGTCTTCATTGATGAAATCTTGGTGTACTCAGAGTCAAAGGAGGAGAATGCTACACACATGAGGATAGTCCTAGATGTACTCAGAGAGCACCAGCTTTATGGTAATATCTTGATGTTCTAGTTCTGGATTCAATAGGTCAACTTTCTGGGACACATCATCTCAGAGGCTAGAGTTGCAATGGACCTGGTGAAGATATAGGAAGTGCTTCCTTGGGAACCACCTAGAAGCGTGACTGAGGTGAGGAGTTTCTTGGGGTTGGTCGGATACTACTGGAGGTTTGTGCCTGACTTATCCAGAGTAAAAGAACCTATGAAATCATTGAAAAATAAGGGAAACCCCTTAGTGTGGGTATAGAAATGCCAGCAGAGCTTCTAGTAGCTGAGGAAGAGCTTGACCAGCGCTCCCTTCTTGGGATTGCTAGAGGAGGGCATCAACTATGTGGTATACTATGATGCATCAGGGACCATAATGGGTTGTATCCTGATGCAGGAGCGAGCAGTGATCGCCTACAGCTCATGGCAGCTGAGGAAACATGAGGAGAAATGTGCGACCCATGACCTAGAGTTAGCAGTTGTGGACTTTTTCTTGAAGATGTGGAGAAACTACTTGATGGGTGAACGGTTTACCGTCTACTTAGACCATAAGAGTCTCAGGTATATATTCTCATAGAAGGACCTGAACTTGAGACAACAACGATGGCTGGAGTTCCTCTAGGACTATGAATTTGAGATACTCTATACTCATGGGAAGGGTAACGTGGTAGCAGGCACACTCATCATGGGGTCTGGTTTACATCTGCTGAGTGAGGTGACAGAGAAACTAGCCACAATGCAAATATCCTTCATAGATGGTCATGGAATAGATTAACTGTAGTCTAGGACTTTCACTCCCCCACTCCTTTAGTGAGTTAGGCAGGCACATCTTGTGGATGTTGACTGGGAGGCCCGACGTGCTCAGATATCCTTAGGATAGGCTCCAGGAGGATTTTCGATAGGTGGGGAGCATTCCATCATTTTCAGAGGACACACCATAGTACCAGTTCCATTACGAGAGTAGGTGTTTAGGGAGTTCCATAAATCCCTTTTGGCAGTACACCCGGGTGTGGAGAAGATGTACTAGGACTTCCAACGTCTGTACTGGTGGACATGGATGAAGAAAGCAGTGGCAGTTTTTGTTTCACGATGCCTCAATTTTAAGCAAGTGAAGGTCGAGCATCAGGTCCCAACAGGCTTGGCATAACCACTTGAGGTACCAGAATGGAAGTGGGATGATATCTCCATGGACTTTATGATGTGGTCACCACGCACGTCCAGGGGCCACGATTGTATCTGGGTGATCACTGACCGACTCACCAAGTCATCTCAATTCCTACCCATCCAGAAGCAGGGATCAGTAGAGGGCTTGGGACACATCTATGTTTATTAGATAGTGTTGCATCATGGGGTGCCTTCGACGGTCATCTCAAACCATGATGCATGATTTACATCTCGGTTGTGCAAGGGGTTGAAGGAGGAATTTTGGACCCAGCTGCGCTTGAGCGCATATTTTCACCCCCAGACGGATGGTCAGATGGATCAGACCATACAAACCCTAGAGGACATGATTCGTGAATGCGTCCTTGATTTTTGTCGCAGTTGGAGGGACCACCTTCCACTGGTGTAGTTCGCATAGAACAATAGTTATCACTCCACCATTGGCATGGAACCGTTTGAGTCCTTCTACGGGTGGCCATGCAGATCACCTCTATACTGGACATACATAGGGGAGTCAGTAATCATGGGTCTAAAGTTGGTACAGGCTACCACTGAGAAGGTTCATATCATCCAGGAGGAGATTAGGACAGCACAGAGTAGACATAATTATTATACCGACAAGAGAATAAAACCCTTGGAGTTCGAGGAGGGAGTCCATGTTTTCCTTCTGGTCTCTCCCCGATGAGGATTGTAGAGATTTGGATGGGGCAACAAGTTATCTCTGAGGTTCATCAGACCTTTCTAAATCCTCAGTAGATTTGGAGAGGTGTCATACCACCTAGATCTTCCCTATTAGATGCACTGGGTGCACAATGTTTTCCATGTGTTGAAACTGAGGAGGTAAGTGCATGATCCATCCCACGCCATCAACTGGGGCGAGATGGACATTGACGATGGGGTGATGTTTGAAGAGTTCCCAATGGAGGTAGAGGATCGACAGTAGTGGGTCCTTTATGGATGGTTTATTTCTCTAGTGTGTGTTCGAGGGCAGCACGAGAACCTCTAGAAGAGCACATAGGAGCGAGAGGCTCAGATTCATGCTCAGTACCTCCATTTGTTTGGTTAACCTTTGTTTTGGATTTCGGGGATGTAAAACCCTAAGGTGGGGAGAATGTAATGTACCGAAATTTCAGTGTATTTTTTTTAAATTATATGGAATTATTTCAAGACTGCATGCTTTGACGACACATGATTCCGAGGTCTGATGAGCCCATAACGGAATTTTGAACTTTTTAAGGTACGTTCAGTAAACGTGCAATCAGGATTTTCTAAATTTTGAACTGGTGCTCAGATCGAAAATCTGAGGGCACCATTGAACTCAGAATGTTGGGATTTTCCTAAAAGGGGCTTAACTTCAACCAGTACAGGTTGGATGAAAAATTTAATTTTTGGACTTTTCAGAAAATAATAAAATAGCTTAAAATGTTATTTTATTTTATTTTCTCACCATTGAGCAGTGTATAGTGACGTTGTGGTGCGACAACGAGGTAGTGATGAGGCACATAAAATGAGGATCCTTAATGGCTCATTGTGCAAGTTTAACTACTATGCTGTTTCATAAATGAAACAACGTAACGATGCAACATAGCATCATAACAGAAACACTGCGCCGTGTTTCTTTTTTTAATACAAATGCATTAGAGAGTTGATAATTAAACCATGGGAAATTCTCTGACGAACCTCCAACAAGATTCCTCTCCAATGAAGAACGATGAACGCTGACAGAATGTCATCAACTTCAACGTACCCTGAAGAATGAATCCAGGAAGCGACGAACGATGTCGACCACTTGAACCCTCGAGGACGGAATTCTATGGAAATGATCGTCAAACAAAGTAGGGGTTTGAACTATTTAATTTTCCCCCTTCTTATTTTCCAAACGATGAACGCAGATTAACCCATGAATAGGTTAATCCACGGGTGGTGCATTCTTGCGGGAGGTTGACTTATTTTGGGATTTATCTATTAGGGATTAAATTATCATTTATATTTATTGAAATACAATCCCCAGACCTCCCCATGTTTTTTTAAACTTCTAACACGGAGGGCGCGGGCTGACACGAATAAGGCTCGAGCCCCTCCACATGTGCGTTCTTCATGGATGAATTCTTGAAATGGAGACAAGGTGAGTTAGAGGACTTTGCAGTGAAGGTGGAAGCCTCATGATCCTATAGGCACAGACGGATCGAGAAACAGACCACCAGAGCAACTCCGGTGGCCCACAGAAGAAATTGTCGGTGAGCCGGCGTCGATGGCAGCTGTGGGTGGAGGGAGGTGGCATGCTGCGGTGGTAGAGGGCTACGACCAGCTGGCCACGGCGGCGTTGAGGTGCGGCACTGACCAACGCCACATAGAGGAGGCGACCAGCGCCACATAGAGGAGGCGACCAGCTTTCTGGCTACCTGAGCGAACGACGGAGGTCGCGGCCACCATGGCCGCGACGTGGGAGACCTGTGGCACCTCGTTGGTGCCGCATTGATCAGGTCAACCTACGGAATCTGTCCATGGGTGAAGTGGAAGGATTCAGCTACTAGGACATGTCCGAGGCCATGTGCAGCGCAGCACGCGGCGGGCCGTGGTCGCTCGACTGTAGTGGAGGGGAGGCCCCGCGGTGAACCATAGGGCAATAGGGGGTTGGATGCTGTAAAGACCCGTAAATTTCAAGGAAATTTTTTTCTTAATTTTCTTTGGAATTTTACAAGAACGCAGTTTCTGACGGCGCCTGATTCTGAGGCCCGGTGTGCCCGGAATCATTTTCCGAAGTTTGGCTCGGGTACGTTCAGTGAACGGACGAGCGGGTTTTTCTAACTTTTGAACCGGTGCCCGGAATCGAATTCTGAGGGCACCGATGAAATCGCAGCACCGGTATTCGCTTAGAAACGCCTCTTCCGGAGTTGCGTTTGCTCGGGTGTGGTTTTTAATTTTCGGGCTTAAAGTTAAGAAATAAAATAATTTTGCAACAACTTTATTTTATTTCACTTAAGCCGCTTGGAAGCCACTTGAAGCCACTTAAAGGCGGCTTGAACTGAGTTGAACTGGATAGGGTGCTATACAGGAATATCCTACCCCCTTGGTAGGATATTTTTGAGGTGGGGCCTGCACGAGCCCCACCGTTTCGTTTCTTCTTAAGTAACGCACCCGCACCCCCCCCCCCCCTATTAAAAGAAGTCAACCGTGCGTTTTTCTGGTTAAGAAACGCCCCATTTAATTGGGCTGTTAATTTGTTACAATTAATTCTTTGAGATTAATTGATCGTTTCTTTTCTTTTGAAATTCAATTTCTTATCTTGTGTTAATAAAATAAGACTTGGGCTTATTTTATTTTTTTGAGTCTTGTCACGTTGGGAGGATTTGGGAGGCTTGAAGAAGAACAACTTCTTCAACGACGAAGAACGTGAAGAACGAATCGGTCTCCGACGAAGAACGTCGTCACGTCCTTCTTCCGAAGAACGACGACGCGCCATCCCTCGTTCTTCTTTCCACATCAAAGGAAGGGAGACGTCGTTCCACCTCGGACAACCTCCGTCTTCGTCTACGAATCCTCTTCCGCGACGACGCGACGCCTTTCCGCGACGACGCGACGATCCCCCTCTTCCGCGACGAGCCTTTCCGCGAAGAACGCCCACGCGCGACGATCAACGAGGTATGGATTTTATAATTTTGGAATACCCCTCTTTATATTCCCGTGAACGTTCTTTAAAAAACTTAAAAGCCGGTTTCAAATGAAAAATTTTATTTTATTAAAATTGTCGGTTCATGTGTTGAACAATTTCTCCCGTTGTTTATCTCTAACGCGGAGGGTGTGGGCCAAACGAACACGGCCCGACGACCCTCCGTCATTCTTCATTTTGTGCGGTTTTGGCGGGCGACGACGAAACGTGCCGCAGCGGATGTTTGACGATTCCGCAGTAAAGAACGGATCCCGGGAGGAGCAATGGCGCAGACGGGAAGAGAATCGGACCACCGGAGCGATCCCGGTGGCCCGCGGAACTCGCCGGCGGCGCGGGTCGCCGGCGCGGCGGCGGGGGCCAACGGACCCGCGGCCGCGTGGGTCCGGTTCGCCCGCGCGGGACGCGGCTCTGCCGCGTCCGCGGTTCACCAGCGCGGCCCACGCGGGCCGCGGTTTCCTCAGGCCGCGGGTCAACGCCCGCGGCGCCTGGCACTCGGCCGCCCGGCCGAGCCCAGCCGGGCGGGGCCGACCGGCCGGGCCGACCCAGGGGGGGTCAGGCCGGGCCCGTACCCCCCTTCTTCGGACGTTTTCGTTCAAATGGCCGTATCTTGAGCTACGGGCCTCCAAACGACGCGCCGTCAGTGGCAACGCGATCCTTGGATCGAGACGGTCGTTTCGGTATACTATACTCAAGGTGCACCTTCCTTTTCGGGAGCCTACGTAGTTAAAACTCCGTAGTTAAGCGTGCTTGGCCTAGAGCAGTGATTAGGATGGGTGACCTCCTGGGAAGTTTCCCAGGGTGGGTGTGAGACGGAAAGGCCAATAACTAACAGACTGGGCGTCCGATTGACGCGCCGTCTGTTTCGTTGAATTCCTCTAAGTGAGACGGATCTTTTGGCATACTCCGCCCGAGGTTTGGACGCAGGTGGAGTACGGTCGGGTTGGTTTTGCCTTAAAAACCAACCGGGCCCCTGGGACGAAAAAGCCAATAACTCTCAGACCGGGCGTCCGATTGACGCGCCATCTGTTGCTTTGAGTTCCTCTTGATGAGACGGAACTTTTGGCATCCTCCGCCCGAGTTTTAGATGCAGATGGATGGTGGCCGGGTTGGATCGCACTGAAATCCAACCGGGCCCCTGGAACGGAAAAGCTGATATCTTTCAGACCAGACGTCCGTTTGACGAACCGTCATCGGCATTGGTGATCACGTTGAAAAACGGTCCCTATGAGTATACCCTGTGAGTGTTCGGGGTATAGTTGAGTTACGGCCGGATTGGTTCGCTCACGAAACCAACCGGGCCCCTGGGACGATAAGGCTAATAACTCACAGACCGGGCGTCTGATTGACGCGCCGTCTGTTGCGTTGAGACCCCTATGACGAGGTGGTCCTTCGAGATACTTCCTTGCGGGACTTTGTGATACTTGGAGTATCGAACAGTAGCTCGTGGAGCGGACCCTCCCGGAGACGAGCGGGCGGAGCATGAAGACCGTGTAGCTGACTGAGATCCGACGACTGCTGATCGAATGACTCGGTGTGCGACAGAGGTGCGCTTGGTTGTAGCGGCACATGGGAGCGCTTGGTTGTAGTGGCAGGCCCACGACAGAGGTGCGCTTGGTTGTAGCGGCACATGGGAGCGCTTGGTTGTAGCGGCAGACCCACGACAGTTGTGCGCTTGGTTGTAGCGGCACATGGGAGTGCTTGGTTGTAGCGGCAGACCCACGACAGTTGTGCGCTTGGTTGTAGCAGCACATGGGAGCGCTTGGTTGTAGCGGCAGACCCACGACAGAGGTGCGCTTGGTTGTAGCGGCACATGGGAGCGCTTGGTTGTAGCGGCAGACCCGCGACAGTTGGGCGCTTGGTTGTAGCGGCACATGGGAGCGCTTGGTTGTAGCGGCAGACCCACGACAGAGGTGCGCTTGGTTGTAGCGGCACATGGGAGCGCTTGGTTGTAGCGGCAGACCCACGATAGAGGTGCGCTTGGTTGTAGCGGCACATGCGAGCGCTTGGTTGTAGCGGCAGACCCACGACAGAGGTGCGTTTGGTTGTAGCGGCACATGGGAGCGCTTGGTTGTAGCGGCAGACCCACGACAGAGGTGCGCTTGGTTGTAGCGGCACATGGGAGTGCTTGGTTGTAGCGGCAGACCCATGACAGAGGTGCGCTTGGTTGTAGCGGCACATGGGAGCACTTGGTTGTAGCGGCTGGCCCGCATTACTCGATAGGTGGAGTACTACAGCAATCTTAAGTTAGTGGGCAGTACCTCGGAGTTGTGACAGGACCACTGTACACTCCAGAGACGTAGCTCTTCAGCAGTTATGGTTTCGATGATGAAAATCCTGGTTTGAGCTGAGACTTTTGACCTTGTGTTTGCCTCATGATTGAGATGGGTTACTTGATAACTTAGGTATATGTATGGGCATATATCTAAGTAGAGGTTATCTGTTGAGATCTTCTTTGTGGTTATCCTTGTTGGTTTTAGAGAGACCTTGAGGGTCTCGGGGTCCCTACTGAGTATCGTTATACTCACCCCTGCACGGGCTATGCCCGCACCTCGTTGTGTTGGTTGCAGACGACAGGCAGTGCTAATGGAGGCCGAGTGTTCGAGGACTGGACGGTACCCGGAGGTGGACTACACGACGAGTCAGTACCCGGAGGTGGACTACACGACGAGTCAGTACCTGGAGGTGGACCACTGGGCGAGACATGCTCGGAGCGGACGGCGGGACCCGAGGAGCATTGGAGCTATCTGTACCCACCCCTCAGGTGGGATTTCCAGTGGACAGCTCGGTGTAGCGGCTTTTACTTTACAGTTGCTGTTTTCCCTTTCGAGTTGTACTTTACTTTCAGTTGGGTTTGTATACTGGCCCATTTACTTTTCCGCACTTCATTTATACTCTGTTTTTACTTAGTGTTTACTTTTCCGCTTGCTTACTCTGTGGTGCTTGTTTACTTTACAAAGGCAATGTCTTCCCTTTTTATCGGGATTTTCGCCTTGGTGCTAGTCGCCAGCCCCTGGCCTATGGAAGGCGGGCTTGGGGTAGTCACGGCACGGGCCCCGAGGAAGGGTCGTGACAGATGCGGCATCTGACCACGTCTCATCTAGGCGGACCAGGAGGGGTGTGGGCCTCCCCTCAGGCCAGACCCGCCCCACTAGTCCAATACAGACTGGATCTGGGTCGGGTCGGTCTGACCGGGTCGGACCAGATCCGAACCCGATCAGCCCCCGCTTAACTAAAATGCCCATATCTCTCAAATCAGGTGTCTGATTGATGCATCGTTTGTGATGTTTGGAACCTTGCGAAGATTCAGTCCTTCTGAGATACACTATGTGATTTTTGGTAGAGGTTTGCATATGGGCGGGTTGGATTGGACTCGAATCTAACTGTGCCCTTTTTACAAAAATTCTCATATCTTACAGACCGAGCATCCATTCGACGTGTCATCTATTACATTGGGACCTTTACAAAGAGATGGTCCTTTCAGTTATTCAATATGGTACTTCGTGGTTTTTGAGGTATGACCGATAGATTGAGGAGTATATCCTCCAGAAATCAAGCATGCTAAGCACAGGAATCCAGTGGTTGGCTGCGTTGTGAAGCATAATAGCGACCCTGTGTGGACCAACATCTAGCGACCCTATGTGGATCATCATCTAGAGACCCTATGTGGATCAGAATGTAGGGACCCTATGTGGATTAGAATCGCATGTGTGGATCATCACCTAGAGACCCTATGTAGGTCAACACCTAGTGACCCTGTGTGGATCAACACCCAGCAACCCTGTGTGGATCAGTAGTAGAGCCTCTCAACAAAACATGATGAACTAGCTTTACGACTAATCATATTTACTTCTGTACTTAAGTTATATGTGGCGTGATATGTCTTTTACCATGTGCTATGTGTTTGAGATCTTTCTTGGTGGTATTACCTCCGTGGTATTTCCTTTGTGGTGTTTTCCTTTGTGGGGTTTTCCTTTGTGGTTTTTTCATTTGTAGATTTCGGAGAGACCTTTGAGGGTCTCAAGGTCCCTACTGAGTATTGTTATACTCACCTCTGTATGGGATTATCCCGCACCTGTTGTGTCTTGTGCAAACAACAAACACCTTGGACCGAAACTTTGGGGATCTTGGGTTAGACAGTGCTTGAGGTGTATCGACAGACGTGGTGTGCTGTAGGGAAATCTGACAGCAAGATGTACCTTCCCTTTTGGTAGAATCTTTAGTGAGCGACCTCTAGAGCTTGTACTTATTTTTCTGTACTTTCCTTTCAGTTGGTCTTGTATTCTGGCCCCTTTACTTTCGGTTTACACCTTTTACTCTTAATGATTGTACTTTGTGGTGGTTGTACTAATTTCTTTCCTTTTTGGTTTTCTTTGTGCGGTATGCCCTGTCTGTGTGTGTACAGGTTTAAAGGTAATGCATTCCCTTACTGGGATATGCCTTTCCAGTGCTAGTCACCATCCCCTGGCCTATGGAAGGCGTTCTTGGGGTAGTCACGACATGAGCCCTGGGGGACGGGTCATGACAACTTCCTGCAAACATATGGTTCCTTGGTTTTGATCAATAAATCAATGTGTGTGAGTCATGACATGCATCAATGTTAATATTAAATTCTAAGGACCATTACACATACTCACATATAGGAATATAAGATGGAACTGAAACATGTGGAATTCTTACTGGTGTGTTTATTCTCATAATCTCTCATCTTGAAGATTACCAAGTGAAAACATTATGAGAAGAATTATCATCCACTTACGGGTACTCGCACATAAAAGTATACATACTATGTTCCATATCATAGTACAATATCCAATTATAGATCTATATTTAATAACATCTTCATGACACTACAAGGTTCTCATCATAGAGGGAAATTTTTATGACTGTATCAATTCAACTGATACCCTAGAAATTTATTATATTAAAGTCATTCATAAATGAACAATATATAATATGATGTTTTTATTAATATTTAAATTCTAAAATATATATTTAATCAAATTAAAATCATTTAGTTCTAGAAAACAAACTCCAATAGACTCTCACTTGGACTAGAGCTAACTTTCCAATGAATTTCATTCCGCTAGACCTCACATGATGATCATTTTTCTACTAAGTCAAGGATTTAGTCAAGGGGATTTCATGTTGTCTTCCATGGATATTATATTCACTGTAACACAATCTCTTTAAAAAAAATACCTCAATAGATGATACTTTTGAAGTATATACTTTGACCATCGATGTAACCTTATCTCTTTAGAGAGAGCCACCACTAAAATATTATCATAATGACTGTGATAATATATTTACTATGAGGTACCATGTCAATACCTTGGATGAAGTTTAATATCCATACCATTTCTTTAACTGTCTCATAATCCATAATATACTCTGTCACTATTGTAGAATCTATAGCCACAACCTACTTTGAGCCCTTGTAGCTCACAACACCTCCATTCAAAGTGAAAATGTATCATTTATGCAATTTTATATCATCTTGATCTATTTGGAAACTATCATTTTCATATCCTATGATGACTAGTTCCTCATCTACACTATATCCAACTAACACATACTTAGTATGACTCATATACTTAAGGATAGTTTTGATTTCTATCTAATGGTGCTCACCTTGGTGATCCTAATATCTTCCTACCACACTCATGGTGTAGGAAACATCTATCCTAGTACATAGAATAGCATACAAGACTAGCCTAATCACTAATGTGTATGGTATCCTTTTCATTCTATGTCTTTCCTCATGTGTCTGAGGACACATTTTCTTGGAAAGATAAGTGCCATGTGACATCCTCAAAAATACTCTCTTAGATTGTTCTATACTGAATATCTTCAATATCTTGTCAAATATGTTAGAAGTATCTTGTATCTATCATAATAGATATTAATCCCAAGAATATATATTTCCTCTCCTAAGTCCTTCATGGAGAAGCATTTATTCAACCAGTATTTAATAGACTATAAGACTAGTATTTCATTTTCAATAAGTAATATGTCATTAACATATATTATTAATAAAATAACATCACCACCACTAAACCACTTATATAAACAAGGCTCACATTCATTATTTATAAAACCAATTTTTTTTACGGCCTCATAAAATTGTATATTCTATGACCTGGATTCTTGATTTAATCCATAAATAGATTTTTTCTATTTTTAAACTTTTGTGGTATCCTTTGGAATCATAAACCCTTTAGGTTGTGTCATATATACATCTTCCTAAAAGTTTTCATTAAGGAAGTTTGTTTTGACATCCATTTTCCAAATCTTATATTCATGGAATTCCAAAATGAAAAGTATAATTCTTATAGATTTTAGCATTTCAACTAGTGAAAAGGTTTTTTCATAGTAAATTACTTGACATCATTTAAACCTTTTTGAAATCAGTCGTTCATTATAAGTATTCAATTTTCAATCCATATATAGTTTCTTATTGAATCCACATTTACAAACAGTGGGATTTACATCCATAGAAGGATCTACCAAAATCCAAAATTTGTTTTGGTATATGGAATTCTTTTTTTGGATTCATGGCTTCTTTCCACATAGAAACATTTGTGCCCCTTACTGCTTCCTTAAAGGTAAAAGGATCATTATTATCAAAAAATAACAAGTCACTATCATTAGTGACTAGAAAACCATACTATTTTGGTTCTCTAACCTCTCTTATACTTCTACACATTACTTGTGTCTCTGTAACATCTTTTTTATAGGGATTTGTGATATTTTTTCCTATAACAACTCTTGTGTACCTTAGGGATTCACTTAATCAAATTCTATCTTTCTCCCACTATCACTTTTATATAAATTATCCCTCTTAATTAATATGGAATGTATTTACACTATAAACTTTTTTCTAAGGGGTCATATATGTAATAACCTGTTGTTTCTTTGGGGTATCCTATAAAGGCACACTTCATGTCTCAGGAATAATGTTTGTTACCAGAAAAGGCCTTAAAATTTCTTCACAACCCCACATATATAAATTTGACAACATGGTTGTTCTTATACTCCAATGTTCATATGGAATAATATTTATCAATTTAGTTGGAACTTGGTTTAGTATATATTTTATTTTCTATAATTCATATCCCCAAAAGGATAATGGAATACTTGTATGACTCATCATTGATCTCACCATCTCTAACAAGGTGTGGTTCTTCTTTTTTACTTGCACCATTCCATGAGGTGTATAAGGAGTGATTTGAGATAGAATCCCAAACTCATGTAAATAATCAATTAAAATCCTGATTAAGTTATTTTATACCATGATCATTTTTGAGTTTCTTAATATTCTTACCATGGTAGTTCTTAAATTAATAATTTTGTTCTTTGATTTTTCAAAAGAATTTGACATGTATCTCATCCAGTAGACAGATCCATATCTTTTAAAATAATCCGGAAAAGTTATTAAGTATGAGTACCCACCACTTTATTTAATTGATAATGGTCCACACACATTGGTATTAACTAATTCATGAAGTTCATTGGCCTTTTCACCTTTTCCACTAAATGGATCTTTGATAATTTTTCCTTGAAAACACAAATGATATATGACAAGTGTTTTTAGTTCAAAAGAATCTAAATATCCATCTTAGTGTAATTTTTTCAAATGCTTTAAATTTACATGACCTAGCTAGGGATTTCATGGTTGGGTGTCATATAAGTCATGTGAAGTTATTTAGTTATTGATTTCCATTACTTGGTTTGTTTAATCCAATACATAAAGGCTATTATTTAAATATTCCTTACTATAAAATTTTTATCCTTATAAAAGAAGAAACATTTATGCCCAAATTTAAAAATAAATCCATTTATATCAAGTTTGGACACATAAATAATGTTTTTGGTAATGGATGTCACATAATAGTAATCTTTCAAAACCAATATAATTTTCATTGGAAATGTAATGTGGTAGTCATCGATAACTATGATAGAATTTTTAGCTATGTTGTCTACACGTAGATCTATCTCCCCTTGATCAATATTTCTAATTCAAGTTAGTTCCTATATTTGAATACATATATGAGAACCACAAGCTATATCTAATACCCATTTTGTAAAAATAGATAAATTACACTCAATAAAGAGCACACCCAAAGATTCACCTTACTTATTTGGATAGGTGTAGTTTCTCTTTCAGTGGCCCTTATTGCCATATGTGAAACAAACAACATCATGTTCCCTTCAATGTCTCTTGATCCTTCTCTTCTTGGAATGGTGATGTGAAGGAGATTTAGTTTTGGATCTCTTTGCATGGACTTTCCTTTTTTCACTATAAGGATGGAGGGGATTTCATGCTTCTTCTCCTTATAAATTTTTTCGAGCAATGTGAGAAGATCTGGAAGATACTTCTCAATGTTGTTCATATTAAAATTAAAAACAATGCTAGAGAAGATCTGAGGAAGTAATAAAATAATGAGATCAATGTGAAGTTCATTGGGAATTTTAAACCCTAGAACATCTAAGTTCTCAATATAGCCAATGAGTTTTTCTACGTGATTCACAATTGGTATAACCTCTCCAAGCTTACCCAGGAAGTTTAATTCAGATATTTTAAACTATTCTTGTCTATCTCTCTTATGGTATAAACCATGAAGATGATCGATCATACGATTAGAATCCATGATTTCACAAGACTTCAGTAGTTCACTAGACATGTGTAATATCATCAAACATTGAACATCAACTGTGTCACTCATGTGGTTATCATAGATATCAAACTTTTCACCACTCGCCTCCTTTGTAGGAAAATCACACAATGAAGATTATAGCACATAATATTTTCATTCATGGCACACCACAACCCTATGGTGTTTGAACTATTCTGGGAAGTTACTTCTATTAAGAATATTATCTTTCTCCAATAATGATCGTAGGGATAATGTGGATCATGAACATTCCATTATTCTACAATTATAAAAGAGTATATTGTTATTAATTTTCTTGATTATAAATTATGTAAGACATAATAATAATAATAATATTATTATTATTATTAAATCTCCCACTTTTTTATCAAGTCCCAATAGACCCCACCATTATACTTATAATTTCTTATTTCATGGAAATTCATATGTAAAGGATCCATATTCCCCTTCACATAACCCCAACAAGGGTTGGTAGAGACCCTTGAAGGTATTTAGGTAGGAAAGTCTTTTCCAACTACAATCTTGCAACTCATTGATTTGTTGAGTGGATTACCCTATCCTAAAATCCTAATTGGGATTTCCTCAACACTTTCCTCCAAGTTACACCATGTTTAGAAAGAGTTACACCTATTGATATAAAATGGTTAATTCAACACAAAAATTTCATGTGAATCATCCTTATAAAAGTAAGTTTCTTAAGAGGGGTTGTTTAAAAACATAATTCTATTGGTTTCATTCCTAATTAAGTAATGGAAGTCTAAGTCTGAATTAATATATAGTTGAGTTACATTTTGTTTATTATGTATAAAATTATCTTGTTTTATCTTTTACATGTCTTGTTAAGTTTAATTGGATTTTACTTAAGTAATTAACCATGTTTTTATAAAAAATTTGCACATAATATATTTATTTATATTCCATCTTTTCACATAAGTTCATTTATTTTTGTGATTATGGTATTTCATCCATAAAATAAATAATGCATAAGAAATAATGAAATAAATAAATAAATAACTCAAACATGATATTTTTCTAACAGTTGATTTAATGGGTGGGCAATAAATCAATCTATGGACTAGGGGAAAACTACTTGCACCGATATTGGCATGAGTTATAACATTACACCTATATATTTGTGCATCATCCAAGTTAGCATCATCTTAGTTCCATCTTGAACTACCTCCACGCACCTTAGGATACTCCATTTATTACATGTATTTATAACTCACATGTAGGTTATGGGAACCGAAGGATTGGTTAAGTGGAATTATATAAATCACCTTGAACATAAAGGTCCTACATAATAAAGGATGGAGGGATGACTCAAAATCCATTAATTTAATTTAATAATTAATAATTTAAACCCCATTAAATATATTAAATTAAATAAATCAATACATACACAGGTCCTGGTCAAGCTCATGATTGGTCATATATATGCAATTATTATACAAAAGTACACTAGATAGAATTTATTTCTATTAATTATTTATTATTAAGATAAACATGTATGCATTAATTAATTAATTTATTAACTTTTATCTTAATGACCATATAAATTCTCTTGGAGGTACCCATCATAAATGAATTCATGGAAAATAAATGAAAGAACCAATAATTATAGATAATTATAATAAATTAATTGATAATTTAATAATTCTTCAAAAACATAATTAAACTATCAAACACAACATGTGTCAATCAATATAATAAGATTTTAATTCTTCATTTAGAAATTTAATGTAATTTCATTTGATCATTTATTTGAAGACTACATGGTGTGTACTTATAAGCTACACACAATGTATATCTATTATGGTGTACCCAGGATACATGCATGGGGCTTTAACATTTACCTCGGCTGGACTATACAGTGTGTACAGGCCAGCTATGCACCATGTATCATTCTTATCATGTGTCCACACAACCTACTGAAAGGTTCGATGTGTTCTTCATACATGAGACCACATGAAATATACGCCAACTACATGCCATGTGCTCCTCTAGTTGTGTATCCATATAACTAGCTAAAAGGCTTGGTATTTTCTCAAATTTGGGACTATACTATATGTACGCCAACTACACATCATGTATTTTGGTAGTTGTGTGTATTAATGACTCACTGAATGGATTGATGTGTACTTCAAGCATGTGAAATAATGAACTACACACAATGTATGCAGACAAAACATCATGTATGTCATTATTACTCTAGGATGATAGTCTCATGCAGTTTTGACCATCTATTTGACCATAAAGTTTTCATGAATTTCTCCACTAAACCATGTAGACTGCACAATGTGCACACTAGATATACACCATGTAATCTGACAAGATGTGTGTCAAACTGTCTCGGTCTACACGCAGTTTCCAATAAATACAACATGTTTAATTTTTGATTGGCACATAATTTATCCTATTATATGGATAGATTCATTTCAAATGGGTACACGATATATATTTAGCTTCACATCATGTAACCCACTCTTACTAGCCAAAATTTTGGGGCTTACCAATGGAATCTCTAATCATTCTTTTTATGTTCTTATTCCTTTAAGAAAATGAAAATTGAACAAATTAATTAAAATTTCAAAATCATTTTAATTAAAATCGGATTAAAGAATTAATAATTCTTGAAATGAAAATCTAAACACTATTGTGTATATAGATAAACAATCAAATAAATAATTATAAATTTGAAACTTGAAGGCCCTGATATAACTTATAAGTTCTTGGAATAGTGGAAGTGTCGGGGTGGGAGATAAACCAAGAAGTTTTTTTTGATTTGAAGGATCATTAACAATTTTGAACATGATTTGAATACAATTACCAATGAAATATTTCCACTGATTATTGACATAAAGAAAACTTAGAACCTAGAGAGGATATTTGAATGTTAAATCTGTAATTAATAAATTTATAATTGAAAGAAATGGTTTCCTTGTTATGTAAATTTATTTTATGATTATATTGATCGCACTTAAACCCTTATTGGATTATTGTTTTTCATAGGGAGGATCCAAGTGTAGAATCCCTATAGTGGTGATCTATATATTTTCCTTTGATATTTGAAAAACACGAATTGATTTCTGAGTTCCATCATAGTGAATTAATTATCTTGATTTGTTTTTATTGATAATGTCTATCTAGAAAATGTTATTTCCCAAGACTCTCTTAAAAAATTTTCCCATTAATAATAAATATTTCCCCTTACATGAGAGTGAAGTTTTAAATTATTCAAGACCAAATAATTTACTAAACTAAATTATATAAATTATTTTTGAATTTATATAAATAAAAAAATAAAAAAAATAAGAGAATAAGATTTATTATGGATGCAACATCACTTGAGTTTTCCACTTTATCCCTCTAAGAAAGAGACCTTACTAAGTCTTCCTCTTGAAGCACATGCCTTGGAGGGATTTTTGGTCAAGCTAGGTTGGTCAGTAGGTTGAGGCCAGCCCAAACCTTACATTTCTTTGGAATTGTTCTTTTCCATTAATTACAGTACTGGCCCGGACAATGTTATTAACCACGACTTACCTTGAAAAATACTTCCCTTTAATGATAAATAATTATCCTTACATGAGAGTGAAGTTTTAAATTATTCAATATTGAATAATTTATTAAACTAAATTATATAATTTTAGTTTGAAATAGTATAAATAATTAAACCAAATTAAGGGAGAGAATAATATTTACTATGGATACAACATCACTTGAGTTTTCCCATTTCTCTACCCGATATAGAACTGAAATACGCCCCGAAAAGTCTACTTGAGGATCTGTTATTTTAGAAGCAACAATAATGCTTAATCTAGCCTAATCATCACAATGGCAGTCGACTCAATGATGAATTACATTTTCCAAGAAAGGTCTATTGAAAAAATAGCTTTAAATGCACCAAGTGAGTCCACTTCCCTTCCAGATGCTTGGTTGCAACCTCCTGCACTCTCACCGATGGATTCTAAACCCATAATGAGTTGTCTATATCCCATAACACAAACCTCAAAACATTAAGAAAGATAGGTTGCAGAATGAATAACTAGGAATGGAACCAATTGTGGGAAAGGTGATCGAAATAGCATAGCATCGATGGGGACATATATCTAGGGGAGGTTGGCATGGAGGCATTAAAGATAGAGGAAAGTTAGGGAAACACTACCATGGAGCATAAAAGTAGTGAGTGAATGGTTTCCACTCCTTCTAGGGTTGCAATGATCCAATATGAATAAAACGATAGGGAGATAGGTTGGGATTCAAAGAAGATAAGGGAGTCCCTCATTGCCCCAGACCCATTATTTCCCTGCCTAGGGACTTGCAGTCCTTTCCCTGGGGATGGGCCTATGTGTTGATCACATATAGTTCCTTCTATATTGAAGGGATCTCTATAGTGCTTCTCATTCTTGAGAGGAATAGAGGAGGAATAATGGGGAAAGAATTATATTGTGTGTAATGATTCTAAAATCTTAATTAACCCTATATAATAGACATACCCATCTATTTATAGAGACAATTTTTATGTTAAAATGTTATTTAATTGCATACTAGCCATTAAATAATATAATAATCATTATAAAAACCCATACCATATAATAATAATGATATTATTATTATAATTATATGGTTTTCACTAACTCACACAATGATAACTATCATTTACCAGCATGCAAATAAATATTCATCATTAGACATAATTTGGGTCAAATCTAACTCCTCAGAATTTATTGAATACCTCAACAAATATTTAGTTATTATTTAATTCATCAATAAATAAAACAAATTTTTTATTCACAATCTATTGAATAAATATTTATTAAATATTCACTTAATAAAATAAATTATTTATTAATGAATAAATAATTATTTATTACCTTGTGAATACTAGTGATCAATAAAACTTGAATAAAATTATTCTTTGGTATTGAGAATAATATTTATTCTAATAATTAAATTAAAGTATAATTTCATTGTGATCAATGGAAACACTTAGTGTGTGACCCTCTAGAATTCATTCTCATTGGAAATAGGCAGGCTTTACTAATGTCTAGGATTACTGTCTAGCAATGGGTTAACTTATCCAAGAGAAAGAATGTAATGTCACAACATTGAAAACCACATATGAATGCTCATTGTGTAATATAATCCCATTATCTTAATATCTCATCAATCAGGTTTCACATCCATTTCATCAACCCATAAACTTGATACATCTTTCTTTAACTAGATGAGATAAACATGTTTTACACCAAGACCATGGAATTTAATGTGATGGTTCTATTCCATTCAAAGGGATGTGATATCATCTTTTATAAAGATGGAAGGGAAAAATCCTTCCCTGACTTATCCATTAATAACATGTCATTTGTTATGCACTCAGCATACTATTCTTCTCATGAATATATGGTGTCATGTTTTGGTCGGTAAATCTAAGTACATGAGTCCTAACATGCATAATTGATAATCTTAATGTCTGAAGACTATTACACATTCTCCCAGACTTGAATATCTGATGAAACTAAAAAATATAGAATTATTTTTGGTGAGTCTATTCTCATAATATCCCATCATAGATATTACCAAGTGTGAACTTTATTATAATACTATTCATCCTCTTATAAGTACTCACACCTAAAAATCTACATATTACGTACCCTCTCATAGTACATTATCCAACCGTAGAACTATATTTAAGAATATCGTCATGGAACTTCAAGGTTCTCATTATAGGGGGGAACTGATATGACCTTATCAATATGATAGAAACCCTAATACATTATTACATTAATGTCATGAAAAACAATGGACATAATGTAATAAGATGTTTTTATTAATTTTCAAATGTTCGAATATATATATGCAATCAAAGTAAAATCAGTTGGTTCTAGAACAAAAAATCCAATATTTATCCCATTTGTTTCTAAAATAATATCCTCTTTTGAATATGATAATTATTGACAATCTTGGTAGTATTAAAAAAATATAAATAAAAAAGGATAAATAAATTATTTATATAAAATTATAATTATCATAAAAAATAGCACTTTAGGGATATTAATTTGTTGATGAAATGTGATATCTTTCATAAATTGGAAAACATAATAACAACAATATTTTTCATTAGTTCGTTTCATACACTGCAGGAATATTGATAAAAATAATTAATTTGTTTCTATATATTTTTTTATAGTGAAATATTATTATATATACCTAATTATTATCCACTTTTAGATGTTGATAAAATTATTGTTCTCATGGAATATCCTTATTCTATTATTTTGATGATATTTAAACACCATCCTATTATAAAAAATTCATTAAAACATAATATAAAATGTATAACTTGAAGTTTATTTGTAAA
This sequence comes from Viscum album, assembly GCA_963277665.1. Taxonomy (NCBI): domain Eukaryota; kingdom Viridiplantae; phylum Streptophyta; class Magnoliopsida; order Santalales; family Viscaceae; genus Viscum; species Viscum album. The sequence goes on from OY728125.1 coordinate 1,944,546,237, forward strand.
ATATTGCATTTATTGCATTAAAAATTGATAAAAGTCATCATGTGTGGTCAATTTTTGGGTATCCATGCATTGTATCCAAAAAATAAATCTTTGGAGTATACAAATTTACTGCAATGAGCAACCAATGCTTCCTAAAAAATGAATAAGTGATGAAAGGAATGAAAATATATTTGATATGATTAAATTATAAAGTTTTACCCCTACATCATCGGTATTAAGAATTTTCTATTTTCTGTAAGTTTTTTTTTCAAACCTTTTGGATAGTTTGTCTACTATTACTGAATATTCCTCTACTTCTAATGATATTTTTTATATAGAAGTGATGTGAGAACTAATGAGTCCACTTTTTTGTTCATAGGGTTTTCCCTTAAAATAGTACTTACATATACACCTATAAAAAATATGGATAATAATTAACTATAATTAACATAGTAAATCAACTATTAGACAAACAAATTATGAAAACATGCCTCATGTATACATTTAAAACTGAGACTCTTAGATATTTATGCTTTTGGATTTCATCTAAATTATAAAGACCAAGAAAGTTTGCAATGACCTCTCCATATATTTGTTCTTCAAAATAAATTATCATCATATCACCATTTTAGAATGTTGTATCCACATGAACTTGTAATATTAGTAAATACATGAGTTGAACTGGTGAGAAAAAGGTACATTCTGAAGTTCTTTTCAATCGATTGGTTGATCCTTTAGATGTTTTTTGATTCGGCCTTCTATTTCCCCTTCCATTTCTCAATTTCTAATAAAATTAATCAGTTCATGCCTTTTTTCATTAATTGTTAAAAAAAATTCATAAAAAATAAATTGGAATAGAATACATCCTTATCGACATGTTTTTTTACAACATCAAATTTCCATTCTATGAATGTTCCAATAGTAAGTTTAACCATTTGAACATCCATATCATCAAGGGTAACAAGTATCCCAGTACTTGAATCATGAGCTATGTAAAACCCCACTCTCACATAACCTTTTGGAATATTTTTGTGTGTGTAGAATATCTCATTGTATATTATACACTGTACCCCTCACAATAATGTGATGTTTGGTTGTAGATAGATATAAATCAAAATCATTTTTACCCTATATAATGTCAATAAATAAAAGGTATTAGTGAATTCTTGATTCGCATTTCATAGAAATTGTTATGAAAAAATTGATTACCTTTGGTAAGGTAAGAAATTGAATGGAATGGGTTAACTCAAAGATGGGGGGAGTATCTTCATATAGTGGTTGTTATTTTTTTGATTCTTCTCTTTGAATCCTTCCCAAAACATTCTCTAGAAAATCAGAATGTCAATTAAGTTTTTATTCTAAAGTTGTTATTCGTGTCTTTATCTCATCCATTTTTTATCTTTATCTCATGTAAAATTCTTTTTTTCAATAAAATATGTTCGAGGAGACTCCAAAATCCACACCGTTGATGTATCCATATTGTTTTGGCCACATAAAGTCCACTAAAAGTAGTCATTCATCAGGTACAACCGATGATGATTCCTGTGTCAAAAATAAATAAAAAATATAGGAAAATAAGTAATCATTGTTAGATATTTCACAAAATTTTATTTGCTTTATTATATTAGTATTCCATATTTATTTACATGATACTCCTTCTATAACTCATGAATTGGGATAAAAGGGGCTTTGGATTTTTATTCATCAATCTATATATATAAAAAGAACATAATTATTTGTTTGTTTCATGCCACTTAAAATTATTATTGTATATTTAAAACACATACCATTTTTTCAAGTGAAGTGCACCCCATCCTTGCTTTATGGTAAGGGTGCATTAGTTTTGATGCATGCTTCTTATTTTCAACACTCAGTTTTTATTTCATAAATTAACAATTCTTAATCAAAGTTATTAATTTATTGTCAATTAATTTATTACCAATCATAATGCACTTGAAAATATGTATCCTCAAGATGACCAAAAAATGAATTCCATGTTTCTTGGTTTATCATTTTTTCATTCATATGTGGTGGGTATGGGTTTAATTTCCCATAAACATCCCTAATATGAAGATTTATAATAATTTTTTAAAATACTCTATCAGCCTTTCCAGTAACCATTAATAAAAAATTTATTCGGCAGTCATGTAGTATAAATGTATGCTATAAGGGATGATGAATAGTAAATCAATGATTCATTATTATTTTTAGTAAAATAATGAAATTATATCATAATGTTACCCTAATATCTTCCAAAATTAGTGTCTTAACCATGGAGACAACATTGTTTCACCTATCTACATCAATTGGAACATTAATTCGAGTGGTGAGTCCAATGAAACTAATTAAAATGGACTTTTTGGGGTTAATAGGATGGTTATGTTCATTCCATCCAATGTTGAATTTGATGCCTATACTTATAAACTTAATAATTTTTGTTAACACCGTCATGCTATGATGCTCCTTTTTTTGGGACATATGTTTTTCACCTTCTACCATTTCCTTAGATTCAACATCATTAATATTTTTTCCTCATGATTGGTAGTATCAACATATAGAGAAACTTATTGTTCCTTTACATTGAGAACATAATCATGTTGAGAGACCTATTGTTCCTCAGGATTGGGAGAATCAGAATGTGAAAAACTCATTATTTACAGAAGTGGTTAAACATTTAATTTATATTATATAAATGCAGTAGTGAAAATATAATAATATGAGGTAACATAATGTATATTACAAAAAAAATATTATTGAACTCTGTTTTTTATTTGAAGTTTTAAGGGATTTTAACCCCTCTATCGAGTATCCAAATCCCCTCATTATGGTCTCCTATTTTGTACAATACCCCATATATATCAGAACCACTGGAAAATGATTATGATATCCCAAGGAAAGGGTCATCTTCAGGTGAATTGGCATATAACTATTCATTGGTATTGGTTGATAATAAAACAATTTTCCACTTTCTATTTTCAAGATATGGAATATAAAATACCTATACTACATTTGAATCCATTATAAATAGTTTTTCTTTATACCATTCAGTACTCAAATCCAATTTTTTGAATCAAAATTCATTGATTTTGACTTTACTATGCTTATCAACCTTCTTGAATTTCAAAATAAGCACTTAGAATGTTGTATAATCCAACTGCCATATTTTTTTAATGCTTCCAAAGTATGAAATATTCTCATAAATTGGAATTATTTCCTTAATACTTGATAAATTCCTCGATTCAGCGAAAAGTGGAACTCTGCTATTTTTTATGGTACCATTTTCATCATGTCCTTTATATAGAACATATAAACATCATTTAATTAACCATTATAATTTAATACATCCACACTTAGTACTTTGGCAAGCCATTAAAATTGTTCTAAAGTTTAATTCAAATTTTTAGTAGAATCCTTAAAAATATGGTCTTGAAACCATCCTATAAACTATTTGTTATGTGTATTTGATATCCATATTTCATCCCTTGAGGAATTGAAATTTCTATGAATTACTTTATGAGTTTCAACATCTGGAACAACCTCTGAACTATTATAAAAAAATTAAGTTAAGCATGCTCCTACTCTATAATAGTAATTATGACAACATCTATTCAGGAAATTATTTTACCCACAATATATATTGTGTGATGAGATCTTGGTAGAATAACTCTTTCCACATCAGATGGGTATTCAGTAAAAAATTCAACAGCTTCCTCCACGATATATTGTTTTTCAATACAACCTTTTTGAAACAACCTTTAAAAATATTCATATATCATTCAATGGGGTACATCCATCTTTAATGTATAGAGCCAAATAGATGGATCTCTGACTAAATGAACCATAAAGTGAACTATCATATCAAAGAATGATGCCTAGAAGAACATCTCCAATTTACACAATATAATAGATATTTCATTTTCTATAGTTAGTAATTTTGTCAGGTCTATAACTTTACTGTATATAGATTTGAAAAAGAAACATAGTTTGGTTAATGTATGATTGAAATTCTTAGGAAAAATGCAACGTTAATATATATGCAATATATATTTCATTGAAACCTGAATGTCATGTGATTTCAGGCCCTTTTACATTAAATCAGTCATTAAAATATTTTTTTTATAATTCATGAATAACCCTCTCGAACCTTTATGTCATTCAAGAAGTTTCAAAATGATTTCTTTTATACCAGGAAAGAGTGTAAGAAACTGGAAGAAAAAATGTTCATATTTTACCCTTAATGATGCCTAATGTTTCTGTATCCCTATGTAAATCACTTATAGCCAATCCTTAATGCCATAATTTTTTAGTTGAATTTAGTAATGTTCTAGTGAAACTATCACATAAATTTTTTCCCACATGCATGACACTATGAAAATTTCTAACGTATAAACAATTCCATTCTGGTAATTCAAAAAAATGATCACCTTTTCTAGATGATTTCCATATGTTTTTTCAAAGAAGTTTTACCAAAAGGGGTGTCCATGTCTTTTACTTTCTCAAATAGTGTATCATCTCTTAGTGTAGAGGGTTATGTACCTTATTTTGAATTCTTATAAGATGGTTTCATCCAAGATCAGTATTTATGTCTTTGGGGTATAAATTTGTGATGTCTTAGAAACATAGTATTTGATGAATGTTTCAACCTAACTGAGTCTGTACCTTGTTCACAAATGTGACACCCTTGACTTCCTTTAATAATATATCTTGACAAATTTCCATAAGCAGTAAATTAATTCAATGTACTATACAACATGGTCCTCAATGTGAAATCTTCATTTATATTAGTATCACAAAATGTAACACCTGAATCCCAGATTAATTTCCAATATTTGATCAATGGACTCAAATAAACATCAATATCATTACCCAGTTGTTTTAGTCCTGATATAAACAAATAAAACATAATTTATTTTCACTTCAAACATAACTAAGGTGGAATGTTATAATTTAACAACATAATTAGTCAAACACTATGAGTGATATTTTGTAAACCAAAAGGATTCATTCCATCTATAGATAGCGTAAGATTAAGTTTTCTCAGTTCATTTCCAAATTATGGATAATCATGATCAATTTTCATTCAAAGAGGAGGGTATGCTGGATGATGAAGTTTCCCATGTTAATTTATTGTATCTACATTCCACATTAATTACCTTGTAGTCTCCTCACTTCCATATGGGTTCCTAGACCTTAGAATGATTGGAAATTACCATACAACTTTTTAGGGTATTCATTCATCTTTCTTGTATCAAGGTGCACCACACTTTATTCATTTTAAGTGATTAATATTCCTTGAGAAAAAATATACTATCATTTCGAAAAGCATGTATTCTTTTAGAGATTATAACCATTAAATGTAAAATTATTTAGCATTATATGTTTATAAAGTAATCTTATTACCTTCTCATAGTATATCATTCAAGATAGAATGTAGTTCAATAAATCTGGTGCCATCCCATCTATTTACAACTTTTACATTATATAGATTTAGTATGGATGAAAATACTATATGTTTAGTAGAACCATCATATAATGGAATCTTTTCACAACTCTTTAACTTTTGAAATAATTTTTTGCAATTGAAAATTTTATCTTAAACATTAATTTTCATTTCCTCAATACAATCTTCATCATCATTCATACCTTTAATCATATCCTTTATACGATCATTACTCACACTTTAAATCTTATCAGATGATTCATAAAATGTAGTGTTATCCCATTCACTATCTATATTTAGTTTTCCCCATGTTTAGTCCAATATTTATAACATTGATCTATTTTTTGATAAATCAATTGTTTTTACAACTCCTCTGGACTAATTAGTCATGAATAATAATAGTGTAATCACAAAAAAGGATTTTAGAATAGTCATATGCATGATATTTTGAAAAATTAATGAACTCTTTCAACCCAACCTCATAATATTTTGTTATATGATTGTAATACATACATTTTTATTCATATATATCATATTTGATTCGATAATATTCATATTTAATGAAATAAATGAATAAAGAAATATGAGTTTAGAGCATTAAGAGTCTATTCATAAAGAATAATTTAAGATACATGAATCCATTGTTCTAAGATAATAAGAGTTTAATGATGCACATTTAAATTGTTTTTTAGTGTTGTAAATCATTGAAGGAAGGGAATGTGTGATATATTTTAAATTACAAAGAATCTAATTAAATTTTCATCTATCACAAAGCAGAGAGATCAAGGATGTTTTTTTAACTTTTCTAGGTGGGAGTATAATAATAGGAAGGATTTGATGTTTATTTATTTAGTCACTTGGTACATGATAAGATAAGTGGTGTTTTAGTTATATTATACTCAGGAGCCGATTTAGATGATATTTTTTTATATTATTTTAATTTTTATAGGGACTGTTAACCTAGTCTTGAGAATCCAAATATTGATTAAAATCTTGAATTTAAAATCAATGAACCCAAATACTTTGGATGGGGTTCTTAAGATAGTAGAAAATTGAAGAACAGTCTAATTGGGGTTTGATGAATGCTTCAAAACAATACACATGGCTGGGATAAAGCCTTGAAGAATAGAAAATGAAAATTATTATTGGGGAAAAAATGGAAAATAAACATAAATATAAGTTGAAGAAGTGTCCCAGTGGGATCAACATAAATCCTAATATCAAACTAATGATTAGATTATAATCCCAAATACCATGGATCACCTGAAAACAAAACTCAGCCTCATTGCAACCAACAGATAGAATAAACTCTGAAAAAATGTTAGAGTGGAAATTAATAGGGAGGTTTAAACATGATAGAAGTAGATATGGATATTTTGAATGTTGGCCATGATTCAAATGTAAAGAATGAATGGTATTCTAAGTGGATCATTATAGATAGTTTTGTGAGTCCCCATAATTGGCACTATGGTTTAAATAATTTTTTTCTATCTCTGAAGTTATTAAGGATCATAGAACAACTGAGAAGGGGGGGGATCAGTTGTTATATTTTTAAAAATTTCCATCTTAAAGAAACTTAACCCCTTTAACTTGTTAGTGTTATTTCCATATAACATTTTATTAAACTCACATGATTGAAAAATAAAGAAAGTAACGAAAGCACACAATATTTACAAGGTTATCCCTTAGTGTGAGAACATACATCATTTCCATGGAAAATATTGTGGGTCCATATAAATTCACTATTGGAAATAAGTGAATACACCTTTTTTGTTAAATCTCATTGGACACCTTCTATATAGTGATAGGAAATATTATACAGACACCCATCAGTATACAATATTTTCTCAAAAAAATCAATCCACAACACAAGTATGTAACTTTGAGAAATCTATTTAAAAAAAGGTCCAACCAAAAACTCTACCTAGTGTACCTGCGTCTGATGGGCCTGCATCAGATGGACTTCATTCGATGTAACTTTTTTGAAACTGCACCTTTTAAATAAACTAATTTTTTTGTGTTTAAAAAAACCCTACATCTTTTAGAAACTCGGATCAATTACTCAGTTAGATATTCCTCATACTAATACTCTCTATACTGTATTCTAAACTAAGACTCTATCTAATACTCTAATCAGAAACCCTATTATATCTGGAACTTTTCTTCAACATGAAACTCAACTTTGATTGAAAACTCACTCTGACACAAAATCTATAGCTTTTCAAATCTTTTTATGCATGAAAAGTGTCTGGTATGATTTATTTTTCACCTCTATTTATATGTAATATATAAATTGAAAAATGGGAAACCAATTTTCCTTTCCCGCTTACTGAAATTCATAAATAAACTCATTTGATTTTTTTGGAACACTTCTCAAATCTTCTAAACTATTCTAAAGTATTCTTGAATCCTCTTGAATATTATCAACATATCCAGTGTCCCAACCTTATTCGAAGTTCCTTAAACTTGATATTTAATAAACTCTTCAAACTTTGTAACTTCATGAATCTTCAACATTGTAATCTTGTACAAACTTAAACTTTGTAACTTTGGGAAAATTTAACTTTGTAATGTCAAGAAACTTTAACTATATATATTTTTAAAAATTTCAACTTTGTAACTCTATACAAATTTCAACTTTGTAACTTTGACATTATAAAAACTTGAATCATAGAATTTTAACATCTGTTTCAACTATTCATCCAATTTCTCCGTCTAACCGTACTATTTATACACATTCTCCATCTGATTGTACTATTCATCTTCTTTCTCTATCTGATCATATTGTTCATTTTATTTCTCTATCCGACCATCGTATTCATTTTTGTTCTATGGATGATTATAATATTCATCTACTTTTTGATCCCGATCAGACTATTCATCTACTTTCTTCGTCTAATCATACTATTCATATACTTTCTTAGTCCAATCATACTATTCATATGCTTTCTCTGTCTGATCATACTATTCATCCGGTGATGAAATATAAACTTTATAACAAAAATTCCATCTGATTTCACTATTCATCTGGCGAATAAGTATAAAATTTATAACAAAAATATCATCTGGAAACTTTAACTTTGGAAAATACAATTCTCTTTTCTCCTACAATCTTTAGCTCATATAAATAATTCTTCAAGGTGTTTTTAGGAACTTGAAACAATAGAAAAGAATCATCTAACTTAGTTAGAAATTTCTTTAAAAAAACATACTAACTTTCTAACCTTATTCATATCATAAACTTCTCTATCCTCTAATATTTGTAACCAAATATTTGTCTGATTGTTTTTCCAATAGATCATCTGATCTAAAACTCTTTAATTATTTTAACATCCATTTTTTCAACAACTTCTACATATTGTGATTCTCTATTTGATAAGATAAGTCTAGTGAACTTCAAATTACTTTAGAATATTCTTATCTTTCCAACTTTCCAAACTATCTGACTTTAAAACTTTCTTCATCTTCAAAAACTTCATAACAAAATATTTTTAACTTCTAGTAACTCTAATTTTCCTATTTTACAAAAACATTCTTCAACAAAAGTTAGTTGTCAATAAATGAAAAAAATATTAGCAAAACATAACAAAGGATCTTCAGTATCAATGAGATGCATCGATAAATTCAACTGGAAAAAATATCAAAATTATGACTTAAATAAATATAATCATGTTTAGAATGAATTTAATTAGGGCTAAGAGAAAGAACACATTGAAAAGAAAGAATAAATTGATAATTATAATTGAGGTTGGAATGAAAGTAGAAGTATTCCTCAATGGGGTTGGTAGGAAAAAGCCACTACTATGAGTTAAAATTTATAGAACTCGGGCACTCTGAATGAAAAAGTAGGTGAATTGAATCAATATGAAAATTTTCATGATATGATTTCTCTAGATGATGGTGATAGAAATCAAAGTCTTCCCACATCTCAATGGGGACACAAAACTAGATTACCTTTCAAGAAGGGTCATGTGAATGATTCATATGGTTGGATTGCTTCATCTAATGTTGGTGACTCGAAAAATATTCATGATCCAATGAGGTCAAGCAATTTAGGTGATAATAATACTGTAATTGGAATATTCATGAACTATCCTGAGTCATCTCTAAATCGAACACCCGAACCAATCTGTGGCAAGGACCAAGGGGTGTCCCTAATCCCCACGGGATGATGAAAATCATCAAGGCATCAAAAGATAAATTTTTGGGGATGATTTTCCCAATGATCATAAATTTCACACCCTAACCATGGTTTTATTTAATATTTTATTTATTTCTTGGTTATTAAACTTATTTTTGGATTTTGGGTTGAGTTCCTTAGTTGAAATCTTAAGTTTCAGAGTTTTTTTTTATGGTTTTTAGCTCTATGCACGGTTAGTGTGCATGATTTGAAGGGAAATTGTGTGATTTCATGATCAAATCAGTGTTTCCATTTTATTTATTTCTTTAATTATTTGTCTTGTATAGTTAGAACATGGTTTGGACCAAATCATACTGGACTCAATAGTAACCTTTTGGGATTGTTGGTGGTGTTTTAGATCTGGCGCACAACTTACACATGGTTAGAAGAAACCATGAGGAATGTTTGTGCGGGTGTCTATAATTTTGAAAAACATTATTTTCATGTTTGGTGAACAATTTTTAAACCATGTGAGGTAGGTCCTTCTTTCTAAATGGGTGTTTATGGTTGGCACATGGTTTGGTAAACTATGCATCTTAACTAGAATACATGAATGTTGAAATTCATATTATAAATTCTTAAAAATGAAACCCCAATTGACTCATCTACTCCCATATTCAGCCTTGGTGTACAAAGGGATCATAAACACCTCTTCCTTCTCTCTTATTCCTTATATTGAAGCTCCTCCACCAATATTGGGTAAGTTTCATTGAATCTTATCCTCCTTTCCTTCTCTTATATTATTCACCTCATATTTCCCCCTTCCCCCTTGTCTTGTTTCTCTCTTAGTTGAACTCTTTAGGATGTGGGATGATGATGCCTTCTGTTTTATTTTTTTCTAGGGTGTTTGATTTTGGTTATTGGGTTCTCCATGTCCTCTTCTTTGAGTTTCGTATCGTTCCCACACTATTTAGGTAGATATTTCCATCCATTTCCTTTATGGAACATTTCAAGTGATGATTGACATTTTCCCAATAAATTTTAATTTATTTATTCATGTTTTTTATTTTCAAAAATGGGTTTTATGGATTTATATGTTGGTGGTTTGATGGAGAAAGTATTTTTTGAAAGATTTTCAATAGTTATTCATGTATGTACCTAATTTTAATGAATGTTAAGTGTTTGATAAAATTCCAAGTTGACTTTTAAATGGATTTAGGTGTTTTAAAATTATATTTGAAATTGTTGGAGTATTATAAAATTGGGTGACTCTAGGAATTGTGCCTTGAATGGGTTTTAGCCTCTTTATTGTTTTTTGTGCTTGTGTAATAACTCATGTTCTTTGATACGATGCTTCCTTATGTTTATTTGATCAAACCTTTGACATTATTATGGATTTAAATATATATTTTATTGTGATATATACATTTAAATATGTTAACTAGGTGTACATATAGATGTTTTCATGAATATAAATGGGTAATTCCATAGTTTTTTTTTCTAAAACATTTTTTTCCTCATATGATTTCTCGATTTATAAATGTTTCCCAAATGTTTTCTAGGTTTCCAAATGACTCCTAAATAAAGTTTCAAATTGTGTTTCCTAAAGACTAATTTAAAGTCCCATTTATTTCTTTGAGAGGGATGTTCGACACTTTAGAAATGTATTTAGATAATTACCTTGGTTTTGGGAATAGTTTTGGAAATAAAGTTGGTTTCGTTAGAAATGGTTTTGGATTCAAAATGTTAAGTCCCATGTGTTAAATTTGGAAATTTATTTGGAAAATCACTAAGAATTATCAATTAATTATGTTTGATTGTTATATTCATGTGTTTATTTGGATGGTGGTTTCGAGATCTTAGAATGTGAAGGCATGTTTGATACCTTTATGTATTTCTTGAAAATGGTTTGGAACTCCCAGGATTCTCAGGCCTGATTGAAACTTGTAAAACGTTTTCTGTGTGGTGGGAACCCCCATGGTTGTCCATTAGAGAGGGTTCCCACATGGATGGTATTAGAGAGTGGTCAAGGCATGCACATTTGAATCTGTGGGTTATTTTTAATGTCAAGCATGTGATGAACTCCTCAATTTTACCTTTACTATCTTCATGGGATCCTAAATTTCATATAGAGGGTTGAAATATGGTTATTATTTAGTCCCTAATGAGATGGACTAAATACCCATGGTATATGAAAGGCCAAAGTAGGTTCTTCCATTTATGTTAGGTTAGTAGAAAGGCCAGGTTATTGATAGAATATGGACCACATCATACACCAACAGATGTCTCTGAACTGAGTACGTCGAGGGTCACCTCTTAATATGTTTAGGATATTCCCATGACTATGTACACTGTATGTTCCATTATTATTTTTTTGGAAATTTGGTTTATTACTATATTTATTCTATAATATTTATATATATGATGCTTCCTATATGCTTATATTATTTTTAGATATACCATGTTGCTTGTGTTTGGTTTTGATCCCTCTTGTTTATGAAATTTCTTGTGTTGTGGTTTCCTTCATGGAAATGGTTTAAAAAATTGGATTTTGAAATAGGAATCTGTTTTAAAGGAAAACAATGTTTTTTTCTAAAGATGATTTTTTGAAGGCTGTGTTTGGTTATTTAAATGATAAAAACCTCATTTCTAACAGTATTTTCAAACTAGCATTTATGAACTATTTCGGTAAAGTACATGTATAGATTCTATGGTTCTTACCTACCAGTTTGTTGTATGATCACACTCTACTTATACCACTTAGTGTCGGTAGACTAAAGTTGTTTTGTAGGCTCGTGTTCTATTCAGGTTTTCTCATAGACTAGGTTGGTCTTAAGGATGGTGGTGACCAAGAGCTCACATGGGGGTCGTGTTTATTCTGGTTTGGTTGTTGTTTTTATTTTGGTATTTATATTTGGATCTTTTTTTAGTTATTTTTTGATGGTTTTGATCATGTATAGTGATTTATATATTATGGTTTTGTTGTGTGCATTGTTTCATTTTATGTTTATGATTATTGGGATAAATCACCCCAGCGATTTATCTTGTGATTCTTGGATGCTTGTTGTCATCTCATGGGGATTAGGGATTCCCTTAGATACTTTCCATAGACTAGTTTGGGTTTATGGTTTATGGATTTCCTAGGATGGCTCATGAAAAAATGGTATCAAAGATAATACCCATCCAAAAGTTCCTAGGCACTACCTAGGTTTGATGTATGGGGTCCACAACGAGGGAGTTAAAATTTAAAGGGGTAGAGAGTGTAACACCCCAAGAAAAGTGAGACTTGAAAGGCTAAATTATATTACCCATGTCAATAAGGGGGGCCTTTATTTTTGGGATCCAACCTGATTAAAAATCTATAGGTAAGTGTGCTTGGCATGGAGTAGTGGTTAGGATGGGTGTCCTCTTGGGAAGTTTCTTGGGGTTTGTATGAGTGAGGAAAAACAGGCTGAAAGAACATGTGTTTGCCTGTTGGGACCATCATTAGTCCGATAAGTGACACTGGTGCGTAATTTCATGTGGTGTGTTGGGAATGCAACCAATGTATTACAGGAGACCCATGGGGTCAGAAAACTAGGTTCAAGACCCGTGGATGGCCAGGTTGTGACAGGCATGGTTACTACAACTCGAAAACTTTTGGGAACATTTATTTCATAGGAACAAGACATTATTTTTGATGTTGAATTAGTGATGTAAGATTTATTGAATATAATTAAAAATAATCACATACATTAGGTTATGAGATAGTTGATTCATCGAAGAAGTTCAAGGTGTAGTAGTAATAGAGGTAGGCTTCCGCAAGAGCTTGAATGACGTAAAGAAGTGAGTTCTATTAGGGTTGAATTTATAAGACTGGGAAGGGTTTTATATGCACTTTCCAAAAATCATTGATGAAACCTATATTTATCAACTATTTTTTAAGTGTCAAAAAAACTTTTTAAAATAAAATATAAAAATATTAAACGAATATATATTAAAACTGAATAAATTATAAAAAAATTAAAAAAATGATTAGAATTATTAATGAATATATAATCTTAAATGCATGAATGAAAAAAATAAGTGAAATTGAATAATTAATAATGAATAGACTTCAAAAATATTAAAAAATGGATAAGTTTTATTAATTATATTGATTATTAAAATAATTAAAAATGAATATATATTAAAATGAAGATGAATACATATTGAAAATATTAAAACATGGTAAATAAATATGTATAAATGAATATTAGAAAATGATTAGATTAAAAAATATAAATAATTATAAATATTAAAAATGAATAAATAATATCAACAAAATAATATTAAAAATGAATAAATAAAATTTAACAGATATCAAAAATATTTCAAAAAATGAATTCATAAGATTAACTACTTGAATTATAAACACATACAAAAATGATGAAAAATATTAAAAAAATGCATTTAAATAAATTACTTATATAGATATATACCGAACAAGTCTATCCAGAAGAATTTTTTTTGTCCATTTATTAAATATGAAATAAAAAGAAGACGAGGAAAACATGCAGGGTCAAACAAAGAGGATTTCCCTCATCCAGCAAACAACATAGTTAAACATCAAAATATGACAGATCATTTTCATAATAATAATCATCAACAGTTTCCCACTCAGATTGAAAATTATCTTGATTGAAGATCTTAAGGATCTCTGAATTGGTCATTCTTGACACCTTAGATGAAGATCCAGTAGACATAGTCCATGGCAAGTTGGAAATGTCCTTCCGTGACTTTTTCTTTGTAGGAGCAAAAATGAAATCCACATTGTCAATCACCATTTTCTTTCCTTGTATGATAACATCCTTAAATGAGGCATGGCCACTACCAAGAGCCCTAAGGGAAGTGTTGTCATTCACCCTTTCATATATTAAAAATTAATTTAATAAAATAACATAATCAACTATATAAACACAAAAATATTGTTGGGGATGACGTATGTTGGAGTTCAATTTCACACAAAAAATGTGCGGGTTGGATATGGTCTTATAGGAATCAATTATATAAATTTCATAAATATTAAAAATATTAAAACATAATGAATAAAAATGAATAAATATTAATCATATAAATTACAAACATATTTAAAGTATTAAAACATAGTAAGTAAATATGTATAAGTTTTTAAAAAATAATAAATTTGAAAAATATTAATAATTAATAAATAGAAAAAAAGGAAAAAAATATTAAATGAAAAAATATTAAATATAATAATATTAAAAACAAATAAATAAAATTAAATAAATTACAAAAATATTTATAAAATAGTTAATTCATAACAGTAATTACATGAATTGAAAACACACAAAAAATGAATAAACATGAATAAATAAATAATATTATTATTTATAATGATTGATGTATGCATTGTATTGATTATATATAAAAATATAATAAATTATTAACCTTTATAATTTTTAATAATAATTAAAAAAATAATATTTAATTAACTATATAAATATATAAATATTTATTAATAACTATCAAAATTGAATATATTACAAATATGTTAAATGAATTTATATTAAAAATGAATGTATATTAAAAGTGAATAAATTATAGAAAATACTAAAAATAGATAAAATATTAAAAATGAATAAATAATATTAAATTGATAAACTGGCATACACATACACACATAAAAAAGCATAAACATACATGTATATATACATACACGTACAGATACACATATACACATGGACATACACATAGACATACACATACACATACACATACACATACACAAACACATACACATACACATAAACATACACATAAACATATACATACACATACACATACACATACACATACACATACACATACACATACACATACACATACACATACACATACACATACACATACACATACACATACACATACACATACACATACACATACACATACACATACACATACACATACACATACACATACACATACACATACACGTATGTATACACATACACATATATACAATTACATACACGTGCATGCACATACATACACATACATATGCATGTATACACATACTACATAAACATACATATACATACACATACACATACATTAATACATACACATGGACATGAATGTACACATACATACATACACACACACAAAGACACACACACAAAGACATGCATTTGTACAAATACGTGCACATACATGTACACATATATACATACACATACACATACACATATGCACATACAAATACAAGAACACATACAGATAGACATGCATATGCGTATACATATACATACACATATGCTTACACATACACATACATATAATTACATACACATGCATGCACACACATAAACACATATACATATGCATAGATACATACATTTACTAAATAAACATGCATACACATACAAATATACACATATGTACGCGTAGACATACATGTACATATACATACACATACACATACACATACACATACACATACTCATACACATACACATACACATACACATACACAAACACATACACATACACATACACATACACATACACATACACATACACATACACATACACATACACATACACATACACATACACATACACATACACATACAAATTCACATACACATACACATTCATATACACAAACACACGCATAGATATACATATGTAAACATACATACACAAACACGTACACATACATACATACACATACACATAGACATACACATATGCATACATATATATACATATATATACATATACACATAGACACATATACACATGCATACACATATATACACATACACATACATGTATACGTACAAATACACACATGTATACACATACACATACATACAATTACATACACGTATGAACATATACATACGCACACACACATACAATACATGTACACATAAACACACACACAACACAACACATGCATACACATACATACACGTGCACATATAGACATACACATACATCCACATGCATACACATGCATACATATACATACAGATAGATGTAAATATATTTTAAATTATTTATTATGAATATAAATATATAAATTTAAATATGAATAGAATATTTAAATAAATATATTCATTTATATATTTATATAATTTTTTAAATTAAATATTAATATTTTCAAGTCTGATACAATGATGGGAAAAGGTTTTGAGGGGGTGAATATACCTTAATTAAAATTATCAGAGTTATTAAATATTAATTATATAATTTCATGATTTCTAATTAATAAACAATTATTTCTTAAAAGAATAAAAATAGAGGATGTGTGAAGAGTGTATCCACAAAATTAAAGAGAATAACATAAAGAAATTTTATAGTAGTTCAAATCTAAATGATCCAAATATACTCTTCACATCCCAACTGATGGAGTATGACACCCACTATGAGAGAGAGAGAGAGTGACTTTTACATGGGTGCAATCTAAACCCATACTTTTACACCTAGATGAATCGTAACCCAGGACATTGTGAGGAGAAGTCCCAAACCTGCACCCAACCTTTTGCGAGAGTAGACAAAAACTAATTCTTTCTACAAGGAGTATCCTTAATCTAAGTGTTCTTCCTTTTGTTCAGGTAAGAATAAACAAGTAACTTCATTTTAGTAAGGCAACACAACCATAAACTATTTTTTATAGGTGGTATAACCTATTGTGTGAAATATATAAGTGTAGATAACTCTACCTAGACTAGAAATAATAAATAAAAAAAATACAAAACCACATGAGAGTTATAGGGATATAGTTGTAGATGAAATAGTTTATGAAGACCCTTTGAATGTATTTTAATGATGAAGTATGAGAATTACAACAAACGTATAATACATATCTTCAAGGTGAATGAACTTGAAGTATAATTATTCCTCCCTTGAGAGGTCATCACAATTGATGTAAATAGCTAAGCACTTGATCACATTGATTGATTGAAGAGTATGAACATATGTAGTATTCTGTTATTTTTTTTCAACCATTGTGTATCTTAAAATATTCCTCAATTCATTTAAATACAAATTTATCTAGACTACACACTCAAGAAAATGGTTAGAATAACAAAAGCGATAAAACTGAATTATCAAAAAGAGAGAGAAATTATCGTTGAATAATAATTCCAGAACTCACATCCATTATTTAAAATAAAATATAACAATTCAAACCAAATTGAAATCATCAATTAAATAATTTAAATGGTGTCCATAATAATAGGTCAATGAATGATCCCATTAAAATAGCATGTTTGAATTTGAAATACGGAATTCAAAAAAACATTTTATTTAAGAAAACCATTAAATATACATAGAATATCAAAAAATTAATAACACCACATTAAATATATTAAAACAAGTTTAAATAATAATATTATTTACTAATATTAATTTAGAAACAATATAATCAAATAAAACAAAATAAAATAAAAATAATAATTTTTGAGTTTCAAGTTGTAAGTTTTATGCATGAAAATAGAACATTCTTTGATCTTTATAAAAACATGTTTAAAATAATTAAAAATAGTTCACATGGGTTAAAACTATTAACATGAATTTATAAATTCATTAGAAAAATTTAAATATG
Organism: Viscum album; assembly: GCA_963277665.1. Lineage (NCBI taxonomy): Eukaryota > Viridiplantae > Streptophyta > Magnoliopsida > Santalales > Viscaceae > Viscum > Viscum album. Next base: position 1,944,564,375 of record OY728125.1, read on the forward strand.
TGAAATAAACATGCATAAAATCGATATAAGAAAAACAACGTAAAATAAAGTATAATTTCTAGTAGGATTTTCATTGAGCTTTATAGAAAAATTCAGAAAAGTTAATTTCACATAGTAATTTTTATCTATGTAAGATATTTCACCATTTAAGGTAACCATGTAAGTGATTCATGAAAGTTATTCATATAAGATAATTCATCACAAAGGCAATTTTCCCATGTATCTGAATTTATGAAAACTATACATAGATTGAATTATCAATTTTAAAATCTAAAATAGACCTTAAATGTAACACCCCAAGCTACCATGATATGTTTCCCTTTGAATAATTCTATAACCTGCGATGTATGCAACTTCAAGATTCTAACACACTATGACCAATCAAACTAGTCGTTATGAATAGAAATAACCACTTTTTGAAATTTTATAAATTTTGTTTTTCAAAATGGACTTCATTTTTAGGTTCAAAATATCAAAATTATCTTAGGGTGGATTTTTGGTACTCTTCTGAAAACATTCAATTTTTGGTGAATAGTGAAAAATACTAAATTTTAATTTAAAAAAACTTTTTTAATCGAAATAATTTATAGTATTAAATTATACATTTGAATGGTTTTTAAATATAATTCGATTATATTTTTATCATTTAATATAATTTAGGTCATTGGATGTAACTTCACATTTAAACTGGATATAAACAAGTGTCAATCTTTTGATAGTTATTATTTCTTAAAAACACGTTTTTTTGTTTTGACAATGGGAATTAATATTAAATTAATTTCATCCACTTCTGTGTTTTGAATTTGAAAAAATGGATTCCTTATTTGGAATCAGGAAGTACAAATTGTGTAAATAGGTGGCTTTTATTTTTAGACATTATGAATAATTACTTCAGTAGATATTTTACTTACTATGGTTAAAGGGGTAAATCTGGTAAATAAGGGTAAAAATAATATTATAATAATATTAAATTACCCTAACATGTGTCCTAACCCTCTTTAATGGTACATTTCTGACCATAGGCATCCTTGGGTCGATTTTGGGACCTCATGGAGCCACTTGAGAGTGATAATGACACTTTATATTAATTAATTTAAAGTAAAGAAAAAAATGACATAAACATATATCTTTTAGTAAAAAAATTTTTACATGGTGTTATATAAGTTATCTCTTTGAGTATAAATATTAATTTTAAATATAAAAATATTTCCTATATCATGGTATTTGTTTTATAAATTTTAGACATCAAAAAAATAAAATTATTTATGAAACAATAAGGATGCAGTGTTTACCTCATTAATGAATGATTTAAATAAATGAGATTATGAAACTTAAAAAAATATCCAAAACCTGTTCAATTCTTATTGGATGATTTTATTTTGAACACGATTCATCGTATATTAGACTTTAATGAGTTTTGGACCTTTATAAACTGAAAATAATTATATAATAAAATAATATTTTCAAACATTCTTAAAGAACCCCTCCTCTCCCTTATAAAAAGCCCTCACCTATAACTCATTTCTCACACCTCTCCAACCCCTTGGCTCATACAAAATCTGCCAATTAAGCTCTTTAAATCCCTCTATTCCTCCTAGAAGCCTTACCTTAGGCAAAAGACCCTTCAAGGAAGCCTTTTGTTTCAAACCAAAGGGAGTTACCCGATTTAAAGGTAACATCTCCTCTTAAGTTATTTTCTTTTATTTTACTTATCCAACCCCATAAAATCTATTTATTCCTTTATTTTATAATAACACTAGTATCCTCAATATACTAGGTTATTTTTATGAGAAATATTTGAACTAAAATTACACACACCTCCATCTAATGGGTATAGAACATGATGTTTTTGTGGACGGCGAACTACTGTCTCACGAAACGATGATTGTTCAATCATCTACTACCACCTCTTATGGTGGCCATTATTATGGCACTATAATTATATATGATATTTATGATATTTATTTTATCTATAAGCTTCTTTAATTCTCTTTTATTTCATACCTTTATTCTTTTCATATTATATATATACGATAATTTCATTTGAGGAAGTGCGGACTACCACCCTTCCAAGTGATATGAATCGTTCATACTATACATGGAATGTATAAAGGATGGTGTTAATGAGATTATGCAACATATATATAATATTATATTATATTTTAATAATAATATAACTATGTTTCATTTTGTTTTCTTTCCTTTTAAAATAAAAAAATGAAATAGAAGTAGTGTTTGTGCGTGCGTACGGATTACCGTCTCCACGAACGTGATGCGATTCATTCTCCATCGTAACCATTCAAGAATAATTTTCATTTGATTATTAAAAATAATATCTAAGAAAATAATATCATTCTAGATATGAATCAAATACATCCTATCCATAACAAACATGACTTACGTAACAAAACATATAAAGGAAAACGAATCAGTTAACACCCGAAACAATGATACTACTAAAATATTATTAATAAAGAAATGTTAGAAGATCATATATGATATCATATTTATGTATGTAGTTCTTGTATAATTTAATAAAAATTATTTAACTATTATACAGGAGGTTAACGTACCCTCGACCAAGGAAAAGTACTAGGTAAGGTTTAATTTCACAATCTCTTTATTATCCGAGGTTATTTTTACGTATCTACTGGAGCCTGTTTATCATCCACATCCATGTTTCTAAAAAATGTATTTCAATTTTTTTTTACTATTTACTAAATTGTCATGACCCATCCTCAGGCCCGTGCCGTGACTACCCCAAGCCCGCCTTCCATAGGCCAGGGGCTGACGACTAGCACCAATGGCGTAAATCCCTATAACTGGGAAGATATTGCCTTTATAAAACGTAAACACACAACAGAGTACAAGCGGAAGCAAACACTAAGTAAGCAGTATTATAAGTGTGCTAAAAGTACAAAGGGGCCGAAATACAAGCCCAATGGTAAAGTACAAGGGAAAAAATAGCAGGAAGGTGTCGAGCTGCTCCTGGATCGTCATACGGAGTTCGTATCTGATGGGTAGGTACAGATGGTCACCTCAGCTCTCCACGTCCGTCTTTCACCTCTGGGTACCGTCTGGTCGTGAAGTCTACCTATGGGTACCGTCTCATCATGAAGTCCACCTCTGGGTACCCTCTCGTTGTGAAGTCCACCTCCGGGTACCGTCTAGCTCTACGATCCTCAACCACGATCAGTGTTGTCCGTCGTCTGCATCCAACACAATGAGGTGCGGGTATAGCCCGTGCATCGGTGAGTATAATGATACTCAGTAGGGACCTCGAGACCCTCAATGTCTCACTAAATCTAACAAGGATAAACCACAAAGAAATATCTCAACAGATAACCTTTACTTAAGTATATGCCCATACATATACCTAAGTTATCAAATAAACCATCTCAATCATGAGGAGAACACAAAGGTTGTTGACTCAGCTCAAACCAGGATTTTTATTATTGAAACCACAACTACTGTAGAAACTCCTCCTCTGTCAATTATAGTGGCCCTGTAATGACTCTGAGGCACTACTAACTAACCTTAAACTACTGAGGTACTCCTCCTGTCGAGTATCGCGGGTCTGCTGCCAAATACCGGGCACTCCGTCCGCTGAGGGTTTGACGACAAATACCGGGTGCTCTCCCTAATAGCCTACAGAGGTACTCCTCTAATCTAGAACTGCGGGTCTGCTACCAACTACCAGATGCTCCGTCCGCTGTGGGTCTGCCGCCAAATATCGGGCGCTCCGTCCACTGGGCTAACCGAATCACAATGAGTCGAATCGGTCAAGTAGTCATCAGGTCTTAGTCAGCTACAAGGTCTCTGTACTCCGAACACTTGTCTTCGGGAGGATCCGCTCCACGATCTACTGGTAGATACTCCAAGTATCACAATTTCCCATGAAGAATTATCACAAATGGACACCTCATCATAGGGGTCTCAACTCAACAGACGACGCGTCAATCGGACGCCCGGTCTGTGATTTATTAGCTTTTCTATTCCAGGGGCCCGGTTGGTTTTTAAGCTGTAACCAACCCGACCATACTCCAATATCATCCGAAACACATTTGGAGTATGCCAAAAGAATATTCTCATGAAGAGGAATCCAACATAGTCGACAGTACGTCAATCGGACATTTTGTCCTCGAGTTATAAGTGTTTCCGCTCCGAGGGCCCTGTTGGTTTTGGGTTTGAAACAACCATGCCATACCCAAACTTTTCCTAAACATTGGGTGTAATATACCAAAACGACTGTCTCGATCCAAGGAATCCTATGCAACTTACGGTGCATCGATCTGAGGTTAGTAGCTCAAGATATGTCCGTTTAACCGAAAATGGTCCGAAAAAGGGGGGTCTGGGCCCGGTCTGACCCGGCCCAACACCCCCTGGGTCGGCCCAAATCGGGTTGACCCAACCCGAGTCTAGGTCCGGCCCGGTATGGTGTGGCCCGACCCGACTGGCGCAGCCCGGCCCGACCGGCGCAGCCCGGCCCGACGCTGGTGGCCCGGCCCGACAGCCGGTTGCGGCTCGGCCAGCGCGGCTGAGCGTTGCGCGGAGCGGGGGGTTATAGCCCCCCCCAGTTTTACGAAACATCTGGCCATGATGGACGGCCCTAGGGTAACCACGAGACCCCACTCGGGTCCCGCCTCTTGATGGCACCGGCGACCGGCACAACCAGCCGCCCTTCCAGATCCGCCGCGGCCTTAGGTCGTGGCTTTGTTCAACCAGTGCGACGTGACGACACCGCGCCCCGCCGCCGCGGCCCACCGCGGCCGCGGCCCCTAAAGCTCTGTTGTGGCACGACGGCGCCACGCCCCTCCACCACGGCTTGGCAAGGCGGCGGTCCGGCTCTACTCTGTGCGGCACGACAGTGCCGCGCCTTTGCGACGAGCCGGAAATCAAGCGTTGATGATCTGATCGTGATCGGCCCAATGCTGGCCGGTTCTTCGCAGTCCGCCTCCATCATCCATAATCAACAAACGAATGGGGATGGGTCAGACCGTGTTTGTGCGGTCTGAGCCCTTCTTCGTCAAGATGGTATCATGCGGCCAAACGAAACTCAAGAATTGAAGAACGATGAAGAACGATATTAAAACTTAAACACAACAACCCCTACCTCGTAAAACGACGTTAAATGATGGCGAGTCGCGGAATATAGGCGTTGCAGAAGACGGGCGTCATTCTGTCAACATCGGGAAGGAAGAAGCCGAGGGTGGCATTGGCATTCTTCATTCTTCGCTGGAGGAAGAGGAAAACTCTCCAAGTGCTGGGCGTCATGCTTCGCTGCTAGCATTCCGCCGCTTGAAGAATCCGTCCAAAACTCCTCCCCCTAGCCTCCTTTATATAGGAGTGGGGGGGGGGGTTCGTCGTTGGCACACAAGTCATAAATGGAGGATTTATGACAGAGGGGCCCACCCAATTAATCCACTGTGGTGGCGCATTATGATGGGGAGGAAGTCAAAAAGGGGGGGTCATTTCCTGGCAGGTCCCACAATTAATTAACCACAAAAAAGAAAGGGGGTGGTTAATGCTTGGGTGGTCCCCTCATTAAAAAGGGAGGTCTCATCCTTCTCAATTAAGAGGAGGATTACAACCTAGAGGCTCTCCTTCATTAATGAGGGGGGGTCAAGGAGTTATGATTCCTCTCCCATTAATGGGAGGCCTTGTGTGGTTTCCACCACAATCAACCTCACATGGGAGGTTGGATCTCGGTGGGCCCCACCACCATAACCTCTCATGGGAGGTTAGGGTGTGGCGGTCCCACCAACAACTCCAAGTGGAGCTTCTAACCACTTTATCCGCACGACATGTGTTTAATAATATAAAATATATTGTTCACTTATTTTATTTTATTAACCCACGTAAAACCCCAAAAACTAACTTTCATACCCGATCATCTGCCATCGAGGTGAAAGTCTTCTTAAGAGAAAACCCGCACTGCGAGTTCAACAGTGCCCTCAGATTTCAATTCTGAGCAGTGGTTCAAAAGATAGAAAAACCTGCTCGTTCGTTCACTAAACGTACCCAAGATAAACTTTGGAAATTTATTTCGGGCACACTAGGCCTCATAATCAAGTGTCGTCCGAAGCGACAGACTCATAAAATTTCAAAAAAAATAAGAAAAAAAATCTTGAAATTTACAGGTCTTTACATTAATTCCGCCTCAGGGATTTACGTCCCTGTAAAGCTATAACACAAACTAGGGAAACTAAAGGAGGTACCAAGAACACATCTGAGCCTCCCGCTCCCATGTGCTCTCCTGGAGGTTCTCATGCTGCCAACGAAAGCGCACAAGAGGAATAGACCGTCCTTGTAGGACCCACTCCTGTCGATCCTCAACCTCTACTGGAACCCAATGAAAGTCGCCCTGTCATCGATATCTATCTCTCCGTGGTCGATGATGACGGATAGGTCGTGCAAACATCTCCTCAGCTGAGATATGTGGATGATGTCGTGCACTCGGTGCATCTGAGGTGGAAAGGCCAGGCGGTAAGCCACCTCACCTACTCTGCTGAGGACCTGGAAAGGTCTGAAGAAACGAGGAGATAACTTTCCACCCTAGCCAAAACTCCGTAGACCACATCAAGGTGTAACCCGTATGAAAACTTGGTATTCATCCTCGAACTCCAGTGGTCTCCGTGTCCTATCAGCATAGGACTTCTGTCTGCTCTGTGCAGTCTTCATCTACTCCTGGATGATCTGCACCTTCTCTGGTAGCCTAAAAAAAGCGTACTGGTCAACCTATGCCTCATCTTCTGCAAAGCTCTGCTGGCATCTCTCTGACCACATGAAGAGTTTACCCTTCTTCATCAATGCCAAAAGCGGTGCAATAACTCTGGAGAAGTTTGGCACAAATCTTGGTCTGGGAGACTCATAAGTGATCGACTGCACCCACTTATGCATGATTTTAACCTATGCTTCCTGGGGTTTCCTTTTTTGATGACCAAGGAAAAACCCATCCCAATGTTGTAGGTAAAACACAAACTTTTTTTCCAAATACAGTCAATCTATGTATGAACTGTAGTTGCCCAGTCCATACCCAAACTAACATTGTAAAGCCTCGACGCTGCCACCAAGAGGTTCCAACTGAAACTATCACCTCAAGGGTCAGATCACACCGTCAACGTAATCATGATTATCAATTCTCCTCCCAAAGGTATCTCCAGACGTGAGGGTCAAGTCAACAGCTTAACCGGAAACTCTAGGTCTGGGACAAGATTCGTGGAAGGAAGGAAAGATTTTTATCAATTTCTATTGTTACGGAAGCTAGTAGTAGACATAGACCGTACCTCGAATCATTCCTAGAGATCTTGGGTCGCACTCCTTGACCGCATGCAGCTACTCTCTTCCCCTGCCCTCCATCTCCCTGAGCCTAGCGAGGACTACAAAGGCGGATGGTTGTAACATGTCGAAATGTTCACCACCTCATGCTGCTCTCCTAGCTCTACTTCCACATCTGCCATTCTAAAGATTCATATGTCCTTAACACTTCCTCTTCTTGAAACATTTTACATGCCCAAGTCTTTGAGACTGGTGCTGGTTTCCTTCTTTCCCACTGCTAACATTCACTGGTTGTACCTTCTCACCCAAAGATCATTCAACCACAAAGGTTCTCTCTAGCATCCTAACATAAGTATAAATGCGTAGAGGAATAGCGTTGGCTCAGATGTCCTTTAAAAACACCTTGCTTGAAAGTCCGAGCCCTAGAGAACTATTCATATCATAGTTATCAAGTACCAGGAACGATCAGTACGCCTTGATGATTACTCAGCTACCGACATGTCATCCTGTCGAAGTTGTATAAGCTCTAGAAAACTCTCAGCCACTTCCTCAAGCCAGTCCTCAGCCACCTGTGAGTCGGGCTCGCCATGGAACCTAAGGGGTATCTGATGCTGAAACACATGTAAGGCACTGAACCCACATGTGTCATCTACCGGCATCGCCGGTTGAAACTACTGACTAACAGGTAGTGTTATAGCTGACACACTACCCGAAGGTACCATCTCAGGCATTAGTCCACGTACCGAAGTACCATCACTATGCCGAACATCCTTATGGTAACTCACTGGGAAACACCAGTAGATAAGATCACCATCTGCTCTACTAGTGTCTAAACTAGGTTTAGAACTCTAGCAATCACCTCCAGTTAGTCCACTGCTTCCTGGAAATCTGCCTTGCCTAGTAACATCGGAGGCCTCTACTGCTGGAACTCATGCAACGCGCTATGTTAGCGTGCACCGTCCTCTAGTATGGCTGGTGGCATCTGTTGCCCAATGGGTGGTGGTGCTGCTGGTACACCACCCGAAGGTGTCAACATAGAAAGATGGCCCTACACCGGAGTCTCATCGCTCGGTGGGCCATCATCGGGTACTCTCTCGGAACTCCAACTGACTGTATGCGTTTAGACATCCTGAACAGATGCGACACGGTCAAACAATTATACCTGGTAAGCTGACCTGGTTTGAGCTGACTTAAAGAAAACTTTTGAAAACACACACGAAATCATTGTTTTCATGCACTGAGTAGGAAATCAGTAGTCAGGGTCCTAGTGTATGGATACGTCATCCATCACACCAACACTGGGCTCCCTAAACTGAAATACACACTCGGTACCCTTAACACTATTGCTTTACAGAAAGAAAATATCATAGTTCTATGTTCTGCGATAGAACCGACTCCTATGATACCAATTTGTCACAACCCGTCCTTGGGCCCGTGCCATTACTACCCCAAGCCCGCCTTCCATAGGCCAGGGGCAGGCGACTAGCACCAAAGGTGTAAATCTCTATAACTGGGAAGGCATTGCCTTTATAAAACGTAAACACACAACAGAGTACAAGAAAAAGAAAACACTAAGTAAGCAGTATAACATGTGTGCTGAAAGTACAAAGTGGCCGGAATACAATCCCAACGGTAAAGTACAAGGAAAAGACATAATAGCAGGAAGGTGTTGAGATGCTCCTAGATCTTCCTCCGGAGTTCCTACCTGATGGGTAGGTACAGATGGTCACCTCATCTATCCACGTCCGTCTGTCACCTCCGGGTACTGTTTGGTCATGAAGTCCACCTCCGGGTACCGTCTCGTTGTGAAGTACACCTCCGGGCACCGTCTCTTCATGAAGTTCACCTCCGGGTACCGTCCAACTCTATGAGCCTCAAACATGATCAGTGCTATCTGTCGTTTGCATCAAACACAATGAGGTGCAGGCATAGCCCGTGCAGGGGTGAGTATAACGATACTCAGTATGGACCCCGAGACTCTCAAGGTGTCACTAAATCCAACAAGGATAAACCACAAAGAAAGATCTCAACAGATAACCTTTACTTAGGTATATTCCCACACATATACCTAAGTTATCAAGTAACTGATCTCAATCATGAGGAAAACACAAAGGTCATTGACTCAGCTCAAACCAGGATTTTCATTATCGAAACCACAACTGCTGGAGAAAATCCTCCTCTATCGATTACAGTGGCCCTGTCACAACTCTGAGGCACTACTCACTAACCTTAGACTGGTGAGGTACTCCTCCTGTCGAGTACCGCGATTCTGCTGCCAAATATCAGGCGCTCCATCCACTGAGGGTCAGCCGCCAAATACCGGGCGTTCTCCCTGATAGCCTACAGAGGTACTCCTCCTGTCAAGTACCACGGGTCTGATGACAACTACCAGGAGCTCCGTCCGCCATGGGTCTTCTTCCAAATACCGGGCGCTCTGTCCACTGGGCTAACTGAATCACTACGAGTCGAATCAGTCAAACAGTCATCAGGTCTCAGCCAGCTACAAGGTCTCCATACTCCGAATGCTCGTCTTTGGGAGGATCTGCTCCACGACCTACTGGTCGATACTCCAAGTATCACAATGTCCCACAAATAAGTATCACAAAATAATTCCTCGTCATAGGGGTCTCAACTCAACAGACGGCGCGTCAATCGGACGCCCGGTCTGTGAGTTATTAACTTTTCTGTTCCAGGGGCCTAGTTGGTTTTTAAGATAAAACCAACCCGACCATACCTCAATATCATCCGAAACCCAAGTGGAGTATTCCAAAAGAACCGTCTCATCAAGAGGAATCCAACATAGTCAACGGTACGTCAATCGGACGTCCGGTACTCGAGTTAGAAGCGTTTCCGCTCCGAGGGCCCGATTGGTTTCGGGTTCGAACCAACCCGGACATACCCAAACTTCACATAAACCTTGGTTTTCATATACCAAAATGACCGTCTCAATTCAAGGAATCCTACTCAACTGACGGTGCGTTGATCAGAGGTCCTTAGCTCATGATATGTCCGTTTAACTGAAAACTGTCCGAAAAAAGGGGGGTTTGGGCCCGGTCCGACCCGGCTCAACACCCCTGGGTCTGCCCGAACCGGGTCGACCTGACCTGGGTTCGGGTCCGGCCCGACCGGCCCGGTGCTGGAAGCTCGGCTTGGTGGCCGGTTGCGCCTCGACCAATGCGGTCGAGCGTTGCGTGGAGCGGGGGGTTACATACCCCCCTGGTTTTACGAAACGACCAGCCATGATGGCCGACCCTAGGGTAACCGCGAGACCCCCCTCGGGTTCCGCCTCTTGATGAAACCGGAGGCCGACACAGCCGTCCTTCCTTCCAGATCCTCCGTGTCCTTAGACCGCGGCTTTGTTCCACTAGCGCGGCGCGACGGTGCCGTTCCCCGCCGCCGTGACACCTGAAGCTCTGGCGCGGTGCGACGGCGCCGCGCCCCTCTGCCGCAGCTTGGCAAGGCGGTGGTCCGGCTCCACTCTGTGCGTCACGATGGTGCCACGCATTTACAGTGACCCGGAAATCAAGCATTGATGATCCGATCGTGATCGGACCGACGTTGGCTGATTCTTCGCAGTCCGCCTCCATCATCCATAATCAACAAACGAATGGGGATGGGTCGGACCGTGTTTGTGAGGTCCGAGCCCTTCCTCATCAAGATGGTATCATGCGGCCAAACGAAACACAAGAATTGAAGAAAGATGAAGAACAATATTAAAACTTAAACAAAACAACCCCTACCTCATAAAACAACGTTAAATGATGGCGAGTCGTGGAAGACCGACGTCACAGAAGACGGGCGTCGTTCCGTCAACATCGGGAAGGAAGAAGCCGAGGGTGGCGTTGGCATTCTTCATTCTTCATTGTAGGAAGAGGAAAACTCTCCAAGTTTTGGGTGCCATGCTTCACTTCTAGAATTCCTCCATGTGAAGAAGCCGTCCAGAACTCCTCCCCCCAGCCTCCTTTATATAAGAGTGGGGGGGGGTTCGTCATTGGCACACAAGTCATAAATGGAGGATTTATGACAGAGGGACCCACCTAATTAATCTGCTGCGATGGCGCATTAATATGGGGAGGAAGTAAAAAAGGGGGGGTTATTTCCTGGAAAGTCCCACCACTAATTAACCACAAAAAGGAAAGGGGGTGGTCAATGCTTGGGTGGTCCCCTCATTAAAAAGGGAGGTCTCATCCTTCTCAATTAAGAGGAGGATTAAAACCTAGAGGATCTCCCTAATTAATGAGGGGGAGTCAAGGAGTTATGATTCCCCTCCCATTAATGGGAGGCCTTGTGTGGTTTCTACCACAATCAACCTCACATGGGAGGTTGGATCTCGGTGGGCCCACCACTAACTCCAAGTGGAGCTTCTAACCACTTTATCCGCACAACATGTGTTTAACAAAATAAAATAAATTGTTCACTTATTTTATTTTATTAACCCACGTAAAACCCCAGAAAATAACTTTCATACCCGATCATCTATCGTCGAGGTGAAAGTCTTCTTAAGCGAAAACCCGCGCGGTGAGTTCAATGGTGCCCTCAGATTTCAATTCTGAGCACTGGTTCAAAAGATAGAAAAACTCGCTCATTCGTTCACTAAACGTACCTGAGATAAACTTCAAAAATTGATTCTGGACACACCAGGTCTCAGAATCAAGTGTCATCAGAAGCTACAGACTCGTAAAATTCCAAAGAAATTAAGAAAAAAATTTCCTTGAAATTTTACGGTCTTTACATAAACTATGGGTTAAAGTAATTTATACCCTTGTTTTACTTTTTATAAAATTATTTTAAATGAATCTTTCTATCATTTTACAAACAAGGTAATTTATGACCTTTTCGACAAATTAAGGTAAGAATTTTTTTTAACTTATACAGAGGGTGCGGTTATTCTCTGCCATTATAACACCTTTGAATCTTACCTTACAAGATTATAAGAAAATTTTAAAAATAAATTTTTTCTTTTATAATTACATGACTTTTTAAATGATTTCCAAATAGAAAGATAAATTCTTCTCAAATAATTTTGATTTCATCCATGTCAACATCCTTTAATGGATTTTATACTTTTTTGAAGTTGATTTATTATAATACAAATCTTCCATATTGTATTGAATGTTTTGTGATATGTTTGACTATGGATGTGTTATTTTTATACCATTCATGGTTTATGGTTAATGTATTAACATTTTTTATGTTAGTTTTAATATGAATGTTTATGTTATGTTTCAACTTTTTCATATGAGGAATGCATTGGACTTAGTAAGTGACGGGTGGAGCCCACTATATCTCCTCGATTCATCGTTAGGTCTCATGATACAAACTAGTGTCTTGGCATAAGTCCTTGAAAAAATCTTATATGTTGTCTTGGAATGAGGCCTTGACTATGTGGTTATGATGTCCGACATTATGCATTCCATCATTATGAAATTGGCTATTGATATTGCATGTGATTATTCAACTAGTAGAATATCCATGTGAATAAGTAAATGGCATTATTTGATTTATATTTCCCATATTATGGTAAAGTTTAGGTTTAAAAGGATTATGTTTTAGTCTTATATATTGCCTTAAAAGTTTATGCTTATTTATGAAGTTTCCATTATATTGTTATCCTTACCGAGCATCTAGAGTCATCCCTTTCTATGTTTTATTTTTCCTCGGATGTGAAGAAGAATTTTATGGTTGACCTTTATGGATAGGCTAAGGGATATAAGGGTGTTCAAAGGGGACAAAATATTTTTGTTGTTTTTATCTCATGATGTAATGTAAAACTTATGTATGTATCTAGTACTTCCATGGATACTAAACTAATCGGTCTTTCAGGACATGATACCTTGTATCATGCCAATTTTATGTAATAATGCATCAAATTTGGGTAACCAGGGTCGCTGCGTTATAGTTGGTATCAAAGTAAGTTTATTAAAATCCTTAGAAACTAGATTTAGATAAACTCTTATTAGATCACATTACCCTAAGATAGACTTTGATGACTAGTATAGAAGAACTTCATACAATTTTGGTAATGTAGATATTTTTTGTATTTCCCAAAAAATATATCCATGTATGGATACTAGTATGTAGAGGCGGCTCTGGCACAGATGTACCTAGGAGTGAAAACTTCAACAAGGAGTTTCAGGCTTGACCCGGGGTATCCTGGTACACGATAATAGGTCTTGCTGCACTCTTAATTATGAAACTCTTGGGGGATATGCTTAGGATAATTCACATTTTCATTACAAACCATTATGAAGGATTTATGAGTATATACCTCCTCAAAGAAAACATTTTTTATGATTATGGATTATATCCATAAACTGTTCAATTTATGTTAAGTGTTTTACATGTTTGGATTTATGTATTGCAATTCATAAACTAATATAGTGTATTCCAATGTTTAGAAATGGAACCCAGTGGAAGGAATGTAAACCATATCAATGCACATAATCCATGTTGGGATTTTCCTCTTACTCAAGATAATTATAGTGGAGCTGGTGATGCAACTGGTGCTGATCATCTTATCACCATACTGGGACAACTCACTCAGGTTATGAATAATAACCTTACCCGTATGGAGCACCCTGATCTATAATGTGGAGGATCAATTTTATACTGATTCATGAGGCAACAACCACCAACATTCAATGGGACTACAAATCCATTTGTATCTGAGCAATGGATAAGTTCCTTAGAGAATATATTTCATGCTTTGGGGAGTAGCGAAAGGGAAAAAGATGTCATGGAAGTTTATCGCCTCACGGGAGATTCAGATCAATGGTGGTCAATAATTAAAAACATAAAGGAGGATGAAGAAGTATCGAATATGAAATAGGGGAGTTTAAATATATTTTCTTAGAAAAATACTTTCCTTGTGACCATTGAGCGGATATAGAAAGACAATTTCTGAGTCTGAGGCAAAAGGAGGATGATAATGTTGCAAATTATGAGCCTAACTTTACAAGTTAGCAAGGCATGCAATAGATTATATACGTAACCCAAGAGAAGAATAAATCTGGTGAACACTCTAGAAATAGAAATAAGGGGAAGACGGAAAAAGTTGAATATCTATCCTATGGTAAATGTGGGAAGAAACACCCTGGTATTTTCTTGAAGGGAATGGGAGTTTGTTACAAGTTTGGTGAAAAAGACCACCAAGTTCGTGATTACAAAAGAAAGAAAGAGGCTGTCAATGTTGAATGATAAAATTGTAGAGAAATGGGGAATTATATAAATGAATGTTCTAAGTTCCAAGTAAACTTACCTCAGAAAAGGCCAAGGGAGAAAGGCCAAGCTTATGCGATCACTACTACTAAGGTTGAAGTTCCGAAATACACGGTGGAAGGTAATTTAATGGTTTCCTCAAGTTTAGACAATGCTTTATTTGATTCTGGATCACCGCATTGTTTCATATCTTCCCAGTTTTCTATAAAAAATAGATATTTTCAATTTTATTTAACAAGGGAGTTGTCAGTTAAAACTCTTAAGGAAAGTATCATTGCAACAAAATTTTGTGAATCAGTCCCCATTTGGGCATATAAATGTTCTTTATCTGCTGATCTCATCATCATACCCATGATTGAATTTGATATAATACTCGGTATAGATTGGATTTCAGACCATGATTCGAAAATTTATTGTAAGAAGAAGGAGGTTACAATTTTCGATGATGATAAGGAGTACCTTATCTTTAGAGCAGAAATGTTACCACCTGATTCTTATCTAGATCCACCCCTAATAGCTCTACTAAATTAAATTATTGAGGAGGAAGAGAATGAAATAACTTTGGGTGAGTAAAATAATGTTTGAATAGTGGACGTACCTATTGTACAAGAATATGTTGATGTGTTCCCAGAGGATTTACCTGGACATCCTCCAGAATGAGAAATTGAGTTTTCCATTGATTTAATTTTTGGTTCAAGGCCCGTATTGAAGACCCCTTATAGAATGACCACTATAGAATTAATGGAACTAAATAAACAAGTAGAGGAATTGAGTAGTAAAGGATTTATTCACCCTAGTGTTTCTCCATGGGGAGCCCCTATTATTTTTCTTAAGAAGAAAGATAGATCTATGAGGTTGTGCAATGACTATAGAGAGATCAATGCTATAATAATAAAGAACAAGTATCACCTACCTCACATTGATGATTTATTTGACCAACTTCATGGAGCTCAATATTTTTCAACGATTGACCTTTAATCTAGATATCATCAGTTGTGCGTGAAGAAGGAAGACATTCCCAAGATAGCATTTTGAACCAGGTACGCGCATTACAAGTTTACAGTAATTCCTTTTGGACTAACTAATGCACCCTCTATCTTCATGGATATAATGAATACAGTTTTTAAGGAATATTTTGATGACATTGTAGTGGTATTTATTGATGATATCTTGGTATAATCCAAAAGATAAAAATATCATGAAAATAACTTGTGCACTATTCTAAAGACTCTTAGAAGAAATGAAATATATGGGAAGTTCAGCAAGTGTGAATTATGCCTTCAGGAGATTTCATTTATTGTCCATATTGTCTCTAAGGATGGAATATCTGTTGATCCTTCAAAGACCAAGGTAATCCAAGAATGACCAGCACCGACAATTATAACTGAGGTACACAGTTTTATTGATTTAGCAGGTTATTATAAGTGTTTCATCCAAAATTTTGCCTGATTGGCTAACCTATTTACCAAGATCACATGTAAAGGGGTTAAATTTGTTTGGACAAAAGAGTGTTAAGAATGTTTTGAAGAACAGAAGATAATATTATTTAATTCTCCTATATTGAATCTACCATCAGGGAATGATGAGTTTGTTATTTATAGTGATGCTTCAATGAAAAGACTTGGTTGTTTCCTTATGCAGAATGATAGGGTTATTGCCTATGTATCACGACAGTTAAAAATTCATGAACAAAACTATCCCACTCATGATCTTGAGTTAGCAGCTATAATCGTTTCTCTAAAGATACAGAAAAACTATCTATATGGTGAAAAATGTGATATTTATATTGATCAAAAGATTTTGAAGTATATTTTATCACAAAAAGAACTCAACATGAGGCAAAGGAGATGGCTCAAACTACTCACGGATTATGATTTCACCATACACTACCACCTTGGGAAGGCAAATAAGGTGGAAGATGATTTGAGCAGAAAGTATCATGGAGTTTTTAACAAGATGAGTGTAGAGACCCAAATCTTGACGTACATGGAAATTACATTACTTTTGCGGAATACTTAATACATAACAAAAACCAACACATAAGGACCGTAATAGTTTAGTGTCTTTGGAAACTCAGAACATAATCTTTTAATCATGGTGAAAGATCTTCAACACCTCCCATAAAGATCTTCCCCTTTTGTTTTCTTACCTAAAACCTTTCTTTATATCCTGGGGAAAAGAAAACATATAAAGGGTGATCTCAAATGCTCAGTAAGGGTAAGCATGAAGAAAATAAAACAAACCATATACATTTGAAATTCAAAACATGAACATAATATTTAAACATCAAAATCTTGAGAAATGACATAAAACATGGTAGTACGTAGGGAATAGATCATAATGGATCATCAATCATGATAAAACATCATGGGAATAAAACATGTAATTGTGGAAAACCATTAAGCACATGATATAATTTCCATAGTATCCAAGGCATTGCTTCCAAGACAATCTTAGTGGACAAAGTCCCTTTCTGAATCGAGTTCACTCCTCGTTCTAGTCCTGTAACACTGAACCGGAATAACTTACCATTCCATCCATGTCTATCTCATGAGATATAAATCTTTACCCAATGCATTTTAGGGATATATATGTCTCACCCATCTCATAATGAAATCATTCTTACGTGTTCCACAACATGAACATAAATCATTCACCATTACCCAAAGAATAAAATGGGTTTCATAAACATCATCCCATCATAACATAATCCATATAATAAAATGGATATCATTTCATCATAAGAAAAGTGAAACCATTTAAATCATAGAGACATTATACTTGAAATATACACATATTAAATAATGTCATCTTAGATGGAAAATGGTTTTGATAAAACACTTGAAATGAATTCTTGAGCAAAATATCCTTTCTTCTTCAAAATCATTTTCTTTTCACAAAATGCCATGCAATTTTAAAAGAAAAATATTTTGTTGAAAATAATAATGAAAACTTGTAGAGGAATCCTCATAAAAATTAGGCGTTATGAAACCGTAAAAATCTCTTCATGTTGTATACGTTAAAAAAACATTATCCTCGTACTTTTTTCAGAAAAGTCAAAAAGTTCCTTGTATGGTAAACAAAAGAAAGATTCCTTCCATAACATGTGGTAAAAGTAAAAAATGGGTAAAAGGAAATTAAACATACATGAAAACATTTTTAGAAAACATGGACATGGATGATAACAATAACCCCAGTAAATACTTATGAATAAACAATCTCGGATAAGAACGAGATTGGAACAGTTATCCCTTACCTTAGGTCCGATATGATTCATACGTATCCCAACCTCCTATATAATGATTTAAATAATGTCATTGACTTATTACATAATTATATTCATTGTTATGATATCATATATGGTTCACTTATGACTTTATATTACCCGTTCTTTTGTAAATTCCATGTTAAAGCAGTGTTTGGGGTAAAATCATTTTATTTATTGTACGTGTTTGGACTTGTTGTTCTTGATATTATTATTACTTATATCATGATTTAATTACTTCCAGAATTTAAATAATGATTTAAATATCATATATATTCATTATATATATATAATAGATAGATAAATGAAATGAAATACACTGTTTATGGAGATGGTAGACCGTACATATGCTTGAACGCAGTTTTCTTTTCCTTATTGACTTGAATGGAAGTAAGTAGATGACACACACACACACACACACACACACACACATATATATATATATACATAAATCCAATAGCTTTATAATGTCATATATTTCATTATTATTCATTATATATACTTTATAATAATTCTTGAGTGGTTAACATGGAGAATGAATCTCATCGTGTCGTGGAGACGGTAATCCGTACGTATGCATGAGCGATGATATCGTTCCCATATTTATTGAATTGAATTGGAGTGGATGAAATAATATATCAGAATCAGTATGATGTTATAATAACTATATATAGTTATTCATTACACCATTATACCCATCTAAGTAAGATGGTGGTGGAAAAACAGATTACACCACGGCGTGGAGACAATATTCCGTACGTACACACGCGCGGTGATTTCATTTTTCGTAGGATGGATAGAAGGTGAAATAGGGTTGTTTCATATTTATAATAATATATCAGTATATTATTGATACTTATGTTATTAATTTATAATGAAAAAAATAATGAAGAATAAGTTGAAGAAGAAAGAAACTTGAAAGAATCGGTAGATGAGATTACCTCTTCTTCGACACGGCTCCTCTTATCCTCCTATTAGGGCACTAAAGTTGGTATTTAAAGAATACCAGGACCTCTAGTAGGTTTATATGGAAGTGGAGAAGTGAAATGGTCAGGGTTTGGCTGATCTTGAAGGCTCAAATGTGTGTGAAGAGGAGAGGGAAGGAGGTGCCCTTATATAGAAGAGAAGAGGGGTACTTTTGGAAACCTTAAAAATATTAATTAATAATAAAATTAAACCCCACTTAAAAACCACTAAAAATGACTCAATTTGAAGATTAGATGATATAGGGTTGTAATATAATCAACCAATAAAATTTATACATGTTTTAAGTTTATCAACTTGATTTATCATTATTTAATCTATTTAATTTTATTTGTTGTAATAAAATTATAAATTATAAATTGTTATAAATACATACTTAAATGTTATTAATTTCCCATAATTGGATAATTTATAACCTTTTAGACCGTATAATTTTCAAATTTTAGTTTTTAAATATTTTTGTGATTTTTAAATAATTTAATAATATGTTATTTTTATAAAATATCAATAGTGTTAATTTTGACACTATTCATTATTTGAATTTAAATAAAAACCACACAGAAGATATGTTCGAAAAAAAATATATAATAGATCCCTAACATGTCATATTCATAAACAAAATTCATGGGGAACATTAATTTGTTCATAAATTATTTATTTTAATATTTTTAAAACTATTCATTTGGTATATCTCTTAATAAAATAATTACTACAAAATTTTTGTATAATTATTTAATATACTTATTTTTTTATAAAAATTAAAAATAAAATCCTATTATAAAGATAAATATAATACCTTTCATAATAATATTTTTACTCGAATTTATCATCTTAAAATCACAACATTTAAATTTTTATATTTATTAAATTATGAAGGTGACATCTTTGACATCATTTAAAATAAAATAATATAAATGTCCTAATCAGTTTTATATGGATCCAAATGGTCCAAAACTCTAATTTTATGATTAGGGTATATATATACTCGACCAATAATGTTTTTTCAAGTTTCTGGTCCTTTTGATAGGTATTTTTATTTTAATAAAAACTATATTATTGATTTTTTACTAAATAAATAATTCCTTCATCATTAATGTATAAGCTATTAAGGTAAGTAAATATTTCTTAAATATTACAAATAAATTACATTGATAAATAAAAATTTTTTTGATTTAATATGAGTATTTATAATCGAATTTATATTCTGTATAACCTTATATTAAAAATAATCTAATTATTAAAGTTTGAGTGAGACATTTCACTTTCCTTTAAATAAAATAAATAAAAGGTCTTAATCAAATAAAAGTGGGTTACATTAGATTCCATTTCGACCCAAGTATGATTTAGGGTTAAATATAATCATCCAATTATATTAGGACAAGTGTTATTGTAATTTTATATTATTATATTTACCCTTAATTGCCCGATTTACCTTTAACTATGATAAATAAAATTTACCGTAGTTACGATTCACAATGACTAAAAAAATTAA
Source organism: Viscum album (assembly GCA_963277665.1). NCBI lineage: Eukaryota > Viridiplantae > Streptophyta > Magnoliopsida > Santalales > Viscaceae > Viscum > Viscum album. Next base: position 1,944,584,612 of record OY728125.1, read on the forward strand.
AATTAGATTATTAACATAAATTGGACCTAATGATTCCAAATATGGAATCCATTTTTCCAAATTCAAATCACACAAGTTGCAGAAATTAATTTAAAATTAATCCCGTTGTTAAGAAAACGAGTTTTAAAAGTTAAAATATTGCAAAAGATTGAAATGATTTTACCTATGAATTCAATGTAAAATCAATTATAATGAGATAAATTATATTAAATGGTAAAAATATATTCTATTTATACTTTAAAACCATTCAATATTATATTTTAACTATATAAATTATTGTGATGAAAAAAGTTGTTTTTAATTAAAATATAACATGATTTTACTATTAATTAAACTATGAAAGTTATCAGAATAATATGAAAAATTTATCCAGAGTAAATTTTTATATACTGATTCCAGATAAAAATTTTATTTTGTCAAATTGAACTTATAAACATGTCAAAAACTAGATTTAAAGTGGGTGCGCCATCAAAAGGCGACAAAACTGCATTTTTGGAAAAATACTTATTTTACCTGAAAAATTTATTTTGTTCTCATACCATGTTCTAGAAAATGTGTAAGATGAATAATAATGTTATAAAATTCAAAATGTAGTTAATACTATTCATAACGGCTAGTCCATAATAATATTATAACAATATATCGTTGTTTAGTGAAACTTGGTATTGCGTACTACACACACTATCGAGGAAAGTCACGATTGCCTGTAATGCAAGCAATGTCAGGGATACGTGTAGTGCAAGCTCCCTTTGGTGTTGCATATAACATAATTCAAAACTTATTTCATTTATACATTAAACAAAATCTATACTTAATGTTGCGTAGAATAATTTCTACAACACAAACATGAAATTGTGTGTAACACGAGCCAAGAATAGTGTTGTATATACTGCAAGATAATACGATGTTGCGTATAACACAAGATAATTTTGGTGTAATGTACAACACAAGACATCAATGAAATTAAAAATAATATTCTCATAAAATCGCAGGGTGTTACATTCTACCCCCCTTAAAATTAATTTCGCCCACGAAATTCGTCAGGGTTATAAATGGCTTACTACTTTCTTTAATAGAAACCCACATCGTAAAAAGGAATACCAAAACTTAACTTTAAAAACTAAATTATGAAACATAACGGTTACCCAGATTAACTAATCACTGGGTTTCCATATAGGAGAACATAGGTGAAAATATGGATATGGAAGAGAAACCTAACCATCAAGTTCTGATGGAGAGTGGTAGAGAACATGGCTATGAAAAAGAAAACAATCACAAAACCATAAATTTGTGATGATCTAAGGTACCATCTGATTCATCAGATATAAGGACAGTAGGACTGCATTTTTATTGTTTTCAAGATCATTTTCCTAATGTTGAAGAATTATTGAATTAAAAGGAATACTTACTTGATTTTAGTACAATCTTACTATTGTTTATGCCTTGAACATTTTACACATCATCTCTTAAATAAATGAAGTTGAATTTGTCTTCCGTGAAGTGTTAGCAGATCATGTGATATAATGATAGGTCATTCCATCTGTCTCAAACAAAAGGATAGAAAAAGTTATTAAATATACATAAGTCCATATATAGTGTGATTAATCGTATATGGTTCCTAAAATGGACTTATACTTCATATATCATACTACTTAATATAATAAAACTAGTTTCTACTAACCAGGGACTTCCTGTAGGCCAGTGGTAGGAAATAAACGCCTATCACACTTAGGTTGTGGGTTCGATTCCCGCAACCTTGTCCGACGCGACGGGTTGTCGCCTGTCCTGTAGGGTGTCCATTTTCTAAAACTACATCATTATGACATTCCATAAATAATATCAAAAAAAGTTCTTGACTTAAACAATACTAAATTATGTCCAACATAATCCATTTCAAATCTTTAGGCTTAACCAAAATACTTATGTCCAAGCTCATAGTATAAAGAAAACAATTACTAGAAATGTCATCTACCGAGCATGTGAATACCATCATTTATCCCCGATATATCTTATTAGTAACATTACAATCATGTGAATACCTTAATCATGTATTCTCTTGAAAAATGAATACCCATTGAACCTTAGTGAAAACATAAATGATGTCAAAAGTTAACTCTTTCCACATACCAAAATACAAAAATTCTATATAGTCAAACCATGATCTAATTTTGTCCTTATATCAGTCATAAGCTCATTAATACTATCAAACACTTCATTTTCTCCTTATCCCTTCATTATGCGCATATTATCTTCCTTCCAAAAATATCTCAATCACTTTCCATGGTTACCAGTACCATAAAATTATTGAAAACTACAATAGATTAATACATAAATATTCCAATATTCCACGATACTATATACAACATTATTCTGGAATCCCATTACATAAACACTTAATCATTCCACCACATCACTGTCATATTCAACATCACCAATAGTGATTGCATGCGACTTCCCTTTTTTACTTTGCCTTAAGTGGTTGCTCATGTCGATCATCATTAACCCTTGGATTAGGGAATTGATTAGCATAATGCCCTATTTCCTTGCACTTGAAGCATTGAAGTTTTGGTGGAGCATTCTCTGTAGTCTTTTCTTTATTCACATCATTAGCTACCTTTTTCCCATTACTTAGACACTCAACTGCTCGATGACCCTCTTTTCCACACTTAAAACATTTTCTAGTACCTTTTAGGAAATATCCACCATGCTTATTTCCCCACTTTGAGCATAAAGAAACCTTCATCTTCTTTTCACCATTTTTCTGAGATTTCTCCTTGAACTCCATCTTTTGTTTCTTGTCAAAACCATGAGATGGATATGTAACAAAAAATTCTATTTCTACCTTGATAGAAAAATGCACAATTTATTCATAGCTACCGAAGTCTCTTAAAGCTAATGCCCTCCAAAGACTTGGTTTTAAGACACTAAAGAATCAATCAACTTTACTTTCAGGTTGGATGATAAAGCCAGATGCATACCTTGAAAGCCTTGTAAAATTCACTTTGTATATATCAACAGATTCATCATCCTTTTGCTTAACCTCAATGAAATCCTTCTCCATCTTTGTTATAAGAATACAAGGGAAGTACTTATTGAATAAAAAGTTCTTTAACTTGTTCCATTCCATGGATTCAATTTCATCTTGGGGCCTTGTATTCTGAATTAGAGTCCACCACTGGTCTGCTTCACCTTCTAAACGGTAAAAAGATAAATTGAATTTTTCTTGTTCTGAACAGCTAATTATGGAAAATATCTTTTCAATGGTACTGATCCATTTTTCAGCAAAAAGTGGATCAGAAGACCCATTGAAAGAAGGTGGATGTTGCCTCCTGAAGGACTCAATAGAATATTGTTCCCTTCTCTGCTCATTTGGAAGCCCAGAATGATTTATAGCTTGTGTAAGTATAAAAATAATATTTTTCACTCCATCTCCCATAACATTGGTTTGTTTAGGAGGAAAATCATTTCATTTCCCATTACATTGATCAACACAGTTCCTTCGGGTTCCAGCCATCGTCTAAAACCCAAAAAGAATAGTGTAAGAGGCAAAAATCATGCTAGGAAAACAACATAATAAAGTGGGAGTACTTCCAATATCTAACATCTTAGGCTAATTCTATGATCGTTACCATAATCCTATGATTATAACCTATACTTATACTTAACCTTAGAGATATCCCTAAACATACCTTAGAAATATCTCTAGGGATCTCACTAAAATTCTTGCATCCTTGTTTCCAAAGGTTGACTAAACCTTTCCTCTGATACCAAATGTAGAGACCCAAATCTTGACGTACATGGACATTACATTACTTTTGCGGAATACTTAATACATAAAAAAAACCAACACACAAGGACCGTAATAGTTTAGTGTCTTTGGAAACTCGAAACATAATATTTTAATCATGGTGAAAGATCTTCAACATCTCCCATAAAGATCTTCCCTTTTTTTTCTTACATAAAACCTTTCATTATATCCTATGGAAAAGAAAACATATAAAGGGTGAGCTCAAATTCTCAGTAAGGGTAATCATGGAGAAAATAAAACAAACCATATAAATTTGAACTTCAAAACATGAACATAATATTTAAACATCAAAATATTGAGCAATGACATAAAACATGACAGTACGTAGGGAATAGATTATAATGGATCATCAATCATGATAAAATAGCATGGGAATAAAACATGTAATTGTGAAAAACCATTAACCATATTATATGATTTCCATAGTATCCAAGGCATTGCTTCCAAGAGCATATTAGCGGACAAAGTCCCTTTTTGAATCGAGTTCACTCCTCGTTCCAGTCCTGTAACACTGAACCGGAATAACTTACCGTTCCAGCCATGTCTATCTCATGAGATATAAATCTTTACCCAATGCATTGGAGGTAGATATAGGTCTCAACCATCTCATAATGAAATCATTTTTACGTGTGCCACAAAATGAACATAAATCATTCATCATTACCCAAAGAATAAAATGGGTTTCATAAACATCATCCCACTATAACATAATCCATATAAAAAAATTGATATCATTTCATCATAAGAAAAGTGAAACCATGTAAATCATAGAGACATTATACTTTAAATATAAACATATTAAATAATGTCATCTTATATGGAAAATGGTTTTGATAAAACACTTGAAATGAATTCTTGAGGAAAATATCATTTCTTCTTCAAAATAATTTTCTTTTCACAAATGCCATGCAATTTTAAAAGAAAAGGATTTTGTTGAAAATAATCCTGAAAAATTGTAGAGTAATCCTCATGAAAATTAGGTGTTATGAAACCGTAAAAATCCCTTCATTCCGTATACGTTAAAAAAACAATCTCCTCGTACTTTTGTCAGAAAAGTCAAAAAATTCCTCGTATGGAAAACAAAATAAAGAAACTTGAAATAATCGGTAGAAGAGATTACCTCTTCTTCGACACGACTCCTCTTATCCTACTCTTAGGGAACTAAAGTTGGTCTTTAAAGAAGACCAGGACCTCTAGTAGGTTTCTAGGGAAGTGGAGAAGTGAAATGGGCAGGGTTTGGCCGATCTTGAAGGCTCAAATGTGTGTGAAGAGGAGAGGGAAGAAGGTGCCCTTATATAGGAGAGGAGAGGGGCACTTTTGGAAACCTTAAATATATTAATTAATAATAAAATGAAACCCCACTTAAAAACCTCTAAAAATGAATCAATTCGAATATAATATGAGATAGGGTTGTAATATCACCAACCAATAAAATTTAGACATGTTTAAAGTTTATCAACTTGATTTATCATTACTTAATCTATTTAGTTTTATTTGTGGTAATAAAATTATAAATTATAAATTGTTATAAATACAGACTTAAATGTTATCAATTTCCCATAATTGGATACTTTATAACCTTTTAGACCATATAATTTTCAATTTGTATTTTTTAAATATTTTTGTCAATTTTAAATATTTTAATAATATGTTATTTTTATAAAATATCAATAGTGTTAATTTTGACACTATTCATTATTTGAATTTAAATAAAAACCACAAAGAAGATATGTTCGAAAAAAATATAATAGATCCCTAACATGTCATATTCATAAAAAAAATTCATGGGGCACCTTAATTTGTTCATATATTATTTATTTTAATATTTTTAAAACCATTTATTTGGTATATATCTTAATAAAATAATTACTACAACATTTTTTGTATAATTATTTAATATACTTATTTGTTGCATAAAAATTAAAAATAAAATCCTATGATAAATATAAATATAATAAATTTCATAATAATATTTTTACTTGAATTTATCATCTTAAAATCACAACATTTAAATTGTTATATTTATTAAATTATGAAGGTGACATCTTTGACATCATTTAAAATAAAATAATATAAATATCATAATTGGTTTTATAAGGATCCAAATGGTCCACAAATAGACCCTTGAATTCTTAAGGTATAGATATACTCGACCAATAATGTTTGGTCAAGTTTCTGGTCCTTTTGATAGGTATTGTTATTTTAATAAAAACTATATTATTGATTTTTCACTAAATAAATAATTTCTTCATCATTAATGTATAATATATTAAGGTAATTAAATATTTCTTAAAAATTACAAATAAATTACCATGATAAAGAAAAGAATTTATCTTTAAAATTAGTATTTATAATCGAATTTATATTTTGTATGACCATATATTAAAAATAATCTAATTATTAAAGTTTGAGTGAGACATTTCACTTTCCTTTAAATAAAATAAATAAAAGGTCTTAATCAAATACAAGTGGGTTACATTAGATTCCATTTAGACCCAAGTATGATTTATGGTAAAATATAATTATCCAATTATATTAGGACATGTGTTATGGTAATTTTATAATATTATATTTACCCTTAACTACCCGATTTACCTTTAACTATGGTAAATAAAATTTACCGTAGTTACTATTCATAATGACTAAAAAAATAAAAAGTAGCTTATTAACATAATTTGGACCTAATGATTCCAAATGTGGAATAAATTTTTCCAAATTCAAATCACATAAGTTGCAGAAATTAATTTAAAATTAATCCCGTTGTTATGAAAATGAGTTTTAAAAGTTAAAACATTGCAAAAGATTGAAATGATTTTACCTATGAATTCAATATAAAATCAATGATAATGAGATAAATTATATTAAATGGTAAAAATATATTCTATTTATACTTTAAAACCATTCAATATTATATTTTAACCGTATAAATTATTGCGATGAAAAAAGTTGTTTTAAATTAAAATATAACGTGTTTTTACTATTCTTGAAAATATAAAAGTTATCAGAATAATATGAAAATTTTATCCATAGTAAATTTTTATATCCTGATTCCAAATAAGAATTTTATTTTTTCAAATTGAACTTATAATATTGTCAAAAACTAGATTTAAAGTGGGTGCGCCATCCAAAGGCGGCAAAACTGCATTTTTTTAAAAATACTTATTTTACCTGAAAAAATTATTTTGTTCTCATACCATGTTCTAGAAAATGTGTAAGATGAATAATAATGTTATATAATTCAAAATGTAGTTAATACTATTCATAACGGCTAGTCCATAATAATATTATAACAATATCTCATTGTTTAGTGAAACCCGGCATTACGTACTACACACGCTATCGAGGAAAGTTGTGATTGCGTGAAATGCAAGCCAAGTTAGGGATGCATGTAGTGAAGTATCCTTTTGGTGTTGCATATAAAATAATTCAAAACTTATTTCATTTTTACATTAAACAAAATCTATACTTAATATTGCGTTGAATAATTTCTACAACACAAACTTGAAATTGTGTGTAACACGAGCCATGAATAGTGTTGCGTATACTGCAAGCTAATATGGTGTTGCATATAGAACAAGGTAATTTTGGTGTAGCGTACAACACAAGACATCAATGAAATTAAAAAGAATAATTCTCATAAAATTTTAGGGTGTTACAATGAGAGTTAAAACGGATCATATGTTAATGGATCTAGTAAAGATGGATATGGGAATAGTCATGGAAGGTGAGACATCAATACTTTTTCAAGTGGTTGCTAAACCATATTTACTAGAAAGGATAAAAAGTTCTCAGAACGACTATGAGGAGTTTCAATAGAAAATTAAAGCTGTGAATAATGGGAGATTGATTGGCTTCGTATATGAAGATGGGATTTTAAAATATGGGAATCGACTTTGTGTTTTTTACATACCTGATCTAAAAAGGGAATTGTTGGATGATGATCCTAGATCCAAATTCTCTATACAACCTGGTAGCACTAAGATGTATAGAGATTTGAAGGAAAATTTTTTGTGGGACAACATGAAGTGACATATTTCTGATTATGTGTCAAGATGTATGGTTTTTCAACAAGTGAAAGCTGGAAGACAACATCCTATAGGAGTCATAAAACCTCTTCCCATACCTGAGTGGAAATAGGATGATATTATGATGGAATTTTTCATGGGGCTACCAAAGACTCCTAGAAGGAATGATGCAATATGGGTCATTGTTGATCGTCTTACCAATTCAACACATTTTCTTGCTATAAGAGAAGATTTACCACTTGAACATCTAGAAAGACTATATATTAATGAAGTTGTAAGACTTCATGGAGTACCCCTATTGGTTGTTTCTGATCGTGATCCCTGTTTTACATCAAGATTCTAGAAAAGTCTTCTGATGGACTTGGATACTGAAATTCGTTTGAGCACTACCTACTTCCCTAAAACTTATGGACAATCAGAATGGACTATTCAAACATTAGAATACATGTTTAGATCTTTCTCACTTGACTTTCAAGGTATGTGGGATCAATATTTACCTCTGGTAGAATTTTTCTATAACAATAGTTTCCATTCAAGTATTCAAATGGCATCATATGAAGTGTTATATGGAAAGAGATGTCACACACCAACTTTTTGGGATGATGTTGGTGAAAAAAAACTCATAGGCCTAGAACTTGTTGAGGAAATAATGGAAAATGTGAAGGTTATCCAAACCCACATCAAAGCATCTCAAAGAAGGAAAAAGAACTATGCTGATAACTGAAGGAATGATTTGGAATTTCAAGTAGGAGATCATGTTTTCTTGAAGGTATCTCCATGGAAGGGTGTTATAAGATTTGGTAAGAAAGGAAAATTAAGTCCTAGGTATATTGTACCTTTCAAAATTCATGAAAGAATTAGAGTTGTAGCTTATCATTTGGAAATGCCACCAAGTCTCTCCAAAGTTCATGATGTGTTCCACCTATCATTGTTGAGAAAATACATGTCTGACCCAATGCATGTACTCACCTATGAAGAAATAGAACTGCAACCTAATCTATATTATTTAGAAGATCTTATCATAATTCTTGATACTAGAGAACAAGTATTGAGAAACCAGACGACTCGTCTAGTGAAAGTTCTCTGGAGAAATCATAAGATCGAAGAGGCAACGTGGGAACCCGATGAACTTATGATGAAGAACCACCCGAATATTTTTATATAGTAGTATTATGGAAATTTTGAGGATGAAATTATTTAATGGAGGGAATAATTTAATACCCCAAGTTTCCACAGTATGTTTCCCTTTGAATAATTCAATAGCTTGCGATGTACGCAACTTCATGATTCTAACACACCACAACCAATCAAACTAGCCGTTATGAATAGTAATACCCACTTTTTGAAATTTTTATTTTTTTTTCAAAATGGACTTCATTTTTGGATTCGTAATATCAAAATTATCTTAGGGTGAATTTTTGGTACACTTCTGAAAACTTTCAATTTTTGATGAATAGTGAAAAATACTAAATTTTAATTAAAAACAACTTTTTTAATTGAAATAATTTGTAGTGCTAAATTATACATTTGAATGGTTTTTAAATATAATTATATTATATTTTTATCATTTAATCTAATTTATGTCATTGGATGTAATTTCACATTTAAACTAGACATAAACAAGTGTAAATCTTTTGATAGTTATTATTTTTTAAAAACATGCTTTTTGTTTTGACAACAAGAATTAATTTTAAATTAATTTCTGCCACTTATGTGTTTTGAATTTGGAAAAATGAATTCCATATTTGGAATCATGAGGTACAAATTGTGTAAATAGGTAACTTTTATTTTTAGACATTATGAATAATTATTTCGGTAAATATTTTATTTACCATGGTTAAAGGGGTAAATCTGGTAAATAAGGGTAAAAAATAATATTATAATAATATTAAATTACCCTAACACATATCCTAACCCTATTTAATGATAAATTTATGACCATGGTCATCCTTGGGTCGAATTTGGGACCCCATGGATCCTCTTGAGAGTGATAATGACACTTTATATTAATTAATTTAAAGTAAAGAGAAAAATGACATAAGCATATATCTTTTAGTAAAACAATTTTTACATAGGGTTATATAACTTATATATTTGACTATAAATATTAATTTGAAAGCTAAAAATATTTCCTATATAATGGAATATTTTTATAATTTTTTGACATCATATAAATAAAATTATTTATGACACAATAATGATGCAGTGTTTACCTCATTAATGAGTGATTTAAATAAATGAGATTATAAAAATTAAAACCATATCCAAAACCTATCCAATTATTATTGTATGATTTTATTTCGAACATGAGTCATCTTATCATATACTTTAAGTATTTTTTGACTTTTAGAAACCGAAAATCATTATATAATAAAATAATATTTTCAAACATTCCTAAAGCGCCCCTCCTCCCCTTTATAAAAATCCCTCACCTTTCACCCATTTCTCACACCTCTCAAGCCCCTTGGTTCATACAAAATCTACCCAATTAATCTCCATAAATCTATCTATTCCTCGTATAAGCCTTACCTTAGGCATGAGACACTTCAAGGAAGCCTTTTGGTTCAAACCAAAGGGAGTTACCCGATTTAAAGGTAACATCTCCTCTTAAGTTCTTTTCTTTTATTTTACTTCTCCAACCCTATAAAATAAAATCTATTTATTCCTTTATTTTATAACAACACCAGTATCCTAAATATAATAGGTTGTTTTTATGAGAATTATTTGAACTACACTTACACACACCTCCATTTAATGGGTATGGAACATAATGTTTCTGTAGACGACGAACTACTGCCTCACGAAATGATGATTGTACAATCTTCTACTACCACCTCTTATGGTGTCAATTATGATGGAACTATAATTATATATGATATATATGATATTTATTATTATCTATAGGATTCTGTAATTCTCTTTTATATCATACCTTTATTATTTTCATGTTGTATATATACGATAATTTCATTTGATGAAGTACGGACTACCGCCCCCTCAAAGTGATATGACTCGTTCATACCATACATAGAACATATTAAGGATGGTTTTAATGAAATTAAATAACATATATATAATATTATATTATACTGTAATAATAATATAACTATGTATCATTTTGTTTTATTTTCTTTTAAAATAAAAAAATGAAATCCAAGTAGCGTTCGTGCGTACGTACGGATTACCGTATCCACAAATGCGATGAGATTCATTCCTCATCATAAACATTCAAGAATAATTTTCATTTGATTATTAAAAATAATATTTAAGAATATAATATAATTCTATATATTAATTAAATACATCCTATCCATAACAAACATGAATTACGTAAAAAAACATATAAAGGAAAATGAATCAGTTAACACTCAAAACAATGATACTACTAAAATATTATTAACAAAGCAATATTAGAAGATAATATATGATATCATATTTATGTATGTAGTTCTTGTATAATTTATTAACAATGATTTAACTATTATACATGAGGTTAACATACCCTCAACTAAGGAAAAGTACAAAGTAAGGGTTAATTTCACAATCTCTTTATTATCTGAGGTTGTTTTTACGTAAGTATCTACTAGGACCTCTTTATCATCCACATCAGTGTTTCTTAAAACTGTATTTCAAAACATTTTGAATTTTTACTAGACTATGGGTTAAATTAATTTATACCTTTGTTTGAATTTTTATAAAATGGTTTTAAATGAATCTTTTCATCGTTTTCCAAACAAGGTACTTTATGACCTTTTCGACAAATTAAGGTAAGAATGTTTTTTTAACTTATATGGTAGGTGCGGTTATTCTCTTACATTATAACACCATTCAAGATTATGTTACAAGATTATAAGAATAGTTTCAAAATAAATTTTTTCTTTATAATTACATGACTTTTAAATGATTTCAAAATAGAAAGAGATATTCCTCTAAAATAATTTTGATTTCATCTATGCCAACATCCATTAATAGATTTTATACTTTTTTGAAGTTGATCTATTATGATACAAATATTACATATTGTATTGAAGGTTGTGTGATACGTTTACTGTGTATGTGTTATATTTATACCATTCATGGTTTATAGTTAACGTATTAACATTTCATATGCTAGTTTTAATATGAATGTTTATGTTATGTTTCAACCTTTTCATATGAGGAATGCATTGGACTAGCTAAGTGATGTATGGAGCCCTCTATAGCTCCTAGATTCATCGGTAGGTCTCATGAGACAAAATAGTGTCTTGGAACAAGTCCTTGACAAAATCTTATTTGTAGTCCTAGAACAAGGCCTTGACTATGTGGTTATGATTTCCGACATTATGCATTCCATCATTATGAAATTGGATATTGATATTGCATGTGATTATTCGACTAGTATAATATCCATGTGAATAAGTAAATGGAATTATTCAATTTATATTTTCCATATTATTATGTATTTTAAGTTTTAAAGGATTATGTTTTAGTCTTATACATTGCCTTAAATTTTTATGCTTATTTATTAAGTTTTCACTATATTGTTACCCTTACTAAGTATCTAAGCTCACCCCTTTCTATGTTTTATTTTTACTAGGATGTGAAGAAGTATTTTATGGTTGACCTGTAGGGATAGGCTAAGGGATATAAGTGTGCTCAAAGGGAAAAAAATGTTGATGTTGTTTTTATTTCATGATGTAATGTAAAACTTATGTATGTATCTAGTACTTCCAAGGCTAATAAACTAATTGGTCTTTCAGGACATGATTCCTTGTATCATGCCGATGTTATGAAATAATACACCTACTCTATGTAACTAGGGTTGGGGTGTTACATTAATAAAGGAAGAATCATATTTTATACTTTTTAATTATATTTTTAAATATTCATTATACTTCTAAAAAATCAATAATCACCTTAGTCAGATTTCTATAACTCAGTTTATCATAAAAACCAGTAGAAAAAAAGTTCTAAAAAATAGCAGAAAACAAAATAAAAATATATTGGGAATTAAAATATAATTTCAAACATGATATAGATTGATTAATAAGTTTATATATTATAACGAAATTTATAAAATATTATTTTCTTTATAAAAAGAAGAATCACTCAATTTGGAGTTCTGTAGATTAAGATATGGATAAAATATAGAGGATAACTAATTCTAGAAAATTGATTATGTGGATCATAAAATGGCTACAATAATTAGAAATTGGGTGTGTGGATAATTAATTTTATACATGGTTAACAATGATTTTTATGTATATTAATAGTAAAAAATATGTATAAATGATATTTTATGGTCCCAAATTACTTATTTATCCAAGGAACTCAAAATAAAACTTGTAGAACATTTTTTAAACCATCAATACATGAAATCTAAAAATAATTTGAGCAAACAAAATTATAATATAATCAAATTGAACACACATTAATACATTCAAAATTAAATGTATTAATATATTTAAATTAAATAAAGAGAATAAATCTGTGTAATTATCAAAACCTAAATTAGTTCAAGAATCCACTGAACAATATCCCCCTTTTTGATAATTACAAAACCATATATAATTTAAAATGAATATCCCCCCTTTTGAAATTTTCAAAAATATATGTTTTTTAAATGGGATTTAAGTAATAATTTAACGACATAAACACAACTATACATTTTATATAAAATTTTCCTAAGCATGGAATTTCCTAAACATGTATCAAGGAGAAATGGTAAAGGCATACATTGTTAAAAAATAGAATTAAATGTAGTGACCGGGATTTTGAATTTTTTGGTGAAAATTATTGATAGATATTTAAAAAAATAACATTTTATGAAAAATTAAGTATTAAACAATAATTTAACATCATATAGTATGTAAGACATATTTTAAAATAGTAATATATTAAATAAATATGTATAGAAATTAAACAATAGTAATATGAAAAATAGTTTTTAGATTTCACAGATTTAATGTAAATATGAATATTTCATCATATAAACATATTAAAACTCCATATATATTTATGCTGTAAATAATAAATAAAATATTAAAATATCTCCTTAAATGAATATAAAATTATATCGAAGAAGAGCTCTCCCATAATTTATGCTTTGTTTCAAAAATATGATACCTGTATAAAATGATTAGAGAAAAAAATTTCAAAATTTTAAATACTCATTATATCATAGTGAATTTAATCTTTATTTTAAGATTATCCACTGTTATATTTAACATTTAATTACTTGTGTTAGATTCCTACAAAAAATAAAACACATACACTTTTTGGTACCCTTGTTATTTTGGATCTAATTGGGTTAGTAACATTATGTTTTGGTACCCAAGAAGATTTCTGTTTTTTTAAAGTACATGGGAATATAAATTCTTAGATATAGAGACTATAATAATATAAAGAGATTTAGGGATCCTAAGAGAACATTTATCAAAATAATTTCCTTGAAATTGATATTTGAATCATGTAATTATAGAAGCCTTCTCTGTAGAAGTCTTAATAAAATTGGTCATGTATATCTTAGGAATTTGATGATTATAACTAAAATAAGATCTATCTCAATTTGGTTTCATCATATATACCAACTTATCATATTTATCCTTTCCTTGAACAATGGAAGATATTGTTTATATTAAATTCAAAATTTCATTTTTTAGATTAACATTTTATATCTGAACAATCTTTAGATCATCACAGACTTTATCTTTAATAGATGCAGAAGAATTTCCCAAACTTGATTTTACTTTTCAAGCTTATAAAGATTGTTTTATATAATCTTAATTTTCTCCTTTTCTTTATCAAACTAAAGAATAGACTTTTTCAACTTATCATTTTGAAAAATTAGTTTTTCTTTTATTTAGAAATATGTTTATGATCCTTAGTAAAAATTGCATAATTTTTAGCAAGATTTTAAATTTCCACTTGAAATTACTCACATAAATCACTTAATTATTTAACATTAGAATTATAAGAAATTAAAACTAGAATAATATTCAGAATCAAAATCATATTTATAAGAATTTCTAACTTTGTTTGATGCTACCATTAAACAAAAAATAGTATGTTTTACCATATAATCAAAATGATCAATTACCTAAGGTTATTTTCCTATTAGATCAAGGTTACTAGTCTCTTTTTCACATTTAGATTCTTCACTGGAGTCTAATTCTTTTGCAAAACTATAACTAACATGGTAATTATGTTTCATTTCCTTTTTTATATCTTATATTATCTTTCTTATTTCATCTTTGGACACTCATATTTGGAATTACTAGGTTTCCTTCATTCATAAATAATAATATTAGATTTACCTCTATTACCTTTTATTTTGAAATAATTCTTATATCTCTTACTTTCCCCTTTATCATTTTTAGTTGTATGATTTTTTCTTTATGATCCTTTGAATGCATTTAGAAACTTAAATTATATAAACTTCTTTCTCTAAGATAGATTATTCTAAGGAATCAGAAGAAGATTTACCAAAAACATATTTAAATTTAAAAGAATCCCCCTTTCATTTTTCAGATGAATCAAGGTCATTGTTCTTTAATTCGAGCTCATATTGTAATAGAGATCCAATCATCTCATCTAGAGAGTATTTTTCAAAATCTTTTTTTTCTTCAATGGATACATTGAATGACACATATTTGGAAAGTCTTGAAGCATCCTTTCAATAAAAACTTCATTATTCATGGTTTCAACAAGTGTTACCGTCTCATTGACAATATTTTTTAATTTGTTGAACATGACATTTACACTCTCGTGATCAGAAATTCTTAATTCATGAAATTTGGCCCTATGAATTCAAAGAATAGTTATCTGCAATTTTTCATTTCCTTGATGAGTGAATTTTAATGTCCTCAAAATTTAAAAAGTAGTTTTACAAGAATATATAATAATATAAACACTCTTAATAAAAGATAAATAAATAAAATTATTGAATTTTTTATTTAAAATATATAGTATTATTTCTAGTTAAAGTTTCAAGTTCAACTTCAGGTATTTTAAAAGGTCTATCCAAGATAGTTGAATATTTAATACCTATATATTTTAAAAATACATCAATTGTTTATTTCCACTATCTATAATCAATTCCATTAAAATTATTTGTTCTCAACATATTAATGAATTCAATATTTTGAGTTTGCATCAAATTTAAACATATCTTTCCTTAGTATTTTTAAGTACTAAGATAAAAGTTATCTAATATAAAAATATAAACAAAAAGTTTTAAAAATACTTTTTAAATAAAATAGAGTCGAACAAAATATTCTTAAAATGGTATCCCTTAGATACCAAGTGATGGTATTAGGAAAAATAAAAATAGATTAAAATTATCTTTAAGAAAGTTCAGGCTTTGATACCAATTGTTAGGTCGGACACGATGATGGTAGAAGTCCTAGAGGGGGGGATTAATTGACCGTTATTAAAATTATTAGAGTTATTAAATATTAAATATAGAATTTAGTAGTTTAAAATTATCAAAAAAATATTTCATAAAAGAATAAGAATAGTGGATGTGTAGAGAGTGTATGTATAAAATTAAATAGAACTACATAAGGAATTTTTAAGCATTTTAGATCTAAATGATCCTACTTCACTCTTAACACCTCAACCAATAGAGTATAACACCCACTGTTAAAGAGAGAGATACTTTTACATAGGATAAATCTAATCCCAAACTTTTACACCAGGATGAGTCCAAACAAAGGATATTGTGAGGAGAATCCCCAAACCTACACATAACCTTTTACAGGAGTAGACAAAAAACCAACTTTACTATAAGGGGTATCCCCAACCTAAATGTTCTACCTTTTGGTTAGTTAAGAATAACTAAGAAATCACCTTTTGGTATGGTAGAAAAACCATAGACTACTTTTGATAGGTGGTATAACGTTTTTTGTGAAATATAGAAGGGCATACAACTCTACACAGTCTTGAATAAATAAATACAACAATTACAGAACTGCTGAAGAGTTTTTGAAAAAAAGTTATAGATAAAATAATTAATACATGCCCTTTAAATGTATTTTAATGATGAATTTTGGTCATTACATAAATGGTATAGTACTTCCCTTCAAGGTGAATGAAGTTAAAGAAGAATTGTTCCTCCCTTGAGAGTTTATCACAATTGATGTTATAAATTGAGCACTGGATCACTTTGATTGATGAAATAATATGAATGTATATAATATTCTATTATCAATGTCAAACATTTTTTATATTCCAATAATCCTTGGGTCCTTTCAATACAAATCTATTTGTACTAGTCACTCGAGAAAATGGATAGAATAAAAGTTATAAAACAGGATTATTCGAAAGTGAGATAAATTATTATTTCATTGTAATCACATAAACCACATCCATTATTCATAATAATATATAATAGTTCAAACTAATTTAAAATAATATGTTAAATAATTTAAACGATCTCCATAATAATAGTTCGATGAATGATCCCATGAAAATAATATGTTTGAATTTGAAATATGAAATAAAAAAACAATTGTTTAAGACAAGAAGTAAATATGTAGAGAATGTCAAAGAATTAATAAAAACACATTAACAATATTAAAACAGGTTTTAATTAGTTTAATATCAACTAATATTAATTTATAAACAATATAATCTAATAAAAAAATATAAAATAATAAAAATAATTTTTGAGTTTCAAGTTGTAAATTTTATGCATGAAAATAGAACAACCTTTGATATTCATAAAAATATGTCTAAAAAATTAAAAACAATTCACATAGGTTATAAATAATTAATATTAATTTAAAAATTCATTATAAAAATTTAAATATGTGAAATAAACATTCAGAAAATTGATATAAGAAAAACAACATAAAACAAAGTAATTTCATGTAGGATTTTCATTGAGCTACGTATGAAAATTTACATTGGGGAATTTCACATAGGTATTTTTCTATACACAAGTGAATTGAATACATAAGTTAATTATCATAATGGATTCATGTTATTTATTCATGTAATTTATTCATGTAAGAAAATTCACCACATAGGTGATTTTCTAACGTATATGAATTTCTCATGTATCTAAAATTTTGAAATTTGTAAACAGATTGACTTTAAAAATTCAGATTAGAAAAGGCCTTCATAAAGGAATAATTTATTTTTGTTCCTTATGATCTATATTTATAAAATTTCTTTATTTTTATAAATAATCAAGAATTACCTTAATTAGATTTCAATAATTCAAGTTAGCATAAAAAATCATAGAATAAATGTTATAATAAACAGCAGAAAATAGTCTAAAAATATACAGTGACTTAAAAACAAATTTCAAACATGTTATAGATTGATTCATAAGTTTTTATTCTCCTTAAATGTAAAAAATATTATAATATTTCTAATAAATAATTAATCACTCAATTTGGAGTTATATAGCTAATCATATTATTAAAATACAGAGGGTAACTAATTCTAGAAAATTGGATACGTGGATCATAGAACTTCTACATGAATCACAAGTTGGCTACATGGATATGCAATTTAGTATGTGTTGAACAATGATTTTTCAATATGTGAATAGTAAAAAAAATTTATAAATGATATCTTAAGGTATCAAATGACTTATTTATCCTAGGAAATCAAAATAAAACTTTTAGAACTTATTTTAAAAAATTGAAACGTGAAATCAAAAAATAATTTCAGTAAAGGAAATTACGATATAATAAAAGTTATATATACTTTAATCAATAAAAAATTAAAATTATTAAGACATTTAAATTAAATAAAACAAATAAATCTTTATATTTTTCAAAAATAAGTGGTTCAAGGATCCACTCAATATATATATCATATTTATATTAATTATATACACATTTTGTATTTAATTTATATAAATATACTATTAAAAAATTATTGACTAATATAAATTTGATAATTTTTTATATATCAAATTATGAAAATAATATTGATAATTTTTTTAAGTTATATAAATCATATTTATAAATCATATTTACATATATATACTGTTTATAATACAAATCTTATTTATAAATATATAAAAATTTATATATAAATTAAATTATTCATTGTGAAATTTAAAAATGATTTTTATACACTATAAAAGGTAGTGATTTTTCATAACTAAAAAATCATTGACAATGGGTACCCTTTTATCAACACTTTTTTTAGAAGTAATAAAAGTTACCTTTATCGATGCTTTTTTCTAGCATAGATAAGAGTCCCCCTTATTAGTACTTTTAATTTAGCATTGATAAAATTCAACGCTGAATATCATGTGATATTTAGTAGTGTCTAACCCGACAATGAGACATGAAGCTCAACCTAAAACCTATGTTATAAGAATATCTTTAGTTCTCAACTTCCCCACTTCCCAACATCTGTAGGTAGCTTGAGGTAATAAAGTAGAATGGAAACCTTGAACACTAGCCCTACCAGGAAGTCAATTCCAACCCTTCCAACCTTCAAGAAAACCATTCAATAGGATATAAGATAGGGTTTTATTCATGAAATTAATATTGTATCCATTAGGAATATTTCATTGAATAATAATAAACAAGTATTTTTAAATCATGTATCATATTTCAATTTTATAAATAACAATTATTTAATAAAATGGTTTTATAAATAAAATCTCTTTTACCGCATTCATGATTTTTTACACAGATAATTTTATTTAATAATTTCATTACTCTTATTAGTAATTTTTTTCATATTTTTATTTAAATAGAAATTTATTCATTGTAATATAATTGTTAAAAAAGTTTGATAAATGTTTTAGTAGTCATATAATTGTAATAGATAACCATTGAAAGTAATGTAATAAGTTTTTATTTTATATAACATTTTTTGTGAAAAATTTGGTAAAATAAATGATTAAATTATATTTTTACACTAAATTGATATTTTATATGTCTTTTTTAATTTTATGTAAATTTAATGAAAGATGTCATATTCTATGTGCATGTTTTGTTTTTCTAAAAATTTACTCTAAAATAATTTTAGTAATTATTATTTTTATTTCAAAATTTTATTTACCATATGTACAATATATTTTTAGAATAAAATGGTTATTACATTTTGATAATGCCTTTGATAGAAAACTGAAATAGGTGTTGACATAGTATTGCAATTGTAGGGTATAAATTTAGTCATAGTAAAATTGGTTTTGAAACTATTTATTTAAAAAATAAATTCATTTTAATTATAATATGATTTTTTTAAAATAGATATCATTTTTTACTTTTATAAATAATTAATTATCAAACATATAATAATTAATAAATAACAAAAAATAGAATGTATTTACTCTTAGAAAAATAAATAGCATTTCTTTGAGATAAAATTATTTTTCTA
The DNA here is from genome assembly GCA_963277665.1 of Viscum album. Taxonomy (NCBI): domain Eukaryota; kingdom Viridiplantae; phylum Streptophyta; class Magnoliopsida; order Santalales; family Viscaceae; genus Viscum; species Viscum album. The sequence continues at coordinate 1,944,604,778 of OY728125.1, forward strand.
TGTATTGTATGATTTTTGTTTAAAAGTTAAATTTATAACATTTATAATATAAATTTAATAAAATAGAATTAAATTTTTTATTTATTTCATCAAAATTAACTTAGGGTGAATTTTTTATATTTTTATGAAAAGGTTACTTTTTTTGTGAATAATGAAAAATACTATTTTTATGAATACTATAACTTCTCTGATATCATCATGATATAAATATGACATAAAATTTTATAAAACATTTTTCATGAATGAAAATTCATTTAATTATTAAAATAATGCATTGAAAAATTGTATACTTAATTTCTAAATGTATAAATCAGTTTTCCAAATAGGAGTTATATTTTATTCTAAAAAATGATTTTTGTTTCTTAACTTTGTATAAAATATTTCTAGGATTACATTCGGTTTTGGGTGTGTTAAAATGTCATATAAACCTATATTGTTTAATAGTATACCAATAAAAGTCATTTTTATAAACACTATTCATGTTCTTGAGCGTAAATAATAAAATAATAAATATCTTATTCAAAAAATACTCCTCTCTCTTAGCTATAAAAACACATATCTTCCACCCTTTTATCATCACTTGAAAAGCACTTTGTTTTCTATATATCTACCCAAATTCATCTCTAAACTCTCATATCCATTTTCCTAATCCCTTGATTTTACCAAAATACCCTTCTTTGAAAGCTTAAGGCTCACCCCAAATGAGGCATCTCAAAGAACTAGGTAAGAGTTCCCAAGTTTCCCTTTCCTTTCTTATTTGAGATTCTTATGCCTTAAAACTCATTTAAACATCCAATTAAATTAAATACAAGATTATATTCTCATGATATTAATATTAATTGGGATAATTTTGAATGAGATATTATTAATCCCCTCTCATCGAACCCTTTTCAAAAACCATTATTATGTAAAAGTAAATATTTCAAAACCCATGTTCTTTACTTAAATTATCATATTACCCCTTCTATAATAAAATTAATAATTAAAAGTAACTTTAAAATAGTGGTTTAATTATACTTTATTGTTTTTATAAAACTGTAATATTTTTTTGTTTTCCCATTCTTTTGAACTCTTAAAAAAACATTCACCTATGGTAATTTTACACTACCTAAGTGAACGATGATGTTTTATTTTCACTTATGTCTTTTAATAATATTCTTAATAATTGATTTCATAATTTAATATAACATTAATAATCAAATAACATATTTTTTATGATTGTGATATGATAACATGGTCAATATAATAATGATATTAAATGTAAATAATCAAATTCATTTTAACCATTTAAAACAAACTTACGAAGAAACACTTATTGGTTTGGAAGTATTTTTTTTAATATGTTGAAATATTTAACTATTTTAATTTTTTTAATGACATGAAAATTATACCTTGACACTTTTGGAGCTTATATAACTAATGTAATGTGATCATCAACCATTAAAATTACATAAAATAAAATTTCGAATCATGAATCAAACAACCTCAAAACTATCAACGTTAGAAGAAATAAACTAATAAATAAACAATACATGGTAATAAATGAATTAAAAGGAATAATAATGATAAAATAAACATGAATAAGGTTATAAAATAAGTGATTAATAAATAAAATAAAATTATTCAAAAAGTTATAGGATGTGTGAAGTAATCTAGGACCCGAGGTAATGTGTTTTCTATTCTAAATTATCTTTTTTTCACATATTATTTATTTATTATTTATTATATATTATATGTATTATAACTGAAGTATATAAATATTAAACTACTGTTTTTCATTTATTTTTGAATTTATATTGGTCTTCTTACCTCTCTTATGTAGTCAATTATCATACCATACATTATTCATAAGAGTTCTTTCTCACTCTTTTTCATTCTTGTGGTTATGTTTTCCATCACCTAGGGATAGCAACGAGATTGGTACTCACCCATTTTGGGATAACTAACCCTAAATGTTATTGAATTTTATCATACCTAAACCCTACCTAAACCCTTATATACACGTTTATTTATCACCCAATCCTAAACCCAATTAGGTTTTACCCTACATGAATCCGTTAATTATATATTTCATTTGAATTTTTTTATTTTAATTTATTTTCAATCAGTATTTTTTTTATATTAAAATTTATTTTTACTTCTATTTGTGTGATGAATGAATATCCATGTATAGTAAAATAAGGAAGACCAGCCAGTGGGAATGATACAGCGACATGGGAATGGAAACCCACTATGAAAAAATGGATATGGGGGTGGAGATCGATGAGCTGATGAGGACATGAGGGAGCTAATAAAAACCCATGATTGAAATTAGTTTTCCGATGTGGGATTATTCCCGCAAACTAGACAAAATCCCACATCATAAACATTTTCTGGGACACATGGTTTTATTACCCTATTCACTTCCCATCCAATTCATCATGCTTGGACATGATGAGTGACCCCCTTAATTTTTCACAATGTTGCATGAAACATTAAAGTGATTTAACAATATTAATATTATTCAAATATTTTAAAATAATATACAAAGTAACTAGGGTTGGTTTTTTATGTATACTATCACCTATACTTGAATTTTACCCAATTAGTAATTGGGCAGGCTATATGAAATCAAAACCTAATTAATGGGTACCCAAACCCTATATAATCAGGTCAGGTAGGACTGGGTACCCATTATCATCATGAATAAATATATATTCCTTATAGCATTTGGTTATTATTATTAGGTACTCCTAACCCTACTTTTCCATCCTTTTTTTAGGGTTCATATTGGGTTTTTTCAGGTGAAATTTTTAAAATTTTGGAAAATTATGAGTTGTGCACGGTTGGCACATGGTTTTCCCAAACTATGCATCTCCCAGTATAGACCATGAAAACTCAGATAGTGGGAGTTTTCATGGTTGTCATATGGTTTGAAAAACTATTCACCCACCAAGTTGAAACCATGAACCCTATTAGAGGGGCACATTGTTTTACAAACCATACGGCACTTCCCAGCTAATCGTGCATGTGGGTTTTTATTATTACTAAAATTAATTAAAAATTTCTTAAACCCCATTTTTACCTCCTAATAAACCCTAACATGGGATTAATTTAAATATTAAGTCTTGGAGGCTCTCAAGGACCACTTTTGGATTCTCTAAACCCCTTTATATATAGATCTAAGTGCGGAGAACCTTGTTTGATCCCTCTCCGGTAAGTGGTCTTCTCTCATTCCTTCTCTCCCTCTCTCTATCTCTCTTTATTTTATCCCTATAGAGTGTTATATCATATTGGTTTCTATGTATCTAAAATCCTTTTTTTTAATCTTGAATCTAGGATTGATTCCTTGATATTTATTTTCATCATTCCTAGTTGGAAAATCTCATTGTGGGTGTTGTGTTATATGATCTTTGTGAAAAAGGTAGGTGGTTTTGTTGATATTTTCCATATAATAAAACCTTTATTTTATCAATTTAAATTAAATTTATTTTAGTTAAATTATAAAAACCCAATTCAATGTGAATTTGAATTTGATTTTATTTAGTATGGATTTTTGAGAAAAATCCCCAATTCCCACGGAATTAGAATTTGGGGTGTGTTTTGTAAATTGATGGAAATTGTAAATTTATTTTAGAACTAATTTTAAAAAATGGATTAAATTGATTTTTAAAAAATATGATTGATTTTATTTTTAAAATTCATTAAATTATAAAAAATACATGATTTGGTTTTGAGATTTATTTTGAATATTTAATGAGAAACTAGGAAATTAAATTGTAAAAGATGTTTTGATTTGAAATAAAATAAATTTCACAATGCTGATTGATTGATTAAAGAACATGGGAGCCTGGGTGGTTAGTAGGTGGGTGGGACAAGAACACTAGGAAGGTAATTCCTTAGAAATGGATTGATGATGAAAACACTAACTAATCTTTGTTTGTCTTGTGATTTTCTCATAAGTGGGAGTAAATGATTATAGATTTTCCCTTAAATGAGAGTAGATATTTTTCATGATCATTTATATGAGAGTATGAGGATCCTATATCTAGGGACTAATGTACCACAAAACATTTAACCATTATGATATGAATTTTTGTGATTAATTTGAAATAGATATATATTCCATTGATTATGAAATTATTTTACAAATTCCTAGTGTTTTATATAAATTTTTTATATAAAATATTTACTTAATCCATTGTTTGAAATGTTTCAATATTTTGAAATGAAAAGAATGTTTTTTTAAAATATAATATTGTATTGTAATTCCTGTTTGTTTAAAATTTAATGAAATATTTTTTCTATTTATTGTGGCGTCTTATTATGGATCTCTTGGTGATACACTACTGGTCATTTATCCCACAATCTACCTTTTTCTTTGTCCCTTTGTAGATTTTTCATTGAGAGTTTTGAGTAAATGAAAAGTGCCTCTTGGAGGAGGTGGATGTTCTTGAACCTTTTGTCTTGGAGTACTGATACCTTTTGGATGTTTGAGTTTATCTCATTTTCTTTGATTAATTGATGATATACTATTTGGGTCTTGTTATACCTGCTTTTTATTCTGGTACTATTTCTTTTGGTAGTTTTTTGTGAGAATACTGATATGTATTTATTTCTTCCACTGTGTTTGTGGAAAATCCAGTCCCACTTTTATCTTGTATGGTGTCATGTGCTAGTCACCAACCCATGGGGATTGGGAAAACCCTTTGGGCTATATTGGTGCCAAATCAGGTATTAGGGTACCATGGTATATAGGCTAGTTCGTGACATAGTGGTATCAAAGGTACAAGTTATGTATCTTTCCTTGGTGTTAGTATGTAGTTGAGAGATCTTTTCAAGACATTGGTGGTAGTTATGAGTGAGTGTCTATCCATCTCTCATTGCAATGAGCCTTAAGTAATGAGGGGTGGTTTGGGAAATTCATCTTAAGGATTGATTCAAGTCTTTTACATAATTATTATTTGGATAGGTATAGATCCAAATCTTTTTTATCTACCTGATGGGGTTCATTTCCCTATTTCTATTATTTTAGTGTTTATTTGAGTAATATTATGATGGATTTTTTGTTTCTTGATGATGTTTTTTAGCATCAGGCCTCTGAGAAGATACGTGAATAGGATCCAGGGTGAAGTTTATTATAAAGCACGATGAGAAAATTTTCCCATGAACCAAAATATGGTTGAGCTTATTATGCATGTTGTAGAAGATTTGGGACATGCACCTTCAACCGTTCCTATCTAGGATCTATCTATGGAACCTCAAAAGGATTAATTATAGAGTCATGATCAAGAGTTCATTTTCCAAAACCACTAAAGTTCCATGTCTATAATAAACCTCAAGAGGTTGAGGATTGATTTAACAGGATGGGGCTTTTGTTTGAGTTCTTGGTGATGGCTGATGTGATCAAAGTGAAATGTACCACCTTCAAGCTAGAAACCCATAGAATAAGATGGTGGGACTTGATGGTGGTGGTGAAGAAGAACGAGTTATTAGAGTAGAGGGACTTTAAAGTTATTTTAATCGACCAGTTCTATCCCAAGTCTATGGTGTTGGCTAACACTTTAGAGTTTTTCAAACTCAAGTTGGCTAATAGGAACATGAGAGAATATGTGAAATGATTTGTAGATCTTGTACAGTTTTCACCAGAGATAGTATCAAATGAGAAGTTAAAGACTAGACGATTCAGGATGAGACATATATCTGATATTAATTCTTAGGGTTTCTTGTTGAATTTATCTTCTTATAACGATGTACTAGATAGAGCATTGATGTTTGATCTTGATCTAGCTGGTAAGTCAGGGTTGATGGGAGTTCCCTTTTCTCCTAGTGGAATTTTTGTGAGTTCCTTTAAATGGAAGAGAAAGAATGATGAGTCTCATAGTGGTTTTTGATAGTATGGCTATTATATACCTCATACAGTGCTTAGAAGAGGCCATTTTACTTGCCCTGTGGGCCGCTCCACCTGACGCGACACTCGACCGATACTGCCACCCTATTCCATTGCAACCCCTGTAGGTAGCAGCCCCCACCACCTTGGTGCACCGCCTCCCGCTTGAGGCCGCCATCTCAGGCCACCACCATCCACCGCCAGTGCACCGACGATCTCCTCTGCGGGCCACTGGAATTTCCGTGGGGGTTCGTTTCTCAGTCCGTCTATGCTTCCAAGATTCTTGGGGCATCACCATCATTGTTTCATACTCATCACTGTTTTTCAATCGCTCCAGGGGTCCAGCCACATTTGGAATCCCCCCGGAAAAGATCTGACTCAACCTTCTGGATCCGTTGGTGAAGAATTAGGAGAGAGAGAGAGAGAGAGGGAATCAAAGAGAACACCCAATGAACAAACTAACCTTTGTTCGGGTTAGCCTGGAATTGTTCTTGTCAGCAGGATCATGAACCATAAATATAAACCACTAAGATTTAATCCCCATAACCAATCCCATAATAAATATTTCCCAATCCCGCAAGAAGAATCCATCCACAGATCAACTTGTTTGAGATTTCTTTCACATTCTTCGTTTAGATGGGAGAATAGTGGAAAAGAAATCACTAAGATTTAAACCCCTACCTAGAATCAGATCACTCGTTGATGAAGAATAGAGTCACACCACTTCCATTCTTCAAATTATAGATCTGAAACTCTCATTGATGATGGAATCCTTTCCAGGGGAAGGAAGGAACTTGTGGTGATTCATCATTCACCATCGTTCACCGCTTACGAATTACAATCCTCAAGATCCTTAGAGATAACCCAGGATCGTTCCAAAGATCACGCATCTCTGTTAAAAAATTAAATGGAGGAAACATGTTTCAGTGTTTCTGTTATGCTGAGTCACCACGTCGTTGTGATGTTTCATTTATGAAATGAAATAGCATTTTCATTACGCTTGCGTTGTAGCATCATCGTGCTATTTAATTTACAAAATGAAATAGCTGGCTTGAAATTTCATTGCAATAAAACTTTTTTGGATAAAATCAACCTTCTTAAGTTTATTTTATTTTTCTTTAAAACACCCGAAAAATAACTTTTTCCCTCAACCTTCACCAATCAAGGTTAATTCTTTCTTAATAAGAACATCTCATTACGAACTCAATGATGGTCTCAGGTTTTCAATCCGAGTTACCATTTGTAAGTTATGAGGATTCGAAAATAAAATAATTTCTTTTATTTAAACTGTTTTATTTACAGTTATGTCGTAAAAATCAACTTTCATAGTCAGCCCATGTCGGCTGATGTTAGTCTCCGCCTAAGGAAAGAACTGCCACACGAGCTCAATGGTGGTCTTGTATTTTCAATCTAAGTTACCATTTATGAGTTATTGGAAATAAAATAATCATTATTTAATTATTTTATTTATGGCCATGTCCCAAAAACTAATTTCCACAGTTGGCCTGTGCCGACCAAGGTTAGGCTCCGCCTAAGGAAAGAACGCCCTTACAATCTTAATGGTGGTGTCATATTTTCAATATGAGACACTGTTTGTGAGTTATAAGGATTTTAAAAATAAAATATTTTTATTTACACTTAGTCCATTTCAGGTTTTTCACTGGAGACCCGCACCGACTAAACTTAAGTCGTGCCTAGGGTGAACCCACTGCTCTGAACGCAATGGTTCCCTCAGATTTCTAATCTAGGCATCTGTTTAAGAGTTATTCCATTTTTTTGGAAAATTATTCATAGGCGCTATTTCAAACATAACATTTTTTGATGGATCATTCTGGGAACTCTGAGCCTCAGAATCACATGTCGTCTCAATGCCTAGTCTCGAAATAATCCCATATAATAAAAAAATTACATATAATTCCATGAAATTAAATTACCACCACCTTTAGGGTATTACGTTCTCGTAATTCAAAACAAGGGATAAAAAAATGGGGGTACAGAGCTCCATTATGAGCCTCCTACTCCTAATTACTCTCCTAGAGATTCTCATGTTGCCATCGAATGCACACCCGATTAATCGACTAACCATAAAGGATCTGCTCCTGTCAATCCTCAATCTTCACCAGACACTTTGTAAAATTTACCCTATCATCAACATCTTGCTCACCCCAGTCAAAAATCATGCACGTAGATCCATCTAAATCCATCTACTAAACTCTTCTCCTAGGTAGTTAAGAAGTGCGTTGAGTTGGTGAGTCAGTCAACGATCAACCAAATTGTATCATGTCTCCTCAACGTATGTGGTAAACCCATCATGAAGTCCATCGATATCCCTTCCCACTTCTATCCTCTACCCCCAGAAAGAGAAAAAAAACCCATGAAACTAATTCATACAAGCATTCAGCTTTTTATATCAATAGGTAGGCCCATCTTCAACCCATTCCATCATCCCCAGTCTCCACCTTGACACCCACACACATACCCCGATGCATCTCGCTACTCTAGGAGTCACTACTAAAACTACACATCCTATGAAAAGAATAATGTTCTCCCCTCCTTTTCAATGTCCATCAGGGGTATTCCCTGTAGAAAACTAAGCATGTAAAGACTCATAGTCAGTTTCACCAAGTTGTGCCTCCTAGACTCGTTTAAGAGTGGATGAGTAACAACCAATGACTGGAGATAAGATGATTCACCCCCATCCATGAAGTATAATTGTAATGAATAAAACTATTTTTTTCCTCTTTCAACAACTACGAATTGGATCTCTTATTGAGATAATCCACTACAATGTTCCTCTTTCCAGGAGTATAGACTACTTTGTTGACGTAGGCCTAGAGGAACTTCATCTATAATCTTTGTTTCAAGTTAAAATCCTTATGAGAGAATATATAATTGAGACTCTTGTGGTTAAGGTAGATGGTAATCCTTTCACCCATAAGGTAGTGTTTCACAATCTTCAATTCGAATACTACCGCTGCCAACTCTAGATCATGGATCTCATAGTTCTACTCATGTGGTCTCAACTGAAGTGAACCATAGGCAATCGCCACTTGCCTCTACATTAGGACAAAGCCATGTTTGGTCCCTGATGCATCATAAAACACTACATACTCGACTCCCTCCTCTAGAAACCTCAATATTAGAGTGCTCTTAAAACTCTGTCTTAACTACTGAAAATCCTACTGGCACCTTTCCATTAAAATAAAGGGCTTCCCCTTTCAGTTGATCGATGTGTTCATCATCCCTATGGTAGTGGGTACTCTTTCTCCACATCCACTTGTTTAAAGTGATGGTAATCCATACATAACCTCAAAAATTGTGTCTTTGTATGCCCTTCCTCTTCAAATCCCCCAACTACACCCTTAACTCATGAAGCTCTACAAAGGACATCCGATATAATGATGCTAATATCAGTGTCATCCCAGGGTGTGGAATGGTATAGAAGTCTATCTCCTTATAGAGAGGTAATCCTAGAAACATCTTCTGAAAATACATCCCTGTAATCTGCCACTACTGCTGGGAACTAAAAACTCAAAACATCCACTGCCATGTGGGTAAGCCAAGCTGACTAAAGTGTGATCGACAGAACCATCCTATGTATGAGTTTATCCCTTACTGTCTGGGTTTCCTTTTTTCCAAACAAGGAAAACCCCATTCCAACGCTGTAGACATATCACATCCTTTTTCCTAAAACAGTCAATATGAGCATGAACTGTGGATCAACAATTCCTACCCAAACTAACATCGTAAGGCCTCGACATTGCCACCAAGAGGTTCCAACCGAAACTCTCACCTCAAGGGTTAGATAAAACTATCAACATAAGTGTGATTATTGAATCTCATCCCATAGGTATCTCTATAATTAAGGTTCAAGTCAATGGTTTAACTGGAAACACTAGGTCTTGAAAACAATTTGTGACAAGAAGGAATGATTAACACCTGTGTCTATTAATACGACAGCTAAGAGTAGACACAGAAGGTAACTCGAATCATTCCTAGAGCCCTTGGGTCATAATACTTTTTCGTATTCAGCTACCCCCTTACTCTTTCATCAAAATCCCTAAGCCCAGTGTAGACCACATTGGGGTGGTGGTTGTAACATGTCAAAATGTATACCACGTCCTGCTGCTCTCCCAGCTCCTCTACCACATTTGTCGCCCTGCAGATTCATCTGTTCCTATCACTATCTCTACCTTAGTGGCCCATAAACCATTTCACTACTATCATGATGGGTTGGAAAATCTCTAGAAAAATGTCCACTATCATCTTTTGAGAAGCATTACCTCTTTCTAGGACAACTGGACTCACCTTATGATTCTTTAGCTATAGATCCCCTATCTTGGGACCTCTTCTAGGAATATATCACATGTCCAAGTCTTTGAGAATGATTTCAGCTTCCTTATTTCTCACTGCTAACATTCACTAGCTGTATCTGCTCAGCCAAAGGACTTTTAACCACAAAGGTTCACTCTACCACACTAGCATAAGTAGAAATGCACATAGAAATAGTTTTGGATCGAATTTCCATAAACACACCTCGCTCGGAGGTCTAATCCCTGAAGCACTGGTTATATCATATTCATAGAGTACCTATAAAGGTTGGTACACCTTGATGAATACTCCGATACCAACTTGTCGTCCTTCTAAAGTTGTAAAAGCTCTTAGCCCTTAGAATTTAAGGCAAGAGACCCTTCTCTGAGAAAGGTTCTCAAGCTCTATCCATGGAAGAGTCACCTCATCGTAAGATAGGGTATTCTAAACCCCGCTATTACCCAAATGATCCTTATAAAAGGCTCACCGATAGGACCTCTATCTTATCTAATAGTGTATTGACTAGGCGGAAAACTCGGTCACCACCTCAAGCCTGTCCTTAGCCTCTTATGAGTCAGGATCACCTCATAACTTGAGGGGTCTCTGTCACTAAAACTTGTAAAGTGTTCTCATCTTTTACATCTCATATGCTGGTACGAGTACCATGTGCTACTCCATAGGTGGTGGTATAGCTAGTATACCACCCGGTGGTGCTTTCTTTGATACAAACTCTTATACACATATCGTCACCCCATAAATCATCCTCATGATCATGTAGTGGGATCCTAATTGGTTGTCTATGAGGAAGCGTCTTGAAACAAAACAAGATGTACCATGATCAATAGAGTATACCTGATGAGATGAATCAATAAAGACATGGAAAAATCAATCGATTCCTATACGATGCATGCACCATCATTTTTTTTCAACAAGTGTTTTAATGTACCGATTCAAAAAGTAGAATTTAGGGTCTTGGTGTATGGATACATCAGTCGCCGCACCAACACTGGATTCCCTAGCCTGAGAGATGAACTCAAAACACTTAACACTGTTTCCACAAACCAAACCCATAGAATCTGGGTTCTTAAGGTAGAAAAAACCTCCCTTTGATACCACTTTGTCACCACCCATTCCCCAAGGCTTGTGTCGTTACTATCCCAAGCCCACCTTCCATAGGCCATGGGCTGGAGACTAGCACCAAGTAGGAATATCCCAAAAAGGGAAGGCATTTCCTTTAAACCTATACACACGCACAAAGCTCGAACTATGGAATGTAAACACAAAGTAAATCACAACTTTAACTGAGACAACTACTGAGAGTACAATACAAACTGAAAGTATAAAGGGTTTAGAATACAAGCCTAAAACCATAAAGGAAAGTAAAACTACCATGATCAGTCTTCTTGAGACCCTACCTGAAGGGTAGGTGAAGGGTAGCTACCTGTAGTAGTATAAGTACGCCCGTCCATCCCATCTCACTAAGCACCACCTGATCCCATGCCACCAAGGTCTCCGTCGAAGCATCGATCACCTGCACAAGACAAAACACATGAGGGTAAAGCCCGTGTAGGTGTGAATAACACAATACCCAAAAGGGACCCTAAACCACAAAGGAAATAACACAAAGCAAAGACAACTTCCAAATCAAAGATAACTCACAAAGCAAAGACAAATCATAAAGAAACGATAGCTCACAAAGTAAAGATAGTTCACTCCAAGTATAACTCAATGTATATAAAGTAATATTATCACTTGTAAAGATGAATAATATTGTATTGATGAGTCATTGTGGTTCGCTCGACTACTGGATCACTGAGGTCAACTCGGCTACTGGACCACTGAGGTCCACTAAGCTACTGGACCACTGAGGTTCGCTCATTTACTGGACCACTAAGGTCCACTCAGATACTAGACCAATGAGGTCCGCTGGGCTAATCGACCACTAAGGTCCGATGAGCTACTGGACCACTGGGGTTTTCTCTACTACTGGACCGCTGAGGTCCACTCAGCTGCTAGACCACTGAGGTCCACTCAGCTATTGGACCATTGAGGTCCGCTCAGCTATTGGACCACTGAGGTCCTCTCAACTACTAGAACCCTGAGGTTTTCTCATCATATACTTAGTGTCATAACTAGTTGTAGGATTTCTGCTCTCCAGTGTGATTGATTTCGAGAGAATATACTCCTCAATCCATCAGTTATATCTTGATTTCCATTAAAACTCACTTAAAGTATGGCCAAAGACCATATCGTTGCAAGGGTCCAAATTCCACAAATGACGCATCAATCGGATACCTGATCTAGAAGATATTGGTTTTTTAGTAAACAAGGGATGGTAGCATCTGGGCTTGATCCGACTTGGTTTGGCCGACTCGACCGACCCGGCCCGAGGGGTCCTGCATGACCCGACCTTCTTTGGATGACCCGACCCGACACGGTTGCGTATGGTCTGACCCGATCCGTCCTGGTCCAGTGGCCAGGACCATTGAACCTTGTTGGACCCGGCTCGATTCGGTCATGGGTCTAGCCCACCGGGTCGCCCAATGACCCAATTCTCAATCAGTCTGGTTCGACTTAGTCGGACCAGTTGTGACCAGCCGGCCCACCCAGTGGCCCAGTTTCCCATATAGCCCTGGTCCACAATTTAGAGGGCCAATTATTCTCCATCACGGGCTTCCTAGAGTCCAAGTTTACTCCATTGAATCATCCCACATTGGCGGGCCAACTTGGGTCCATCCCGAATACTCGCTGGCATCCGGTTCGCGCAGCCACGCGGTAGGCTGAGTTCGGACGCCACCCACTGCATGCGGTCCAATGTGGAACATGTGACAGTGCATGCTTTAGCCTGCCTCAAAGTCCACTCCACCCGACTTGGTGATCGACCGACACTGCCACCCAGTACCATCATGGCCCTTGCTGGTCGTGACCTCCACCGTCTCCCACCCGCAGCCACCGCCTCTAGCCACCGAACTTGCTATGGTGGTCCATTTCAAGATCTGTCTGTGCTTCCAGACTTCTTGGGGCATCACTGCCACTATCACGTACTACTTTCCATTTTTACATCGCTCAGGGGGTCTGACCTCATTTGGAATCCCCCCAGTAAAGATTCATTGGGACCTCATGGGTCCGTCATTGAAGAACAACGAGAGAGAGGGGATCACAAGGAACACCCAATGAACAAGCTAGATTTTTTTCATGTTGGAATGGAATTTTTCTTGTCAGCGGGATCATGAATCATAAATATAAATCACTAATATTTAATCCCCATAACCAATCCCACAATTAATATTTCCCAATCCCACAAGAAGAATCCATCCACATATCAAATTTTTAGAGAGTTTATCCGCATTCTTCATTTATAGGGGAGAACAGGGGAAAAGAAATCACTATGATTTAAACCCCTACCATGAATCAGATCACTCGTTGATGAATAATGGATTTTCTCTACTGTCATTCATCAAATTTTCAATCCATAACTCTCGTCGATGATGGCATCCTTCAAAGGGGAAGGAAGGAACTTGTGGCGATCCATCATTAATCACCATTCTCCGCTTGCCAATGCCACTCCTCCAGAGCCTCAGATCCAATCCAAGATTTCCAATGATCTCATGTCTCTGTTAAACAACTAAATTAAGGAAACACGTTTCAGTGTTTTTGTTACGCTGATTCGCCGCGTCGTTACGTTTTTTCATTTATGAAATGAAACAACATTTCTATTATGCTTGAGTTACAATGTCGTTACATTATTTTATTTATGAAATAAAACATCTAACTTGATGTTGTGTTGTAGAGAAACATTTTTTGATAAAATAAACTTTCTTAAGTTTATTTTATTTTTCTTTAAAACACCCAAAAAATAACGTTTTCCCTCAACCCGTGCCAGTCAAGGTTAAGTCTTCCTTAATGATAAAATTTTATTATGAACTCAACGGTGGTATCAAATTTTAAATATAAGTTACCATTTGTGAGTTATGAGTATTCAAAAATAAAATAATTTCTTTTATTTAAATTATTTTATTTACATTTATGTCCCAAAATCAACTTTCACAGTTGGCCTGCGTCGGCTGATGTTAGGCTCCACCTAAGGAAAGAACGCCCTCGTGAGCTCAATGGTGGTCTCAGATTTTCAATCTGAGTTACCGTTTATGAGTTATCAAAAATTAAATAATATTTATTTAATTATTTTATTTACGGTTATGTCCCAAAAACTACTTTCCACAGTTGACCCATGTCAGCCAATGTTAGGCTCTATCTAAGGAAAGAACTCCCTTACAAGCTCAACAATGGTCTCAAATTTTCAATCCAAGAAAAAAATTGTGAGTTATAAGGATTTGAAAAATAAAAAAAATTATTTAATTATTTTATTTATAGTTATGCCATTTTCGGGATTTATCACTGGAGATCCATGCTGACTAAACTTAAGGCGCACTTATGGAAAACCCACTACTCTGAACACAACGGTTCCCTTCTATTTCTGATCTAGAAACCCGTTTAAGAGTTATTCCACTATTATAATAAAACTTCCCACACACGATATTTAAAACTTAACATTTTTTGATAGATCATTCTAAAAACTTTGGGCCTCAGAATCAAACACAATCTCTTCATCTGGTCTTGAAATAATCCCATATAATAAAAAAAATTATATGGAATTTTGGGACATTACAATAGGTAGGTCGTTGAGCTCTTGTCTTAGAGTCAGTATGCATTTGTGAAATATTGTCGGGACTTAGGAGGTAGTTGTAACTGAGTGTCTGGCCATCTGTCACTACAATGAACCTTAAGTCTCTAGGTGTGGTTAAGGAAATATGTCTTTTGGATTATTTATAGTCTTTTCTCTATTTTGATTTGGGTAGATTGAAATCCAAATCTTGTTTTCCATATATCGGTATTATGTTTCCCTAGTTTCTCTCTTTGATCATTATATAATGTCTTTATTGTTATATTTTTATGTTTTGTAGTATCATGACTCTGAGAAGACGTGAAAATAGGATCCAGGATGAATCTGGTGCCAAACCGTGGAAAGAGAATCCTCTAGTGGACCTGAATCTAGTTGAAGTGATTGTGTGCACTGTCCAAGCTCTAGGATGAGCTCCACCTCCAGTTCCTATTAATACTCCAGTTGTGGAACCTTAGGGGGATGTTCTTTAGAATCATTATCAAGAGTTACTTCGCCAAAAAGACACTATTTTTCAAAGGCTCCACTAATCCCCAACAAGCTGAGGAATGGTTGGGAAAGATAGAACATTTGTTTTAGTTCTTGGAGACACCAAACGAGACCAGGGTGAACTGTACCACCTTCGTGTTGAAAGGAACAAGTAGCAGATAATGGTAAATGATTGTGATGATGAAGATAAATTAGGTATTAGAGTGGACATAATTCAAAGTTCTTTTCATTGAATAGTTCTATCTAGAGTCAATAGTGTTATCCAAGGCTGTGAATTTTTTTAATCTTGAGTAGGAAAATCGAACCATGATAGAGTATTCAAATATCTTTGCAGAAATCATGAATTTTGTGACTGATATTGTATTAAATGATGGGATGAAGGCTCGACAGTTTTATTGGGGAATTTGATTAGATATTTTTTCATAGGTCTTCTTACTTAAGCTTCCCACTTATGCTAATGTGATGGATACGGTGATGATGGTTGATATGGACCTGGCTGGAAAGTCAGGGTTGATGGGATTTCCTTTTTCTCCTAGTGGCATCATGAGTTCCTTCAATGGAAAGCAGAAATGTGATGATTTAAAAATTAGTTCTCGATGGTAGGGTGATTCTAGACCTCCTAAAATATCAAGATGAAGTCCTTTTACTTTCTATCAGTGTGGAAAGCAAGGACGCTCTAAGAGGATTTGTACTAAGGAACCCAAGAATTATAGCTCATGAGGAATTTCAAGGAACTTATAAATATTCTTTCATATATATTTTACTCTACATAATGGAATGGGATCATCAACTCCTTCTAAAAATGTGGGGAAATCAGATTCTTCACATATAAAAGGGTTCCATCCACAAGCATCTGGAACAAAGATACTTTGCACAATAGAAGAGTCCTCAAATGAAGCAAATACGGGTCCAGTGACTGTGAGAGGTACCATTACTATATATTCATCATTAGTGACTTTTCTATTTTAAACTAGTTCATCTCATTTGTCTCTTTCAACCTTTATTATTAATCTTCTAAATATTTCTATTGAGCTTTTATCTTGTGCAACGGATATTACTACGCCCCTTGGAATGTAGAGAGATCAGGGTATTTGTAGTCCCGCTTGTGTCTTCTCTCTATCATATGTCGAGTTAGATTATAGTTTTCCATTCCACAATATGAAACCTCATGATGTCATTTTCAGAATGGATTGGCTCATTTCCAATAAAGCACAGATTGTTTCTTATCTTCAATGGGTCTACCTTACTACACCCAGTGTTGTGTCTCTTGTCTTTCAAATAGAATTAGACCCAAGGTCTAGAAGGGTCATACTTTTTTATCTGTAGTTGTGGAAGGTAATATCAGTGTTTTATTTTGATCTGGAGTAGGAATCTTTGAGTGGTTATCTCCCTCTAGTTTCTTTCAGGTTTCCTAACATACTTCCTTTTGATTTCTCTAGGTTACCATCGGTAAGGGAGATTGAGTTTTCCATTGACTTAATGACTGGTACTCAACCAGTTTCTATTCCCTCTTACCATATGGATCCAACTAAAATGAAATAGTTAATGTCTCAGTTGGAAAATCTTCTTTAGAAAGGCTTTATATTACCTACGGTGTCACCTTTGGTGGCATAGGTTATATTCAGTAAGAAAGATGATGTCTCACTTAGCTTATATGTTGATTACCGAAAGCTCAATCGAGTTATGGTAAAGGAAAAATATTTATTTCCATGTATTGATGATTTTTTTGATTAGTTGAAAATGATGAAATGGTTTTAAAATATCTACCTTTGATCTGGTTACCATTAGTTGAGGATAAAATAATATGACAATTAGAAAACATTATTTTGGAGCAAGTATGACCATTATGAGTACCTTGTTGTTCCCTTTGGTATATCAAATGCTCCAGTAATTTTCATGGATTAAATGAATAGGATTTTCCAAGAGTATTTGGATACCTTTGTGGTGGTCTTTATGGATGAAATCCTCATTTACTCTAAATACTATGAGGATCATATACATCATCTGAGAACAATTTTTGTGTTTAATGAGAAATCACCGACTTTATGCCAAGATTTTGAAGTGGGATTTTTGAATTTGGTATGTAAAATTCTTAGGACACATGGTGTTAGAACAAGTAATATCTGTTGATCCTAAGAAGACAAAGGCTATTATAACTTTGGAGAAACCACAAAATTTTCTTCAATATTTGAAGCTTCTTGGGATTCACTAGATATTATCATCGGTTCATGAAGGACTTATCAAAGTTGGATTCTTCGATGACTTCTCTAACATGGAAGGAAGTGATGTTTTCTTGGGATGATAAATGTAATAATTCTTTTGTTGAGATAATTTTTTTTTGACTGATGTGTCAGTTTTGACTCTTCCAAAGGCCGATCAGGGCTATGTGGTCTTTCGTGATGCATCGAGTTTAGGCTTGGGTTGTGTTCTTATGCAAGGTAACCATTTTGTTGCCTATGGACCTTGTCAGCTTAGACCACATGAGAATAATTATCCTACCCATGAACTTGAACTTGTAGCTATAATTCATGCGCTTAATATTTGGTGACATTAAATTTATGTAGAAAGGTTTACTGTGTATTTAGACCATAAGAGCTTGGGTTATTTCTTCTCTCAAAAATATTTGAATCTTCACCAGAGGTGTTGAGTGGAATACCTGCAATCTTTTTATTTCAACACCACCTATACCTCATGGAAAGGGAATGTCATTATTGATACGTTGAGTAGGAAATTTCCAATCTAAGTAGTGAAAGAATCTTCAAAAGAGTGGAATTTGATGGCTCTCTTTGCACGATTTCACATTGGAGTCAAGGAATCAGGGGTTAAGGTTTCTCTAGCCACCATTTAGTTATCATACTCTCTTATTGAGATGATTATTTAGAATAAAAAACTTGATGATGAATTTTGTAGCATTAGACACTCTCTTTATGGTGAGGAGATAATTTCATAGTGGTCATTCTCCATAGAGGGTGTTTTATATTATCAGAATAGTTATGTTGTGTCGTTAGTGACAAGGAAGGCTTTGATGGGGGGATGTCATAAATTAAAATGGTTTGTACACCCTGGAACCACTAATATGTTCTACGAAATTCAATGAATGTTCTGGTGGATAGGTATGAGATGAGGCATTGCTGAGTTTATTTCTCGATATTATACATGCCAACAGGTTATGGCTGAGCATAAAAAACCTTTAAGTTTACTTCATCCACTTCCAGTCCCAACTTGGATGTGGGATGAAATATATATGGACTTTGTGATTGGGTTTCCACATACCTAGAGAAAGAAGAATGTGATATGTTTTGTGATTGATATACTGATGAAATCAACTCACTTCTTACACATTCATGATACATCCAAATTTTAGGAGTTGGGAAATCTCTATGTGAATGATATTTTCTATTTGTATGGAGTTACATATGTTATAGTATCTGATAGGGATCATTGGTTCACTTATCACTTTTGGATAGGACTTCATGAATCACTTAGGTCCATTTGAGCACGACCTACTATCTGTAGTCAGATGGCCAGATAGAGAGAGCTATATAGATTCTAGAGGATATACTCCGTGTATGTGTTCTGGACTTCGGTGGGGCTCAGGATGATCATTTGGGGATGATTGAGTTTTCTTATAATAATAGTTACCAGTCCACGATTAGAATTTCTCCTTTTGAGGCCTTATACGACTGTCCTTGTAAACCTTTGTTGTGTTGGTTGGAGATTGGTGAAAGTTTCTTGGTGTGATCAAGTTTGGTGCAAGGGATGAAAAAAATGATTCAATTGATTTTCCATATAATTTTGATGGAAAAATATGATATAATTATCATGTTGATCATCACGATAGACCCTAGGATTTTTCAATTGGTGACCAGGTGTTCTTGAAATTTTCACCCCAGTTGGGTCATTAATGGCTTTAGAGGCAAGAGAAAGATTCTTCTTGTTTTGTAGGACCTTTTAAGGTTGTTGAGAAGGTGGGGAAAGTTTTATAATATTTATCACTTTCATATAGGATGAAATCGATACATAATGTGTTTCATGTATCATAGATGAGAAAGTATCTCTCTGATCAATCTCATGTTTTGAGCTGGAGTGATCTTGTGATTGAACCTGATTTATCTTTGACTGATCGACCAGTTAGGATAGTTGATTCTAAAGACAATGTACTTCATGGGAGGATGATACCTTTGGTTCATGTGCTATGGTATCATGGTTAATATAGTCATGAGATGTGGTAATATACGCCACTATTGAGAGAGTAGTGACCTCATTTTTTGTCCTGGAAGTTTCTTCATTGGATTTCTAGGGATATAAAGTTTTTATGGTGGGGAGGTTGTAACATCCTGTTACCAATCTGATAGGTATTTCTTTAAAATTTTCATGTTTTTTCCGTTTCGTTAACTGGGTAGGTTTGAGAAGGAATTGGTAGGATACCTATAACAGAAAATTTGGATATTTTTTGGACTCTCAGCCTTAGTCAGGTGTTTTTTCAAGCTGTAGGAGGGTTACACGTCGTGTAACTAGGTTACATTCCATGTAAAGGTTATTGGTCAAATCCCATGATAGAATTCACACCATGAAAGGTTACACATATTGAAAATCATTATCATATAGTGATTTATTTAATGAATGTTTTTTCATTACAAGTGACATGTTTTTTGGAGGTTATGAAACTTAACTATTTCATGATGTGTAATGGGATTACACATCGTGTAATACCCCAACTTTGGTTTTTTTATATAGGAATAATGGATTATATACCCCCTTTTTATCCTCTCCAATTTTACTTCTCTTGAACCAAATCCTTCCCCAGGTGATCTTGGATCTCTAAAACCCTTCCAGATCTCTTCGTTCAACATTTGATCGTCGTTGTGTTGGCGGTGTGATTCCCATGTAATCTTTCTCCCTTGTTTTTTTATTTTATCTCTTCTCCTCCTTTGGTATTTCAACAGATCATCCTAAAATTTATTGATCTATGCTCCGTTACATTAGATCTCATTTCTAGGTTGATTTTTGAGTTCTTCTACGCATTCATTCTTATTGTCAGGTTTCATTGCGAGTGTGTGTTTTGGGAGAAAGGTAGGTGGTTCCGTTCCACTTCGCCATACTGATTTAACATTGAATTTATTTATTTATTTCAATTTTTTATTTAAATTCAATTGATAAAACTTTATTTCAATTGATTTAATAAAATCCAATTCTTTTGAATTGGGGGGTTTGGATTGGTTTTCGCATGAAAATCAAGAAAACCCACAATTCCATTGAATTGGGGTATGTTTATAGAAATTGGTTGATTTAAATTGTAGATTGGATTAAAAATATTTCAATCAAAATTTTGAATTTAATTGTGTAAATAAATTATGGAATTTATGGAATTGGTTTTTAATTGATTTAAAACTTGGGAAAATGTCTTAAAAAGTTTTGATCGAAACCGAGTGGTTTTATCTTGTTGGAAAGGCATGTTTTTTTTTATTAAAACCTGATTTGGGTTTAATTGGAACATTTTTATTTTCAATGGTGGAATAATATTTTATTTTATTTTAAGTAGTCTTAAAAAAATTCCCACCATTGATTGTGTAAGAGAACATAAAATCCTTAGGTAGTTTGTGAGTTATTTGAACACACTCTATGATTATACAACATTCTAAAACATAAATGCAGTAAGTCACATGCCCGATGAGATGGTGATGAGTTTACTTTTTCTAGTGGTAGAGGGACGTGTGTATATACATATTTCTGTGATCAATTAGAGATTTTGTAGTCCTATAGAATAGAACTTTCATACCTATTTGGAATATGACCATGTTTCTCACTTATTTTATATTTGAGATATAAATGTATGATAATGTTGCTAAATTAATTTACATTCCTTCTAAATTTATATAAACTATTTTATATAAAATGTTTTATTTATGCAATTATTTTATAAATATTTCATCACTGTAAAAGCCTTTAATTAAAGTATTTTTCATCATTTGAACTATATAGCTTGATTTGTTTAACTATGATTTAAAATGCCAAACCTATTTATTTAAAAATTGAAAGATTTCCTTTGATTAATCAATTGTTGTAATCTATTATGGAATCCTTGGTGAGAACCTACTGAGATTTTTAGCACACACCCTACACGTTCCTTTGGGAATTTTTAAATTATCCCCTTATATATTCGAGCAAGGGGAAAGGATCTCGTGGAGGTGGATCCAGCTGTTGAACCTTGTACTTAGTGAGTTGTATCCTTAGGGAATTGGGATGTTTTCATCTATTTTGGTACTTGGGTTATAGTACTTTGTGTTTTAATTCCTTCTTTACTTATGGTACATTACTCCTAGGGGAGTTTCTTTTGTATGCATATTGACTTGATTGTCTTTCTTCCACTAAGTTTTGTGGAAAATTCATTCCAACTTTCAAGTTGTATGATGCTAGGTACTAGTCATCGACCCATGGGGATGGCGAACGCACTTCGGGCTATGTCAAGACCATATCGGTTATTATTTTACCAGGGTACCTGAGTTGGTTTGTGAAGAATAACATTTCCTTGATTTTCTAACTATTTATCTTGATTCATGACAATAAATTTGAGATTATCTATTTTTATTATGATCTTGAAGATGTTATAATCCACATTCCTTATAGTATTTTATACTTATCTAGTTTCTATCTTGATTCTTATTATTTTTTCATCAAAAAATTTCATATCACCTTCAATATTCTTTATCTATCAGGTTAGTTGTTTTAACTTTCTTGAATATTATTGAGCTCTTCATTTTAATACTTTTAAATTAACCTCATTTTGAATTACAAACTCGACCAGTTGTTTCAATGAATTTTAACTTTACAAAATATCTAACTTCCCTTGTATATACTTAATTCTAGATTTCATATCAATGAATATTTCCATAAAATTACCCAGCATGTGAATTACTTCATTGAATTAGTTTTTTTTTATTTTTATTCTTTAAATAATATTTCATGATGGGATTTTTGTTGAATCATTTGAAACATTATGAACAGATGTACTTAGTTTCCAAGAAGGTTCATCTTTTTTTCTTCTCATCATCTTCGGATTCCGAATTTTCCATATCTTCAGTATTTTCATTATCCTTATCAGATGAATGTTTTTTTTGATTCTTGAGCTTTTGGTTTCTGTTTTTCTTCTTATTATTAGGATTTTTTTATCATTTGTATTACTCAAGAGAATACTATTTATAGATTTTATAGATTTTATAAATAAGGATGTTGAATAATTTTATGAAATATCTTCAATTTAAAGATTCTTTTTTTACTCTTTGAAATTGTTTGACTTTTTA
The DNA here is from genome assembly GCA_963277665.1 of Viscum album. Classification (NCBI taxonomy): domain Eukaryota; kingdom Viridiplantae; phylum Streptophyta; class Magnoliopsida; order Santalales; family Viscaceae; genus Viscum; species Viscum album. The sequence continues at coordinate 1,944,627,426 of OY728125.1, forward strand.
TTAACCATTTATTTCTTATAAAAAGAGATGATTCCTTCATATGATTTTATTGAGTGATTTAATACATTTTACAACCTTTTATTCAAATAAAAATTCTTTGGATTTACCTTTATCAATATCCAGTGGCTCAACTTATTTTGGAGGTTATTGTCCTTTAAGGTTTTTATATGAAATTTATTCCTATTTATCCTATGAAAAACCTTTACCCTTTATTTTAACATATATATTTTATTGATTTCTATTCATTATGATTATAAAATTTCAAGAAAACATTACATTTCCTTATTTTTGTTCCTATATCTTCTTATTTTCTTATTCTAGAAGATTGAGATATGTTTTTTCCTTTAATTCCAAGGCTTTAGCCTTATCTAATTCAAAGGATGGATCTCCTAGTTTCTTAGATCACTTATTTTTTCATGTAGTTTGTAAAATACTCTACTTATTCTTTTTATTATTCTTTTGTAAAGGAGGATGTGTTTCAAATTATTTATTATTATGAATTTTTTCCTTCAACTTCTCAGTTTCATGTTCGGACGTAGCTTTGTCTAATTTTTTGACAAATTTCTTCTGGGAAGAAACATATACCAACTTCATTTTATTTATCATTTCCTCATAAATTAAAGAAACCTTATATCTTATAAAAACTGATTTAATTTCAATATTCTATGTTTCAAGAAATTCACCAAAATCTTGTTGATGAAAATTGGATAGAGCATAATCTTCATTTTGATTATACCAGCATTGAATACCTCAATAATATTAAACATGTAATTCAATAGATTGAACTTACCCATATTAACCAAAAATTCAAGTACATAAACATCTTTGACTTTCAAATTCTCTTGGCATCCTTTCCTAGGAATCTGAAAATTTTGATCCAAAATTGATACAATCCATGCATCAAGAGAATGGTGATAAACATTCCTTACCTACCTATAAGAATAAAAAATAGAAGTTTCATCTTTAGACTTTTCAAATGATCCTAAATTCTATGGAAATTTGTATATTACTAAATTATTTTCTCATAATGGATAATTTTAACAAATTTAGTAATCTTTGTGATGTTCAAATCATATGACTTTCCAAATAGGTAAAAAGTTACAAATTTTAATCTATATTTTTATGAAAACTCAGTTGACGCATAAAAATCCATTACAATATTCAGATTATGTAAATAAAATTCTTTTTTACCCACATATAGGGATTTACAACCTTTAAATACTATAAATGAATTTATAAAGGAATCATACTTTTCATACAATGTTTTTTCTATCATAATTTCCTTAAGAATAATTCTACGGGATAAGTAAATTTAAGAAATTATATAGAATGATTAGATGAATTGAATAGATCATATAAAATTGAAAAAGTTAAAATATAAGATAATTTTAATTATGAGAGATCTTCACCAAATACCATTAGTGAAGATCGAGGGTTGGACGACTGCTCTTTATATAGGCTCATGGAGAGTGATGGTTTAGCTTCCTCAAAATAAATGGTTAATATTAAAATCATAATTGATATCAATGGATCAAATATTCCATAAAGAAAATCTGAATTCTTGATTAAAAAAATAGAATATATTTTTAATTGGTTAAATTTTTAGTTTGATGAAAACTTAATTTGTTTAAAAAAACTTATAAAGTATAAAAATGATACAAAAAAAGATAAAAAATGATAGGATCATAAAAATATTTATAAATTACCTCTCAGAAAAATATTTATAGACTTTATTATAAAATTTTTAATATAAATTACCTAAAGGTTTCCCCTCGGAATGTTTTGGGTGTAATTGTGTTTTTTGACAAAGTTAGATGATCGAGAATGAGAATGGTTGGTGTTTTCCAGATACAGGTTTTTAAGGTGGCATTGTTTCCCAGTGTTTTCCAAATTTTTGGGCCTCAAAATCATGATTTTGATGTTAGAAAAGGAAATATTTCTTTATAAGAGTGAATGGTATAGAGAATGTTGAAGAAAATTGGAAAAGGATGAGAACCACGTAAAATAATTCATGGGCCACAAACCATGTTTCGGGAAAGGTACGTGGAGCACTGAGAATGGTACGCAGAGCGGCAGAAACGGTATGTTAGAGCGGTCTGTGTAACCAAAAATAATTCACAGTAGGAGGTGATGATGTACGCGGATGGCATGTCATTGATGGAGGAGATCGATCACATAAAAGCAAAGATAGTACATGAACCACGTATAAAAAATGGTTCTTGGGTGGTTTTCGGTTTGCGGTGATAGAAGGATCGGTACGTGATGAAGCCTTGATTGAAGATTTGGTAAATCTTAGATCAGCAGATTTTGTGGGTATATTTTCTTATATAAGAATCTATAATCCCACTGGTTACTATTGAGACCGAATATCATTAGAGAACATATTATTGGTTTGGGGTTTTAGAAAATTTCGAAGGTGGTTTGCAAGGAATAATTTTGTGAAAGCTAAAGTGGTTCATGTGGCCAAAATTACGTCGAAGGAGTTTGAGGAGATTCTTAACCCAAAAAGGAAGACTCGGTACACGGAGGAGGAATCTCCAGTACGAGAGAGAGAGAGAGAGGGAGAGAGAGAGAGAGAGAATTCCACAAGTAGTACATGGAGGGGGAGCTCCGGTACATGAAAGAAAAGACATTCCGCGAACAGAGAACATTTCATGGACAGAAGGTAGTTCCCAAAGGTATAATGAAGGCAGCGATACGTGGGCGGTTAGCGAAGGCAGCCTGTGGATGAAGGGCCGTTCGTAGTGGCTGTAGCAGTGCGCGGAGGAGGTGTTCTGCATACCAAACCCAATAATCAGTACTCGGGAGATGAAGGTGGTTCACAATTTGCACAAGGAAGCTTTCAAAAGATTCAAAACAATTTTAAAAAGTATTTTCTGATGCCTAGAAGTACTCGAGAAGGTGGACTTCATCTATGGGTGAAAAACGAACTTCTACAGAGCATCTACCTATAGTTAAGGATGCAGGAATTCATGAAAATGAATGGACTTACATGTCCATAAACTATTTTTGACCTATACATCCATAAACTGTGAGTGAATTTGTTAGGACCAATAGGGGCCTATATACCCTGAGAGGGGGGGTGGGGGGGTGAATCAGGGTATGGATATTCTTTTCTAAATTATTCCTGCCCCACTGGATCTTAACCCTTTTATTACAAGGGTCACTTTGTTTACACTTGTGTGCTTATTATGACCACTTCATTTCTTCTTTATCTGATGATGATGCTTTAAATGAAATGTAGGGAAACAGGCAGGCAGAAACAAATATTTTTACTTGGTTCACCCTCACTAGGATTTGTCCAAGGAGCATACAATGAAGATGTACCGCTGTACCAAATCCACTAAAGCTCACTGCCAATAATGTTCAGGCTAGATCAATTCTATGCCCAGGCTCACTGCCTTTACAATTTTTAGGGTCATCTCAATACTTTCCCAAGGGTCACTCCCTATTTCTCTCTCTCTAGCTCACTACCGATAGAAAGGATAAACTTCTTCCTCTTCCTTTACTCACTGCACTTGGAAGGGATCCACTCACAGTTTATAGACCTGTAGGTCTCTTCATTATCAATAATGAATGTATGCTCCACTGTATGTGTTGAGTCAATAAGGTTTTCCTTATGACTTTTCCATTCCTTCTTGTTTTGAAAATCACAAACACCTTATCTTTAAGAAAAATCACTTTTATAAGGAAAATCGCTTTTATAAGGAAAATCTCTTTTATAAGGAAAATTGCTTTTATAAGGAAAATTGCTTTTATAAGGAAGATTGATTTTGTAAGAAAAATTATCCTTGTCATATTTTCATCCATATATTTCTTAAGTATAAGATTCGGATTCATTTCTATATTCTTGGAATCGTTTGAAACTTTGATATGAAGCATTCTGTTTTAGGTTCCGAATTCTGGATGAGAACTGTAATAAAGTTCTACACCGAATTCTGGATAAGAATTCTCATTACGAATTCTGATGACGAATTCTCATTACGAATTCTGATGACGAATTCTGATAACGAATTCTCATTACGAATTCTGATGACGAATTCTCATTACGAATTCTGATGATGAATTCTCATTACAAATTCTGTTGATGAATTCTCATCCCGAATTCTCATTCCGAATTCACCTATTAAACAGAATCTAATCATCTCTGCTTTATACACTCCTAATTTATTTAGACTCTGAATATTTTTTTTCTTAGACTCCGAACTTTCATTTTACTTACACTTTTATAATTTGTCTACCTTTGACATTTTGTTTACACTCCGAACCTTCACTCCGAACTTTTGTGATAAACTTAAAACAATGTCGTACATTTTGTTACACTTTTTTAGTTATAAAACGATGTCGTCTATTCTGTTATAAACTAACCATTGGTTAAGTTACACATGTACAGGTCCCTCCAATTTTTATGGAAAATATGACCGTTGGAAAGGAGACTGACATTGCCTATAAATAGGAGCTCATTTGAAAGAGCTCACAACTGTTGAAAAACTTCTTCGACATTGTGCATACATGCTGTTGATGTGATTTCTAGAGAGAGAGGCTCTTATAAACTCTCAAAGCTTTGTGCGACTCCGAATGTTGGTGATTACATTCGAGGACTTCCGGGGATAGGAAGACAGAGGTGCCGACTACCTTGAAGTTCGAGGGCTTCCTTGCTGAGGAAGTCAGAGGTTTCCAACTACCTTGAAGTTGAGGGCTTTCGGGGATAGCAAGATAGAGACTCTGATCTTTGTATCGAGGGCTTACCCTGGTGTGGGTAAGACAGACTTGATTGAAAGTATAAATCCAGAGACCTTTATCCAAGGTTGTTGGATGCCCTTCTCTTTGGGTAAAAAGACTTATATCTTGTTACTTCTAGTTTTACTACTTGTTTATTTCCGCTTCATTTTGTATTGTAAGGAAAGTATAACTTTCTTATACTTCCATACTTGTACTCTGATTCATTTAGATTCTATATGCTTTAAGGTAGAATCTCATATTGTAATCTTTAGTTAGGTTTCAATTTCCAGAACCATATTTCTGGAACCTACTTTCAGAATCTCTTTTCAGTCTTAAGAAAGTACATAGAACTTGAAGTTTACAACTTCATTACTTATTCCAAGTTTTCAATTGGTATTAGAGGTGTTGTGAATTTTCTTAGTTTAACTTTGTTAAACTTATCTCTTTCCTTTTCTTAAGGAAAACATAGTTATTTGTAACTAACTTTAAAGGTTCCAAAGGAATTTTTAAAGTATACAATTCACCCCCCTCTTGTATATTGAGCATCTACATCATTATTTTGATCCTACAATTGGTATCAGAGGAGGTCTCTAAAATACTTGTACTCACGTATATGTTTTTCTTCTCACTTTCTCATTCTGAACTTTCTCATTCTGAACTTTTTCATTCTGAACTGTGTTATTACGAACTTTTTCTACTAACAAGTTTGTGTTCCAAAGGTTATTTTTAGTATCACAGGAATTAATGTTGGTTCTATAGATAATCTAAATCCTACAAGACCACCAATATTTGATGGTAATGACTATGAATACTGGAGAGATCGAATGAAGACTTTGTTATCAATACTGGAGTGGAAAACTTTGTTATGCTTACTGGAGATTATAAAATTCCTGATAAGGAAGTTAGAACTTTCACTAACCAGGAAAATCAAGAGTATCAACTCAATTATAAGGTATGAAATACCTTACTTTGTTCAATGAACAGAAATATATATAGCCAAATTTCTTCTTGTGAAGCAGCTAATTGTATCTGGAAGAAGTTAGAAGTTACACACTTTGGAACTTCTAAAGTGATTGAGACTAGGAGAGCTATGCTTAGATCTGAATATCATGGATTCAATTTTCCTTATGGTGAACCAATATGTAAAGTTCAACAGAGGTTTATGACTATCGTCAACAGTTTACAGTCTATGGGAGAGAAAGGGTTAGATGATGAAGCACTTGTGGATAAGATAATTGATATTATGCCCAATGAGTGGGAATCCAAAAGAATAACTATAGATGAGAACAGGAAGGTCACTCAAATTTCTCTTGATGAGTTATTTGGAACTCTTCTCCAACATGAAACCAAAATGAAGAGAGATCCTGAAAATATCAAAAATAAGAATGGAAATGGTACAGTCGCTTTTACAACAACATCAAATCAGATGAAAGATAAGACTCTTGAGAGAGTAACCAGATCCAAGTTTAAGAATGTGATTTTCCAATCAGAATCTAGTGAGAGTGAAGTCTCTGAAAATGAGTTAGAAAATATTGCTCGAAGGATGAACAAGATATTTGGCCAAAGAAATTTCCAATCCAAGTATAATAAAAAGGACAGGGAACATAAGAAAGATGGAGAAGTTACTTGTTATGAATGCAAGAGAGCTGGACATATTAGACCAGATTGCACTTTGCTTAAAAAGAAAGAAAGGAAAGAAAGGCATTCAGACAGGAACAGAAAGAAGTATTACAAAGCCAAAGTTAAGAAAGTTCTGAAATCTAATGACACCTAGAGTGCCAGTGGTGGTGACTCTTCAGACGAATCTTCTGATTATGAATCTTCAGGACAGAAGAATCTTGGTCTTATAGCCAGATTACCTATTGATAATCATTCTTTTATGGATAAGGTACGAAATTATGAATCATTGACCAATGTTTCTTTAAATTCTAATGATAGTAAGTATTATAACTCTTCAGATGAAGAATCCTCTTCTGATGAAGAAAATACTTTATCTACCTACGAAGAAGTTTCTAGGTTTGCTAAACTTCTTGAGATTGAGAATTCCAAACTCAATAAAAAACTTGATAAGGAAAACTCTAGGAATTATATTCTTACAAAATAGATATCATATCTTTCTAAATATCTTGATAGAAAAAATGGTGATTTTGAAAGTATTTCAAAAAATCTTGAGGAAGTAAGTTCTAAGAATAACAAACTTTCTAAAGAGTTAGAAAAATTTATTTCTAAGAAAATTTTTTTCGAGCCTAGCTCTAGTTCTAAAACTAATGATTTTGAGGATAAAAACTTGGTTATAAAACTCTTCCTTAAAGAAGTTTTTATAAAACTTTACCCATGGTAAGGAAAATTTTGATAAAATGTATTCTCAAATACGACCTTTAAGAAATAAATCCGGATTTGGTTATACCCATGCAAAAACAATTTTTAGTAACAATTATTTTGTTCCTCAAAGTGATCCATTTTGTACTAAGTGTCAATGTGGTGGTCACTGGGCTAAGAATTGTTCCTTAAACAAAACCCAATCTTTAGGATTTCACAAATCTTACTTTTCTAAGAAGATGTGGGTACCTAAAATTTTGTTATCTGGAAATCTCGGATCCAAACAAGTTTGGATTTCGAAAGTCTAATTATTTTTTTGATTTCAGGAAAATAAAGAGAGTACCAGCAGCAACACATGGTACATGGATAGTGGATGTTCCCGACACATTAATGGTAACAAAAGCTATTTTGAAAAGATTATCAAAACGAAAGTAGGAAAGGTAACTTTCGGAGACAATGCTAAGGAAGATATTGTTGGTATTGGTAATATTGTTCTTCTAGGAAAAATCTTGATTTCAAATGTTCTTTTTTTAAGGGTCTTAAGCACAACCTCATTAGCATAAGTCAGTTATGTGATGAAGGTTACCTTGTGAATTTCAGGAATGATAAGTGCTCAGTTCACAATTTCGATGAAGAATTTATTCTCTCAGCCAATAGGCAAGAGAATGTTTACACCTTAAATTTAGAAGACCTTAAGAGCCAAGATTTACCTTGCCTAATCACAATGGAAGATCATTCCTGGTTATGGTATATAAGACTAGGTCACTGTAACCTTAGAAACTTATGTAAACTCTCTAAGAAGAAACTAGTTAAGGATCTACCGAAGCTTATATTTGATTCTTCTAAAGTTTGTGATCCTTGTCAATATGGCAAGTAACATAAATCTAGTTTTAAATCAATTGGTGAAGTCTCAACAACTGATGAATTACAGTTAGTGCACATGGATCTTTTTGGTCCAACACAAACTGGAAGTATTGGAGGCAAATACTATGTGTTTGTTCTAGTTGATGATTACACTATATTTACTTGGGTTTATTTTCTAGAAAGGAAGTGTGAAGCTTTTTCTTATTTCAAAAGTTATATAGATCAAGTTAAAAATGAGAAAAACCTTCCATTGAAAACTTTTCATAGTGATCATGGAGGATAATTTCAAAATTCTGATTTTGAAACTTTTTGTAGTAGAAAAGGTATTACTCACAATTTTTCAGCACCTAGAACTCCTCAATAAAATGGTGTAGTTGAGAGAAGAAATAGAATTCTTCAAGAAATAACTAGAACTATGTTGAGTGAATATTCTATAGCTAAACATTTCTGCTATGAAGCTGTAAGTACTGCTTTTTATACTATAAATCAAGTTTTGATTAGACCTTTTATTAATAAAACACCTTATGAGTTATGGAATGGTAGAAAACCAAGACTATACTACTTCAAAGTTTTTGGGTGCAAGGTATTCATTTTGAATACTAAAGATAACCTACATAAATTCGCACCAAAATCTGATGAAGGAATTTTCTTAGGTTATTCCACAACTTCTAAGGCTTATAGAGTATTTAATAAAACTACTTGTACTGTTGAAGAAACAGTACATGTAAAATTTGATGAGTCTGATCCTTTTGTTTTTAAACCATCCCAGCCTACATCCTCGGATGTGTTTTCAAAAACTGATTATCAACCTTTGATAGAAGATCCTTTTGATAAGGAAAATGTTCAAGAAGATACTTCCGAAACATTTACCCCAGAATACTTTCTACCCTATGTTGATGAACAAGATTTTCAAAACCCAAATCAGGTGTTTCTTAAGAATCATCCCAGTGATAGTATCATTGGTGATTTAAATCAACCAGTAAGGACTAGAAGTTCCTTAAGAAATTAAGTAGAACATATAGAATTTCTTTCCCAATTAGAACCAAAAAGCACTGATGAAGCTTTAGGTGATGATGATTGGATCAAATCCATGCAAGATGAACTAAATGAATTTGAAAGGAATAAAGTCTGGACTTTGGTTGAAATACCTAAGAAAACTTCTATTATTGGAGTAAAGTGGGTCTTTAGAAACAAATGTGATGAAAATGGAGTTATAGTTAGAAATAAAGCTAGACTTGTCGCTAATGGCTATAATCAGCAAGAGGAAATAGACTATGAAGAAACCTATGCTCCAGTAGCTAGACTTGAATCTATCTGTATTCTACTTTCCTTTGCAGCCTTCTTTAATTTTAAACTTTTACAAATGGATGTGAAATGTGCTTTTCTTAACGGTTATGTTCAAGAGGAAGTTTTTATTGAACAACCTCCGAGCTTTGAAGATACAAAACATTCTGATTATGTTTTTAGACTTACCAAAGCTTTGTATGGTCTTAAAAAAGACCCACAAGCATGGTATGATAGACTCACTGGATTTTTGATTCAAAATAACTATGTTAAGGGAAATGCAGATCCAACCCTTTTTATAAAGAAAGATAAGAAAAATGTTTTGATTGTTCAAATTTATATTGATGACATCATATTTGGTTCAACTCAGCAATCTTTAACCGACTCTTTTGCAAGTCTAATGAAATCTGAGTTTGAAATGAGTATTATGGGTGAGTTAAATTTTTTCATTGGTTTTAAAATTTCTCAAAAACCAGAAGGAATCTATATATCTCAACATAATTATATTAAAGATCTTCTCAAAAAGTATGGTTATGACAATACTAAGAGTATAAGTACTCCCATTGGTACCTCAAACTCTTTAGATCTTGATGAAGCTGGGAAACCAGTAGATCAAACATCTTTTAGAGGTATGATAGGAAGTTTACTTTACTTAACAGCTAGTCGACCAGACTTAATGTTCTCAGTATGCTTATGTGCAAGATATCAATCCAATCTTAAGGAATCTCACATAAAGGCAGTAAAAAGAATTTTTCGCTACCTTAAGGTAACCATGGATCTAGGATTATTTTATACTTCTAGAAATGATTTTGTTCTAAAAAGATTTTCTGATGCTGACTTTGGTGGATGTAGAATGGATAGAAAGAGTACATCCGGAACTTTTCATTTCTTAGGAGATTCGTTAGTTTCTTGGTCTTGCAAGAAGAAAAATTCTGTAGCACTTTCCACTGCTGAAGCTGAATATGTAGCAGGTAGAAGTTGTTGTGCTCAAGTGTTGTGGATGCAACACACACTCACAGACTATGGCTTAAGTTTTACTAAAACTCAAATTTTGTGTGATAACACAAGTTCCATTGCCTTAAGTAAGAACCCTGCACATCACTCTCATGTAAAGAACATAGATATTTGGCATCACTTTCTTAGGGATCACACACTAAAAAGAGATATCATTCTTCAGTTTATCGGAACGCAAGATCAACTTGCGGATATTTTCACAAAATCTTTGCCTTCTGATAGATTTGAATACATTAAACAGAAGTTAGGAATGATAATCGTAAGGTAATATTTCTTCATTAACTTATTATTAAACAAGTATCCTTACAATAATAAACTCCTTTTCACAGGGGGAGTACATTTGATTGTTAGAGTAACTAAGTTTTTCAAAGTTTGTTTTCAAACTTTTCGGAACTAAAATTCCGGAATGGAAATTTCCGGAACTGAAATTTTCAGAATGGATATTTTCATATAGAAAAATTAAGGAATGGAAATTTTCGTATTGAAAACTTCCGGAATGGAAAATTTTGTACTGGTATTTCCATAATGAGATTTTCGTACCGAGACTTTCATAATGAGTTTTTCTTTTTCAAACTTTTTTAATGAAATTTTCATGCTGAAAATCTTGTATCGTTTTTTTCGTTTTCTTTGTTGAATTTTTCGTAGTGATTTTTGCGAACTATGTCTTTTCATAATAAAGATTTTTCGTAGTTTTTTTTGTTTTGTTACTCATTACGAATAATCCTCCAAATCCAATCCGAAAGGTATGATTTCCTTACTCAATTTTTCGTAATCATACTTTACTTGCTGGTATTTTCTTATATTTTGTTTTTGGATTATAGTTTTCTTAAATCTTTGTTTTAATAAAAACCTCAAAAGATCAGATTCAAGTTTTTTTGAGAATTAGTTTTCAACCGTCAGATCTGATCTCAGCTTGTCACAACCATTCGATCAACTGAGGAAGTTGAACTGTCTTCTCGTTGCCTATATAAAGGGGACCCCAACACATTGGTTTTCAAGATCCAGCATCCCGAAGCTCTGCCTATCTGTTTTAAGGCCGTTCTGAACTTCAGAAATCTCCATTCTGAACTTCTCAGAAGTCTTCATATCCGAATGTCTGTGGAAGTAGCTTCTTAAGGCATGTCTTCCTCAAAGCCGATTTTGAAGTGGTTAATATATAGAGAAAGGTTGGTTCATCCCGATTTCTTAAACAAGTATGATTCCCTTATATCCAAGAATATTAAGCTTATTGGATGGGAAGATGTTGTGGTGTCTAAGCCTGGGAATCCAGATGAAGTTTTTTTTCAGATTTTCTTGTATAGTTCTATGAGACAGTTTCCTTCTATAAGGAAGATGGAAGGGAGAAATTATCATTTAAGTCTTATGGAAAGACTTATAATCTTTCTTATGCCAAGGAATCCAGCTTGGTAGGTCTGAACAATGAAGGAGAATCCGAGTTCATTTATCATGTTTTTCCGGATTCAATGGGAAGCTTCGACAAGGAAAAGGATTTGGAAACTCTCGGACTGTCAGATGACAAGGCTCCGAAGATTACTACTCTATCTACGAATTTCCAAATTCTAGAATTATGGGTAAAAGGCCTTATCGTACCGAGAAAGGGTGACAAAGACAGTTTGAAGAAGAGTGAGATCTATATTCTAGATTTTCTGATAAATCTAAGGAAGTTTAATATGATGAAACACATTCTTATTACAATTTAGAATGTTAAGAAAGTGAATTTGAGAGCTTGGATCATAATGTATCCGGCAATCCTCTCAAAGTTGATAGTTTAGTGCCTTGAGTCTTTCAAGGAGGCTTGCAAGTCTAAGCCAAGAGTTTGCAAGATTATGTTGGTGAGTGATGGTACTCTCAAAAGGATGGATGTAGCCTTCGACAAGAAGACTGGTCAGTTTGTTAATTTACCTGCTCAAGAAGAAATGCTTCCGAAAGTTGCTGAACCTGAATCCTCTAAGCCAGTGAGGAAGAGAAAGTTGAAAGAAGTTGATGTTGAAGCAGAGAATCCCAAATTTAAGGAAGTTCATTCCGCACCTCCTAAACCAAAGAAGAAGAAATCTTACCCTGATTAGGTAGTTGCTAAGTGGAGGGAAATCAAGGAGAATAGAGTGCAAGGGGAGCCTCATTTTGGCTTGGATCTTGTGGAGGCTAAGGCCTTGTAGGAAGGAATAGCGGATGATATAGAATAACAAGTGAAAGAAAAGAAGCTCAAGAAGAATATGTTTGAAGCTGAGGTGGTTCAGACTTTGTTAAAGTTTACTGAGATGGCCTCCGGGAACATTTCTGTTCCGAGATCTTTTTCTTTAGAATCTATACCTGAGACTCCAGGAAGAAACTTTGTCGCTCCGGAAGAGACAGTTTCTAAGCATGTTGAGGAAGTTGAGCTGATTGAGCAAATAAAAGAGCTACAAGTAGTTTCTGAAGGAAGTGGTGAGACTGGAGATATTTTGAAGAAAGTAGATGATTATAAGGGGACACCTTCAGAACATTTGTCGCTCCGAACCTCAAAAGATGAGTCTTCGAAGTTAGTCACTCCAGGTAAGGATGAGGAGAAAGGAGAAGAAGAAGTAGCTTATCATGTAGAGGAAGAAAAACTTCTACATGATATTGCTCAAATGGATAATGTAGAGGATGGTGCTCAAAAATTTGCTGATGATGAAGATAATGTTGTTCAAGTGTCTGACAGTGAAAAGAGAACTCCGAAACATGACTCCATTTCGAAAAGGGACAAGGGAAAACAACTTGTTGTTGATACCCCGAGCTCAGTGGTCGTAAAGAGAAGGGAAGTTGGTAGTTCTTCAAAGAGAAATCTTGAGCATATTCAAGAATAAAATTCTCCAAGAAAAGTCTCGGATTCAGAGTCATCTTCGTTGGGGCATAACTTTGATGTTCAGTCTTTAAAGAAGTTGGTGGGTACGATTACGACTTTCTCAAGTATTGATTCAAGATTCCAGATGCTTCAACATTCTTTGAATTAGAAAATAGACTCTGTATCCATGGTTATGGACAAATGTGTTGAGATTGAAGCTCAGTTCAAAACTTTCTTTGTCGGCTATGAAGCCCACAGAAGATCTTGCAAGAGGATGACTAGTTGGTCGAGGAACACTGTAGAAGAGATGAGGCTCTTTGATGAATTCCAAGATAATGTGAAGGATGCCTTTTAGACAGAAGACAGGAAGAAAAATGAACATACTTCATCCTTTGAAGAAAAGTTGACAGATGAAAAGAATTTCCAGATTCAAGAAGTCAGAGATCTGAATGGGAAGCTGAATTCTGTTTCTCAAAACTGGAAATATGAAAGGGATCATCGGATTGAGTTTGAAGAGAAGTTGTTAAAACAAGAACAAATCTTGAAGGCTCAGGAAGAAAAGCTTCAGGCTTAGGAAGAAAAGCTTCAATCCCAGGAAGAAAAGATTGAAGCTCAAAATGAAATAATTGTTGTGTTAGAGAAGCAAGACGAGGAAGACCATAAAGACTTGAAGAAGATAGAGACTATTCTTAAAGGTCTCATGGCGAAGGAAAAATATCCAAAATAAACAAATCTGATCTTTTGTTGTATCTTAATTTCCTTGTTGTTTAACTTCCAAACTTAATGAAAATTGTTCTTTCTCGTTTCATTTGTTGTTGCTACTAATTTTTCAGGTACTTTGTTATATTTTCCATTCCCTCGAATTCTTTTTGAAAATCAAAAGGGGGAGAAGGAAAAGAACCCTAATAAAGGGGGGAAAAGAATCTTAACAAAGGGTGAGAAAGAAAACAAACTCTAATAGAGTTCATCTAAGGGGGAGTTTTTCATTAAAGAATACTTTCTTATACTTAATGAAATATCATTCCAGAAATCTAGAATATGATCCTTATAGTTTCAAAGCCTAAGGGGGAGTTATTCGTATTCATCAACATCCATAAGAAAAGGGAGATAAGCCTTAATGTTTTCTTTCTTCTTAGACTTTCTTTTTCATAAGGATGTTTGTGCTTTCCAAAAAGTGGGAAATTGTTGAGTCAATAAGGTTTTCCTTATGACTTTTCCATTCCTTCTTGTTTTGAAAATCACAAACACCTTATCTTTAAGGAAAATCTCTTTTATAAGGAAAATCGCTTTTATAAGGAAAATCGCTTTTATAAGGAAAATCACTTTTATAAAGAAAATTGCTTTTATAAGGAAAATTGCTTTTATAATGAAGATTGATTTTGTAAGAAAAATTATCCTTTTCATATTTTCATCCATATATTTCTTAAGTATAAGATTCAGATTCATTTCTATATTTTCGGAATCGTTTGAAACTTTAATATGAAGCATTCTGTTTTAGGTTCTGAATTTTGGATGAGAACTGTAATAAAGTTATACTCCGAATTCTAGATAGGAATTCTCATTACGAATTTTGATGAAAAATTCTCATTACGAATTCTGATGACGAATTCTCATTACGAATTCTAATGATGAATTCTCATTACAAATTCTGATGACGAATTCTCATTACGAATTCTGATGATGAATTCTCATTACGAATTCTGTTGACGAATTATCATTCCGAATTCTCATTCCGAATTCACCTATTAAACAGAATCTGATCATCTCTACTTTATACACTCTGAATTTATTTAGAATCCGAATATTTTTTTTTAGACTCTAAACTTTCATTTTACTTACACTTTTATAATTTGTCTACCTTTGACATTTTGTTTACACTTCGAACCTTCACTCTGAACTTTTGTGATAAACTTAAAACGATGTCGTACATTCTGTTACACTTGTTTAGTTATAAAACGATGTCGTCTATTCTATTATAAACTAACCGTTGGTTAAGTTACACGTGTACAGGTCCCTCCAATTTTTAAGGAAAATATGACCGCTGGAAAGGAGGCTGACCTTGCCTATAAATAGGAGCTCATTTGAAAGAGCTCACAACTGTTGAAGAACTTCTTCGACATTGTGCATACATGCTGTTGAAGTGATTTCTAGAGAGAGAGTCTCTTATTAACTCTCAAAGCTTCATACAACTCCGAATGTTGGTGATTACATTCGAAGACTTCCGGGGATAGGAAGAAAGAGGTGCCGACTACCTTGATGTTCGAGGGCTTCCTTGCTGAGGAAGACAGAGGTTTCCAACTACCTTGAAGTTAAGGGCTTGCGGGGATAGCAAGACAGAGACTTCGATCTTCGTATCGAGGGCTTACCATGGTGTGGGTAAGACAGACTTGCTTGAAAGTATAAATCAAGAGACCTTTATCCAAGGTTGTAGGATACCCTTCTCTTTGGGTTAAAAGACTTATATCTTGTTACTTTTAGTTTTACTACTTGTTTATTTCTGCTTCATTTTGTATTGTAAGGAAAGTATAACTTTCTTATACTTCCCTACTTGTACTCTGATTCATTTAGATTCTATACGCTTTAAGGTAGAATCTCATATTGTAATCTTTAGTTAAGTTTCAATTTCCAGAACCTACTTTCGGAATCTCTTTCCAGTCTTAAGCAAGTACATAGAACTTGAAGTTTGCAACTTCATTCCTTATTCCAAGTTTTAAATTGGTGTTAGAGGTGTTGTGAATTTTCTTAGTTTAACTTTGTTAAACTTAGCTCTTTCCTTTTCTTAAGGAAAACATAGTTATTTGTAACTAACTTTAAAGGTTCCAAATGAATTTTTAAAGTATACAATTCACCCCCCTCTTGTATATTGAGAATCTACATCATTATTTCGATCCTATATTATGTAGATGCTCTATTGAAGTCCAAAGTTCATCTACTGATGAATACCTCTTTTCCCCTGAACACTAGGAAATTCCTTTGGAAATACCTTCACAAAGAACCCTACTTCACAAGGCTCCCAATTTCGTGAAGCTCAAACAAGCCTTTGTGAAGCTCTTGCCTTTTCACAAAGCTCACACCTTTCACAGAGCTCAGGCCATTGTTGAGCTGTGGCCGTCACAGAGCGACTTCCCTCACGAAACTCACAGAGCCAACGTGGAGCACACAACTTTTGCAGAGCTAGATTAGCCTCCACAAAGCTCCTTCTTCGCGAAGCACACTGTCTTCGAGAACCACCTTCGCGAGCTGAGAGCAAAATATTTTCTTTGAAAACTCTCTCTACTTCTCCTGAGGGGGTCGAGGTCTATTTATAAGTGATTCCACTGGCCCTTGAACCTTCTGCGCGAATTCAATGCCACGTCAACACAAATCGCGATGCCTCTAAATTTCTTCTGAAATTCTCTCAATAACGCGAAGCACCACAACAATTTTCTGATCATGGAGCTCATCGTTATCGCAGAGCATTCCATCAGTTACTTCGCGCCGTCTCCACGAAGCTCCACTCACAATGCTCTTCTTTTCCGCAATGCTCTTCAACTCTTCTATTCACGAAGCTTGTCGTAATCGTGAAGAATCACCATCAACATTCTTTTGGTCTTCACAAAATCCAAACCATGAAACCTATCTTTGCGAAACTCATGACTTTTTCATATTTTGATGAGATCTTCAAGGAAATCCATATTTCATGATGCTCACCAAACTCCAAATTTTGGACCCCAAAAATTTGGCAAACACTAGAAAATGGTGCCACATTGTATCTGTTCTTTTATACCACCTATAGACCATCCATTCCTTTGTCATGGTTTTTTTTCAACATTAATTGTCAACAACATATCTAGAACTCAAAAATTCACCATGGAAACCTGCTTTGTCAACAAATACAATCAAACCAAAAATGCTGCAATGATTCCTTGAGGGATTTTTTGCCAACAGAATTCCTTTCCAAGAGCAGTGAGCGAAGGAAGAGGAAGACAGTGACCCTTTCCACAGGCAGTGAGTAGAAGAAAGAGGCATAGAGAGTGACCCTTGGGAATGCAGTGAGCAGACCCTAAACTTTGTATATGTAGTGATCCTAGGCATAGAAGATCTAGCTTGAACATTGTACTCATTATTGATAGCGAGCCTTAGTAAATTTGTTACATCAGCACATTGTGGTTGTATGGTTATTAGACGTATCCCAGTGAGGGTGAACCAAATAAAAATAGATGTGTCATGTGCATGATTTCACATATGTTCATATATTTCTATGGGAGGAAGAGAGAATTTAGTTTTTTCTATCAACAAAACAAGATCCGAATGGGAGAAAGATTTAATTTATCATACCCTAATTCACCCCCCTCAGGGTATTTGACCTAGTGGATCTAAAAATTGGTATCATAGGGAAATGTTAAAAGTTAGTGGTTTTCTCTCAATAAGAAGAAATGGAAGTGTTCAATCATAATAGAATTCCAATCTTTGATGGAAATAATTTTAAACTATGGAGGAATCAAATGTAGCACTACTTCAGATCAGTAGAGATAGATGTCTTCACAACAGCTATGCATGGAATATCAGCTGATATCAATAATGGTTCTTTATTAGAATTTGAAATAAGAGAATTGAATTTTGATTCTAAAGGGATCAATGCTTTAGGGGGAGCCCTATCAAATGAAATTTATATGAAGGTCATTCCCTATAAAACATCGCATGAAATGTGGGAAAAATTATTGATCATCTATGAGGGTGACACAAAAGTCCGAGAAGCAAAGCTACAGGTTCTATGGAACAAGTATGAGGATCTCAGAATGAATCCCAATGAGATTGTTGTTGCATTATTTGATAGGATAAATATTATTTTGGAGGACCTGTGGGGTCTTAGAGAAGTCATTGAATATATAATGATTCTAAAACGTATATTTAGGAAACTTACACTGTGGTTATATCCAAAAGTTACAATTTTAGAAGAAAATGACCCAAAAGAGCCGACACTAGATAACCTACATAGTACCCTTGTAGAATCTAAAATGAGAAATTATGATGTCGATGTAGTGGAAAAGGGAATGTCTAAGTAAGTGGCATTCAAGGCCATGAAGAATCTCACTTTTGAAGATAGTCCTAAGGAGGAAAATATGGATGATGTCATGTCATTTCTCTCATCTAATATTCAAAGGAAAAAAGGGAAGTTCAAAGGTAAAATTCCATTTTCTAGATTACAATGTGGAAAGATAGGTCATTTTGTAGCAAAGTGTCCTAAGAAGTGTGATGATGAAAATGAAGAAAATGATGAAATTACCTAAAATAAGTATTCAAGAAATGAGAAGGGGAGGATAAGTAATAGGATAAAGTTATTCATAAATAAGAATCTGTTTTTAAAATAGGATGAAAGTTCATAAGAATCTAAGGCAGAAGAGTTGGAGGACTGTAAAGATCATAAAATAGATTCTTTGGTGGCATTTGTCAGAAATTCATTAACAAGAGAGAAAAGTGAAAATGAAGAAGGATAAATTGAAGGAATAGTTGATCTTCAGGCTAAATTATAAGCTTCCCTTGAAGAGGTAGATATTTTTATAGCCAAAATAAAGAAATATAACAAAGTTTTTTATGAAGCCAAACTCTTTATGAAGCAGCAGGTAGAATAGAATTATGATCTGAATGAATAAATTGAAAAGATGATGTCTTCAATGCTAGAAAACTTAGAAAAGGTGGTTGAGCACAAACTCAAAATTGAATAACAGAAAATTTAAATTGATAGTTTTACTGAAATTGAAAAAGATCAAATCAAATGTATCGAACAACTAGATGAGTAAGTCATCATTCTGTGATGAACAATTGATGATCAGGATAAACTGCTAACTCTTTGTTTGACATCAGGAAAGAAGATCATATAGGCAATAGATAAGATGATATTTGAGAAGAGTGGTCCATAAGAACATAAGAAAAAATAAATTCTAAATGATAAGGATGGTATAGAGCTTGATTTAAAATAGAAAACAGTTATGGTTCAAGTCATACCACAGACACTCACTCCAAGATTGAAGATTGACTTGAGTATGAAGTAGAATCAGAATATTCAGAGAACCCAAGGCACAACTAGGGGGGAATCATTTCCATATAAGAATGTACCTCACATAAGATGCTATTGTTGTGGTAATACGGGACATTCTAAAAATATATGTTCCATAGCAAAGAGGTACCAAAGGGAACAAGACCAACATAGGTGGTTGTATAGAACTCAAAATTCCAGGTCATCATTCGATGGTCATTTTTTCAGGTGTAAAGGACTCGGGCATATGGAAAGATATTTCACATCAACAATGCAGAGGAATGTGCCAAGGCAGACTGAATTTGTTCATAAGAAGCATCCAAATATATCTTCAAGAGAGATGAAAATTGAAAATCGATTTGCATCTCTATAGGTTGAAGCTAGATCATCATATACTGATAAAGATAAAGATTATCATTCCATGTCTGATATGAAGTCAAATACTTGGGTCAAAAAGAAAAGGGCATAGTAGGCAGTGGTTGCATAAATTGCATTCAAGGTATCAGATCACACTAGGATATGGATCATTGATAGTGGATGCACTTCCCATATGATAGGAAATAAGGATATAGTGAAGGGAATCAGGTATGATAAATAAGGTATTGTAAGATTTGGTAATGATGAGGGATTGAAAATTATTGGTGCAAGAAAACCCATGTTTAGAGGAAAATAAATGAGATTAGCAGAAGTCTTGGTTGTTGAGGGGCTAAGTCACAACATTCATAGTGTTAGTTAATTGTGTGACTCAGGACATTCCATAAGTTTTTATAAGAAATTATGTATCATAAAAGTAATGGATGGTGCTGTTGTGTTGCAAGTAAAGCATACTAAAGGGAATCTATACCTCATATGTGGAGAAGAAGATATGTGCTTTTTATCCAAAGATGAAGAAAACAAGTTATGTCATAAGCGTCTTGGCCACATAATCCAAGGTTCCTTAGAAGATCTGGTGAAATATGATGTAGCTTGAAATCTCCCTTTATTATCACGTGATTGTACTCATACGTGTGATGCCTGTCAACAGGGGTAGATCATTCAAAAGTCAAATAATACAATGGAGAAAAAGCCAACAAGACTGCTTGAGTTGGTGCATAATGATTTATGTGGGAAAATTTCACTGAGGTCTATTAATGGGAGGAGATATTATGTTCTCTTCATTGATGACTATAGAAAAATGGCATGAGTTTCAATAATCACTCGCAAATATGAAGTGTTCAGTTTCATTACAAGATATTGATGAAAATGTGAATAGATGCTTGGTCAGAAAATATGGACAATTTGAATAGATAATGGAATGGAGTTCACAAATATCCAAGTGGAGGATTACCTCAAAAAACGCAGGATAGGGCATCAAGTTTCAGCAGTAAGAACTCCACAGCATAATGGAGTAGTTGAGATAAGAAATCATATTATTAATAATATGGCTAGAACAATTCTCATTGAGAAAGATCTTATGGAGAAATTTTGGAAATAAGTAGTGATGACAATAGTATAGACTTAAAATAGAGATTTACTTTTTCCAAAAGAGGAGAAGACTCCATACGAGTTATGGTATGGGAAGAATCCATCATTGAAGTAATTTCAAATATTTGGAAGTAAATGTTTCATTCTCAATAAGGAGAAACATAGGAAATTTGAATCTGTGGGGATGAAGGAATATTTCTTAGATAATAAAAGAAAATTAAATCATATAAATGATTCAATAAGAGGCTAAGAAAAATAGTTAAAAGACATGATGTAACTATAGTGGACAATGAACAGAATCTTCAACAAATACATGATCAGACTCAGGAGGAAAGTGATGAAGAGATGAGTAGGCCAGGAGATGCTCCAGCTTCAGAGGTTGATTTAGAAGAAGACTCAGATGATGAGAAAAAATCAGTGTCTTCTCATTGATGAATATGAGAACATAGTTTTTCAGCTAAATAAAATCTTATATGGCTTGAGGCAAGTACCAAGAGCATTGTATTCAAGGCTTGATCAGTTTCTAAATAAGCTCAGTTTCTAGCATGGTGGAACTGATTATAGTTTATATTTCAACAATGATAGTAGTCAAAGGATGATGGTGCTGGTTTATGTTGATGATATAATATTTGGTGGGTTAGATGAAGCCCAATGCATATAGTTTTCTAAATACATGAAAAGTGAGTTTCAAATGTCAATGATTGGTGAGATGAAATTTTTTGTTGGCTTACAGGTGACACAAGGAATAAATGGAACATTTATTTCTCAATATAAATATGCCAAGGAGGTTTTGAGACGGTTTGGAATGGATAATTCCAAAGAGATGACGACTTCGGTTTCTACCCAGTTGAAACTGTCACGGGATGATGAAGGCAAGGTAATAAATACCACAAAATATAGGCAAATCATTGGAAGTCTATTATACCTAACATTGACAAGGCTTGATATTGTATTTTCCACATGCTAAGTAGTAAGTTATCAAAGCAGTCCCAAGGAGAGCCACATGATTGTAGTAAAAATAATTCTTTAGTATATCAAGGGCATAATAGATTTTAGCCTACTATATAATAACAAATCTCAGCCAGATTTATTGGAATATACATATGCATATTGGGTCGGTTAAGCAGATGATAGGAAATCAACATTATGAGGTTCCTTTTATCTTGGAAGGTTGTGTATTTCTTAGTTAAGTAAGAAACAAGATTGCATTTCATTGAGCACCGTAGAAGCTGAATACATTGCGGTTACTCAAGTTTGCACGCAACTATTATGTATGAAGTAGTAGCTTGAAGATGGGAATTTAAGTGAAATCTCCAATCAGAATCTATTGTGATAATTCAAGTTCTATAAATCTTAGAAAAAAATCAGTCTATCACTCAAGGACAAAGCACATTGAAATCAAATATCATTTTATCAAGGAGAAGTTGGAGCAAGGGCTTGTGAAGTTGGGTTATGTTCCTAAAGAACAATAGGTTGTAGACAATCAAAAAAAGGCCATACCTATAGAAGCATTTGAAAGGAATCAACTAGCTCTGGGAGTCCAGTCGACTTACCGAACTTGAAAAAGTGTGG
The DNA here is from genome assembly GCA_963277665.1 of Viscum album. Taxonomy (NCBI): domain Eukaryota; kingdom Viridiplantae; phylum Streptophyta; class Magnoliopsida; order Santalales; family Viscaceae; genus Viscum; species Viscum album. The sequence goes on from OY728125.1 coordinate 1,944,649,484, forward strand.
ATGTGGGTCCCCCTCTCCCCAAGGTATCATGTGTCTTTCCCTAATATGCTGATATATGTTCTTTACCCTGTTTCAGTCAACCTTGATGTGCCCTTAGGGTTTTTTGACAAAGGGGGAGAAAGCATGATTATTCCAGGGGAGAAAAGACATAGGGAGAAGCTATTAAGTGGAGCAGTGGGATAGGGGGAGTTGAAAGTGAGATAGGGGGAGTTGAAGCTGAGATGAAGCTGTTTGGAGGTGCTATTATATAGTGGGAGCATTAAGTCTAATGATGCTAGAATTAATCAATCAATGATTATATATCATGACTAATAAGGGTTGTGATGAAAGCAGTTCATTGGTATTAGTGTATCAGTATGGTATCAAAAATTAGTGATCAGAAATGAAGTGATTCATTGATGAACTTTTCATTATACTCTTGTTTCTCATGCCGAGCATGGATCATGTGGGCTTAGAGTATGTGTTGAGTAAATCCTTGATCTCTATCTTAATTGCATGAATAAAATTATGGTTGAATATGGAAGGATCATTAATGAGATATCAAAATGAAAAGAATTGTTATGAGAAGAGTTGTCAACAAACCCAAAGGGGGAGATTGTAGGAAAAAATCCCTCAAGGTGTTCTCTCAGAATGTTTTGGGTGTGATTGTGTTTGTTGAAAAATCCAGATGATTGTGAATGATAATGGTTGGTGTTTTCTGAAGATAGGTTTTTAAGGTGGTGGTATTTCACAATGTTTTCCAAATTTGTGGGCCTTAAAATATGGAGTTTGATGTTGGAAAAGGAAGGATTTATTCATAGGAGTGAACAATGTGAATAATGTTGAAGAAAATTGGAAAAGGATGAGAACCTCATACCATAATTCAGAGGTTCTATACCATGTTTTGAGAATGGTACGTAGAGCATCGAGAATGGTATGAGGAGCAGCGGAAATGGTACACCGAAGTAGTTTGCGTAACCAAAAACAGTTCACAGTGGAAGGTGACGCAGTACGAGGATGGTGTGTCATTGATGGAGGAGATCAACCACATAGGATCAAAGCTAGCACACATACTGCATATGAAAAATGGTTCATGGGTGGTTTTCGTTTCATGGTGGTAGAAGGATCGTTATGCGGTGAAGGCTCGATTGAAGATTTAGTAAACCTTATATTAGCGGATTTTTCTGGTATCTTTTCCTATATAAGAATCGCTAATACCACTGGTTACTATTGAGACCAAATATCATTAGATAACATATTTTTGGTCTGGGATTTCGGAAAAGTCTGAAGGTGGTTCACGAGGAAGAATTCCATGAAAGCAGAAGTGGTTTGCGTAGAAGAAATTCCACCAAAGGAGTTTGCAAGGATTATTAACCCAAAAAAGAAGACTCGGTATGTGGAGGATGAATCTTCAGTATATGTGAGAGAGAATTCCGCAAGCGGCACACAGAGGGGGAGCTTCGGTATGAGGAATAGAAGATAGTATGGAAACCGAGAAGAGTTTGTGGACAAAATGTTGTTCGTAGGGGTGGAATAAAGGAAGCTGTATGCGATCAGTTAGCGAAGGCAGTATACAAATGAAGGGACATTCACAGCAGCAGTAGCAGTACGAGGAGGATATGTTTCACATACCAAACCTTGTACTCAGTACATAGGAGAGGAAGGTGGTTCACGATTTGAAGAAGGAAGCTTACAAAATCTTCAGATCCATTTGAAAAAGTATTTTTTGGTGCCGAGAAGTACTCGAAAAGGTGGACTTCATATATGGGTAAAAATGGAACTTCAACAGAGCATCTACCTACAGTTAAAGATGTAATAATTCATGTAAATTAAGGGACCTAAATGTCCCTAAACTATGTTTGACCTACATGTCCATAAACTGTGAGTGGATTCCTTTCCAAGATCAGTGAGTGAAGGAATAGGAAGATGGTGACCCTTTCCACTAGAAGTGAGCCAGAGAAAGAGGCATAGGAAGTGAACCTTGGGAATGTAGTGAGTAGAGGCTAAACTTTGTAAAGGAAATGAGCTTGAGAAAAGAAGATATAGCCTAAACATTATACTCATTATTGGCAGGGAGCCTTAGTGAATTTTGTACATTGGTACATTGTCGTTGTATGCCTCTTGGACGTAACCTAGTGAGGGTGAACCAAGTAAAAATCATTGTGTCATGTGCATGATTTCATATCTGTTCGTATATTGCTATGGGAGGAAGAGATAATTGAGTTTTTTCTAATAATGAAATAAGATATGAATGGGAGAAATTTTTAATATGTCATTCCCTAATTCACCCCCCCACTCTCAGGTTATTAGACCTAGTGGATCAAACAATTGGTATCAGAGGGAAAGGTTTAAAGTCAGTGGTTTTCTCTCAAGTAGAATAAATATAGGTGTTCAATCATAAAGGAATTCTAATCTTTGATGGAAATAATTTTTATCTATGGAAGAATCAAATGCAGCACTACTTCTGATCAGTAGGGATGGATGTCTTTATAGTAGCTATGCATGGAATATCATTTGATATTAATAATGGTGATTTATGAGAATTTGAAAGAATAGAATTGTATGTTGATGCTAAAGGGATCGATGTTTTAGGGGGATCCCTATCAAATGAAATTTATAAGAAGGTGATGTCCTATAAAACATATCATGAAATGTGGGAAATTTTTTCGAACATCAATGAGGGTGACACAAAAGTTTGAGAAGCCAAGCTGCAGGTTCTATGGAACAATTATGAGGATCTAAGAATGAATCCCAATGATATTATTGATGCATTCTTGGATAGGATAGATATTATTGTGGAAGACATGTGGGGACTTGGAAAAGTCATTGAAGATATAAATATTGTGAAACGTATCTTGAGGAAACTTCCATAACAATTCAATCTGAAAGTTTCAGTGTTGGAAGACAAATAACTGAAAGAGATGACGCTAGATAACCTACACATTACCCTTGTATCATATGAAATGAGAAACTATGATAATGATACAATGGAAAAGGGGAAGTATAAGGAAGTGGAATTCAAGGCCATGAAAAATCTCTCTGTTGAATATAATCCTAAGGAGGACAATATGGATGATGTTAGGCCATTTCTCTCCTCCAATCTGCAAAGGGGAAAAGTGAAGTTCAAAGGTAAACTTCCATTTGCATGCTTCTGATGTATAAAGATTAGGAATTTTTCAGAAAAGTGTCCAAAGAAGTTTCATGATGAAAATGAAGAAAATGATGAAATTATCCAAAATAAGTATTCATTAAATGAGAAAGGGGGGATAAGTACCAGGAGAATGTTCTTAAAAAAAGAATCTGTTTTCAAAAGAGGATAAAAGTTTAGAAAAATTTGAGGCAGAAGAGTTGGAGGACTACAAGGATCATAAAATAGACGCTTTGGTGGTAGTTGTCATAAATTCATTAATAAGAGAGTAAAGTGACAATGTAAAAGGAGAAATTGAAGGAATAGTTTATATTCAGGCTGAATTAGAAGTTTCCTTTATAGAGGTAGATATTTTGAGATCCAAAACAAAGAAAGCTAACAAAGTTGTTCATTAAACCAAACCCTTTATACAGCAGCAGGTAGAAGAGAATTATGATTTGAATGTAGAAATTGAAAAAATGAGGTCTTTAATTCTATGAAACTCAGAAAAGGTGGTTGAGTACAAAATCAAAATTGAAGAACAGAAAATTGAAATTGATACTTTGTCTGAAACTAAAAAAGATCAAATAAAATGTATCGAACAAATAGAAGAGGAAGTTGTTAGTCTACGACGAACAATTGATGATCTGGAGAAACTACTAAATCTTGGTTCGACATCAAGAAATAAGATCATACAGGAAACAAATAAGATGATATTTGAGTAGATTGGTCCATCATAATATAAGCAACAATAAATGCTAAATGATAAGACTGGTATCGGGATTGATCTGAAACAAAAAAACAGTTATGGTTCAATTTAGACCACTAAAACTCACTCCAAGATTGAAGATTGACTTGGGTATAAATCATAATTATAAGATTCAGATAACCCAAGGTATAACTAGTGGTGCATCATTTCCATATAAAAATGTACCTCACATAAGATGCTATTGTTGTGATAAGATGGGACATTCTCAAAGTGTATATTCCATAGAAAAGAGGTACGAAAGGGAACAAGACCAATAGTGGTGGTCGTGTAGAGCTCAAAATTATAGGTCATCATTTTATGGTCATTGTTTCAGGTGTAAAGGACTCAGGTATATGGAAAGATATTGCACATCAGAAATGTAGAGGAATGTGTTGAGGCAGACATAAATTGTTCATAAGAAGCATCCAAATGTATCTTCAAGAGAGATGAAAATTGAAAATCGATTTGCAGCTCTATAGGTTGAATCCATATCATCATATACTGATAAAAATCAAGATTATCATTCCATTTTAGATATAAATTCAAATACTTGGGTAAAAAAGAAAAGGGCAGAGTAGGAAGTGGTTGTATAAATTGCATTCAAGGCATCCGATTGCACTGGGATATGGATCATTGATAGTAGATGAACTTCCCATATGATGGGAAATAAGGGTCTAGTGGCCAAATTCATATACGATAAAGAAGGTATTGTAATATTTGGTAATGACACAGGATTGAAAAATATTGGTTCAAGAAAATCCAACTTTAGAGGAAAATACACAAGATGATCAAATGTCTTGGTTGTTGAGGGGATTAGTCACAAATTACTTAGTATTAGTCAATTGTGTGACTCATGACATGCCATAAGTTTTTCCAAGAAATTATGTATCATAAAAGCAAAGGATGGTGTTGTTGTGTTGCAAGGAAAGTGTACGAAGGGGAATCTATACCTTGTAAGTAGAGAAGAAGATATGTTCTTTCTGTCTAAGGATGAAGAAAACAAGTAATGGAATAAGAGTCTTGGCCACATAAGGCAAGGTTCCTTGGAAGATCTGGTGAAATATGATGCATCTTGAAATCTCCCTAGATTATCACGTGACCATACTCATATGTGTGATGCCTGTCAATAGAGGAAGATCGTTCGAAAGTCATATAATCCAAAGAAGAAAAAGTCAACAAGACTGCTTGAGTTGGTGCATATTGATGTTTGTGGGCCAATTTCTCTGAGGGATTTTGATGGGAGGATATATTATGTTCTCTTCATTGAATACTATAGCAGAATGGAATGGGTTTCAATAATCACCCACAAATCTGAAGTGTTAAGTTGCATTACAAGATATCGACGAGAATGTGAAAAGATTCTTGGTCTGAAAATCTGGACAAGTAGAACAGTTAATGGAACATAGTTCACAAATATCCAAGTGGAGGATTACCTCAAAAAACACAGGATAAGGCATCATGTTTTAGCAGTAAGAACTCCACTATATAATAGAGTAGTTGAGGGAAGAAATCAGATTGTCAACAACATGGATAAAACAAATCTTATTAAGAAAGACCTTCTGGAGAAATTTTGGAAAGAAGCAGTGATGACAGCAGTATACATTTCAAATATACTTTTTCCAAAATAGGAGAAGACTCCATACGAGTTATTTTATGAGAATAATCCATCATTGAAGTACTTTTGAGTATTCAGAAGTAAATGTTTCATTCTCAATAAGGAGAAACACATGAAATTTGAATCTTGTGGGGGTGAAGGAATATTTATTGGATACTCAAAGAAAATAAAAGAATATAAATGCTTAAATAAGAGTCTAGGAGAAATAGTTGATGGTCATGATGTAAATATAGTGGAGAATGAATAGAATATTCAGAAAATACATGATCAGACTCAAGAGGACAGTGATGAAGAGATGAGCAGGTCGGGAGATACTCTAACTCCAGAGGTTGATTCAGAAGAAGACTCGGATGATGAGAACAAATCAATTTCTTCTAAGAGACCAATAAGAAGAGCTAAAATTCATAGGAAAAATATAATTGGTGATCAAACAGCACCAGTTTAGACAAGGAGTATGAAGTCTCTATAAAAAGCATCATAATTATCACAAGTTGAGCCTATATTATTTGATGAATCAATGGAGATGAGAATTGGGTTAAGGTAATGAATGAAGATATTGACCAAATTGAGAATAATCAGACGTGTGAAATTGTTTCGAGCCTAGAAGAAAAGAATTTCATAGGAAAAAAATGGGTCTTTCGCAAAAAAAATGAATGAATATGGTGTTGTGATTTGAAACAAAGTATTTCTGGTGTGTAGTAGGTACTCTTAGTTAGAGGGTATTGATGTTGATGAGACATTTTCACCTGTTGCAAGGATTGAGAAAATCAGATTATTCTTGGTTATAGCTGTGAAATGAAGGTTCAAATATTTATAGATGGATGTCAAGTCATCATTTCTGAATGGTGTTTTAGAAGAAGAATTCTACATCGAGAAAATATATGGTTTTATCATTCATAAATATGAGAATAGAGTTTTTCAGTTGAATAATGCCTTATATGGCTTGAAGAAAGCACCAAGAGTGTGGTATTCAAGGCTTGATCAGTTTATAAAGAAGCTTGATATCCATCATGGTGGAGTTGATTACAATTTATATCTCAAAAATAATAGTAGTCAATGGTTGGTGGCACTGGTTTATGTTGATGACTAAATCATTGTTAGATCAGATGAAGCCCAATGAAGACAGTTTTTTGAATACATGAAAAGTGAGTTCAAAATTTCAATGATTGGTGAGCTGATATTTTTCCTTGTATTATAGGTGAAACAATGAAGAAATGGAACATTTATTTCTCAATATAAATATTCCATGGAGGTTTTGAGAAGTTTTGGAATGGATAGTTCCAAAGAGATGACGACTCTGGTAGCTACTCGGATGAAACTATCACAGGGTGATGAAGGCAAGGCAGTTAATACCACAGAATATAGGCAAACCATTGGAACTTTTTTATTCCTGACAGCAACAAGGCTAGACCCCTATTGAAGAAAACATTGAAGTGCCCTTTAGTTTTGTTGACCAATGGGGAGAAAGCGTGATTATTCTAGGGGAGAGAGGACACAAAGATAAGCTGTTAAGTGGGGCAACGAGAGAGGGGGAGTTGAAAGTGAGATAGGGGAGTTGAAGTTGAGATGAATATGTTTGGAGGAGAAATTATATAGGGGGGAATTAAGTCTGACAATGCTAGAAGTGATCGATCAATGATTAGATATCATGATGGATGAGGTTTATGATGAAAGTAGTTCATTGGTATCAGTGTATCTGTATAGTATCAGCAATTGGTGATTAGAAATGAAGTGATTAATTGATGAACATTTAATTATACTCTTTTTTCTCATGCCGAGCATAGTTTATGTGGGCTTAGAGTATTTGTTGAGTAAATCCTTGAACGTTATCTTAATTGAATTAATCAAATGATGGTTTAATATGGAAGGAGAATTAATGAGATATCAAAATGCAAAGAATTTTTACGAGAAGAGTTGTCAACAAACCCAAAGGAGGAGATTGTTGGGAAAAAATCATTCAAGGTATCATCTCAGAATTTTTGGGGTGTGATTGTGTTTGTTGACTAATCCAGATGATCTCAAATGAGAATGGTTGGTGTTTTTCAAAGATAGGTTTTTAAGGTGGCATTTTTTTCCAGTGTTTTCCAAATTTTTGGGCCTGAAAATTAGGAGTTTGTTGTTGGAAAATGAAGGATTTCTTCATAAGAGTGAATGATACGAAGAAAAATGAAGAAAATTAGAAAATTATGAGAACTATGTACCATAATTCATGGGTCGCGTACCATGTTACAAGAACGGTACACAGAGCACCGAGAACGTTACACAGATCAGCGGGATTGGTACGTGGGAGCAGTCTGTATAACCAAAAATGGTTCATGGAAGAAGATGATGCAGTACGCAGTATGCTTGTCATTGATGGAGGATATTGACCGCATTGGAGCAAAGGCAGTACACAGATCGCGTATGAAAAATGGTTCATGGGTGTCTTGCGGTTTGCAGTGGTAGAAGGATCGGTATGTGGTGAAGGCTTGATTGAAGATTTGGTAAATCATAGATTAACAAAATTTGTGGGTATCTTTGCCTATATAAGAATCAATAATCCCATTGGTTCTGTTGAGACAGAATATCATTAGAGAAAATATTTTTGGTCTGATATTTCAGCAAAGTCCGAAGGTGGTTCGTGAGGAAGAAGTTTGCGAAAGATGAAGTGGTTTGCACAGAAGAAATTCTACTGAAGGAGTTTGGTGGGATTTCAAACCCACAAAGGATGACATGGTACACAGAGGAGGAATTTCCAGTACGTGAGAGAGATAATTCTGCAAGTGGTACACAGAGGGGGATCTCTGGTATACGGAAGCGAAGACAATCTGTGAATAGAGAACAATTCGCAGATATAAGGTAGTTCATAGAGGCAGAACGAAGGCAGTGGTACATGGTCGATTAGCGAAGTCATTCCGCAGATGAAGGGAGGTTTACAGCGGTAAAAACAGTACCTGGAGGATGTGTTCCACGTACCAAACCCAGTACTCAATATGTGGGAGAAGAAGGTGGTTCGTGATTTGCACAAGTAATCTTGCAAATGCTTCAAATTAGTTTGCAAAAGTATTTTCCAGTTCCTAGCAGTACTCGGGAAGGTGGAATTCATCTACAGGTGAAAAAAGAACTTCAACAAAGTATCTACATACAGTTGAGGATACAGGAATTCATGCAAATGAAGGGACCTAAATGTCTATAAATTGTGTTTGACCTACACGTCCATAAACTATGAGTGGATTTTTTTACAATAGCAGTGATAGAAGGAAGAGGAAGACACTTACCCTTTCCACTAGTAATGATCCAGAGAATAGAGGCATATGGATTTACCTTTGGGAATGTAGTGAGTAGACCCTAAACTTTGTAAAGGTAGTAATCATGGGCATAAAAGATCTATCCCAAACATTGTACTCATTATTGGCAGAGATGCTTAATGAATTTGGTACATCAGCACATTATTGTTGTATGCCCCTTGGATGTAGCTTAGTGAGGGTAAACCAAGTAAAAATCATTGTGTCCCATGCATGATTTTATATCTATTGATATATTGATATGGGGGGAATAGAGAATTGAGTTTTTTCTAACAACAAAACAAGATCCTAATGAGATAAGTTTTAATCTTTCATACCCTGATTCACCCCCCTCATTTTAGGGTATTCGACCTAGTGGATATAACAATATTTATTGAATTTCTTATAAAAATTCTAATATAAATTTCTTGGTATTTTGGGGAATTTTTTTAGCATTTTTTTAAAAAGATTTTGTCGGAATAATTTCTCACAAAAAAAAAATTTCTATTTTTTTTTCTTAATTTTTTTGAAGTTTTTCTTACAAAAAAATTGTCTGAAGTATTTTTTTGAAAAAAATTATGTCTGCATTTCTTCGTAAAAAAATTTAATAGTTTTTTCCTAAAAAAAATTTAAGAATTTTTTCTTAAAAAAAATTGATGTAATTATTTCTTAAAAAAACTTTGTCTGAAGTTTTTTTTAAATAAAATTTGCCCGAATTTTTTCTTACAAAAATCCTATTTGATTTTCTTAAAATAAATTTAAGTAAAACATAAAATAAAATTCTAAACAAAATAAAAATTTACTTCTGCTTTCTTAAGGATTTAATTACTGTGAGGAGATTGGAAAACATGAATTATATTAAATGATCATTTTATATTGTCCATTCCTAGATTCCATTTTATATATTCAAATATATTAGAATTTAAGGGTTTTATCAAAATATCATCAAATTATTCTTGTATTCTAATAAAATGTAAAATTATATCTCCTTTTTTTTTGTGAGACAAAATGAAATAATGTCTTATATCTATGTTATTAACTTATGAGTTATGTGATGGGTATTTACTTGATGCCATGGCACTTGTGTTATCACACAAAATTATAGTTATGCTTAAACTGAATCCAAAATCAGTTAGTGTATATTGCATCCACAACACTTGAGAAAAAACACTTCCACATTCCACATATTTAGATTCACTAGTGGAAATTAATATATATTCTTTTCTTACCATATCAAGAAGCTAAAGAAACTCCAAACAAATGAAAAGTTATAAATATACTTTTTTAATCCATTTTACATCCAGAAAAATCATCATCTGAAAAAAAAATTAAAAATCATTTCAAAAAGAATAAAATAAACCAAGATCCATAGTTCCCTTAAGATAATGAAAAATTAATTTTAAATATTTAATAATGAACTATTTTTTATTTTATTGATATATTTCATTTAGGTATATAGAAAACATTAAATCTATTCAACTAGCTATAAGATATAGTAAACTAATGACCATTCCTCTATAAATTATTTGATCATCTGGTTTCCCATATTCATCAATATTAGTAGTTTTTAAGGTCTATATAGAAGTAATTATACTTTTATTATTGTTTTATCCAAATTTTTTAAAAGGACCGTTTATATAATTCTATTGAGTTATGAAAATTTCATTTGTTTTTTGTGAAAATTTCTAACCAAGGAAAACGATTAATTCACCCATCATACTCATCTCAAAATAAAATTTCATATTATCCAAAATAGAATTATTAATATATTTTTTGAGTTAATCCAAATATAATTCCATCGACATAAATTTTAATAATGATGATATCTTTGAAAACTTTTTTAATAAAAAGTTGTGGATCCATAGTTCCCTTAAAAAATTATTTTGTAACAAAAAATAGTTAATCTATCACACCAAGATCTTGGAGTGTTTTTAAGTCTATAAAGTACCATAGTATGTCTAAAAAGATTATCTATAAATTTTTTGTTTTCAAAACCAAGTGGTTGTTTTACATAAACTTCTTCCTATACATATCCATTTAGTAAAGTATACTTTACACCCATTCGAAAAAAATTTAAATTTAGAAACTGTACATATGCTAGAAGTATATAAATATCTTCAAGTATAGATATTGGATCATAAATTTATTCATATTCTATACCTTCATATTTATTATAACCATTTTCAAAAAGTATAAATTTATTTTTAACTATAAAGACACTTTCATCACATTTATTACAAAAAACTATGTTTACACTAATTACAGAAAAATAATTAGGTCGTTCAACTAAATTCCAAACTTGATTCCTTTCAAACTCATTAAGTTTATACTATATTTATTTTATCCAACCTACATCACCTAAATCCTAATAAATAGTATTATTTTCTAATTATGATAAAAATATACAATGTTTACTTTCATTTCTTAAAGAACTTCTAGTTTTAACTGGTTGATCTACATCACCAATAATATTATCACTTGGATTATTCCTGATGATTGTATAACTCTCTAGGTTTTAAAAACTCTATTCTTCCAAAACAGGTTTAATTTATTTAGGATTTACAACTTCAAAAAAAATTATTTATTTTTTCTCTTATATGAAGAATTTTCCAACAAGGGTTGAAAATATGTTTTTATAAATACATCTGAAGATGTGGTTTCAGGTTGTTTAAAAATGCAATAATCAGTTTCATCAAATTTTAAATAACCTATTTCATTAATAATACTTGTATTTTTATTAAAAAATCTATAATCCTTACTTCTTGTAGAATAACCAACAAATGTTCCTTCATCTAATTTTAGAGAAAATTTATGTAAATTATCTTTAGTATTCATAATGAATATTTCAATCAAAAACTTTAAAGTAATAAAGTTTTTATTTTCTTTTTGTCTATAACTCATAAGGAGTTTTATTAATGAAAGGTATAAGTAAAACTTGATTTATAGTATAGTAGGAAATACTAACTACTTCAACCCAAAAATGTTTAGCAATTGAGTATTCAGTTGACACGGTTCTAGTAATCTTCTGAAGAACTCTATTTCTTATTTCAACTACACCATTTTTATGGGTTGTTCTAGGAGATGAGAAGTTATGTATTATACCATGTTAACTATAATTAGACTAGTACATTATGATATGTATTTATTGGTAGTCTACCTTGATATATGATTATGATATTTTATGATTACACATGTTTCACATTATTATATCATTTCATAGTCCTAATTTATATAATCATGACTCATGATGACTTTCTTATGATTTCTTATTCTTATGTCATTATGTATGTTATGTTTTTATGATGATAATTTATTTTTTTTCTTCTTTTTTATATATTTTATGATTATTTTATTCTTCCTTATAATCACTTCTTATGGTTTAATGATCATATTTCGCCAATCATTCCATTTTTTCCATTATCATGTATCTTACTTTATTAGAATTTATTAATAATTACTCTATCTCATTTATAATGTTTTACCCCTTACTGAGTATTTCAGTTCACTCCTTATATATGTTTCCCATTTCCCCCAAGTTACCATAGGTGACAAAGATATTTTGATCGGATTATAAGGGATCTAAAATGAAGGTTTTCATTAATTTTATAGGTTGATGGTGTAATATGTACCTAGTTCCCAAAGACACCAAAAAATTTATTTTGGGTGTTGGATGTAATTTTATATTATGTGTAAAATTATGTGTGCTTAATACCATATATGAAGTTTAGGTATGGGGTGCTTCTGTTGGTATTAGAGAAAAGTTTGGTTATTTTTGGGAATTGGGATTGTGGAAAATTGGGGTATAAAGCATTAAATAGAAAACCATTAACTCTAAAGTGATAGGTTAATTATAACTAGTATGGTCATATAAGATTAACATTTCCAATGTATTCAAACTAACATTAGGGTTTAGTAATTTTGTTCTTGAAAATAGTCATAAACATTAATATTTTGTTATTAATGAGTAAAAATTATTATGATACAACTTATTTTAGGGGGTAGGATATAACATCCCAATTTTTTAATGAATATTTTTATAATTTTTTTTTCCATAAATTATATATTTAAAATTAATTTCTTTTGGAATGATAAGAACATATAATTTTTTTACATAATTATTTAAATAATTAGTTATGATTTTCTTTGAAATAATAATAAATTATTTATTTATTATCCAAAAAGTGTGATAATATGACTTTTATTTCCTATATTTATATTTTTTGTTAAATTAATATTGTGTCCATCAGTATTATTTTATTCAAAAATAATGAATATGTATTTTTAATTCATGTATCATAATTTAATTTTATGAATAATAATAATTTATTAAAATAGTTTTATAAAATATATTTTACTGTATTTATGGTTATTTTTCAACATATAGTTTTATTTTATTAGTTTATTACTCTTATTAATAGTTTGATTTCCATATTATCATTTAAATAGAATTGTAGTAATTGTAATCTAATTATTAACAAATTTCAACACATGTTTTAATAGTTATATAATTGTAATATATAACCATTTAAAGTAATATAATAATTTTTAATTTCATATAACCTTGTATATGAATCATATAATTAAAATATATGGTTAAATTATATTTTTACACAAAATTGATATTTTATATGTGTTTTTTGATTATATATATATATATTTAATGATGGTAATTGTATTTTATGTGCATGTTTTATTTCTATAAATATTTCCTTTTAAATTGATAAGTAACATGTTTAACACTTAAATAATATTATAAAGTATTTATTACATTATTTGAAAATTTAATTTCTCATATGTATAGTGTATTATTTAAATAAATTTTTATTATATTTTTGATAATTTAGTTTTTAAAAAATTTAAATATTCATTGATACAACATTGTAATCATAATGTATAAATTCCATCGTGCTAAAATTATTTTTACAAATATTTAATTAAAACATAAATAACTCTTATTTAAAAGTTGATATTTTTAAAATGGAAAAAAATTTATATATATAAATAATTAATTATCAAATATATAATAATTAATAAATAATTAAAAATTGAAATACAATCATTTATAAAAAAATAGTATTTATTCAAGATAAAATTATTTTTCCTTGTATTATATGAGTTTAGTTAAATATTAGATTTATACTAATTTAAATATAAATTATTTAAATATATTTTATTTTTATAATAAACACATATAAATTATCTTAGAGTGAATTTTTGGTATTTTTATGCAAAAAATTATTTTTTATGAATAATGAAAAATATAGCTTCTATGATTACTATAAGTTGTATAGAATTATCATGATATAAATATGACTTAAAAATTTTATAAATATTTTTTCATGAATTAAAATTTATTTCATGATTAAAATAATTCATTTATAAATAATATACATAATTTCCCAACTTGTGAATCAATTTTCAAAACCCAAGTTAAATTTTATTCATAAAAAAATTATTTTTGATTCTTTACTTTGTATAGAATATTTAAAAAATTATTTTTAGTTTTTGTGTGTTTGAATATCATAGAAAAATATTTTTTAATAAAATTATATTAAGAACCAAAATAATAAACATTATTCATTGTCTTGATCCTAAATAATAAATAAATCAATATTTTATTTAAATATACCCACCCCCTTGGATATATAAACTCCTCTCCCCCATTCCTTTCTCCTCACTTCCAATTATATTTCATTTGCTAAAGATCTACCCAAATACCTACCTAAACTCTATTATCCATGTTTTTTTATCCCATTTTATAACTAAAATACCATTATATGAAGGACCAGGGCTCACTCCAAAGGATATATCTCAAATAATTAGGCAAGGTTTACCAAGTTTCTCATTCCTTTCTTATTTGAGATTTTTATATCTTAAAATCCTTTAAAATTCCAATTAATTTAAAATCATGATTATATTACCATGATATTAATATCCATTTGATCCATTTTTGAATAAATATTACACCTTCCCTCTCATAAGACCCTTTTCATAAGTCATTACCATGTTAAAGTAATGATTTCAAAACTTATGTTATTCACTTCAATTCTCCTCTTACCCCATTTATAAATAAAATTAATTATTAAAAGTAATTTTTAAATACTATTTTAATTATAATTTATGTTTTTTATGAATATCAAATATTTATTAGTTTTTCCCTTCTTTTAAACTATTTAAAAAAATATCATTCACCCATTATGGTTTTACGCCACCTAGGTGGATAATGGTATTTTATTTTTAATTATACATTTTATATATTATCTTCCCAATTGATTTCATGATTGAATATAAAATTAATAATAAAATAATATCATATTTATGATTTTTTAATGATAATATATTCATGGTGATGGAAATATATTTCTCACTGTGGCATGGGTGTAATGAGGTATTTCATGGAACAAATATTATTTCTATGTATTTTATGATACACTATAGTCTCTTTATCCTTCATGATGTGGATATTAAAATCAAAGAGGATTTTATAGGGTTTCTTGTGTATTAACAATGAATGGATCTCTTACATATGATCCATTAGATGATTCTTGTGTTTGAATGATGTTTTCTAAATTGGTATACTCCACATCATAGGTATAAATTGAACTTAGATGTTTTTTCTCATAAAAACACCACAACTAAGAGAGGGGTAATTCGAGACTAGTGAGGTTTGATGGTTCTGAGTTTTATAGTGAACTTTAGGCATGGTTCCTCTATGTTATATGAGGTGAATGAACATTTTATTTCTCTCAATTTATGTCATCATAGATGTGTTCATCTTGTTTTTATCGAATTCAATTCTTTTATCATTATCAATTTTCTAAGGAATATTTAATTTTCACTCTGGTTTATTATGTATATGAAGTGGTCATGCGCCTTGAAGGTGGAGGAGGGAACCAACATATCCCACACTTAAAGAGAAGAAAATACGTTGTCTGATTATCTTGATATGCATGGGAGAGCGGTTATTAATGTGGAGATATTCTCATCTCTAGGAGCCTCATGTCACCATGAAATCGTTTTCCTACTGTTAATGCACTTGATATTGATTTTTTTAATCTTACATGTTTTTTATTATCTTTTTATATCATATTCTATAATATGTTTCCTTATTTGTGTTTATTAATAAATAATATAATATATTCCAGTTAAAAATAATAATCCAATAAGAAACAACCACCACCAATCCCAACACTCCCCCAGAAGATACATCTCAAGCATAATTACACCAATAA
Source organism: Viscum album (assembly GCA_963277665.1). Lineage (NCBI taxonomy): Eukaryota > Viridiplantae > Streptophyta > Magnoliopsida > Santalales > Viscaceae > Viscum > Viscum album. Next base: position 1,944,665,448 of record OY728125.1, read on the forward strand.
AAAGACATAATGAAACATAAAAAATAAATAATTCCAATAAATATGCACAAGAAATTATCACCCCCAATAAAAACATTCATAAAAAACATCTCAAACATAAAATTAGATCAAGGTTTAAATTTTTTTGGGATACTGGACACAAATCTTTAACTAAAACACCCATGTGCATTCCTAAAAATTGTTATGCCTTTATAGAATGCAAGTTAAAGGAATGACTCACCAATACAACACTTAATCCTGATGATCTTGAATCTCAACTGACCGCTCCATGAATTATGCATCATCCTCTATTTTAAACTCTCTCCAATAGATCACATGGTATTTATCTTAAAGATATATATCAATTTGTGATGCATTGAAAATATCCTGGATTTGATCCAATTGAGAGGGTAGAACTTATCAATACACCACCCCATCAATGTGCCTCAACACCTCAAAATGGATAATAAACTAAGGAGAAAGATTAATCTCTTATCCAAACCTTCCCTATCTATTATTATGGAAAACCCTCAAGAACACATGATATCTAACCTTTAACTCTATGGGTCACCTCCCCTAATCATTATAAAACTTGTAAAGATCTTGTACCGCCTTCATCTGCCCCTGACTCATTTGAAATTTATTTATCATGTTCTACACCGCATTTGGTATAATGACCATAGACTCTCAATCCCAAGTCCAACATAATGCGGATATTAAAAGTTTGAAATAAAATACCTCAATGAAATCCATGCTAATGATAAATTAATAACTATTATTATAGGAACACTCATCTAGAGGTAGGAGATTTACCTACAATCCACTACAGTCCAAGACATAGGAGAGAAACATATCCACTAGAATCTAAATGGTTCACTTGGGATGGTCATATATATGAGGATGGAATGTGGTGATAATAAATATCTGAGAGATGAAATAATGTTAAATACCTCCTTAGACTCATACGGTAAAACAATGATCCCAATCAAAAATTATAGTCCCTAGTTGTAACAACCTGTCTTTTCAAGAATGCATGACTAATTTGTATTCAGTTTAAACCCTTGTTTAATATTGGTAAATGTTTTCTATGTCCTAAGTAAGTTCTTAGGAGAGTCTAATGATTGAATGGATCCCTTAGTTTCGAAAAAATAGCCAAACAAGGTAGGACACCTGGTTACCACATGATTAGTACAAACTGTATAAGGTAACCATACAGGTGACATTTTGAATAGTAGGGTCTACAAGGGTTGTCTATAATTATGTGACCTGAGGGACACAACTGTGAAAAAACTACATACATCCTAATAGAGGCATTTCACATAGTTGGAGAAACTACATGAGGTCTATCCTTAGACAATGAGGTGAACAGGGTTTGAACACATTATAGACAAACCGTGCACCCCTATTTTTGAGGGTGAATTTACGATATTTCCTTTAACGACTTAAAAACTAAAACCCACATTTCTCCTATTCATTTCCAGCATGAAATATCTCCTCCTATCCCATTGAGTTCTCCCTCCATCTGATCTAGGTTATTTGATGTCTCCTAGATCCAAACTCCAAATCAGAATCCATTAGAAGCATTGGATAACTAGAGGTATGATCTCGAATCCTCTTGCTTCCTTTCATGGTTTCTATTTTTATATTTTGTGTTATTTGGGTACAAGATCTTATGCCCTATTTTTTGATCATTGGTTCATTATTCATTATTCTTCCAAACTATTTCTAATATGAATCTGATATTGGATGATGAGTCATATATGGACCTTATTTAGGTGGTATAGATTTTATTCCCAAATGTTTTAGTGTTTTCATAGCCACATCGTTCTGCCACATGCCATCCATTTTCGAACATTACCGTAAAATTAGTTCTTTTATTTTAAATAATTGTTTGCATGTTAATATACACCAAGGATCAACGCTAAGTATTTAGAGGATGCCAACCTTGATCATAGTCACCCCTTGGGTGTGTCATCTTGAATTTACCCTTTATATTTAATTGTTTAAATGACCAGAACACCATATAAGTGTTCGTATTAGATTATAAATGGGTTTTCCCAAACATATATATATAATTTTTTATTTTCCAAAGAACCTAATAAGTGTTTTTTCTTATCATGAGATGTAATTTACATGTCTTGGTTAATAAAATGGATTATTTATATTGAAAAACTTTCTTCGTGATGATTTTCCTTACATAAATGAATTAAATGGATTAATTGAACAAATTCCAAGCCACTCTAATTGATTCATGCTTTACATTTTGATCACATGAATTGTAAACACCTTTTTAAATATTGGGCTTGATGGTTATTATTTTAACTGGTGAACCCACATTATATTATTATTATTATTAATCCATTGAGATTGAATATGGAGAGATGGTTGAGGGACCTGTTAAGCATGCAATTTTACTCTCCCTTACATCGGATGCTGAGCATGACGTCTCTCATTAATATACTATTATCTGGGGGATGGGAATGAAATTTTACATTCCTCTATTTAGGATATTGGTAATGAAGAATCACCCCAACTATCTTGAGTTTTAATAATGATTTCTCACAATCATTTTGAGATTTAGTGAAATTACCCTCTTCTTGAGCCCACTGGCTTGTTAGACTGGATATGGATGCCCGTGTTACGTCTTGTGTCCAACCAACACCTTGTATCCATATATATTCTTACTTATGCATGCATGTACTTAGTTTATATAGGTGGATACAGTATATAAAATACTCTCTATATATATGTTATTTCTATATATATGGTTTCAATTTAGACTTTTTCCAGCCTTTTCTGAAGTAGGTAGAGCCCGCTAGATGTCCTTTGGAAACTTGAGATGGATGGTAGTTATTTGTTCAGTATTGTTTATTATTCATTATTACCTGTACACTTCTGATGCAATATAAACTGATTGGATTAATTATAGACATCATTGGTGAGGGCCTACTTAGATTTTATCTCACACCCTACCTGGGACACCATTGGTACCCGAGTAGATTACTTATCTGCGGGTATGGATAAGGGAAAGAACCCTTTTAAAAATTATTGATATTATTTATTGATAGTTGGATCATGGGAGAATTTGTGTGAGCATATTCTTGAGATGATTCTAGAGAAGCCTTTTTTCCTTTTTGTATTTTTGTATAACGTGTTCTATATGAATGTAACCTATTTCCCTTTTGTATATCATTATTCCATGACATCATTATGTATTGGTCTTAGCCTTTTGTATTTTGATATTATTATTTAGTTTCTCAGTAATTTATGCTTCCACCGTTTACTATTATATATGTTGTATATGATTCTGCTATGGTGGTTTACTGGTCCAGTCATTATAGTGTATATTTATACATGTTTCCAATATATTATATTTATTTATTTTCTCTAATGTTACACTCTTATATGAGGGTATAGTCTCCCCATTTCACCACATTTACACCCTTTATGTTAGTCAGTAGCCTCTGGCATATGGGGAGGCATTCTTGAATCCATGTGACCCACCGGCACATGGCATGAGTTAAGAGGATCCTGGGTCAAGATGTTACAAAGTAGTGTTAGAGAGATTATTATCCTTTGTCTTACTATTTGGGTGTTATAAGGGAGACTAGGACAAAAATTAATTTGGTAATGAGCATGTTCCTAGTCATAACTAACCAAAATACCAGGAAAAACCCAAATTACCTGGGATGGGTATTTATATTTATTGATTATTCCTGTTATAATAGAAAAGACTTCACTATTAGGTAGAAAACATGTATTGTGATGTTACTGTTATTGGTATCATTGAAATGATATTTCTTTTACTTGGACTGATGAAATGAGGTAATTAAATTACATGCATCATTATAGGAACAATATGACTTATATGCCATGAATTTTTTCATGCCACATTTACTTTCAGCATGAATTTTCCTATCACATATAGTCGGTACATGATTATTATATATCGAGATGTGATGTCATTTTTTTAGGACTGAGAATACACAATTGACACTTAATGAGTCTACCTTATCCTTATAGTGTTTTTCAGTATAGATTAAAGTATGAACTATGAGCAGTCAGTTATGGAACGGTGATCTATAGAAGATTGGTTATATGGGATAGAACGTGTTATATTCTAGATTAAGTGGATACTATATTGAAATTTATAATGAGAATGGCCCCTTATAAATTGGAAATGATGATTCATATAATTAAACCATTTAGAGGGATTTAAATACACAAATGAGCACAAATAAAAAATAAATAGAAATTTTAAAATAAAGTGGTCATCAAATATGTGTGATATGAGACCTAGATCCATGACCGACCTTAGTATTGGGTAGTTGGGAGTTTCTTATGTTCTTATGGCTTGATATGGTCTTTTCCTTTTTCACATAGACCTAGATTTTAGAGCAGACAAAGAGGCATGATCAATTTATAGAAAGGCTATGTATATGTCTTATTTATATGTCTATGATCTTTAAAACTGTTAAATCCCCTTATGAGGTATGTGTTTTCATTTTAGTATCATGCTACCTCAATAGCCTTGAGTCATACGCCATGCAGGTGGTGATGACCATGCACTAGAGGTGGAGGTACTTGAGCCACCAATGATCCCTCCTATAGTTCCACATATGGAACCTCTCCCTATTCATGATATGGGCACTAAATCCCAGTACCATGAGGGATTTTTAAACATGATGGAAATAATTCAAGGTGTCTTTCAACCTACCCCAAATATGGTAGAGTTGAATCAGGAGTTCCAATAGCAGAATCCTCCCACATTTGTGGGGGATGATGGACCTCATGTTTTTTAGTATTGAATCAAATCTATTCCTTCTATATAAAATCATCTAGAGATTCCTCCAGAGTAGAGGGTCAAGCTCATTACTTATATGATATGTGAATCAACTAAGATATGCTAGGATGTTATTACCTAGGAATATTGATAATGATAAATGTTTTGGGAATACTTTTAAACAATATTTTATGAATTTTTATTTCCAAATACTTTGAGGGCCAACTGAGATAGAGATTTTATAAACCTGCAGCAAGGATCCATGTTTATCATGGAGTATTCTATTCACTTTACTGAGCTGCAATGGTTTTTTTACTATATATAGTGATTATATTATTACTAATAGTCGATTTAAGGACGGGTTGGTATACACCATCTAATCACATGTCAATGTTTTTGGGATGAGTACTATTTTTGTGATAGTCAACTAGGACCTTATCATTGAGAAAAATCTAAGGGAAGATGATGGTGGTAACCATGGAGGTTTATCACCTAGACCTACCAGTGGTTCTTCTAGTAGATGCAACCCTCACTTTAAGGTTTCCCATGGGGTATTAGTAGTCAAATAGCTCATGTTAACAAATTTTTGATTTTTCATCGGCGTGGGAAGATGGGAAATAAAAACCCTCAGTGATTATTAAATCTAATGGAATGATGAGGCTATGGTAGGATGGGAAATATCAAATGCTTATATAGAAAATTTCCATAAGTTCATAGTGATCAGAGATCTACACCTACTCTATATTCTAGAGTGTGGCCAATAAAATCTTGCTAGGAAGGAAGCTAGAATACCACCAGCTACTCAGGCTGAGGTGGTGGTTAAGGAAGGGGTAATCAGACTCAAAATTCACACTACTAGTAGAGTGGGCCTACTTAAGGTAGTCAGTCTATGACTCGGGGCTATGGTATAAGCTTGTTAAATGCATTTTAGCATATGCCAAAGGAGCAGATCATCAGAAAATACAAGTATGCCTTCCCTGAAGACTTTTCTATCCTACCTATAGTGTGAGAGGTAGAATTTTTTATTGATAGAGTTATAGGAGCAACACCAATGTCCATTCATCCTTATAGGATGGAACTTATGGAGATTCTAGACCTCCAGAAATAATTGAATGATCTGAAGGATAAAGGATTTATATACCCCAACACTTTTACTTATGAATACATGGTCATTTTTTTCAATAAGGTGGATGATAACCTCAGACTCCTCATAGATTTCCATCTATTGAATAAGATTATGATAAAGAACTGGTATACACTTCCTCAAATAGATGACTTGTTTGGTCAGCTCAGAAGAGTAAGGGTGTTATGAAATATTGATTTGAGTTTGTTTTATTATAATGTGTGTTTTAGTTCATAAGACATACCTCACATAGATTTTAGAAGTAGTTGTGGTCTATACGAGTACCTAGTTATGCCATTCAGACTGACAAACACACCTACAGTTTTTATGGATATAATGAATCAGGTTTTCCACCTATATCTTGATTTATTCATTATAGTCTTTAATGAAGACATCTTAGTGTAATATCGCACTCAACAAGAACATTTAAACTATATTTAGATCTTGTCTAATACACTAAGGGAGCATCAGATTTAGGTTATGCTCAATAAATACTACTTTTGGATAAACAAAGTGCACTTCATGGGTCACATCATCTTAGAGTTAGGAGTTTTGGTATACCAATAGAAAGTGAGAGATATAATTTCTGGGGACAATCCCAAAAACATCTTTGACATACAAAGTTCCTTGGGGATAGATGGTTATTACAGACACTTTATCTAGGATTTATCATGCCTTTTAGTGAATCTTACTAGTCTGACTAGAAGGGGTGTCAAAATCAAATGGCCATGATCTTGTGAAGCATCCTTTCAGAAGTTGAAGGGTAGATTGACTTCAACATAGATCTTTATTATTCCAGAGATAAGAAAGAGATATGCATTTTACTATGATGCATTAGATATTAGGTTAGGATTTGTTTTGATGTAGGATGAGTGAGTTGTCATGTATGGGTCTCATCAGTTTAGGTATCATAAGTTGAATTACCCATCTCATGACCTCAAGCTAGCTACTATAATTCATTCTCTATGCTGTTGGAGACACTATTTACTTAGAGAGAATTTTTGGGTGTTCACTGAGCACAATATCCTAAAGTACATCTTTACGCAATGTGATTTGAATTTGAGTTAGTGTAGATGGTTTGAGTACCTATAATCCTTTGATTTAAAGCTTTCCTACATTTCTGGTAGAGATAATTCTATAGCTGATTCTATGATCTGCAAGACTTAGACATAGGTGGTTTAGGAGACCAGTGTAAAGTGGAATCTCATGGATTTTTTATGAGATGAAAATTGAGGTTCAGGAGGATCATGGATAGACTATCCTCATGGAATTAGTAGAGATTTATACCCTTATAGAATAGGTATGAATGAGAAAAATGTCAGATCCCAAGGTCCTAGTCCTAACGGAATGTATCTCATATGTTGATTTATCTTTTAGTTGGACCATGGATGAGGATGAGACCCTTTTATTTCATGGGACTGTTTGGGTTCTAGTTGACATCAGAGAGGATCTAATTTGGTAATTTCATGCCTTATAATGGGAAGTACATCCTTGTGTCACAAAGAGGTATTAAGACTTATGTCTCCAGTATTGGTGGAATGATATGAAATGGGGGATATTTAGTTTTATCACTTGATGTTCAACATGTCATTTGGTGAAGGTGGAACATTAGCGATAGGAAGGACAGTTACAGTCATTGTCTATTCCAAAGTGTAAATGGGACAATTTTTCTATGGATTTGATGATAATTTTTCCCTAATCATCTCATGGAAATGATACAGTTTGGATTTTTTATCATTTTATGAAGGTCGAAAAATTATTTCTAGTGAGATATACCTTCTCAGTAGATGATATAGGGAGACTATATGTTAGGGAGGTCGTACGTGTTCATGGATCTCCTTGTTCTATCATTTTTAATAGATTTTATTGATTCAATACACTGTTCAAAAAGGGGTTGGATAATGACTTGGGTACATAGGTGCTTTTGATAATATCCTATCACCCACAAACCAATATATAGATAGAGCGTATGATTCTGGTTTTAGATGATATGTTCTGTGCATGTTTCCTTGACTTCAGGGGTTACTAGGATAAACACATACCCATTGTTTAGTTTCCTATTAATAACATATTCTAGGATACCATTCATATGAATCCTTATGAATACTTATATGGTAGGAATTTCTGATCACTTGTTTGCTAGTTAGAGGTAGGGAAGGCAACTTTACTTGGACTACGTCTCGTCCAAGAGACTTCAGAGTAGGTCCAATTAATCAGAAAGCGTATGATGATAGTTTAGTCCAAACATCAGTCATATGATAACCAATGATTATGACCTATTTAGTTCAATTTTAGGGATTGTTTTTTCTTTTTTGTCTTACCCAGGTTGGTCCATCAATGTATTCATAGATAGGGTAAGCTTTCACCAATATTTTTTGGACCCTTTGAGGTTTTGAAACGGATCATACTAGTGGCTTACTCAATAGTGATTCCTCAGAGATACCACTCTATGCATGATGTATTTCATATATCTTAGCTTCTATAATATCATCCATACTCATCACATATCTTTCAGCATGATGAAGTTGATCTATATATAGATGATTCCTTTGAGAAGTATCTAGTTCGTATTATGGATCAGAGCATGAAGACACTATGAGGAAGGTTTGTTCATTTGGTATGGGTGATATAGAAGTACAACCAAGTACGGGATGAGATCTGGGAGTATGAAACTGATATGTGAGCTCAGTGGATATAATTATTTACTGAAGATACCTCTTTACCCTCATAGGTCCATCTTGGGGAAATGTTTCTTTATGGAGGAGAGGTTGTATGACCCATATTTTCATAAATGTATGGCTTGTTTTTTCAGTTTAAATCCTTTTTTAATCTTGTTAAACATGTTCTATGGACTAAGGAAGGTCCTAGGAGTGTTCAGGGATTTTTTGGAGCCTAAATCCCTGAAAAATGGGCAAACAGGGTTGGCTGCATGATTACCACATGGTTAGTACTAACCGTGTGTGGAACATTTTGAGAAGGGCTACATGGATTGTCTATAACCATATGACCTGAGGTGTACGACCATAAAAAACTATATATATCCTAATAGAGTAATTTCATGTGGTTTGTGAAAGGTTAGGGAAACTATTCACTTTAACCGTGCAAGGTACCTCCTTAGATAGTATGGTGAGCATGGTCTGTGAACGGTTTTTCCAAACCGTGTGGCCAAACTGTGTGCCCCTATTTTTTAGGGTGATTTTACAAAATGTCCCTAAATAACCTAAAAACTAAAACCCACCTTTATCCTCTTCATTTACATTATATAGGAGCTCCTCCACTCCCGTTGATCTCTCCATTAATCTAATATGGTTATTTGATATCTGTTATATCTAAAATCCAAATTATAAATCTTCAGAAGAGTTGGATAGCTAGAGGTATGACCTCAAATCCTCATACTTCCTTTTATGGTTGATATTCCTATCTTATTCTCTATTTAGGTGTAAGATCTTATGCTATATTTTAAGGGATTTGATCCGTTCTTCATTTTTCTTCCAAACCACTTCAAATCTGAAGTTGATATTGGATGAGGAGTTGTCTACAGACCTAAGGTACATATTCTAGATTTTATTCCCAAAGGTTTTAGTTTTTTCATAGTCTTGTAATTGTTTCACACACCAAACATTGACACACATTACCATAAAATGAGTTCTTTGATTTTAAATAATGTCTTTCATGTTAATATAATCCAAATGATCATCACTAAGTATTTAGAGAATAAAAAACTCAATCATGGTCACCCCTTGGGTGTTCCTACTTGAATTTCACCTTTATATATAATTGATTAAATGACTGGAACACTGTCTAATGTCTTACTTGGATTTTAAATGGTTTTTACCACACATATATATATAATTGTTTAGTTTCCAAAGAACCTCCTAAGTGATTGTATTATCATGAGATGTAATTCCATTCCTTGGTTAATGAAATTATTTATTTATATTAAATGTATTTATTCATGTCTATTTTCCTTGATTAAAACAATTAAATGGATTAATTGAAAAAATGTTGATGGGTGGAAAGGCAATTCCAATTAATTCATGATTTACATTTTGATCACATGAATTGTGACAACATTTTAACATATTGGGCTTGATGATTATTATACTAAGTGGTGAACCCATATTATATTATTATTATTATTATTATTATTATTATTACTCTATTGAGATTGTATGTGGAACAATGGTTAAGGGACTTTTTGAGCATGTCATTTCACTCTCCCTTACACTGGGTGTTGATCATGACATCTCTCACCGTTATACTATTATTTGGGAAATGATAATGATATTACAAGTTCCTCTATTTAGGGTGTTGGGAATGATGACTCACCCCCACCTATATAGAGTGTTGAGAATTACATCTCACATTAATTATAATATTTAGGGAATGTACCCTCTACTTGATCCTACTAGATCATTAGACTGGTTATGGATGCCTGTGTCATGTCCTAGGTCCAACCAGCACCTATTATCCAGGTTTATGCCTACTTAAGTCTGTACGTACTTAGTAAATATTGGTGGATATAATATATAACTATAATATATATATTATTACTATATATATGGTTATGGATTAGACTTATTCTTACCTTTTCAAAAGAAGGTAGAGCCTGCTAAGTTTCCTTTGAGAACCTGAGTTGGCTGGTATTAATTTGTTCAGTATTTTTTATTATTCATTATTACCTGCACACTGCCAATGATATGTACACTAATTGGATTACTTATAGAAATTATTGGTGATGGATTACTGGGATTTAATCTCACACCTACTTAGGCCATGTTTGGTACCTGAGTAGATTACTTGTATGCATGAATGGATAAGGAAAAGTGCACTACTATCGATTCTTGACATGTTTTACTTCTAGTTGGAGAATGGGGGTAGAGGGCCGAGCATATGATCAAGATTACGACAGAGACTCTTCTTTTCCTTTTTTAAATTTGTATAGCATGTTGTATATGCTTTCCCCCTGTTTTCCTTTTATATATTAGTAGTTCATGACATCATATGTATCTGACTCAGCATTTTGTATTTTGATATTATTATTCAGTTTCTCAGTTATTTATGCTTCCACGGTTTATTATTATATTTTTTTGTATATAATTCCACTAATATGGGTTATTAGTCCATTAATTATAGTGTATGTTTATATATTCTTCTCCTGTAATCTATTTATTTATTGTCTCTTCTTTTTCCACTATGATATGAGGGTATATTCTCCTCACTATAACACCTTTACACTCTCACTAATTTTTAGAAACCTCTAGTGTATGGGGAGGAATTATTGAGGCCATGTGACCCCCCAGATAGGGGTATGTGTTAAGTGGATCCCAGGTTAGGATGTGACACTAGTTCCCCATGAAGCCTCACTACCTCATCCACAAAACAACTCACTAGAACATCCAAAACACTCAACTCTCTAATCATTATGGAATGAGAAGACTTTGTCAACCAGACCATAATCACCCAAATAACATCAAATCCTCCTTGAAATTAAGGAGTATCAGTGATGAAATACATTTAAATATCCTCCCATTTCTAATTAGGGTTAACCAATGGCTGTAAAAACCTACCAGAGACACATTGTCATGCCTTCTCTCATCGGCAGACCAAAGACCGTGACATGAACTTCACCACGAATTGCTTCATCTGAGATCACCAAAAATAAATCCACAAGGAATGATGCATCATGGATATACCAGGATGAACTACTAAGATTGAGTTATGAAACTCTCAAAGAACATCCTCTTTCCTCATCGACGGAATAAAAAACCTACCTTGAAATAACACTCAATACCAATCATCCTCCGACCACCCCTCAAGAGTATCACTATGAAATATGTGGTCCTTAATCACCACTATAATAGAGTCTCACCTATCATAATACTATTCCTTATATAATAAGTATTATTACACTATCATATGGTATAGGAAACCTCCACCACCGACCTCTTCTATATTAAAAAATCATTGTAAGGTCCTTCATCACTCTCCAATAATCTCCAGACTTATAACATCCAGTTTTTCTTCTAGGTAAGATCACTATCATGTTTTATTTTCTTCCTTTTGTTGTTGATCATTGGGTTTTTTTGTTTTTAATAGGGTTTGAGGGTATGGATCAAGGGTTTTCTTAAGTTTGGAGCTAAAATTTTAGTTGGAAAGCTATAAGTGGTCCACCAGTTGGCTGATAAGGGCTACCGTCCATCTATTGGAGAAGCCTAGGATAATCCATGCTATAATAGGTACACCAGTTAGTTGGAGGAAGATACATAAAGTAATAATTCTTATTGAAACCAAAATATAATCAATTGGTCACCACCATCCAGTTGGTGAAGCCACTAGCCAGCCGGTGGGAGCCAGTAGCTAGCCGGTGGTGCCGATTTGGTCAGGATTAAAATGGGTAATATTGTATTTTTACACTAAAACCTCTATTTTATTATTTATTTATTCTCCATGGAACTCATTTAGATCCATAAAAAATTTAATATTACTCTTTATACAACTTTTTATCTCTCTCTCTCTCAATGCATGGTGAATCAAATTATTATTCATTGAGGTGGCTTCCGATTGGTGTGTATAATCTTTTTTTAGCATAGTTCTCTCTTCAGTTTTTTATTGATCATCAATGGTCACCTTGTAGATTTATTGAATCATGGATCTTGATAAGGTTTCATGGTTTTAGGATCCTCTATACTCTATTTTATATCTTCTATTTCTTCAATTTTAGGACTCCTTCTAATTGTTGGAATTACAAGTGTTTTAAGGTGGGTGGTTTGGTAAAAATTATTTATTCTCTAGACCTTGCTTGATTTATCTTCCAAATTAATTTCCATTTTTTTTAAATTCATGATCAATTATTGTATGAATTATGGTAGCTTTGAATATTGAAATGAAATGGAATTACCATTTGTTATCATTGATTGAAATGAATTTTAGAGACTTTTTTATTCAATTTAAAATTATTATTGTTTATTTATATATAAAATTCCCTTTGAATGGTTTTAGTTATGAGAAATGGTAAGTCCACAAGTGTGGTTATTACTGAGGTGGGGATCCACTCTTGAAATTGGACTCTTAATCCCTAGGAAAAGTGTCCTAGGGTAATGTGTGCACCAAGTGGACGAATATTATTGAGGTAGGGAGACACTCTCTTGAGTGGTCTCTTACCCCCTAGGCCAAGTGTTCTAGGGTAATGTACACACCATTTGGAATTTTATCACTAATATTATGTAAGGATCATAGATAACCTAGACCTAATATGATAAAGGAATAATTTTCATGTTCCTAATGATTGAAATGTTTATTTGAAATTCTTTTTAAATTTTTCTATATTGAAATGATTTGATAAAATCATTATTATGGAAATTATTTGAAAATTGATTTATTTGAAAATGTTTTATAATTTGTTAAAATGGTTGGATTTCCTCATTTTGAAATAAATTGTGAAAACTGTATCTCATTCATTTTTTAGTTAATTGATAATAATTGGTTTGTTTTTATAAATACTACTTGTGAAACACTTGGTGGGATCCTACGAGGCTTGTTTTTATCACACATTGAATACACCTTTGGATCTATGTAGATCATGTTTTATCTAACTTGGGTAAAGGAAATGTGTCATAGGGTGGTGGTGGGTTTTATTATTAGTAGGTTGTGGGAGTCTCATGGTGACTACATGTCATGTAGATATGGGATATTTCTTTACTTGTGTACTAAGATTTTTTATGGTTTTGGAACCTCTGTTTTCCTTCTTTATGTTACTTTTATGTTCTTGACTCATATTAGCATACAAATTTACCCTTTATAAATTTCATGTTGGTTTTAAAAATTTGTAGTTAAATTGTTTCCAAAGGTAGTTCTTTATTCCAATGTGCTTATATCTAGCCCATGGGGATTAGGAAATCCCTTAAATCCATGTCAGGGTTGGATCAAATTCTTGTGTAGTTTCATGATCCGGGTTGGTTCATGAAAAAATGGTATCAAATGTGAGTTTTGGTCTATTTTTGTTATCATTATGTGCATTTGTATGTCTTGGTAGATAGGAGATAGTATTTTTTGAATTTAATAGGTAAGTTACAAGTAATTTTATGGCCATATTTTATTATGATGAGCCTTAAGTGAGTGTATGGATGCTTAGAAAATGAGTCTTCTAGGATATAGAGTGATTCAATATCGATCTTCTTTTTTCATATACCATTACAATTCATGTTTCATTTTTTTTATTTCAAGTAAAAATAAATTCTTGTGTATAATGTTCTTGTGTCTCTTTACTTGATGTTTTGTAGTACCATACCCCACAAAATACTTTCAAAAAATGACTGGGAGGGTGATGTTGATGAACCTTGGTAGGAAAACCCTCCAGTTGATTAGAATCTCATAGAGGTAGTTGTGTGTTCTATCTAATCTATGTATAAGTAGTTCCACCTTCCCCTAATCTTTTTAGATACAAAGATACTTAATTATATAAGTATAGAAATCAATTCTAGGAGTTTCCTCATCAAAAACCATCATATCTCTAGTGGATGAATTATCCTTAGAATGTGGAAGACTGTTTAGGAAAAATTGAAAGACTCTTTGAATTCTAGGATACCCAAGACTCTATAAAATTGAAGTGTGTAATCTTTAACATTAATGACCTGAGTAAAAGGTGGTGTGATTAGGTAGTTTTTTTTAAAAAAAATCATTAGGTATTGGAGTGGAAAGTATTCACGTCCATATTCACCAAGACATTTTACCCAAATTCTATGATCTTTCCGAAATATACGGAGTTCCTTGGACTTAATAAATGGAATCAGTAAGAAATAAAATACATTAATAACTTTTCTAAGCTCTATATACTTTCACCAAAGGATGTTTCAAATGAGAAGATAAAGAATCAAGGGTTTTAAATGGGCCTCTAATTTGATATTCAGTCACGATTTTTCATATAAAAGCATTATACATAAGCTGAGGTGGTGGATAGAGTGTTGATGGTAGAGTTTGACCTAGTTGGAAAGTGAGAGATGATAGGAGTTCCTCCTACCACCGGTGGTAGCTTTAGTGGTTATTATAATGTAAATAGGAAGTGTGTAGTGTTTTATAGTGGGAATAATGGTGGTGCTTCATTGAAGTATTTTTTGGCACCATCTATAGTAGTTAGTAGTCTGAATTATTATCAGTGTGGCCAAGAATGGAACATAAGGTGTTCCTACCATGAACCTTTGAAAATATAAAACTCATGTAGACTTCATGTTCAATTATAGATATTCTATTAGGCTCTTTCTTTTCCATTCTCTGACATAATATTATCAGAACATAGATGATCTATAATGGATTCATATTCTTCATAGACAATGGGGTTACAAACATGGGAATTAGGAATAAATTATTTACTCATAGTGTAAGAGTCCCCAATTGAATTTTATGGAGGTCCTATAACTATGAGAGGTTCAATATCTTTTTATTTGACCTTAGTGGCTTCTTTATTTGATATAAGTCTCTTTTACTCTTTCATGTCAACACATTTATGTAAATAATTTGAAACATCCAATGGAACTCATTCCATATGTTATGGAGTTGGTGATGTATCTAGTAAAGAATAAGGACTAGGTATTTTGATTCTCCTATGTTGATCTAGTTAGGTATTTTATAGTTATTTTCTTATACACCTATGATGTTTTCATCAAAATGAATTGGTTGATTTATCATAAATCTTAAGATAATAATTATCATTGGTTTTTTTATTTACCACCATTGATGGTAACTCTCATATGATTCACGGGGAATGGGACCCAAAGTCATTTTGGGTGGGACCTCCTCTTTAAGATCATGTAAAGTTGATATATTTGTTTATGGTTGAACAACGATAGGATTCTTTTTATGGTGATCTTCGTTCGATATTCAGTGGGTTTACCAAAGTGTTTCCAAATGATTTTTTTTGGTTTTCCTCTAGAGAGTTAGGTATAGTTCTCAATATACATAATTTTAAGAACTTAGCCTATATCGATACCATTGAACCACATGAATCTAGCTGAGTTGAAAGAGTTGAAAATTCAGTTAGATGATTTGAGATCCAAGGGACTAATATGACTATGTTTTTCTACTTGGGAATCCCTAGTGATATTTACTAAAATGGATAAGGGAATTATTTGATTATATATTGATTAAAAAAAGATTATGTGAGTAATGATCAAGAATAAATACCCTTTTCCATACATTGATGATTTTTTGATCATTTGAAATAGGAAAATTGGATTGCAAAAATTGATCTTCAGTTTGGTTCCCACCATCTCAGAATCAAAGAGTTAGATATTCTAAAAAAACTTTTATGAGAAGGTTATTGAAGAAAATAAAAAATAAAAAAGCAAATAATGATTCATAGAAGAAGAGTAAAATGGAAAAAAGGATGAGAATAATATCACAAGAAACAATGATTTACATGGCTAGGGAAATGATTCCTATGTCTATAGAGTGGAAAATCACTTTACCAATTTCATTAGTAGAATTACAGGGTACAATATTAAAATATGAAACCCTATCTTGAAATAATATCATAAAGAATATGATGTATTTATACCACCAACTAGAAAGTAATTCTACTGTAAAATAGTAACTGGTGGCTAGAAGTCCACAGAGCTACAATGACTTGTTAGTGTATCCAGTCACATGATACTACAGTGCAATGTCAAATTCCATGATTCTACTATGTCTTGTCACATACTACTATAGTTAGTATACACTGTTATAGTTCCCTATCAGTGTCACTAATCATCCCCATCAAGAGTTAAGGATCTAGATACACCAATTCAACAATATCTCACTTAGATCCTAATCCTACATGATAACATAATTTGATACTAATGGCTTAGATAACTTAATTAAAGTTCCTCCTCTTCTTTACTCACCGATAGGAAATTTCCCATCAAAGTGTCAATTTCAAGATGATGATTCATGAAATACCAACTATTTTCCCTTTCCATGCTCCCACTATGTTCTTCAAAATTCTACCACTCATCCTCCATTCATCAAATAAGATCTAATAGAGGCACAAAAATACCTAAACTTATCTATCTCTATTTGCTTTGACAACATGTATTCTGGATTGTTGTTTCCATGAGTCTCTTACAATTTCATCAACCCATACTATATCAAACATGTGATAAAATGGTACTTCAACAAAATATTATTCATCTAAGCATGGAATATTGGGTTCTTTGTAAGATTTATGGTACTCTAAATATCCCTATGTAATAGATTTTCCTCTCACTTTCTATCTAGCTTATCCAAGAAGTTATTTAGTAAAACCATCTCCTTTATGGATTATTTTACAATAATTTATTCTACCTCTATGGTGGATAATGCCACCAACTTATATAATTGTGATATCTATATCACTTTAGTTACTTCAAAAGTAAACACATAACCTATGTTACTCCTTTTCCTATCAAAATATCCTCCAAGGTCGGCATCCACAAACCCTTATAACGAAATCATTTTCCCAAATAATAGATATACTTATTTTATTCCCTTAAATGACCTCAGTATCCAATTTATAGATTCCTAATATTTCTTTCCATGGTTATCCATGTACCAGTTCACAACTCCCACAACATGAGAAATATTAGGTCAGGCATAGACCATGGAATACATCAGGCTTCCAATATATGATGCATATGGAACCTTTTCCATATAGTCAACCTCTTCTACTATCATTGGATATTATTCCTTTGATAGTTTGAAATGTATTTCTAAGGGAATAGAAACAATCTTTGCTTCCAACATACGAAATATTCTCAAAACCATTTCAATATAGTCATCCTATGATAATATTAAGTTTCATGTTGCACGGTGTTGATGCTCCTTTCGTCACAGAATCTAAAGATCGGAAAAGGGGAATATATGAGCACAAAGTGATTCAACCTTTGAAGAAAACATCAAAAATTGACAAAGGGATGAACAAGGAAAACTTTTCCCATAGGCCGCACAAGTTTCCCCATGGTCGCGCAAGTGTACTTGTGCGACTCACTTGGCGCGCAACTGACTTGCGCGACCTAAGTGATAACTGCCCGGTAACCGCTCGGGGTCTTCTTCTGCCTATAAATAGACCCTGTGGGCCCCCCATTTAGGAGGATTCTTTTCCAGAAACTCGGATTGAAGCTCTCGATGCCCAAGTCTCTTCTCAAAGCTTCTGGAAGACTTCTAAGGTAATTTCTTACCTAGAACGGAAGATCTAAAGAGAGGGAGTAAGGCCTAAGTGTTGAAATGCATTAACACTTGCGCGCCTGAGTGGCCAGCCCTTAAGGGAAGTGGCCACACTCGCGCGCCGCCTTTACTCCTTCGATAGAACTTGCGCGTCCCTTTACAGGGAGAACCTCAAGAGGATTCTAAAGGCTTTAAGAAAGAGTCTCTAAAGTATTTTAATGCTGGTTTAAAATCACGCAAATACCCCACATGTCTCGCAGGTATACCTGCGCGACCAATACTTGCGCGCCCACGTAAGACTTGCGCACCTTTCAAGACTTGCGCGCCCCTGCCTTTTTTGGGTTCCCATCTTGCCCATTTTACCCCTCTTAAGCCATTTCACCTTTCCTATTCAAGATTCAGTCTTCAAGATACTCTTCAAAGCCATTTATGGCATGATTTCTTGATTTGACTTCCTTATTTGAAAGGAATTCTATGGAATATCTCTCAAAACATAGTGATTTATACATCTTTATGTCACCAAAGATTGAGAGTTCATTCATTCAACCTCATCCTTTAAGATGAGAGAATCCTTAACCTGGGTCTCCTTTTCAGGAATAATCTCCAGTTATAAGTCCTTTGATCTGGGCATCTTCCTCAGGAGTAAGCCCCAAATTCTTAAAGTTCCCAAACTTGGGAATCCTCCTCAAGAGTAAGCCCCAAACCTTAATTCCTTAACTTGGGCCTCCTTTTCAGGAGTAAGTCCCAATCATAATCCTTTAACCTGGGCTTCCTTGTTAGGAATAATCCCCAGTCATAAATCCTCCAAACTTGGGCCTCCTTTTCAGGAGTAAGTCCCAAGTCCCCTAACCTGGGTCTCCTTTTCAGGAATAAGACTCAGTCATAATCATGGGCTTCCTTTTCAGGAGTAAGTCCCAAGTCCCCTAACCTGGGTCTCCTTTTCAAGAATAAGACTCATTCATAACCTGGGCCTCCTTTTCAGGAATAAGTCCCAGTCATAAATTTTGGGCTTCCTTTTCAGAAGTAAGCCCCAAGTCCCTTAATTTCTCTTAACCAGTCCTAAATTACGTTTGATATGGGATTCCTTCTCAGGAGTAAAACCCAATTATCAATCCTCTCCTAATTTGGGTTTCCTTTTCAGGAATAAGTCCCAAGTTAGAGTATTCAAAATCTCCGTGAAGCACATATACCTTTATGGACCCTGTTCCTGGATTTTCTCCCTAAATTAAATCCTAACCTTCATTTATCTGGGCATTCATACATACATAATCCCCAAATCATTTCTTATGATTACATATTTCGTGGCCCAATTGTCTATCTTATTACCGATACCTCTTGTTTCTCACACCGAGCATGACTCACGTGAGCTTAGAGGGTAAAAGTAATTATGACATCCTTCTTTGTGCCATTAATCATAAATATCATACTCTATTTCTCGAACTACGTGGGTTCTGATTCCTTTCCCAAAACAAAGGATACGTAGGTAGCCCATCTGCGGGTTCGATCCCAACTTTGAAATAATCCATGTCCTTCTGAATGACGATAAACTTCAAGTTCCCCACTGAGTGGCTTTAAAACCAGCATGGTCATCCTAATGACCAAGATACTTTTATATAAATGTTTTGAAGGATACCATTGACCAAGAATCTCTAAATAGATACAGATGATTCTCTATTGATGAAGAACCTTGAATATATATAAAAGATTCTCTAAATTTCTTACATATTTAATCATTGATTGTTAAAACTAAAGGAAAGCTCATTTTATACTTGTTAATGTAATAAGGATTCACGAACATAACTTAAATCTATAAAGAGAGTCCCAGAGTAGACAATAATTCCCCTCAAAAAGGTGTGATGAGTCCGACCTACCATCCTCTCGACCAATGAAAATTCCTAAGCCTCATTAGTTCACAAACTAATGAGCGCCTACCTTTGTAAAATAGGTCCAAATAGATGTGGAATTATTGGATGTTTCCGGTTCTACGAACAAACCCGATAGGAACCGATCGGAACGTTCGAATCTCCCATCCAGGAGGTCATCACCGAATTCTGAGGGAAACAAAAAATGGTGAACCCGACGTGAATCCTTAACCAAGTTAAAGTGGTGTTTTACCTATTTGTTAAAGCCCCTATTTAAAAGTCAGTAAGAGGGCTAACAAAAACAATCATTGACATATGTGCTCATCCAAAGGATGAAGTGGCTGAATTTATCTTGATTACATATGTTATATCAAACAAGCACTATTTTCCAAGATCTTCTGTATTTCCACAATGGCTGCTATCAAATTCACACTTGTGAATACTGCTGCTGCAAATACCAATGCTGATATTCCTACTAGATCATCATCCGCTCTGAGGATGACATCACCTGCTCAGCATCTTCAACACTGGGTATCAAATGCGCTGGTTAAGGAGTACTGTCAACACGGTACCATCCCAACTCTGGAGGCTGCCCGACAGGAACTCCAAGTGAACAACTCACACAGGTCGTCCGGACAACGACGAACAGTGATCAAGAGGCAGGCGGTGCTGACTACCGTCTCCAACCGTTTCGGGTCGTTATCCCCAAAACGCAATTTCCATTCACTCCCTTACTCTGAGGAAGTGAATGAGCAGGTCCCTCAGGACCTTAATCCAAAAAGACAGGAGTCCTTCCCGAGGGATCCCATCAACAATCGCCGCCAGACTCGTGCGGTAGTGCGCCCTCAACATGATGAGGGTACCGACTCCAGGCGTTCGGCTCGGGTTCTTCAAACCCGAGTAGGCAAGACGAACCACCAGAGGCGGAATCCGGTTAACAATGGGCAGGTTATCATCCCTGCCATCTCCGGAGAAGTCCACCAATCTAACTTGGTTGGTGAACAATGAGCATGCACACACACCTGCCCGTTTTAATTTCGCTGTCCAGCAGACTCGTCTGGCAGCATCACGCCAATCCTGCCAGGCAATTCCGGCGGAGTACTATAGGCAGGAACATACAACTGCTTATACATCATCAGTTAGTCAGCATGCTCATCTGACTACATATGATGAATCTCGTCAACCGCATTTGGCGAAGTGTAATCAGCAGGCATATACACCTGCTAATACTAATCAAGCCTACCAACAGTCTCGCTTGGTAGCGCACGGAGAAGTCAGTCGGAAATCCCCGATGACAAACAGGAGGCAGACTCAACTCTCTTACCCCACACTTGAGTACTGTCAGGATTCACTGATAGGAAAAGGAGGATAGGAGCAGGCACATACACCTACTCCAAGCCCGGAATGGACGTATATCCCCATTCTGGCAGCTGAATTCACCAAGCATATTTTGTCAATGGTGAAAGAGCAGAAGCAAATTCCTACTCATATTCTGAATGCTTGCCAGGATATCATAACAGCTTCAACATCATCTCAGGGAAAGACACATAAATCTATCCCTAGAAGTGGAGTGACACATCAACGATTCACTCCAGAATAGACACACACATCTGTTCTAGTCCAATAGGGTTATGGGGAATACTCCCCCATATCATACGGACAACCAAGTCAGGCACATACTCCATATTTGAGTGGAGATCGTCAGCCTAACCTGACCATATTTCCTAATCATGCACATAAACCTACTCAGAGTAACCACTTTCGTCAATAAGTGGTTTCCAAAGCGAGTAAGAAGGCATCTAAGAAAAAGATCTGCCCAGCACAGTCAGGAGATCAAAGGCCAATCTGTAACAAGGCCTTGCTCGATGCTGGAGTTCTTGAAGCCCTCAGACATTTATCTGTTGGAATTCAAGATTCTACTCCCTCAGTTCCCAATAACGGGAACATTAATTCCGAAAGTCTTCAACAGACACTTCCTCATGAAGGCTTGCTTCATGAAAATTCGGTCAATCTTGAAGTTTCTTCTTCATATGAGAGCCACAAGAACCCTCTGTGTGGTCAGAAGACCAAGGAGCAAGAGTTCTCATCTTTTTCTATAACCCATTATGGTGGTCCTCCCCATGATGATGAATTTCTCTGCGAAAGTCCTCTCCGCAGTAGTGATTCACATTGCCTGGGAAATACTCCAGTGGACAATGTAGTGCCGAGAAAGCCCTCTTATCTTGAGGCACTTGCAAATGCGAAACTAGTCATGTCTGATGCTTTGTCTCTAGCAAGTGAAATACTTTCTCAATCAGAAGATAGCCCAAGGTGTAGGTCATTCTCTGAACCACCCCTAAGTCATGCATCTTCTAGTTTGATCAATGATATCTCTACCAATCTTGTTGAATCCGATGAAGCAACAAGGAAACACCAACTCTGGTCAAAACAAGTAGAAGAATATTCATTTAATGATAAAGAAGAAATGCTGAACATGAGGAAAAAACTGGCGAAAAGTGAGGTACCGGTCATGTTTTGGCCTTTGGCTGACTCCAAGTACGACATTCCAAAGATTTTGACGGATGATGGAATCCATGATATTCGTCTCAACATATGGAAAACTCTTTGTCAATTGAAGAAGAAGGTATTATCTTATGATGAATATGAACATCATCTTAAGATAATAGAAGGGCTACAACGTCAGATTGATTTGGCATCTCTATCAGTCTCTCGGTATCCGAAGGCTGAAAAGTAGCAGAGAACCCTTCAACGTTCATGCCTTGGCGCACTAAAAAAATTGTGTCAGTTAATTTCCAATGCTCCATCTGGTGTTCATATTAGAGGATGGGGTGTTCACGGAGCACTACATTTCACAGTGCTTTCTAGTCAGCAAAGCCCGCCGAAAATGGTCTCATGCAATGTTATTGCCCATGGCCGGCCATAGTCAATGGGCTTTGTTCATAATCAAAAGCTTGCTCAAGAACAGGCTTCAACTAGTTCCTCTCAAAATCAAGCATATAGGGAACAAGTTGTTGAATTGCTCCTACATCAAGTAGACGAGAATATTGCACAAGCCTCTCGTATGGAGCAAACACATCATCAAATGACAGAAATTTCAGAAATCATCCAACGGTCTGTTGAACCAGGTGATAAAAGTGGATACAGGTTAATGCATCCAGCTAATTTCCGAACTAAGGTTCGCAAGATCAAGAGAGATTTTAAGAAGATCTCAGACATATCATGTCAAGAGACACCCCATCTTGTCAGACTGGGGACTTTTTTAACCCAACCCTCAGATTCAACAAATGGGATTCGAGGAGTTGAGCGGAAACAGCAGGAACATCCCCAGTTCACAAGACTGGGGACTCTTTCAAATCATCAATCCCCTCCTCAGAGAATGTCGGTCTTTTCTCGATTGGGGAAGAAGCCACAAGAGGAACGAAGAGCCAAATTATCAGGAGATTCCCTCCAAGTTATAGCTCGTCAAGAAGTTCCTAAAAGATTAAATCAACAAAAGGCAATGTCTCATAAAAGACATGAAAGAAGACAATATCACAGAAATTTTGATAGAAGGGATGTGATTCATTATGCATCAATCAATGTCATCAATGCCGTTGTTGCTAATCCACCAGAGGAGGTTCACTCAGGGGACTCAGATGAAGAGCGTTCTGCTCAAGAAATTGTACGCACTGATACAAATGAAGAAGGTGTGCGTACACGAAGTCAAAGGATTACTCAGAACCTAGGTAATTCACTTCCCTCTCTCCAAAAGGTATCCAACAAAGGGAAGGGAAAGAATCAGGTTACATATCCTTCCTCTGGAGAAGGTCAATCGCTCTCATTAGAGCAAAGGTTTGCCCAACAGGAGGAAGAAATGAAAGAATTAAGAAGGTTGAATACAGAACTACTTCAGAGTATTCTTCTTCTTAAAAATGTTGGAGCCTGACAGCCAAAGGAATTTGTTGCAGTTACTGAGATTGATCAGGAATATCCTCCTTTATCAGTACACCCTCAGAAGTCTAATCCTACGGGTCAAGTGCAACAACGGTTGGCAGCACTACCATCAGTTGCAGCACCAACCACCACGTTTGTCCAAGCTCCATTCATTGCACCTACCCAAAACCAAGTTCCACCGGATATTTCTCAAAAGTTGATAACTACTATTGAGTCATTAACAGCTCGGTTAGAAACTATGGAAGGGAAACGGGTGCAAGTTCAACCTAAAAAGAAAGTTTACCCTGAATGGGTAGATTCAATTTCTCCTCCATCCAGTTTTGGAAACCATGTTTTCCCTACTTTCAATGGATCAGGCGACCCTGAACAACATTTGACACATTACGTGTCTTGTTGTGATCCTATGATGGGAACTCCAGAACAGCAAGAAGCAGTGAAACTCAGATGCTTCGTGCAAACCTTGCAAGGACCAGCTTTTGTCTGGTATACAAGCTTGCAATCCCGGTCAATCATCGGATGGGAGGATCTTCGTCAAAAATTCCTTCTTCAGTTCATCTCAACTTTGCCAGAAACGACAGTTTTCGATCTTACAAACTGCAAGCAAAGGGAGAATGAAAGAGTCTCTGATTTCATTGCTCGCTGGAAGGGATTAACATGTTCCCTGAGTTTAGCACTTCCTCAGGTGGAACTATTGCCAATATTTGTGGCAAATTTGCGTGACGAATTACACACGCCATTGATCCCTGTGAAATACACAGGAGGGTTTCGAGATCTTACTTCAATCGCTCAACATATTGAAGATTCCCTTATACAAGATAAGGCTAAATCTCATGTAATTACATCAGCTCTAGGAAGGAGAATGGGTAAAGCGGAAACTGCTACAGTTATGCTTAAACAAGCACCTGTACCTATTTTTACTTCAAAACCTTCAACTTCTCGAAGAGATCCACCTCCTAAACGCCAACAACAAAGGCCGTTTCGTCCAATTGATCAAAAAGATCAACGACGAAAACAATTTGAGGATTTGAAGTGTAAAACATACTCTTTCCGAAATGAGAAGGTTCCTGGTTACTTCATTTCAGCTCTGGAAAATAATTTGGTTCAATTACGAGTGCCCAAGAGGCCAAACAAGGAAGGAGATGAAGACCGTCCCAATTATTGTCCCTTTCATCAAATGTTAGGGCATCCCATCGAGGAGTGTTTTGTCTTTAAAGACCTCCTGCAAAAGATGGTCGACTTGGGACAAGTCAAGTTGAAAGGTTCTTCGACTCAGGTAGCCTGTGTCACTGCTACAGTTCCAGAGGAAGGAGGTGAATAGAAAGAAGTCAAAAGCAGAAATGCACAGAATTATGATGATTGGATGGTCAGAAATACAATCAATCAGACTCATGCCATTTTTCGAACACAATTAAATAAACCAATTGTGTCATCTACCATGAATATTGCGGTAAAACCCTCTTCATCAGAGGGAAAATCTTCAAAGAAACGGCTTGATTCACAGAAGAAAAAAGAATCAGAAGAAGATGAGTATGTGTCAAAGCCTAAATTGTCTTTGACTCTGGCAGACTTTATGCTATCTACTTCAATGCCACGGGCACCGCCCCATCAAACGGCACAGCCTAAATAGGCTAATCAGGCAGAGTCTTTATCAGACGAAGAGTTAATCTTCGGTTCTGTTAATATGATTCAATTAACAGATCCATATTCCAGTCTTGATGAGCCTGAATTCCCTGTATCAAATAAGGGAATCCGAGGAAGTTCTAGAGGCTCAGGATACAAGGGAAGACGTGGATCTTTCCGAAGCCACTACTCCAATTCTACCCCTGCTAGCACTGTGTATGTAGCAGAAACTCGTGGTAGAGCCCTTCAGCGAGCTCAAAAAGAACAAGCAAGTTCTTCTGCCAATGGAAAACTCAGTTTTGGCACAGTTATTTTGGAAGACCGATTAAAGGTTCCATATTTTTTTATCTCAGCAATTAAATGGATCTAATTAGTCTAATCTTCCAAAACCAAGGATGTTGCCAACTTCTATCCCAATACAAGATGCATCAGCTTCCAAAGCATCTGCTTCCAAGGTACCTGCTAAACCACATATTCCTGTTGGGAAACGCAGACCTCTAGATCAAAAGTATGATATATTGAAACACTTGTCCCAAGTACCAGCCAAGTTATCAATTTTGGATTCTTTGAATATGTCAAAAGATCTTCCGGAAGCATTCATAGAAGCTTTGTCAAGTCCTCATGGGTTTGAAGCTGAAATTGCTGCAGTTTAAGTCTATCACATAGAGAATAATCCTGCAGAATTCCATGCAGTGATATCTTTTACTGATAGAGATGAAGATGATGTTGTGCATGGGCACATAAAACCTCTATACTTATCTAGTAAAGTCAATGATATAGATATCCAAATATCTTTCATTGACAATGGTTCAGGAGTCAACCTCATGCCCATTCGTACACTTCGTCGATTGGACCTCACAGAATCTGATTTATCTCCTTCTACCATGATGTTACAAGGATATGATAAAAATGAACAAGAAACACTGGGCGAAGTTACACTCAGAACTCAGTTTGGAGATCTTGTATCCAATTCGGATTTCATGATTGTTGATCAAGACTCAGCTTTCAATGTCTTGCTTGGAAGACCCTGGCTACATCAGGATGCAGCTATCCCTTCATCATACCATCAATGTCTCAAATACTATTTCAATGGTCAAGTTGGAACATTGTATGGTGATAAGGACCCGTTCAAGACATGTGAGTCTCAATACATTGAGGCAGAATTTTATCACATGAAGGGAAGAAGGAAATCTACAATAAAGTAAATTACCAAAGTTAATGCCCCATATGGTTTGGAGAAGATTCCAATAAATCCATTTACACATGTGAGTACAGATTATGTGTTACCTATCAGTAAAATTGAAAAAATAGTCCCAAATCAAAATACTCTTATGGAAAGATCCATAATGTCAATTACGGCAATCGATCCAGACAACATGGGAGAAATTCGTAACCTACCAAACAGTGATGAAAGCATAAGTGGTGACGTTTTCATTTCATCTGCTGAAGTCCAACAAGTCTATACATCGACAATCAGTCCATAAGAAGTTATAGCAACATTAGAGGTGAATAATGATGTCGATTCTCAATCCATCATCTCCTATTTATTTCCCAAATAATACCCTTTATTATCAATAGGGTCGGAAATGGAAGCTTCTTCTTCAAAATGTGAAAATTTTGACATCTCTTATGATCATGAGAATTTCGTTTTGTCATCTACTATGCAAGTAGAAACGGAAGAAATAACACGTGATGAAGAGGAAGAGGAAGATCTTAGAGATGCTCCTCTAGCATTTGAAGAGTGTATCTCTACCACTGTGGATGAACTCAGAGAAGTAAATTTGGGTACATAGAAAAATCCACGCCCCACTTTAATTCGTGCGGCCATGACCCTTGAAGAGCAAGAGATGTATATTTATTTTGTAAATCAAAATAAAGATATCTTTTCTTGGAACTATACAGAAATTCTTGGGCTTGATCCTGATGTTTCTACTCATCATTTGGGTTTACCAAAAGAACATCGAGGATTTAAGCAAGACGCAAGAAGAACACACCCAACTTATGCTTCCAAAATTGAAGTTGAAGTGGATAAGCTGATCAAAGCTAACTTCGTCAGAGAAGTTCAGTATCCCAAGTGGTTGGATAATATTGTCCCTGTAAATAAAAAGAACGGACAAATTAGGGTTTGCATCGATTTCAGAGATCTTAATCGGTATTTTCCTAAAGATGATTTCCCAGTTCCGATTACAGAACTCTTAATTGATGCAACTGCTGGCTATGAAGTACTTTCCTTCATGGATGGATATTCCGGATATAATCAGATCCGAATGGCCCCAGAAGATGAGGAATCTACAGCCTTCAGATCTCCTCAAGGTGTGTTTTGTTACCGGGTGATGCCCTTTGGTTTAAAGAATGCAAGTGCAACATATCAACGCGCCATGCATCGTATCTTCAAACTTTTCTTAGGGAAGTTTGTTGAATGCTATGTAGATGATTTGGTGGTTAAATCCAAACAACGTTCTAATCACTTGGCTGATTTAGAAGTCATATTCCACAAGCTTCGACAACATAATTTGAAGATGAACCCCTTAAAATGTGCTTTTGGGGTAACCTCAGGAAAATTCCTCGGCTTTGTTGTACGCCATCGTGGTATTGAAGTCAATCCTGAGAAGACCAAATCAATCCTTGGTATGTCACCTCCTCATAATTTGAAATAATTAAGAGGAATTCAAGGACACTAAGCCTATATTCGGCGTTTCATCGCCAATTTGGCAGGCAAAAGTTTACCCTTTACCAAATTATTGAAGAAAGGAGTCACTTACCAGTGGACTGAAGAATGTCAAGAAGCGTTTGATGTTCTCAAGAAATACCTCTTGAGTCCACCAGTACTCATGCCACCTGTTGAAGGTATACCACTTATCCTCTATGTGACAGCTCTAGAGTGATCATTGGGTGCCTTTCTCGCTCAAAAGAATGATGTTGGGAATGAAAATAGCCTCTAATATCTCAGTAGAACTATGCTTAAAGCAGAAACCCGGTATTCAAGTATTGAGAAGTGCTGCCTGGCATTAATCTTTGCAGTTCAGAAACTGAGACACTACCTGCAACATCACGAGGTCCAATTGGTATCTCGCAATAATCCACTCAAATTCATCCTTAGTCGTCCAATGCTTACAGGACGCCTAGCAAGGTGGGCAGTTATTTTGCAGCAGTTCGACATTCAGTATGTATCTGAAAAGGCAATAAAGGGCCAAGCTCTGGCTAATTTCCTGGCTGAACATCCTTCAGTGGAAGACACGTCTTCAGATATTGAACTCCCTAATGAGGAAGTTTTCTCTATTCAAGAAAATCCTCAAACATGGGAAATGTATTTTTATGGTGCTTCCAGAAGTCCAACAAGGAAGAAAATGGAAAATCCTAAATTCAACAAAGTTGGTTTAGGAATTGTTCTCATTTCTCCAGATAAGGCAGTGTTACCTTATTCCTTTTTATTGTGGGAAGGTGGTACTAATAATGAAGCCGAATACCAAGCTCTCATTACAGTCTTGGAGTTAGCGTTCCAAGCACAAGTGAATCACTTAAAGGTGAAAGGTGATTCAGAACTGGTAATCAAACAAGTCAATGGGGATTATGCCATCAGAAAAGAAGAATTAATCCCTTTGTATGATTACGTCAGAGAGTTAATGGCGGAATTCCCTTCAGAACCGACATTTTCTTATGTCCCAAGATCACAAAATTCTCAAGCTGATGCGCTAGCCAATATAGCCACAGCTCTAGTAGATCCAAACCGGGACAAGACAACCATCAGTATTGCCCACCGTCGTGCAATTTCACCTTATGTTCAAGCTAGAACAGAGGAAATTAATAGAATTAGTCCCATTCCTGAACTATATGGTCATACTACAGGATGGATGTCACCTACCAGGGAATACCTTCAAAATAGAACACTTCCACATGATAGAGCCAACAAAGAACAAATCTGGCGACGTGTGGTCAATTTTACTCTTTATGATAGCCCAAACCACTTAGAGAAAATTCTCTACAAACGTGGTTTTGATGGAGTTCTCTTCAGATGCATTGATGGTGAAGATACAATGGCTGTCATAAAAGAAGTGCATGCAGGAGTCTGTGGTGCCCACCAGTCTGGACATAGACTGTCTGATCAAATTCAAAGGCTTGGATACTTTTGGCCTTCAATGATACAAGATTGTGTTAATTTCACAAAAAAGTGTCATTCATGCCAAGTATATGCCAACTTCATTCATCAACCTCTAGAGTTGCTTCATACATCTAAATACTCGTGGCCATTTTCCACATGGGGAATGGATGTGGTGGGACCTTACCCTTCAGCTACGACCAATCAGTTTAAGTATATTCTTACTGCTACTGATTTCTTTTCCAAATGGGCAGAGGCAGTACCTCTCAAAGAAGTCAGTTCTAAATGCATTGTTAGCTTCATAAAGTTTAACATCATTACTAGATTCAGTGTCCCTCATACCATATTGACGGACAACGACACCAACTTATGTTCTTCTGAGGTGAAGAAATTGTATCAAGAATAAAACATTAAATCCAACCATTCATCTCGGTATCATTCAGCGGCCAATGGACAAATAGAAGCCTTTAACAAGACTCTTTCAAATATACTGCAAAAGATGGTAAATAAAGATAAGAGATCATGGCATGATAAACTCTTTCGTGCTTTAAGGGATTATCGAACTACCATCCGCAATGCAACACGGTCAACTCCATATTCGTTGATATATGGAATGGAAGTAGTCTTGCCAATTGAAGTTCAATTGCCCTCACTCAGAGTATCCATTTGTGATCAGTTATCTACATATGAGAAATCCCAAAAGCGATTGAATGAATTGGAACAGTTAGATGAGAAAAGATTGTGCACTTTGCACCACTTGGAAATCTATCAGAATCGAATAACACGAGCTTTTAACAAAAAAGTTCGTCTTCGTTCATTTATTTAGGGAGAATTGGTATTGGTTCTCATAACACCAATGATACTAGGAAAGAAGCCTCCCAAGATTGAACCAAAATGGGAAGGACCTTATTCAATACATAAGGTCTACTCCAATGGAGCTTATTCATTAATCTCAATGGATGGATAACTCATAACGACTCAAACCAATGCCAGATTTCTGAATAAATATTTTGTATAAACACAAAATATGGTCCCCAGAACCAAGATTCTTACAATTGGTTCATACAATTCGTCCAACATGGCGTTAAACTATAGGAAAGTCCCTTACGTCCGGAAAGACGTTAAACTACATAAGCGCTTAAATGTCTTGTATGACTTTAAACTGCATCATCCACGGTCTATGCATATGACCTTAAACTATTTTCACTTTCGTCCAACATGACGTTAAACTGTAGGAAATTCCCTTACGTCCGGAAAGACGTTAAACTACATAAGCGCTTAAAGGTCCTTTATGACTTTAAACTGCATCATCCACGGTCTATGCATATGACCTTAAACTATTTACACTTTCGTCCAACATGACGTTAAACTGTAGGAAAGTCCCTTACGTCCGGAAAGACGTTAAACTACATAAGTGCTTAAAGGTCCTGTATGACTTTAAACTGCATCATCCACGGTCTATGCATATGACCTTAAACTATTTGCACTTTCGTCCAACATGACGTTAAACTGTAGGAAAGTCCCTTTTTCGTCCAACAAGACGTTAAACTGTAGAAAAGAAGATGTCCCTGCAACATGACACTAAACTTTGCAACACTATTTCGTCCTTGCTATATGACGTTAAACTATACAGCAATGGTCCAGTATGACCTTAAACTCCTCCTTGGTCCAGTATGACCTTAAAATATTCACAAGATGTCCCTACAACATGACACTAAACTGTGCAGCACCAGTTCGTCCTTTCTATATGACGTTAAACTATACAGCAATGGTCCAGTATGACCTTAAACTGCAACTTCGTCCCACACGACATTAAACCGTGAAAAATTTCCCTAAAAAAAGTCTTGTATGACTTTAAACTACACTATGGTCCAATATGACATTAAACTGCACCATCCACGGTCTATGCATATGACCTTAAACTATTTTCACTTTTGTCCAACATGACACTAAACTGTAGAAAAAATCCCCAATGCTTCCAACATGACGTAAATGGTGAGTTATTTTGTCCTTACTGCATGACATTAAACTGCACAGTCCCCCTTTCGTCCAATATGACGTTAAACTGTATTGTCCCCATCGTCCTAACTACATGAAGCTAAACTATACAGAAAGTCCTTGATATGTACTACATGACATTAAACTGTATTTTTTTCCCTGCTACATGACACTAAACTGTGCAGCACCAATAGTCCTAACTGCAAGACTTTAAACTGCATAGTCCCTTTATATGTCCTACATGACATTAAACTATGAATCGTTAAGGTTGTTGTTACCTCTTGTTTCTCACACCGAGTATGACTCACGTGAGCTTAGAGAAAACCTCAACCATAACACTCTCTTTGGGCCGCTAACCATGTGTAAGTCCCAACAACATTTTTATTAGATCGTTTTCCCCAAGAACAACTTGATCATTAATTCATTCTTTAATTGAACTACACGGACTTTGATCCTTGCCCTCTAGGCTGGGTATGTAGGCAACCTCCCAGGGTTTAAGCCTAAAACAATCTCTTCACATCGGTTCACCACCATCTCATATGATGTTGATTCGTGAAACCGCCCCTAGAATCAATATGTTTACATTGGTTCACATTCGTACTTGTTATACGACGTTAAACTATACAACACTTTTGTCCGGTATGACAATAAACTACGATATTCTTTGATTTCCTCATTTGAGAGGGAACCATTATTTACATTGATTTTTCAATCATGTTTTATTTCAAAAGACTACGTGCATACATGGAAATGCCTAAACTTTTTATCTTGGGTTTTTCCATCATTGTACTAAAGTCCCCTTTCACCCTTCACATGTACGAACCAAATTTGTACAAAGGGTAGTTCTAGAACTACGTGGGCTTGATTCCCATCCTTATGGGATACGTAGGAACGTTCGAGTATCCCTCGAATCCAGCCCTAAGTCTTTTGGGTATAACCCCAAATTTCACTTTCAGTCCCTTGGATGAAAAGTCCTCGTGAAAACACACACTGTGTATTCATTATTATGGTCTGAACTCTATGACCCTAAACTAAGATCTCTCATATTTTTCGTCCTGCACGACGTTAAACTGCATTTCAAGAACTACGTATGTCTTTATTCTCATTCTTATGAGATACGTAGTGAAGTCCAAAATTTCAATTCATGACCCAGCCACAACATGATTATGGTTATCATTAACCTATGTATCTCTATATACATTGGACGATACCCATCTTTATGTGTTATAATCCTAAACCTTAAATATTTTCAGATCTTCATAACCCTTTTCATGACTTTTAGTCACAAAAATGTCAAACTTCTGAGAATTCTTTTGTCTGACTATGCAGTGCGTGCCCATAGGTGGCCTTGCATAAACAGTCCACATAACAGACTTGTTATCCAAAAGATACTATTTTATTTAACTATGCAGCCAATTCCCTTAGGTGGCCCTGCATAATTCAACCCCCTAACGGGTTTGTTAAATGATGGTAACTTCATTCTTGGGAAGAATGCCTCTTTTGTCCTTATTTGTCTTAAACGACAGTATGTAGGGATCCACAAAAAAATAGCCATCCTTAACATATTTGTCCCATATCCTTTTTCATGATCTGAAAGTATTCAAGTCTACGGTTTATTCTTCTTCCCTATGTTTGGGTCAGACCTTCGTAGGAGTGATATTCATCCAGTTCTTCGATAATCTTGTCTGGAAATATCTTCTCTATATTCAAGTACCTCTTTCCATACAGCAAACTCTATACTTTGGAAGATTTGAATCTCCATAAACTTTCACTGGCTTTTAGTACTAGGAAAGTAAATTTCTGAGAGTTATTTTTGCCTGACTATGCAACACATGCCCATAGGCGGCCTTGCATAAACAGTCCACATAACAGACTTGTCAGCCAAAAAAATGCTATTTATTTGACCATGCATCCAATGCCCTTAGGTGGCCCTGCATAATTCAACCCCCTAACGGGTTTTTTTAAATAATAGTAACTTCATTCTTGGAAACTACTTCTTCTTATGCCTTTTAGCTCTTTTTCATATCATTTCTCAGATTCAAATATTCTTAATCCATAGTTTACATTTTTTCTCCCTCATACTTGAGTATGGTAATATGTTTTCAGATAAATTGTCAAGGAATTGAATCAATTTTAATCCATTATGGTCAAAGATATTTCGACCTTAAACATTATCCCCTTTATGTCCGGCATGCATGACTTTAAACTGCCCACATAAGACAAAGGAACTCTGAATAAAAGTCAAGTTTCAGCTCACTAAATATACATTTTTGTATGATTTAGGTAATATTGAGCAATTAAAAGATTCAAAGTTTGTAGGGTTATTTGTAATAATCCTAGTAAAAATCAAACTATGCTTACTAATCCCATTGGATTAAGTAAATTTGAAGCAGGTAGTGAGAGAATGCAGGTACAAATAAGTGAAAGTGAAAGTGTTTTTCATTGATGCACAAGAGTTAGAAGGACATCCACAGACTGGAGTCTCTTCTCTTTTTCAAGAATTACAAGAGGATTTCAACATAACAATTCATTTGATTTACGGCATACCGAGGTTCATCAACAACCACCTAGAATTCATTCATTCAACTGGATACAATAAGAGATGCAGTGATACTAGCTCTTCTCGGAACAATTGTAAAAGGATGTTGTTGAGTGCGGTTTGAGAAAATTTTCTGCTGATCAAACAGTGACTCTGTTTCTGTCCAAGAGACTTGGAAGATGGATACATGGATTTGAGAATGGAGAATTGGAAGTAAAGAGCCATTTGGAGAGAGTACTCTTTTCAGATATTGCTCTAATGCCATGTTTGTCTTCTCTCCACCAACCAGTAGTGGAAAATATTTCATCCCATGGGTTTGCCATTTTCATATCTGCAAGGAAATGACATAGAGGAAGAACTTGAAAGTTCACACCATTGTTGTTGCTCTTAATGCACAGCATAACCGAAATAGAGGAGTAGTAGTGCAGCTGCATCTCAGGTGTATAATTTTTTGCATTTGGAACATTAACTCCTTGCAGATGACCATGACCACACAGAGGCAGATGGATGCTCTGTGGAAAATTAGGATGATATTTCTTCAAGTACTTAGCCAAATCTGGGAGAGTGCTGTTGCAGATATCATAGTAATCATGACCAATGATGTTCATCGTGTCATCAATCCTCTTGCTAGACAATTCATCAGCCGTTCCAATTCCCTTGGGAACCACTGAATCTGCACAAAAGATGAATAAACTAACTCTTAAATGGGTTTATTTTTCATAAAATTTGTGAAGAAATTTTGAAAAAAATGGCTAAGGCATTAAGGCGCGCAAGTCTAAACATGGAGCGCAAGTATTCGTGTGTCACGCTAGTTTTTGACGCGCAAGTATAATCTACGCAAGTACAAATACCTTTACAATAGCGCGACATCAAGGAAAACATTGGAAAACAGAGCAACTTGCACGGCTAAGATAACCTGCACGGCGAGAGCTCGAGAAATTCGGGATCAGATGCTTTGTACGGGGGTTAGGCCATGTATTTATAGGCCAGGAGGCCTATCTGTGCGCCGTACCCAGTGCGCTCAAGGCCTGCACGACGCCACTTACGCGCCGCCCTCTGCGCCCTGATAGACTTGCGCGCCACCTTTCCTTTGGATGTATTTGATTTCCTCAGAGTCAAATCCTCTTTTCTCTCCGGATCCAACTATGAGGAGGGACTATTGTTGACGCTCCTTTCATCACAGAATCTAAAGATCGGAAAAGGGGAATATATGAGCACAAAGTGATTCAACCTTTGAGAAAACATCAAAAATTGACAAAGGGATGAACAACGAAAACTTTGCCCATAGGCCGTGAAAGTTTCCCCATGGTCGCGCAAGTGTACTTGCGCGACTCACTTGGCGCGCAAGTGAATTGCGCGACCTAAGTGATAACCACACGATAACCGCTCGGGGTCTTCTTCTGTCTATAAATAGACCCTGTGGGCCCCCCATTCAGGAGGATTTTTTCCAGAAACTCGGATTGAAGCTCCCGACGCCCAAGTATCTTCTCAAAGCTTCCGGAACACTTCTAAGGTAATTTCTTACCTAGAACGGAAGATCTAAAGAGAGGGAGTAAGGCCTAAGTGTTGAAATGCATCAACACTTGCGCGCCTGAGTGGCCAGCCCTTAAGGGAAGTGGCCACACTTGCACGCCGCCTTTACTCCTTCGATAGAACTTGCACGTACCTTTACTGGGAGAACCTCCAGAGGATTCTAAAGGATTTAAGAAAGAGTCGCTCAAGTATTTTAATGTTGGTTGAAAATCGCGCAAATACCCCACATGTCGCGCAGGTATACCTGTGCGACCAATACTTGCGCGCCCATGTAATACTTGCGTGCCTTTCAAGACTTGCGTGCCCCTACCTTTTTTTGGGTGCCCATCTTGCCCATTTTACCCCTCTTAAGCCATTTCACCTTTCCTATTCAATATTCAGTCTTTAATATACTCTTCAAATCCATTTATGGCATGATTTCTTCATTTGACTTCCTTATTTGAAAAGAATTTTGTGGAATATCTCTCAAAACATAGTGATTTATACATCTTTATGTCACCAAAGATTGAGAGTTCATTCATTCAACCTCATCCTTTAAGATGAGAGAATCCTTAACCTGGGTCTCCTTTTCAGGAATAATCCCCAGTTATAAGTCCTTTGATCTGGGCATCTTCCTCAGGAGTAAGCCCCAAATTCTTAAAGTTCCCAAACTTGGGCATCCTCCTCAGGAGTAAGCCCCAAACCTTAATTACTTAACTTTGGCCTCCTTTTCAGGAGTAAGTCCCAATCATAATCCTTTAACCTGGGCTTCCTTGTTAGGAATAAGCCCCAGTCATAAATCCTCCAAACTTGGGCCTCCTTTTCAGGAGTAAGTACCAAGTCCCCTAACCTAGGTCTCCTTTTCAGAAATAAGACTCAGTCATAATCATGGCCTTCCTTTTCAGGAGTAAGTCCCAAGTCCCCTAACCTAGGTCTCCTTTTCAGGAATAAGACTCAGTCATAACCTGGGCCTCCTTTTCAGGAATAAGTCCCAGTCATAAATTTTGGGCTTCCTTTTCAGGAGTAAGCCCCAAGTCCCTTAATTTCTCTTAACCAGTCCTAAATTACGTTTGATATGGGATTCCTTCTCAGGAGTAAAACCCAATTATCAATCCTCTCCTAATTTGGGTTTCCTTTTCAGGAATAAGTCCCAAGTTAGAGTATTCAAAATCTCCGTGAAGCACATATACCTTTATGGACCCTGTTCCTGGATTTTCTCCCTAAAGTAAATCCTAACCTTCATTTATCTGGGCAGTCATACATACATAAGCCCCAAATAATTTCTTATGATTACATCTTTCATGGCCCAATTTTCTATCTTATTACTGATACCTCTTGTTTCTCACACCGAGCATGACTCACGTGAGCTTAGAGGGTAAAAGTAATTATGACATCCTTCTTTGATCCATTAATCATAAATATTATACTCTATTTCTCGAACTACGTGGGTTCTGATTCCTTTCCCAAAACAAAGGATACGTAGGTAGCCCATCTGCGGGTTCGATCCCAACTTTGAAAAAATCCATGTCCTTATGAATGACGATAAACTTCAAGTGCCCCACTAAGTGGATTTAAAACCAGCCTGGTTATCATAATGACCAAGAGACTTTTATATAAATGTTTTGAAAGATACCATTGACCAAGAATCTCTAAATAGATACAGATGATTCTCTATTGATGAAGAACCTCTAATACATATAAGAGATTCTCTAAATTTCTTACATATTTAATCATTGATTGTTAAAACTAAAGGAAAGCTCATTTTATACTTGGTAATGTAATAAGGATTCACGAACATAACTTAAATCTATAAAGAGAGTCCCAGAGTAGACAATAATTCCCCTCAAAAAGGTGTGATGAGTCCGACCTCCCATCCTCTCGACCAATGCAAATTCCTAATCCTCATTAGTTCACAAACTAATGAGCGCCTCCCTTTGGAAAGTTGGTCCAAATGGATGTAGAATCATTGGATGTTTCCGGTTCTACGAACAAACCCGATAGAAACCGATCAGAACGTTTGAATCTCCTATCTAGGAGTTCATCCCCTAATTCTGAGGGAAACACACGGTCTCTCTTGATATTCATCCCCAAAATTTTTCTAGCTTCCCCAAGATCTTTCATCTCAAGCACCACAACAAAATTCCCTTTTAGTCCATCAATCCTTCATATAAATGATCTTACAATGAGTATGTAATCCACATATAAAACTAATATAATGTATCCATCACCAAAAGACTTAAAATAGAATAATTAATCTATCCCATACCATTTGTATAAATTTTTGCTCATATATTCATCAAAAATATTTTTCCACTACTTGGGTGCCTGGTTTAACCCATATAAGCTCTTATGGAGTTTTCACACTAGGCATTCCTTCCCTAACTCAACATATCCCTTTAGCCGCTACATATAAATATCCTCATTTAGATCTCTATGAATGAAATACATCTTCACATCAATATTTACAATAAAAAATCCTCATGATATAATAATATCAAGAACCAATGGATGGTGGTAAACGTCACTAGAGGTGAGAAAATTTAAGTGCATTATGCACCTTCCTTATATTGAAATCCTTTCACCAGTAGCCTTTCCTTGTACCTCCTCTTACCATCATGTTCTTCATTAACATGGTATACACATTTGTTCTGAAATTATTTCTTTCCTTTTGGAAAAGGTTTCATCTATTAAGTATTATTATCATGTAACGAATAAATCACCTCCTTCATATCCATCTCCCACTTGTTCGGCTCCTTCAAATAAATTACTTCATAAAAACATTCTGTATCTCCACTATCGGTCAATAATAAATAATGTAAGGATGATGAATACCTCAATATGAGACTTCTCATACTTTTTGATCTTATCAACTCTACATGAGGATTAGGTTCCACTGGTTTCAGTGTCACATGCTCAGTTACACCTTCAAGCTTCAATTTCTCATGGAACTTTGATTCTTTATTTCCACTATCAACACTATTTATATGACGATCCTTTTATGTGAAACATTAATTAAATATCACATTATGGATTCTGATGATCATCATATTCTCATCATCTCAAAAGTGATAACCAAACTCCCCAATACTATAGAAAATAAATAAACATGATTTCTCCCTAGAATCAAGCTTCTCCCTTTTATTATAATCTATATATACCTATTTCAAATAGACAAAGACTTGTAAATGTGAGAGTATTTCCTCCTTTCTATACCACATCTCCTCAGGTATACATTCTCCCATTAGTACAAATTTAATCCTATTAATGAGGTATGTTTCTATGTTTTCTACCTGTACCCAAAAATTATTGGGTAAACTTGAGTGAAACCACATACTCTCAAAACATTTAGTAAGTTTCCTATTCATCCTTTCAGAAACACTATTCTATTGTGGTGTACTTGGAATAGGATTCTCCTACTAAATTACATTATTAGAAAAGAATCCACTAAACTCTTGACTTCCATACTCTCCTCTATTTTTAGACCTTAAACATTTCAACCTTAATCCTGACTCATTCTTCACCATGGTATTCCACTTATAAAACATGTTAAACACATTATATTTTATTTTTATAAAGTAAACCAATTCCTTTCTTATTAATTCATTGATAAATGTCACATAATATTGTGACCCTCCAGGGAAATGTACTGGTGTATCCTCCCAAACATTAGTGTGAACCAACTCTAGCTTCACATCCTTTAGTTTTCTACCTACTTTTACAAAGGATACATTTTTATATTTTCCAAAGATACAATCTTCATACAATCCAAATTCTACTAAAATTAATCTCTATTATAAGTCCTTTTTTATATCACATTTATACCATTCTCACTCATATGTCCTAGCTTGTAGTTCCATAGTTGTAAACCCCTAGTAGAATTTATTAATGCAATAATTTCAATGATTTTTTTTCATGTTGTATAGGGTTATATTATTTACCCACCAAGTTATGACCATAGCTCCCTTAGTAATCTCCCTTGTACCACCAGTGAATGTGGGGATAAAACTTGCATCATCAAGCTTCCCAACAAACAAGGTCATACTACAGAGCTTCATCATCATATGAATTTGGTTTTTGGGTGTGGGGATATCAGTTTTTAGAATTAGAACTGATCAGGTATGATGTTAGGTTTTCTGGGTTGTCCCACTCTAAATATTTCCTTCAAGGGGATAGTAAGTATCCACTATTCATACAACCTACTCTTACTTCACAATAATGTGACTTGTTTGATAGTATCTTTCTTAATAAAGAGGCAGTTAAACTGGTATTCACATGATCTTCATCAGGTACCTTTAATGCCAAATATTATCGCTCTCTTCATCACAATCCAATTTTTAGAGATGAATAGGGGGTTCTTTAGTGCTGAGATATTCTATAAAAAATTAGCTTCCTAGTTTAGAACATCATACATCATTCCATCCCCATATATATTGAGATAAAACAGAGAGGCGTACCTCTTGTTTCTAAATGTCCCTATTTCACAAGGCCAAGCAAATAATATACACTTAATCTTTTCTTTCATGGAGAGTGGGCACTCACTACATGGAGGAGACTCGGATAATTGTTTAGATTTAGAGTTCATAATGGATTAATTAAGGAATTTATTCAAAACTAGTTTAACAACATTAGAAATAATAAATATGAAAATAAGGTGTGAGCGGATCTTCTTGTTGTGGGGTGATAGATGATTTCACTGTTAAGAAATAAATTTAGACATGAGGGCATCTAGAGATCATAGCTTTCCCTGATGTTGAGATCAAAAGGTATGGCTACTGAATTAGGCTATTTATTGGGGATCTAGAATAAGGATCCATTGTTGAGATTGTTGTGTCACAATAGATATCAAGCCTCTTTGTCTCTGTGGGTGGCATCACAGGACAATTGGGTTATAAAGAATCTACCTTAGGTTGGTTTTAAATTAAACACCAATGGTTCATGCTTGAATAGTCTTTCACGGGATAGTGGTGTGGTCAAAGATGATAGGGGATCTGTGGTGATTGCTTTTTTTTTCTTATTATGGTCATGGATACTCTCTCATGGTGGAGGAAAAAGAAATAATCAACAGCATAGAGATCTATAAAACAAGAAATATGAATCTTTAGGTGTTGGAGATGGACTGATTAATCATCTACAAATCCCTTCACAGGTAAGTGGATACCTCATGGAATATTAGCTATATCATCCGGAGCATCAATTTACTCTTGAGGGATCAGGTGTAGGTAATTCACACATAGAATAAACGACATAAGTTTATGAAATTCATTTCATTTAGGAATATTCAAAATGGTAATATCATCATATTTACTAATATGGGATCGCTTCTCCCCAAATGTGTGAATATTGTAAGAGGTGATGCACTCGGTCTACACTTTTTCCACCCACCCTGATGGACTTGTTTTGTAGTATTTTTCCATTATATAAATAAAAATCTCACTTACAGTTTTAAAAACTACCACTATTGTTTTTAGTCTATGAATCTATATTCCCCACAATCTACAAGGGTTCATCATCATTTAGATATACCTTTTCAAAATTTCTAAGAACATAATTTCTTAGGAAAACCTTCTCAAAAGTGGAATAGAAATATTTCATTATGTTTAAAATCCAATCTTCCATAGATTTATCCACACTCAGTAGAAATGAATAATCAGTTCCTTCAACCACCCTATTTGCTATATTGGTTTTAGGTGACTTTAATTTTTCTCATGCACTAGGTGAC
Source organism: Viscum album (assembly GCA_963277665.1). Taxonomy (NCBI): domain Eukaryota; kingdom Viridiplantae; phylum Streptophyta; class Magnoliopsida; order Santalales; family Viscaceae; genus Viscum; species Viscum album. Next base: position 1,944,706,789 of record OY728125.1, read on the forward strand.
AATTGAATTAATAAAAAGAACACCCTTTTCAGGGTTATTACTCCTAGTTTCATCTATGTTACTGCTTACATCCACTTTTAGTATCCATATAGAGATTTTATTTCCAGGAAAACCACACAATATCTACTTTACCAAAATTTTAGGATGTTATTCTATAAATAGATTTATCCATTAGACTTATCCTTAGGGTTTTCACTAAACATATCTTATCCCAATGATTAAATTATTCAATATTACCTCAAATATCCTAAATCTTTATCTATACTTATGAAATTATGATCAGCCATAACCTATCAATCTTTGATGAACGTTTTAATTCCTAAATTATCCTCAATTGATAACATTATAATCTCCAAATTTATTTAAACCATACTTTGATACCAACTATAGATATCCACAAATATATCCATCTAAATTATATGACATAAAGAAAATATTTCCTTACAATTCATCCCCAATAACTTTTAGGTTTAGATTTTTTTAAATTAGGATATAACATTAAATAATAAAACTCATGTCTTTGTCAACTAATAGAAAATTTCCCCACTATGTAATAAACTTCTTAATTCATATGAAATATTTATCATCTACCACTAATTATCTACATAATATACTCTTATAGACATTTTATACTTTTATTATCTTCATAACTTGGGGAAATGGAAACATAAAAAAGGGGTGATTTCATATGCACAGTAAGGTTAAACCTAATTGATAATTATCAAAGATCATAAGATAGGAATATGGGTATAATAAGGATATATAAGAATGTTATACCCAAAAAAACATAGATTATAAATCCTAGAATAACATAATAATGCATCATTAAAATGTCATATATCATAGAAATAAGTAAAACTTAATAATTTTGACATATCCATAAGCATATAATCATAACCCAGTGGATAAAGTATCACAACTTATTTCAATTAGTGTATTATCATTCACTCACCTATTTCCCATGGTGTATCAGTCTTCACTCACATATATACCACAACTTATTAGGCATCACAACCTATTTCCAATTTTTGATCGAGCATCAATACTCATTTCACCATTATTTCATGTGATACAAAGCTTTAATTAATGCATTATAGGGCTATATAGGGCCCACCCATCACTTAAATATTAACCATACATATGTGTATCATAATAAAACATCTAACCATAATATCATTAAAAACTAGGAATAATCATGTGTTTCATAAAACTTTGCAATGAAATTCTATGACTTTTTATAGTGAGAAGAACCCATGGAAATAAAATGGGTTTCATTTAGCACATCATAAAGAACTCATGGAAATAAAATAGGTTTCATATCCTTTTCAAATGGATTTATATGAGGATATCATTCATAATTTCATCAATAATCCAAATATGATAAAACTATGGAAAATAAATTGGTATATAATGACATCAAGTCACTTAAAGATTAAACATACACATGTGTGACATAACAAATAATATAACCATCACATCATTAAAACCTAGGAATATTAATGGGTTTTATAAAACTTTCCATTGAAAATCTTTCACTTTTTATTGCAAAAAAGAACCCATATAAAGAAAATGTGTTTCATTCAAATAATAAATAACCAATGGAAATAAAATTGGTTTCATATACTTTTAAAATGTATTCATATAATGATATAATTCATAATTCCATCAATAAATATTACATGATAAACTCATAGAAAATAAATAGATATCTAATGACATTAAGTAACTTTCAAGGTAAATAGAATTCAATCAATATAATAAACCATAGAATATTTACACTATATAGATAAATATTATATGGTTCATATGATAATTTTCCCTAATAAATATATGTATGGAATCTATCTAAACACTCTTCAATCAAAGAAATTAAAAATAGTGTATTCATAGAGGAAATTCATTGGAAGAAAAAAATTACACAAAAAATGATTAGGTGAGAGAAATCTAGTGATGGATCATTACTACAAAAGAGAAGAAAATTACATAAGTTCTATAATGAAAGAAAGTATATGTTTACCATTGAAAATAATCCTCGATCAGGCATAAGATATTTCAAAGTACTATGAGTTAGATAAAAAAATACTTTTAAGGAGTATTGGAAAAATCAACTTGTAAATAAGAAATATCATTAATCTTTTATAATGATTTTAAAAGAAATATTTTATAAAACTAGAATAAAAATAATTTATTTTATAACCCATGAAAATTTAAATAGAAAGTTACATATAAAATGAAAAATGTTGTGGAAATATTTTCTCACACATAAAATGTTAAAATATATTTTTAGAATACATTTTCAATATATTCATAAAATTAAAAAGTTATAGGTCACTTTCAAAAGTTATTTTAAAAATGTTAAAGTGAAAATTTTGATGAAATTTACCTTTGAGAAATATACTAAAATAAATAATTCATTAAATTTTTATAATTATTATCAATGAAATTTTGGTTGGAATATAAAACATTTTATTCTGAAAGAATAGAATTCTATTTTTTAGAATATTTTGAAATACCTTTGTTTGAAAACCCACATCATAAAAATAGTATTAAATTTTAATATTAAAATGGATAAATAAAATTATTATAATAATAGAAAATAATATATATTATATTTCCCAAAAAAGGATAAATTTTATAGGATTGAAATTATGGACATGGGAAAAATATCCATTGGTAATAATGGGAGTTATTCAAACTATTGTTACACCTTTATTTCATATTTTTTTATCAAAGAAGTGGTTATTGATGATGATAATTAATTTCCCCTAAGTAAAAATGTAAATACCATATAATGTTATAGAATTTTAGGATAAAATATATCTTGTAAATTATATTCAATTAAGAAATACTATGACCCAATGAATCAAAAAATCATTCGATGAAACTATTACAAAATCCATAATATAAGAATCAAAAGATATTGAGAGGAAGATCATGAAATGGAAATTTAAATCTAATTAAATGGAATATATTTTTATATTTTAATTCAATGGGTCAGTGAACACACCATATAAAATAAATTGTGGTGTGTAATATAAAACATGTCCCATGGAGTTGAAAATGAGACAAAGAAACCCTTACATTTTTTCCTCACTTATTCGAATACACTCTAAGATCATGTATAAGAAAAATTAATGTCTTAATAACCTATTTTATAACCTTTTTAATATACATAATCTTTTATAAACTTCATTTATAATTATTCTTTACATGTATATTAGTTTGTTATTATCTATTTTCAATATCAAGTGTGTGTAATCTTGATTTTTTTAACTAATTTCATAATTGTGGTGTTTGTATTCATTATTATCCATAATTTAATAATTAAAAACATAAAAATTAATTTAATTTATTATTTGTAATTATTTTTATTTTTATAATTTCATTTCATATGTATTTTAGTTATTATTCATGATGATGAAGTCGGTGATGAGCTTGTTTCGATAATTTATAAAAAATGAATGGTGTTTTCTTAATTAATGAGTTAATTGTTCATATTTCCATTATATAACAAAAAATAATCATTATTTACTAATTAATTTCCAATACTAAGTTTACAAATCCATCCTTAATATAAATTTATAACATTTTTAATGTAGGTAGTTAAACCGACTCAATAATAACATGCTACAATCTATGTGTGAGTATGGATATGGAAGAGTTTATTTTGTTACAATATAATTATCAAAAAAGTATAATGAAATTATTTATATATTATTAATATTATTAATCATAATTTTAATTATTTATAAGAATAATTTTTCACTTCTAAACGAATCATTTTTCCTCTTGGTATGTTTGTTTTTAGTGGTTAGTTTTATAGTGACAACTTATTTCTAATGTTAATTATAGAATAACTGATTTATATTTAAATAATATGAATAATTAAATAAATATCATATATATATTCAATAAATTTATTTCTATATTCAACTGTCAATGTTGGTGATGAAAAATGAAATGTTTTGTTTATATAGGTTGTAGTTCGCACGCATGCATGAGCAACGTTTTCATTTTTTCGATTGAATAGGAGGTTAAAAGATAATGATTATAAAATAAATATAATAGGATTTAAATATATTATTTATACTGATGTAATTATATAAATATTTTTAGAACAGTTTCATTGGGGTTGATGGGAACGATAAAGAAAGAAAGTAAAAAATTTAAGTAATACTTTCATTGAGAATTTGGATCTTTGCTTAAAGTAACCTTTGGAAATAATGGAATTGAGGCACTTTGTTGAGGTTAGGGGATTAAAAGAGTGTAGAGGGAAAATACATGAAGTAAATTGGGAGTATTTTTATGGTAATTTCTAACTAGAGTTGTGAATTGAAGTGGGAGGAAGTGATATCCTTTTGTAGGTGAAAAAGAGGGACAAATATTTGAAAAAGAATGTTAGGTATGGGGTAAGAATGGAATTGCAAAGAATGGAATTGCATAAGTTTTGGGTGATTTAGGTATGTAAATACCATTGATAATTATAGTAATGGAATTAAAACTAAAAAAGTTATTATATAAGGTATAATTATCAAATTGATTTAGTAATATTCAAGCCACATTAGATTACCCATTTTAACACTTATTAATATTAATTAAATATTAATCATGGTAATTATTCTATCACTAAAAATATTAGGTGAGACTTCTTAAAAATTCATGTGTTTTTAATATTAATTTGAAATCCATTTAATCTCATTAAATTTCTAAAAATTATAAAATTAACTTTTAAATTAATACATATCATGTGTTGGAAAACTGGTTTTGTAGAAAAAATATTGTTTTAATCATTAAGTGTTATTAATATTATTTAACCTTTATTACCAATTAAATTAGCGTGTAATTTATTTTTATATATTTTTAAACATTATATAATAGCCTTAATTTAAAATATAACCATTTAATTTTAAAAAAAAATACACTGTATTTAGAAAAGTATCATTCTTTGAAAACTAGTTGTTTTACCATGGTAACTAATATTTACCTTAGTAACATAATTTTATGACTAAAATGAAATTTAAATTTTTATATAATTTTAACATGTTGATATAAAATATAAAAATTAATTTAAAATTTCAAATGGTTATAGTGTTAATTTTAATATTAGCACACATAACACATAAAAACCTATTTTAGAAAATATTTGTTTTTAAGCTTAAAATTTATGTGCATTATAAATTTATCAATGTAATTGAAATTAATGATATAAATTTGTTTATTATAAAATAGATAATATTTATTTAGATTCCAAATCAATCCAAAACTGAATATTACCATTAAAATGTTTAATTAAAAGAAAATACTGGAAAATGTTTTTAAATCAGAATAAAATGTTGAACATAGGGTTTCTATGTTCAAAATGATATTTTAAAATATTTTTTTAATATTTATATAAATATTTAAGAAGATATTTTTTTATAAATTTATAGGTCTTTCTAATATATTTATAAAGTTATAAAATTTACAATTTTGGTTAAAACTGTAATTTTCACTATTCACTTAGAATATTTTTTTTGACAAAATATGAAAAATTCATCTTAGATTAGTTTTTATATTACAAATTCAAAAATTAAATGAATTTTACAAATTTTAAATTTTATAATTTATAAATTTAGATGTCAGATGAAAATACAATATATAAAGAAAACTACTTTTATTGCAAAATGCTCTTTTAAAATTTTAGGTGTTATTAATCAAATTTTATATGAATTTATAATTGATTAAAATATTTTTATTTATAAGTGTTTTTATTGTTCTTAAATTTTATTAATGATATTCATCTAATATGTCGTAGCTCATTTTAGTTTGGTGTTGTGTATGAAGACAGATATTGAGCACAATATTTATTTAAGAAAAATTCATGGTTAAATATTGGGTCATTTCCCAAGATAAGAATAACTGATCATCCTCCTCTTTCATATATAGATGAAATTCAGTGAATATGTTCGTTAAATTCCATTTATCTTATGAATCCTTCATAGATCTAGCCTTTTTAATCAATGTATTTTTCACTACATTCCCTTTTCATATGGTGTAGGCATTATCAAAGTCAAAATCCTATAGATACTCCATCCATCACCTATATATGAGATTTAGATCTCTATAGGTGAAGGTATACTTCAAACATTTATGATCATAATATATGGCGAACCTTTCATAAAAAATTTAGTAGTGCTACATTTTCAAATCATACATCACTGTCACCAATTCAAGGTGGTGGGTGGGGTAATTCTTCTCATGAGGGCATAACTAGTGAGATATATACACCAAAAAATGATTTTACTATATCAACACACACCCCAACCCCATAACTGAAGAATCAAAATACACTATATAGTCCAAGCCTGACTCTGTAAGTATCAAAACAAGAGCTAATGTTATCTTAACCTTTAACTCCTCAAAGGATATCTGGAATTCCTCATTTAAATAAAAATTGACTCCCTTTTGAGTCAAAGATATCAATTGAGAAGATAGCCTAGATAGATCCTAGATTAACCATTTGTAGTATCCAACTAGGCCAAAAAATCTTATGATCTCAAAACATTCCTAGGAAATTTACAAGACACGGAAACTTGGTTATTTTTTATTACATGAAAATACCTTTCTTAGATACCACATGGCCTAATAATTTCACCTCTTGAATCCAAAACTAGAATTTAGAAAACTTTTCATATAAGCAATAATCTCTCATAGTTCCTAAAATAATGGTCATATAATTTCTAATGATCCTCCCTCATCTTATAATAAATTAAGATGTCATCTATGAACACTTCAAAAAATGTGTCAATATACCAGTAAATTAGTGAGTTTATCAGGGTTATAAAATATCAGGGTCCTATGTAAGGCCAAAAAGATGACCAAATATTCAAACTTTTCATTCATGCTTCAAAAAGTGGTCTCGGGAATATCCACTTCCCTTACCCTCAACTGATAGTATCCCAATATCAATTAAATCTTTGAAAACAATATTAGTTCATTTATTTGATCAAAAAAATCATCAATTTAAATTAATGGGTACTTATTCTTAAGAGTCACTGCATTGAGATTATCGTAATCAATGAATAGTCAGATACTTACAACTATCGTCTTTGAAAATAAAACTTATGATTCCCATAGTGACATGCTAGGGTGAATAAAACCTATTCCTTATAGATATTACTATTTAAACATTAATTATTTCAATTCAATGGGAGTCATCCAATAATATGGAACAGATATGGGACTCATACCTTGGTGTAGTTCAATTGATAACTCAACCTCCCACTAAAGATATAACCCAAATAAACATTTATGAATAACCTTTGGATATCAGTTTACTAAAAATGTAAATTTACCATCCAAACTCCCTTCAATGGAATCCAAGAACAAATTGTAGGTTAACATGAAATCAATTTGATATCTTAATGAATAAGGAATGCCTTAGTTGATCTTGGATACCAATAAACCTAATAGATGTGATTGTCTCAATATGGAGAAAGGAAAAAAACTTATGATGGTAGAAATTAATATAAACTTTAGTTCTCACCATCCAATAAATGGAAAAATAAGGTCAATGATGTCCAGGTCAAGAACTAAGAATCTAACACCCCGACCCCAGTTACCCTGAGTCAGTGCATTATTACAAAACATTGGAATGATACAAGGAATCATGTCCCAAAATACTGATCAGTTTAGTATCCTTGGAAGTACTAGATACATACATAAGTTATACATTACATCATGAAATAAAAAAAAATTGTGTTCCCTTTGAACACACTCATATACTTTGGCCTATCCTTGTAGGTTAAGCATAATATACTTATTCACATCATGGGAAAAAGAAATCATAAGAAAGGGGTGATCTCAGATGCTCATTAAGGATAACAATATAGAAAAAACTTTCATAAATAATCATAAACATTTAGGGAAATGTATAAGACTAAAACAAAATCCTTTTAAACTTAAACTTCAGTATAATATGGAAAATATAAATCAAATAATGTCATTTACTTATTCAAATGGATATTCTACTAGTCAAATAATCCCATATAATATCAATAGCTAATTTTATAATGTCAGAATGCATAATGCCGGACATCATAACCACATAGTCAAGGCCTCGTGCCAAGACAACAAATAAAAATGTTATCAAGGCCTTGTTCCAAGACACTAGTTTTTCACATCAGACCTACCAATACATCGAGGAGCTATAGAGGCCTCCACCCATCACTTACTAAGTCCAATTAATTCCTCATATGAAAAGTTTTAAGCATAATCTAAACATTCATATTAAAACTAGCATATGAAATGTAAATATTTTAACCACAAACCATGAATGGTATAAAAATAGCACATACAAAGTAAAAAATAACTCATTCCATAAAATATGGAAGATTGTATTATAATATATCAAACTAAATCAAGAATAATGATGGATATTAAAATAAATGAAAATAATCAGTAAAACTATTTGAGATAAATATCTCATTTTTCTTGAAAACATTTAAATGTCTCACTATTTATCATGAATTTGTTAATAATAGATTTTTGAATCAAAGTGTCTCGTACCACTTTGAAACTTTTAAAAGTAATTTTAATTTTAAAACATTAATGTATATATAAATAAATCCTTAAAACTATTTTTAAAACATGGACATTAATTAGAAATATTTATAATAATAAATCATTAAAACATTTAAAACAATATTTTAGATAAAGAGTTCCTAACCAAATGAAAGACGCTTGAATACAAATAATTGAGAAATAACATTAATAAAAACTTTATAATATCATGAGAATAAATGGATTCATGATATAATATGTCAAAGTATAATATATACACCATATAAAAGTAAACTGGCGCATAACAACAAAGAAGTCTCAATGGAATGTAAATTGAGATAAAATCCATTATAAAGACCGTATCCTTAAATTAAGGGTAAATAAATGACATAATTATGTGTGATAAATATAAATACACTCAATATGATTGGATATTTAGTGTAAATCAATTAGAGTACATTCACACATATTCTTGTAAAAACAAAACCAATGACTTGGATGTTTAACTCAATGAATAGAAATTGAATTAAGATTACCCTTATCAAGTTCATATCAATGACTTGATAATTTATAAATTGAGTTATTATGTGTATAAAAGGTATATCCACACAAAGGGGAGTGTAAATTACTATATAAATAAATAAATAGTGATTTCACACATAATCTTGGAGTAAAATAATCAATGAAGTTTGCGTAAAACCCAATGGGTGGAAATCAAAATTAGAAATTCCCTTACCAATTTGGTAACATACAAAACAAACACCCCATTAAAGAAAGATCATATAATGAAGATGTAAATACCCATAAATTAAATTATATTACACAAAGAATACAATCATGGTCAGTACATACACCACACAAAAGGAAATAGTGGCAATATAGCATGAATGTCACGAGAATAAGAAGTGAGATGAAAACACCTTACCTTGTACTTATCCTTAGTATAAAATAGTTTAACATCCTATATAATGGTTAAATCATTGTTATTAAATTATAAAAGAACCACATACATAAATATGATATCATATATGATCTTTTGATATTGCTTTGTTAATGTTATTTCAGTAGTATCATTGTTTTGGGTGTTAACTGATTCATTTTTATTTACATGTTTTGTTACATAAGTCTTGTTTGTTATAGATAGGATGTATTTGATTCATATCCAAAATGATATTAAGTTCATAATAATTATTTTGTAATCTTAAAATGAAATTTATTCTTGAATGGTTATGATGGGGAATGAATCTCATCACGTTCGTGGAGACGGTAATCCGTATATACGTACGAGCGACAATATCATTATTTTGATGGTAAAATCATATTTAATTGGATCTTATATAATATATAAAGAATAATTAACATGTTATATTTATTATTAACATCAATTATACTCATTACTATACCCATCCAAATAATGAAGTGTTGAATAACAAACTACACTACGACGTGGAGACGGTAAGCTGTATGTACGCACATATGGTGACTTTTTCATTCATAAGATTGATAAAATAAAGAATATGGTTTTACTGTATTTATAATAACATCATAGTATGTATAAGGAACATGATTTATTACTTTGGTATGGAAACAAAAAATAAATAGGAAGTGGAAGAAGAAAATAACTTTGAAAGAGGTGATGAAATTATTACCTCTTTGTTGGGTTCTTGCTTTTGATTGGATCAAAAGGGCTTCTTAGGTTGGATTTTTTTATCAAATTAAGGCCTATTGGTTGAAATGAGTGTATTTTGGAGGATATTTGGGCAGGGTATGGTTGAGCCAAATGGATTTGGAGGTGTGATTTTAAGAGAAGGATAAGTACCCTTTTATAAGAAAGGTGAGGGTTACTTTAAGAAAAACTTGAAATATTTTTTTATTATAAAATAATTATTGGTTTATAATGTCTTAAAAAGGATTTATTTATAAAATAAGGTGGTTATGGTTAGAAATTCTCTCAACTAATAGGTTTTAGACAAGTTTAGTTCACCATATTAATCTTATCTTTTAGATTTAACTCTTATTTAAATAGTTTAACTTTTACCATGTCTTCTTGTATTCTTACACTATATGGTTAATAAACTTACCATAAAATGCCAAGAGAACCTAAATTGGTTCATTAATGATATATCTATCATTATATAAGTCTTTTGGTTGAACCATAGATTTTTATTAGTATTATATCATTTAAAAAAATAGTATTTTTTTAAAAACTCATTTATGTCAATTTTGACACTATTTTGTAATTGATTTTTGTTAAAGTCCTAAAAACATGATTAATTAGAATAAAATTAACTTTATAAACCCTAAAATGTCATATTAACATATAAAATTAGTTTAATTCATCAAAAAGTCTTAATTTACATTTATTTTAATATTTATAATATCAATTATTTTAATCATTCATTAATAAGGTAATTATTGTATCATCGTTGTGTCATAAATAAATTTAATTATTTAATGTCTAAAAATTATAAATAAAATACCATTATTTAGGAAATATTTTTATATTTATAATGAATATTTACAGTCTAATTTATCTTATGTATAACCCTATATTAAAAATGTTTTAGTTATGAAAATTTGAATTTAACACTTTTAACACTTCTTTAAATAAAATAACAATAAATGTACTAATCTAATATAATTAGATCAAATAGGATCATATTTTATTCCAAATGTTGATTTTGGTAGAAATACACTTATCAAATAGAATCAGGACATGTTTTAGGGTAATTATAATATCATTTTTACCTTTAATTACCCTATTTACTTTTACCCGTGGTAAATAAAATTCAAAAGTTACTATTCACAAAAAAAATTATTTTTATCTTATTGAACCAAATTTTACTTTCTGATGTCAATTGTGTCTCTTAGATTTTTTATATTCAATTCAACAAAGTGGTAAAATTATGTTTTATGCAAATTTGTTAACATGCCAAGAAGGTGGGTAAAAGACGTTAAACAATTCAATAAAATTTTATACATCTAATCTTATTATAAAATGACTTCAATAAATTAAATTGAACTAATATAGGTATTATGTATCTGTCTTGACTTTAAAATACATTTAAATAAAAATAATTATTATTTAAAAAAAATTTGGTTTTAAACAATAACACAGTTTTTTTCACTATTCATCAAAAATTGAAAGTTTTTATAAAAAACCAAAAAGTCACCCTAAGATAATTTTGATATTCCAAATCCAAATTTTTTTTCTATTTTACCAAATTAAAAACATATGACTTTCATTAATTAATTTAAAATTAATTCTCAATGTCAAGACCAAAAAGCAGGTTTTTAAGAAGTAAAAACTATCAAATGATTGACAAGTGTTTATATACAATTTAAATGTGAATTTACATAAGATTACCTATATTATATTAAATGATAAAAATATAATCTAATTATACATTAAATCCACTAAAATACTTAATTTAACACTATAAATTATTTCTATTAAAAAAATTGTTTTCAATTAAAATTTAGTATTTTTCATTATTATCTAGATATGAAAGTGATCAGAAAAACGCAAAAATTTTATCCAAACTAAATTTTTATGCCACGATTCTAAAGAAGAAGTTTATTTTGTCAAATTGAATATATAAAAGTGTTAAATATTGGATTTAAAAAGGGTTCTTCATTAAAAGGTGGTAAAATTTCATTTTTTGAAAAATACTTCTTTTATCTGAAAAATTGAATTTCTTCTTATATTATGTCAAAGAAACACATAATATGGATGTTAAAATCATATGGAGTATATAAAATTCAAAATGCAGTTAATACTATTTATAATCATTTTTTGAATGGTAAGTTTGGTGAGTCATGGTGCGCTCAAACTCAGTGTTCCATGTTGCGCAAGATATTGAATTACTTTAAAGAAAATAACTTACTATGAAATCTTGGGGTGTTACATTCTTCCCCCCTTTTAGAAATTTCGTCCTTGAAATTTTAAAATTGGGTATGGTAACTTTATTGAATGTCCCACATCGGAAAAAGAGTAAATAAAACTATCACTTTAAAAGAAATAAAGAGAAGTACAAAAGTCACCTGAGATAACCCATACTAGGATTCCATGTAGGAAAACATGGATATGGAAGATAAAATAAGTGTTAAGTTCTGATGGAGAGTGATATAAAACATGACCAGGATAAAGTTAACAATAAGAAAACCACAAACTTGTGATGGGTTAAATGGTCATTAGTTTCCCAGTAGGAAAAGTAAACGGACACAGTTTTTTTGTTTTAAGTTCCATTTTATAAATTTGAGGAATTTATTTATGAGATTGACTAAGAATATAAAGAGATATACTTTCTTTTTAAGTAGAGTTTAATCCTTTAATAAATTTATACCACTAACTCATCTTTTCTCCAAACGATTAGTATTCCAGATGACTCGGTCACACCTGAAGTGTTAGAATCTACTTCTAGAGAATCACATAATCCACAAAGGATGAACTATATATTTCCCTTGTCTTTAGAGATTAACCAAAACCAAATGGTTAGTACAATATCAGATGATCCACAAAATAGATAATCCTTTATAGAAAGAAATACTAATCTTAATTTCTAAAATTAAACAAATAATACCCAAAGTTAAATAAAGACCATTAAATAAAAAATTGTCCTTAAAATACTTTAATATAATCTAAGATAAGATTGAAACCTAAAACTAAGAATAATTTAATCACATAGTCTTTTATAGTAAATCTTAACATTTATCTCCAAATAACATCAACTAATTTTAAAGTCTCATACAGAACTGTAATTAACCAAATCACATATTATCTATGATAGGTTAATCATTTCCATTAATAAACTGAATTTCTATAAAAAACATAGATTCTTCCAAAATAAAAAAATCCACCATTACTCCTCAAATGAAATCTCATAGTATTATATTTTCCTTAGGCATATAATGTTCCTAATAGAGTGAACGTCTTCCAAAATAACAATTATCACTTAATCGCAAAATAATTTTCCTATACTAAGGATATCCATTTGATAAAACAAAATATCCCAAATAAACTTATTATTGATCAATAAAATCATTAAACTTAAAATAATTCATCACACTAACCAGGGAGTTCATTTAGTCCAGTGGTAGGTGAGAAATCCCAGTCTCACTTTGGTTGTGAGTTCGATTCCCACAGCTTTGTCCGACGCGACGAGTTGTCACACGGTCTGCGTGTTGTCCTTTTTTAAAAACTATATTTTATAATATTTCCAAAATGAGATAAATTCCTCAAAATAACCATAACATAATTTAACCAAAAATTTTATCTCATACCTCACATTTTCATCCCAAAAATTAATAACCTGTAATTTTCTCAAATTCAAGGATTATATAAACCCAAATAGTTCTTTAGAACTATATCCGAAAAAGAAAGGATAATTATCCTCAAATAGCATTTTCACATAACAAACTATAGGGTTACACATACAAGAGAGAATACTTCCAAAGTAATCCCATCAACAAAGAGCATTAATAATTTTAATCATTTTGTCATCCATTTATTAACACATAGTTTCTTCCTTGACCTAGTGGTTATACTATAGAATAGGGAATTGAATCAGGTAATTCCTAGGTCTCTTACATTTATGAAAAATGAAAGTAAATGGATTATTAGGATAATTTTTATTTTCTCCCATAGTACTATTCATTTTTCCTCGACAATTCTTTACTTTATATCCTTCTTTACCACACATAAAGCATTTCTTTGTTCTATTGAGACACTTTCATGGGTGTCTCCTTCCACATTTTTGGAATGATGGAAATTGAGCTTTCTTTTTTTCCATGGTCTCCACTACTGGAGCTCTTATCATTCTCTTCCTTTATTTTCTTTGTTGAGTTTGGGAGTTGGTTAATATATATATTGTTGATCATATTTTTGGAAACCTACTTCGGCATAAACACAGTGTATTTTACGCCTATCAACATTCCATTTAGTTTCTCATTTCTACCATCATTCCCACCTTGTAAATCATGTTCAATGTTACTATGAATTCCTTGGAATCCATCCATTGACTAAAACTAGAAAGCATATTGTGAGTAACAATAGTCATAAAATCATTTAGAGAATATCATAACACCATATTTTCAATCCAAAACACCTTAGGATTAAACAAGGTTATTTATTCTCATATTATATTAAAATACTTCATACCAGTTTGTCAAGAATATGTGAATTATCCTAAGAATATCCCCATAGAGTTTCGTAACCAAGAGTGCAGCAAGGCTCGCTATCGTGCACCAGTTCCCACTCGAGTCTATCTCAAAGTGGTGTTTTGGGGTTTTACCCCTAGGAACATCTGTTACAGAGCCACCTCTACTTTCTTGTATCCAGACAAGGATATATTTCTTGTAAAACCCACATAATATTTACATTAACAAAATTTTTGGATGTTCTTCTATACTAATCCACAAAGTCTATCTTAGGGTAGTGTTTTTTAATTGGAGTTTTTCTAAATCTAGCTTCCAAGGTTTGTACTAAACTTCATTTGATACCAACTTTAATGCCCCAACCCCAGTTACCCAGAGTTAGTGTATTATTACATAAAATTGGCATGATACTAGAAATCATGTCCCAAAATACCGATCAGTTTAGTATCCTTGGAAGTACTAGATACATACATAAGTTTTACATTACATCATGAAATAAAAAAACATCGTGTCCCCTTTGAACAAACTCATATCCTTTGTCCTATATCTTCTGTTTAATAATAATATAATTCTTCACATCCTGGGAAAAAGAAATCATAAGAAAGGGGTGAGCTTAGATTCTTAGTAAGGATAACTATATAGAGGAAAATTTCATAAATAATCATAAATATTTAAGGCAATGTATAAGACTAAAACAAAAGCTTTTTAAACATAAACTTCAGCATAATATGAAAAATATAAATCAAATAGTTTCATTCACTTATTCACATGGATATTCTACTAGTCTAGTAATCCCATGTAATATCAATAGAAAATTCATAAGGATGGAATGCATAATGTTGGACATCATAACCATATAGTTAAGGCCTCGTGCTAAGAATACAAATAAAATTTTTGTCAATGCCTTGTTACAAGACACTAGTTTGTCTCATGAGACCTACTGATGCATCGAGGAGATATAGCAGGCCTCACCCATCACTGACAAAGTCCAATGCATTCCTCATATAAAAAGGTTGAAACATAATCTAAACATTTATATTAAAACTAGCATACGAAATGTCAATATTTTAACCACAAACCATGAATGGTATAAAAATAGCACATCCAAAGTCAAACATAACTCATTCAATATAATATGAAATATTTTATTATAATACATCAACATCAACCAATAATAATGACGTATATTTACATAGATTAAAATAATCAGTAAAACTATTTGAGTGAAATTTCCCATTTTTCTTGAAAACATTTAAAAGTCTCACTATTTATTAAGAAGCTGTTAAAAATAAATTTTTGAATCAAAGTGTCTCATAACACATTGAAACTTTTAAAAGGAATTTGAATTTTAAAACATTCATTACCATATAAATAAATCCTTAAAACTATCTTTAAAACATGGACATTAATTATAAATATTTATAATAATAAATCATTAACACATTTAAAATGATATTTTAGTTAAAGAGTTCCTAACCAAATGAAAGATGCTTAAATAAAAAATAATTGAGGAATAACATTAATATAAACTTTATAATATCATGATAATAAAGGGATTCATGATATAATATGTCAAAGAATAGTATATACACCATATAAAAGTGAATTAGTGCATAACAACAAAGAAGTCTCAATG
The DNA here is from genome assembly GCA_963277665.1 of Viscum album. Classification (NCBI taxonomy): domain Eukaryota; kingdom Viridiplantae; phylum Streptophyta; class Magnoliopsida; order Santalales; family Viscaceae; genus Viscum; species Viscum album. The sequence goes on from OY728125.1 coordinate 1,944,723,122, forward strand.
GAATGTAAATTGAGATGAAATCCCTTATAAAGATAGTATCCTTAAATTAAGGATAAATAAATTACATAATTATGTGTGATAAATATAAATACATTTAATATGATTGGATATTCAGTGTAAATCAATCAGATTACATTCACACATATTCATGTAAAAAACCAATGATTTGGATGTTTAACTCAATGAATGGAAATTGAGTTAAGATTATCCTTATCAAGTTCATATCAATGACTTGAGAATTTATCAATTGAGTGATTATATGTATCAAAATTATATCCACACAAAGGGGAGTGTAAATTACTACATAAATAAATAAATATTGATTTCACACATAATCTTGGAGTAAAATAATTGATGAAGTTTGCATAAAACCCAATGAGTGGAAATCAAAATTAGAAATTCCCTTACCAATTTGATAACATACGAAAAATGCAACCCATTAAAGAAGGATCTTATAATGAAGATTTTAATACCCATAAATCATATTATATTACACAAATAATACAATCATGGGCATTATATACACCACACAAAAGGAAATAGTGTCAATATAGCATGAATCTCACAGGAATAAGAAGTGAGATGAAAACCCCTTACCTTGTAATTTTCCTCAGTATAGGGTAGGTTAAACTACTGTATAATTGGGAAATCATTGTTATTAAATTATCCAATAACCAAATACATAAATATGATATCATATATGATCTTCTAATATTTCTTTGTTAATGATATTTCAGTAGTATCGTTGTTTTGGGTGTTAACTTATTCGTTTTCCTTTATATGTTTTGTTACATAAGTCATGTTTGTTATGGATAGGATGTATTTTATTCATATCTAGAATTATATTCATTTCTTAAAAAATATTTTCTAATCATAAAATAAAATTTATTCTTGAATGGTTATGATGGGTAATGAATCTCATCGCGTTCACGGAGATGGTAATCCCTACGTACGCACAAGCGAAAATATCATTCTTTTGATGGTAGAATCATATGTAATTGGATGGTATATAATATATAAATAATAATTAACATGTTATATTTATTATTAATATCAATTATACTCATTATTATACCCATACAAATAATTAAGTGTTGAATAACAAACTACACCACAATGTGGAGATAGTAAGCCGTATGTACGCACGTATGGTGACTTTGTCATTCATAAGATGGATAGAATAATGAATATGGTTGTACCATATTTATAATAACATCACATTATGTTGAAGGTAATGGATTTATTACTTTGGTATGGAAACAAAAAATACAAAGGAAGTGGAAGAAGAAAAGAACTTTGAAAGAGGTGATGAAATTTTACCCCCTCTTCAGGTGTTTCCTTTTGATTTGATCAAAAGGGCTCCTTAGGTTGTCATTATGATAAAATTAAGGCCTCTAGGTTAAATTTAGGGTAATTTATAGGATATTTGGGCTGGGTTTGGCCGATCCAAAAGGATTTGGAGGTGTGATTTTAAGAGGAGGGGAAGTGCACTTTTATAAGACTGGTGAGGGTCACTTAAGGAAAAGCTTGAAATATTATTTTATTATAAAATAATTTTCGGTTTATAATGGCTCAAAATGGATATATTTAAATTATAAGGTTGTTATGGGTATAAATTATCTCAACCAATAGGTTTTATACAAGTTTAAGTCACCATATTAGCCTTATCCTTTAGAATTAACTCTTAGTTAAATAGTTTAACTTTTACCATGTCTTCTTGTATTCTTACACTATATGGTTAATAAACTTACTATAAACTACCAAGATAACCTAAAGTGGTTTATTAATGATATATCTATCATTATATAAGTCATTTTTCCCAACCATATATTTTTATGAGTATTATATCATTTAATAATATAGTATTTATTTTAAAAACTCATTTATGTCAATTTTGACACTATTTAGTAATTGATTTTTGTTAAAGTCCTAAAAACTTGATTACTTAGAATAAAATTAATTTAATCAACCCTAAAATGTCATATTGACCTATAAAATTCGTTTAATTCATCAAAATTGTCAATTTACATTTATTGAAATATTTATAATATCAATTATTTTAATCTTTCATTAATAAGGTAATTAATGCATCATCATTGTGTTATAAATAAATTTAATTATTTAATGTTGAAAAATTATAAATAAAATACCATTATTTAGGAAATATGTTTTTCTTTATAATGAATATTTATAGTCAAATTTATCTTATGTATAAACCTATATTAAAAATGTTTTAGTCATGAAAATTTGAATTTAACACTTTTAACTCTTCTTTAAATAAAATAAGAATAAATGTCCTAATCTAATAAAAGTGGATAAAATAGGGTCATATTTTATTCCTAAGGTTTCATTTGGTCTAAATACACTTATACAATAGAATTAGTACATGTGTTAGGGTAATTATAATATTATTTTTACATTTAATTACCTATTTACTTTTAACCGTGGTAAATAAAATTCAAAAGTTACTATTCACAAAAAAATTATTTTCATCTTATTGAACCATGTTTTACTTACTGATGTCAACCATTTCTCTTTAATTTTTGATATTAAATTCATAGAAGCAGTAAAATTACGTTTTATTTAAATTTTTCAACATGCCTAGAAGGTGGGTAAAAGAAGTTAATGAATTCAATAAAATTTTATACATCTAATCTTATTATAAAATGACTCCAATGAATTAAATTGAACTAATATAGGTATTATGTATATATTTTTACATTAAAATAAATTTAAATAAAAATAATTATTATTTAAATAAAAGTCGGTTTTAAACAACAACGAAGTGTTTTTCACTATTCATCAAAAATTAAAAGTTTCCAGAAAAATACAAAAAAATTAACCCTAATATAATTTTGATATTCCAAATCCAAAAATGATGTCTATTTTACCAAATTAAAAACATATGCGTTTTATTAATTAATTTAAAATTAATTCCCCTTGTCAAGACCAGAAAGCGGGTTTTTAAGAAGTAAAAACTATCAAATGATTGACATGTGTTTTGTAAACTTTAAATGTGAATTTACATCCAATGACCTACATTATATTAAATGATAAAAATATAATCTAATTATACATTAAATACACTAAAATTCATAATTTAACACTGTAAATTATTTGGATTAAAAAGTTGTTTTCAATTAAAATTTGGTATTTTTCACTATTCATTAAGATATGAAAGTTTTCAAAAAAACACAAAAATTTTATACAAACTAAATTTTTATGCCCCACTTCTAAAGAAGAAGTTTATTTTGTAAAATTGAATATATAAAAGTGTCAAATATTAGATTTAAAAAGGGTTCACCATTAAAAGGCAGTAAAATTTCATTTTTTGAAAAATACATCGTTTATCTAAAAAATTAAATTTATTCTAATATTATGTCTAAGAAACACATAATATGGATGTTAAAATTATTTATAGTATATAAAATTCAAAATGTGGTTAATACTATTCATAACCATTTTTTGAACAGCAAGTTTGGTGAGTCGTGGTGCGCTTGAACTCGGTGTTGCGTGTAGTGAAAAATATTGAATTACTTTAAAGAAAATAACTTACTATGAAATCTTGGTGTGTTAAAAAGAAGTTCCAAAAAAATATCAACATTAGAAATGATCACAAAACACCCAAGACACTTAAAACTCAACTCTCTCCTCTTTCCTGTGGAGATATCCATCATATAGAAAATCAACCTAGGTCATAATCCCAAAGAATGAATCGAATTAGATGAAATAAAATAATGTGAGGCACCGGTGTCAAATAAATCCATTTCCATAAATGAAAAATAAACATTATAACTCTCATGGTATATAACCTATCTTTATAATTCCCAACACCTATTCCACTACATATAATCACCTAGATTCGGAACCACGCTGAGATTGTATGGTCTGTTGAGAGTCTCATTTCATCTAGGGATGGGATCTTTCTCTGTTATAAGCATTTGACTTCACATGTGAGCCTTTAGTGAAAAAATACCCAATATTAATACCCTGAGGAGGAAACCTACAGATGCATTGTAGATTTCCTAATCACCCACACTAGTGGAATTCCTTGGGAGTCCCTTGGAAAACATTCTTTGTGTACCCCACCTTTATGAACTGATAGAACACCACCAGCCTATTCCCTAAATGAGTTATGAGAGAAGTATCAGAATGATGCAACACACTCCCATTACTACCCCATCGAGACTCCCAGTGCTTTCAATTTTGACCTATAGAGGAATTATGACTCCATATCGTTATATAAGAAATAATGAATATATCAGTTAAACATGTTATTTCAGCCTCAAAAATCACTTCCTTTTCAACCATGTTATTATATATCTGAAAGGTATAAATAAAAATATTTAATTGAACTCCTGATCTCAAACTCAATTTTAAGCATAATTCCTTCATATAATCATTCTTGATGATCTTCAGAGAAAGGTTTAACAACTTGAAAAATTGAGTGGTGTACTACATCATAGAATAATACCCTTTCTCTAACATCACAAACTCCATTACATTCAACACCCTTAAAGTATTTGGATTTAGTTTCCAACTGAAATACACATTGAACTTAGATTTAGTGAGATCATCATGAATATTGTTTTACATGATACTCCCACCAATTTTGGTTTGGTCCTTCCAACATTTATGTGGAATAACTAACCTTAGACATATCAAGGGTCCAAAGGAAATGAAATATGAGTTAAATCTTTTCTATTCACTCTTTTGATTCCTAAGATCCTTGGTCACCATGGAACATAAGTGGATTCTATGTGGTAAATTCCTAGGAATGATCCACTACTTATGGTAGTAATTCATCACTTCCTTGACCTATATATTAGATGGTCTTGATGAATGATTTTATATGAATGTGATCCCTAGGATGGTTAGTCTATGGTGTATTCTATACAACTCCCTCTCAATGATTCACAAGAGCCTTTTTGGGAGGAATAATCTATAAAACATTAAAAATTAAACTCCATTAATTTATAATTAAACATATATAACACATATAAGTCTATAAAACTACTTATAATGATAGTCAATCACATCAGAACATATAAAAAATACAATAAAAATATCAAAATAAAGAAACAATTCTTGACCACCCATGGTAACTTGAGGTTTCTTATGAATAAGAGTTCACTTGGAACTCCCATAAACCCACCACTTGAGTTACAATAGGCTTATTTTACAATAATGCATTCCATAAATAATAAGAAGGTTCTTTGATACAATTTTTTAAAGAACCACCTTGGGTCAACCGATCCCATCACCCGAGCCTATCACACCCACATGTGATGATGGATTTAAATTTTATATTAATTTATGTTCATTTGAGTTATTTTTAGTTTAAAAAATTTTTGGAGTTGAAATTTTAAAATTTTATATATTTTGAGGGTCATATGGTTAACTATAATGATTTAGGAAATAGTGCAGAAACTTTGTGTATCGATTCTGTAATAGGATAATGTCATTTGGCAAGGTCAGTGTATGGTTAGTCAAGTTGGTAAAGGTACAAGGAGTAATCATGAAAGGTCTTCTATAAAGGAAATGTGGGTAGTAAATTTGTCTCATGGTTTGGTAAATTGTGAGTATAACGGCCCAGTCTTAGCATACATAAACATTACATCACTTTTATGAAATACTTAAAACATTATACAAATAGATGCCTGAAGATCGTATTAGTCTAGTGCCTTTGGAAACATGGAAACATAAACACTAGTACATAAATGAGATAAATTATCTCTCACTAGGTTCTTCTTGACTATCACCCTTCTTAGAAACATAAAAAATAAAACATAACTTTATAACCTAGATAAGGAAACATAAAAATGGGTGATCTCAGATGCTCATTAAGGGTAAAAAAAGGAGATATGTAAGAATAATCATGAGCATAAGGGTAGGAACATGATCATGAAAATATAAGATAACACCCTGAAAATAAAATATCATATACATGAATCATGGAATAAATCTTTGTAATTAATTAGACATGAATCATAAGGAAATAAATAACATAATCTATGAAAGCATAACATAGGAATAAAACATGAAATTTTTAAAAATACATAAGTATATAATATGATTTTCATAGTATCCAAGGAATCACAACAAAGAACATATTAGTATTATGGTGTCACTCCCCATACCATATTTATAGTCATGGTTCACTCCCATGACCATCTTAGTAGCATGAGTTCACTCCTCATACCATCTTGGTAGTCATGGTTCACTCCCATGGTCATCTTAGTAGCATGAGTTCACTCCTCATACCATCTTGGTAGTCATGGTTCACACCCATGGCCATATTAGTAGCATGATTTTACTCCTCATACCATCTTGGAAGTCATGGTTCA